>CM051457.1:86190027-86249089 GCA_028274465.1 Plantago ovata | reverse complement strand
CGAACTTAGAAAGAAACACGAATTACCATTCAACACAATTGATGGAAACGGTCCCATGAAATCAATGCCCCACACGTCAAAAGGCTCGACCACTAGATTCCCTTGAGGGGCATTTCCTTCTTCTTGCCAATATTACCCCCTCGTTGACATGGGTCACAATTTTTCACAAAACTTCGAGCATCTTGGTGCAAACTTGGCCAGAAAAATCCCGCTTGTAGCACCTTGCGAGTCGTTTTAATGCCACTATAGTGTCCGCCGCAATGAAGCTCATGGCAATGACACAACACACTTTGTTGTTCTTCTTGCGGAATGCACCTTCTCAGAATTCCATCAGCTCCTTCTTTAAAAAGATTCGGATCATCCCATATGTAATACCTGTAACGCTTGGCAAGAGCTCTCCTATCGGAGGCTGAAAAATTAGTTGGGCAAATACCCATAGCCAAATAATTAACAATATCAGCATACCATGGCTCTTCAGTGACTTTCATTAAGTGCTCATCAGGAAGATCATCATTAATAGGAATTGGATCCATGGGAATATTAGGAATTCTAGACAAGTGATCAGCAACCAAATTCTCCCTACCAGCTCTATCAACTATGGTCAAATCAAAATCTTGTAACAATAAGACCAACGGATTAACCTTGGCTTAGAATCTTGTTTGGCAATTAAATGTCGTAAAGCAGCATGATCAGTATGGACATTCACATGATGACCAATCAAGTATGACCTAAACTTTTGTAAAGCAAAAACAACAGCTAAAAATTCTTTTTCAGTAGTTGTATAATTAACTCGAGCTGAGTCTAAAGTCTTACTAACATAATAAATCACACGATACTGCTTATCAACTTTTTGGTATAGAACAGCACCCATAGCAAAATTCAAAGCATCACACATTATCTCAAAAGGAAGTTTCCAGTCCGGTGGCACAACAGTAGTAGCAGTAACAAGCTTTTCTTTAAGGGTATTAAAAGCAACCAAGCATTCATCAGAAAAATGGTAAACCACATCTTTTGCTAGTAAGTTACTTAAAGGTTTAGAAATTTTCAAAAAATCTTTAATAAACCTCCTATGAAAACCTACATGACCAAGAAAATATTGCAATTCTTTCACACAAGTGGGTGGGGGAAGTTTCTCAATTATTTCGATCTTAGCCTTGTCAACCTCAATCCCCCTTTCAGAAACCACATGTCCTAGAACAATGCCCTCTCTAACCATATAATGACTTTTCTCCCAACTCAAAGTTAGATTGCATTCGATGCATCTTTTCAAAACAAGATCTAGTCAATGCAAACACTCATCAAAAGAATCACCAAAGAGGGAAAAATCATCCATAAAAACTTCAACAAATTTGGTCACCATATCAGAGAAAACAGAAAGCATGCACCTTTGAAAAGTTGCGGGGGCGTTACATAGCCCGAATGGCATCCTCCTATAAGCGAACGTCCCGAATGGGCAAGTGAATGTCGTCTTCTCCTGATCCTCCGGTGCAATCGGAATCTGGTAGAAACCTGACAAGCCATCAAGAAAACAATAAAATTGCCGTCCCGAAAGGCGGTTTAGCATGTCATCAATAAATGGCAAAGGGAAGTGGTCTTTCTTGGTGGCGGCGTTCAAGCTCCTATAATCAATGCACATTCGCCATCCCGTGATTTTCCTAACAGGTACTAACTCTCCCTTCTCATTCTCTTCTACCGTAACCCTAGATTTCATAGGAACTATATGGACGGGGCTCACCCATCGACTATCAGGAATGAGATAGATCATATCGGCGTCTAGCAACTTAATCACCTCTTTCTTCACTACTTCGTGCATCGCAGGATTTATCCTACGCTGAGGTTGCCTAACGGGTTTGGCATCTTGCTCTAGAGTGATATTGTGCACACACCGTGTTGGGATAATTCCTTTATCTCACTAATCCCCCATCCTATGGCTGCAGAATTGTTTCTTAAGACCTCAATTAGCTTACCTTCTTCATCGCTAGAGAGGTGTGAAGAGACTATCACAGGTTTTTTCTTATTTTGCCCTAAGTAGACATACTTGAGGTGTGCAGGAAGGGGCTTTAATTCTAAGCTAGGCTCTTCTGGAAATTTGCTCTCTATCTCTTCTTCATCTGAAGGTTCAAGCACTTCTTCTCCTACGGGAATTTCAGGCGTACTATCCATCATCTCAACTATCTCCCTTGCTTCTTCGGATAAGTAGCAAGTTGCAACCTGCATGGTTAGTGCCTCTTCAAGAGGTTCACGATTATCATAGCAATGATGAAATTCAGAAAAAATAGAATCATAGCAATCGACAAAATTTAATTCTTCTACGACTTCCTTATCTGCTATGCTACATCCTACCAATTCAATTTTCTCACCCATTACCTCCATGGAGATTTTCTTGCCTTTGAGTTGAAGGCATGTATTGGTAGTGGCCATGAATGGTCTTCCAAGAAACACCACGTGCTCACGAACATGGCTGTTCCCTTCATCAACCGACTTCATGATCACAAAATCTGCAGGAATTATTAGTTTATCAACTTTTACAAGGATATCTTCAATTATTCCCACAGGACGCTTGATGAACGCGGATGTCGTGCTCCGGATTCAGTCAAATAAATTTGTAATTAGCCAAAGGCAATCCACAACTACAACGAAAACCGTAGTGTAGCAGTAGAATGACTCGAGTGTCGTTCTCTCAGGACTATAACTAGCTTTATCAAATCTAATTTAGAATATAAAAACAGCAAACAGATAGCAAAGGGGTTTCTAGCAGATAATGGAGATTGGTGATAGTATGATCCTTCTTAACATAACGGGTCGATAATCATGCATAAATTCCTCGGTCTTGCATAGAGATCTTTGAATCAATCTAGTGTCCTGTTGCAAATATTAAGCACTACGAAGATAATTGGTCTGACAAGTCAATCACTATTGTCCTAATGTGTTCTGTAATTATTCAACACTACGAAGATAATTGGTCTGATGGTCGACAAGTGTCCTATTGTGCATAATAATTAATAAAACATACGAGAATTTAGGTTGTGCCTGATCAACGAAATAAAGCAATGACACGGAGTATAATGCGTGATACAGCCATTAGCATGATTATCTTCCCTTCGCTAAGAATAGGCATGCAATCAACAAAAATCATAGAAGAAAACATGTTGAAAGAATATAATAAAATAAGTAGAATAAAACTGTAAGATACAAAGTTACCGAAGGTTGTCAATCTCCGGATGATTGCAATCCTACGAGCTCCAAACTGCTATGAAAAAGTATCCCCTAAGCTACGGACCCCCAGAACAGGCTCTGGGAAGTCCCTACCTAAAACTATAGAGATAGGTGAGAAAGTAGGTCTGGAAAGATATGATTTTCGGAGAAAACTGAGCAACTATATATAGGCTTCGAAATACTGTGGGGCGGTTCGCCCCACACGTGCGGCGGTTCGCCCGGTGTGGGGCGGTTCGCCCCAGACAAATTCTCGCGGAAATCTGCGTTTTCGACGCGGTTTTGGATTTTTCCCCTTTCCGTACTCGGTTTCTGACTTCTAGTAGCCTCTAACCTCCAGATTCGGCCCCTAGACTCCAAATCCCATCCGGAAACCTTCAGATACTCCAAATAGGCTTCTGGAACACCAATTCCTTGTCAACTTCAATATAATTGCCTGGAAATCTTCGAATTTCAAACAAAACCTGTAAAATAAAATCTAAAGGGAAACGTGACACTATTCTAATAAAATGCATTAAAATATAGCTAAATTAACATAGAGGATAGCTAAAATAGGTGAAAAAGACTCGAATGAAAGTCTAAAATACACATTCATCAACGCTTCACACTATGGTCTGCCATTTGTACTACCATCTCAGTTGGCTTCACTTCTCCAAGATCTAGAGCTTTATAGACTGAGTATGGCATGAGATTTATGCTAACTCCTAAGTGGAGCATAGCCTTGGTGGACCGCCCATTGCCCATAGTAATGTCAATTATGAAGCTTCCCGGATCACGTTGCTTCGTTGGAAGTTCCGCAATAGAATTAACCGTCTCGATCCTGATGAACCGGAATTTGTGAGATTCTAATTAATCAAATAAATTTGTATTTAGCCAAAGGCAATTCACAACTACAACGAAAACCGTAGTGTAGCAGTAAAATAACCTCGAGTGTCGATCTCTAAGGACTATAACTAGCTTTATCTAATCTAACTTAAAACTATAAAATCAACAGACGACTTAGCACAGGTTTTTCTTATCAAGATAATGGAGGTTAGTGATAGTATAATCATTCAAAGCATAGCAGGTTATTAATCATGCATGAAGTACCCGATCGTTTTGCATAGAGATCTTTGATCATGAATTGTCCAATGTGTTCCGTTATTATTCAACACTACGAAGATAGAGGGCTTAGATAGATCAAAGAAATAAAGCAATAACTCAAAGTCTGATTCGCTTTACCGCCATCAGCATAATTAATAACCCTTCGCTAAGAAGTCACATACTATCACCAACAATAGATTTAGCTACTCATAGATGTCATGCAATCAACAGAAATCATAGCAAGATTGAATGAAAACATGTTGAAAGATAAATAAATATAAATTGAAAGAATATGAGATACAATGTTACCGAAGGTTGTCAATCTCCGAAGAATCGTGATCTCGCAAGCTCCAAATCGATAAGAAAAAGTATCTCCTATGCTAAGAATTCCCAGAATAGGCTCTGGAGAATTCTCCGCTAAAACTAATGATAAAGGTATGAAAAAAGGTCTGAGAAAGTATGAAAAAACGGAGAAACTGAGCAACTATATATAAAGGTTCGGTACGAGTGGGGCGAGTAGCCCCACACACCGGGCGAATCGCCTGGTGTGGGGCGAACCGCCCCACGTCCCGGGCGAATCGCCCAGGAGTTCCAGCCGTCCATATACGCGTTTTCGACGCGTTTTTGGATTTCTTTTTCTTTTCGGACTCGGTTTTTGCCTTCTAGTGACCTTTTAGCCTTCGGACTCGACCCCTAGACTTCAAATCCTATCCGTAGTCTTCTAGATACTCCAAAAATGTCTCTGGAACACCAATTCTTCGTTCCCTTCAATATAATTGCTCCGAAAACCACGTTTTTCACCCATAACCTGTAAAATACAAACTAAACGGAAACGTGACACTACTCTAATAAAATGAACTAAAATAAAGCTAATTAACATAGAGGATAGCTAAATTGGTGAAAAAAGACTCGAATGAAAGTGTAAAATACACGTTCATCAAACTCCCCAAACCAAACCTTTGCTTGTCCTCATGCAACTAAGCTAGACTCTAATGCAAAAAACAATACAACACAAAAAATGGAGTCTCATGCCAAATAATATGAACTAATCTATTGAATCTATCAAAAAACATATGAACAAGAACTATACAAATCATAACATGAATATAGGTTGAAGAATGCCTCGATTGACTTATACACATTCACATAAGCACTTATGTCAAACAAGATAGTCTCTCGTAACATTCTCTACCTGGACCTAGTCAGTGACGACGTAATGAAACATGTTAAAATACGAATGGTTGTCCCGTGCCTATGAAACTGAGGACTTATTACTGTCACCAAGTTAAGACTTTTCCTCAAAGAGGTCGAACCAATACTGGCTCTCATCAAACGAAGGAGGGTTCCCTAAAAAAGATAACACTCCCCTATTCTATCCATCTCTCAAGCAAAGCCTTAAGCTATTCACCAGTTCCTGAATGGCAGGACGAGGGTGGTCTAGAACAGATGACACTCAAACAAATAAAAGACAAAAAATTACAACACGATTACGAACATTACATGAAAAAATGAGACAAACACTTTGCTAAACTGCTTTTTGGCTCTTTTTTTTTACCCTTCTTTGCCTTTTTTTTTGGGGTCTTTTCTTTCTTTTTTCTTTTTTTTCTTTTCCAGTTTTTTTTTTTCTTTTTTCTAGAATTTTTCTTTTTCTTTTTTTTTTTATTTTTTTTTAGCCAGCAGTAGCACAACGAGAAAGAAATTAAAATGACACACAAATGACCTCCCCAAACCTATTCGAAAGAATAGGTTGGAGTACAAACTTTACGAAAAAGGAAAATAAACTCACAACACACACTAAAAATTGAAAAACAAGTCTAATGAAAGCGTAACCCCCTCCCCAAACCTATTCGAAAGAATAGGTTGCAAACAAAGGATCACACAATCTCGCACTACCTCCTTCCTAGGCATTTAGCAATCTCAAAGCAAGGTGAAGACTTGTTGCCTCTTAGTTACATAATTACTCCGGGAAACAACCATAAGATCCTAACATGCATCATCCTATTATAAAGGCCTTCGTGAACCGCAGTAGAGAAAACACCACTAAGTGATGTCGAGACTACCAAGCTCAACTAAGTGCAATACATAAATGTGACAAGCCAAGCGAGAAAAACCTCAAATAAATTCATAGAGATGAAGCATATGATTAATGTCATAATTAGTTAATCTACCCAAATAAAAAAGTTCAAAATTGGCAATAAACTCCACATAAAACATGCAAGACTATCCTAGGATGAATGCAGCGAATGCAACTAAATACTAAGAAAGCGGTAAACGTGCAAATGCAAATGCAAATGGATAAACATGCGAGGTACTATACTCATCCTACCAATGCCAAGCTCTAAACCATCAATGGCAAGCTCCAAACTAACAACACTAGTTCACTTAAATCCCATCCCCCCTCATGAATTTAAAGCTAGTCCCTAGCAGTAAGAAAATGAGGAAATAAGATGTGATACTAGATGTTACCGCGTGGTTTGGCCTCAGTCGGCTGAGTACGCTAGATGTAAGGTATTGAGATTGCTCGAGGGCCCTTATTGGTGATCATCGGAGCTCGTGGTGGTGGTGGTAGTTCCAGTAATAGACCGGACAGGACCAACTCCTCCATCAGTGTTCATGGCATCCTCATTGTCCCTATTTTCTTCATTGTCACTACTGTCACCACCATCATCACTAGTAGAGTTGCATTGTCGAAGAGAATCCTCAAGATTAGCCGCTGCAGTTACGGGATCTTCCATCCGGTATCTCTCTAATAGCCTGTGAACTATTGAAGGGGAAAGAGTTGTGCTCTTAGAGTCTCCCTCTCCAACGTTTTACACCCATGGAAGTTACAATAAGCTGCTCGGATACTCAGAGGTCTTCTTCTTCTTTGTCCAATGTTGCCCACATTCTCTAAGGTTGATGATCCCGATGTCTATATGGTTCTCCCTTTAGAGGGAGTCGAGGGGCACACCAAAGAGGGGTTGGGTGTCCATGTCATTATGTTTTGGAATCAAGTTAGCGATTTGGAACTTCATCACCACTGTCGACTCAAGACTGAATCCGTTGTGGTGAGGCCGCCCCGGTACCTTCCTATTCACTCGAACCTTGCAGTCCTTGTGACATATTTCTGTCGTAATATTGGTTTCAATCCCTTCGGTGGTACGTGAATAGACATAAGAGTGCTCACTCCTGGTGGGTTCTCGTTCCTCCTTATGGATAAACTGCGACGTTGTTGCAAAAGCCCATGTTTTGAACGCACCTCTAACGAGATCACTCTCCTTGAAATGGTTGTAATCGATCCGCCTCCAATACCTCATTGTAGCCAAACGGAAGTGCTCCTCTCCCCTTGTGGCATGGTTCCTACAAACAACAATTAGTACCTCGTATGACACAAAACAGGTTTATGCATATGCAAATGTAAGAGTGAAATTCACGAGTGATAATCAACAATCGAACTCCTCAAAATCCTCCATGTCTAATCTAGTTACCAATTATGCAACACACCAAAATAACTTCGACATGTACATACCACATTATGCTCGTGCTAGACAACCAATAGCCTTAAATCATAAGGCTCAATTCAAACCATAGTAGCGAAAATTCTAGCATCATAAATCCTCAAACTCATCAATTATGCATTCTACCATCATGTCCATCATTATCACATCAGTAGATACAATCATATGTACGGAATGGAAGGAAAAGATACATTGCATAACGAGATATAGATATCTAGTAGCAAAATTCTCAAACCTACAAACCAAGCATAATTGAACATGCAATTGATAGTGAATAACGTTTCTAATCACACAAACAACCAACCCATTCATCAAACAAGCCTAATTGAAGCATAAAACAGAAAACCCCTAAATTTGAAAAATTAGGGTTCATGTGAAGATACCTTAGATCTGGAAAACGAATGCACTAGTGTGAAAGTTGCTCGGATGAAAAGAAAGAGCACGTAATGGGCTTCGATTGAAGCTAAAGAACAAAAAATTTGATGGAAGATTAAAGGTTTTATGAAAGATTGAAGAATTTTCAATTTTTTGGGATTTTTGGGAGTAAGATAGTGAAAAGGAGGAGAAAATGAGGAAAAAGGGGAAGTCTCCCGTTTTTTATCCTCATATGGTGTGGGGCGAACCGCCCCTTTTGTGGGGCGAATCGGCCGCACGTCCAGAGAGCACGAAGCTCTCTGGCCGTGTGGGGCGACTCGCCCCCCATAGGGGTCGATTCGCCCCCCACCTTCAGAGGTAGGGAGACGAATTTTTCCGAAGAAACTCAGTTTTTAATCCCCGAAAATTATTTTACTCATAAAATCACTCGAAAAAGTTCACTCAAACATAAACGTAAGCACAAACGACACAGAGACGAACAAATTCACATAAGAAAAGCAAATTGTTCAATGAATGAATGCATGCAATAAAGCGGTAAAAAAGCGATAAAAACTCGGGTCGCCTCCCGGATAGCGCCGTTGTTTATAGTCTTTGAGTCGACTCCTTCTTGCGCCTAGCTCTTCTTCTTGAGGGTACTAGACTTCCCCTTCATGGATCTTCTCCTCATGCCACGAACCTGCGAATGAGAATGAACATAGACAGCAAGACCAAAGTAGTTAATGGTGTGAGAAGCATTGAAGTGATTATGTGGATCAGATATGGCTCGCAACACATGTCGCTTGCCATCCACCTCAATGGGGCAAGTCCTTCGGTAGATGTCTATCACGAAGCGTAGTTTAGTCAAGAACGTTCACCCCAAGAGAATAACATCCCCCATCCCAGGTGTAGACGCCGGCATAACTACAATGTTTGTGTACACAGAAGCTTCACCAATCTTAACCAATACGTTCTTCACAACGCCTTCGGGTCTCACAAAGGATCCATCCGCCAATTGCACAATAGCCTTATGCTCAGATAGTTTTCCAAGGCTACTCTTCTCAAACACATTCATTGGGAGTACATTAGAGTAAGATCCCGTATCTAGTGTAGCACGAACATCTTCAAGTTCACCAATCCCGACCTTAATGATGAACGTATTTTTGACGCGTTCATCTTGTCTTTTTTACCTTCTTTTGCTACCTTTTAGCCTTGTTTTTTGGTTAGTTTTGTAGAATAGTGTCACGTTTTGTGTTTTCTGCATTTTCAGGCACTTAGGAACGAAATGGCATTTTTGGAGCTAAAAACGAGCTTTTTTGATAGAAAATGGCCCCGTTGAAGTTCCTTGATCTCCACGGCTTGTTCGTGAGTGTTTGAGCATCAATAAGCATTGAGAAGGATGAGTCCAAGGCACCCGAGGGCCGTACGAGGGAAAAAAGATTGAGTTGGAAGACAAAAATCTGCCCAGGAGCCAAGCTAAGCGCCTGGAATAGTGAAGCGCTCCGCTTCATTTTCCAGGAGCTTTGGCACAGCAGCCAAGCGAAGCGCTTGGAGGGCTCAAGCGCTTCACTTGCCAAGCGCTCCGCTTGGCCTCTCCAAGCGGTCCGCTTGGCAGCGGTTACGTTTTCGGATTTTCCTTCTTAGATCTGATCTTCAGTTACTTTTGCATACTTTTGAACTGTAGCTTCGTTTTGGAGAGCTCCTAAGCCCCAAAACTCAGAGAAAACTCAGATATATTGTATTTTAGATTGGATTAAAGGTTTTGGCATAGGATTGCATCCATTGTTTCATCTACGGAGAGGTTTTCATCAATACCCACCGATTAGTGACAGCTTGGTGGTAACATTGTATCATTATCTCTTGTCTAGTAGTTTGATTTGATGTATTCTATTTACAATTCATATGATTTGATGTCTACGTTGATGAATATGAGTAGCTAAATCCTTTGTGTTGGTGGTAGAATGTAGAATATGCATGCTATGGGTTATGTTTATGCTTACATGAGATTGTGATTCAATCTTGCTGCAAATTCCTTCATATGATTCTTAGTTGCCTATAAAATATATTCGAATTGAGTATAGTGACAAACTCTTGGTCAATGAAAGCTATAGGATTGTACGTTAGAGATTTGCAGCATGCTAGATAAATGTTGTTAGTGACAAGCACCTCTAAAGTATTGATAGTGGTCTTTTATGATGTGTGTCTTGAATGTTACCTAGACGAGTTGCTTAGCAGACTCGATCGAAGGTTTTACGCACTGAACTTGTGAGCATATTCGTTACCCATGCATGTGTATTTGATTTCTACCACCAACCGTTTTCCAAACATGATTACAACAATCTGATTTCTCGTTGCTTTGTTCTAAGAAAGCAATTCTACAAACACTTGAACTCGTTGACTGAAATAACTAGCAAAAACCACAAACAAAGCCACGTTAGGTCCCGAGAGAACGCCACTCGGGGAAAACATGCCATTGCACTCTAGTTTGTGTAGTGATAAGTGTTCTTTGGCTTTTAAACAAATTTAATTGGTGAAAAACGACATCATCAATTTGGCGCCGTTGCCGGGGACTTAACTCCTTTGGTTGGTGTTTTTGTTTTGGTTTTTCAGACAACATCACTTTCTCACCCCATTTCTTTCCCCCTATTTCTTTGTGCTTAATTCTATGTGTTCCGGTTTTTGTTCCCCCTATTTCCGGTTTTTGTTCCGGAACTAATCCTTGAATGAGTGTTGTGTTGATTGCACTAGATTTCAGGCGAGATGGCTGAGCAACCACTGAAGTTACTTCAAAAGTTACAGTTGGGCCTAGTGGTCCAGCTATTGTTCTCAATAATGCAACGGGGATCTGGAGCTTAAAGGACACGTGTTCCAGCAATTACCCAAGTTCTATGGCATGGACAATGAGGACGTCATTGGGTATTTGAATGACTTAGAGCATTTCGTGCTCTACTTGCCTAGACCGGATGATGGAATTACTGATGATGATTTCCGGGTGAAGGTTTTCGCTATGGGAGTTGGGGATAGAGCGAAGGCTTGGTTGAGATCCTTAGAAGATGGATCTTTGACTACATGGGCTCAAGTGTTTGAAAAATTTATGGATCGGTATTATCCCGCTTCCAAGACTATGGTTATGAAGAGACAAATCAGCACTTTTGAGCAGAAGTATGATGAAGCTTTCCATGAGGCTTATGATCGGTTTAAGGGGTTGCAATATCGGTGCCCACATCACGGCTTCGATGGAGGTCAGCTCATCCAATTCTTCTATAATGGTTTGCATCCTGGTGTTCAAGCACAAGTGGATAGCATTTGTGGAGGAAGCATGG
This sequence comes from Plantago ovata, assembly GCA_028274465.1. NCBI lineage: Eukaryota > Viridiplantae > Streptophyta > Magnoliopsida > Lamiales > Plantaginaceae > Plantago > Plantago ovata. Next base: position 86,237,622 of record CM051457.1, on the reverse strand, counting down.
GAGAGTTGTTTCCGAGTCAAGCTCAAGCTAAGTTGGATATAATGTACCGGAATTCTCAGAACCGGAATATAAGAGCCAAGATTCATTCAAAAGAACCTAGAGAAGAACCCATAGCGGCTTTTGAAGAGAAAGTGGGTCGTGGTGATGACTATGAGCAAGGATTCGCCAGTCAACGTCAACATGCTGAGGTAAACTATGGGGTACCCGAATATGCTCCATCCTCTTTGGTCGCCATGGTGCAAAGCTTGGTAGAAAAGACCGACAAGTTTATGGAATCTTATTACAAGAATCAGGCTATGATCGAGAAGCGGTTTGAGAACTTGGAGGCTAGTACTTCTTCTCTTAACAGGAAGTTGCAAGAGCTCATTGATAGAGGAGCTAGTCCTGAGAAAGAGAAGCTTTTGGGTAAGACCGAGAGAGCTATGGCCATCACGGTGGTGACTAATATTCCAATTGAGATAACGGTCACAAGAGAAGGAGCACGAGTAGAGGTTCCAAGTAGCAAGAAAATCTTTGAGCCTTGCGTTGCTAACGAGGAGCCTAAGCCCTCTATGGTTAAGGAAGAAGCTTCACATATTGAAGAAGAAAGCTCATCGTCTGAGGATGAGATGCTGGAAGTACCCGCAATTGAGAGCTTCGATGTGGGAATCGGTCTTGGCACGAAGGATGGTATAATGGCTACATTGGACACAGGAGCTGGAGTCAATGTCTTGTGATGAATGTGTATTTTACACTTTCATTCGAGTCTTTTTCACCTATTTTAGCTATCCTCTATGTTAATTTAGCTATATTTTAATACATTTTATTAGAATACTGTCACGTTTCCCTTTAGATTTTATTTTACAGGTTTTGGTTGAAATTCGGGGATTTCTGGACAATTATATTGAAGTTGACAAGAAATTGGTGTTCCAGAAGCCTATTTGGAGTATCTGAAGGTTTCCGGATAGGATTTGGAGTCTAGGGGTCGAATCTGGAGGTTAGAAGGCCACTAGAAGTCAGAAACCGAGTCCGAAAAGGTGAAGAAATCCAAATCCGCGTCGAAAAACGCAGAATTCCGTGAAAAAGACGGGCGGCGAACCGCCCCATCCTGCGGCGAACCGCCCTAGAGTTTATTCGGGCCCTATATATGGTGCTCAGTTTTCTCTCCGAAAATCATATCTTTCCAGACCTACTTTCTCACCTCTCTCTATAGTTTTAGGTAAGAACTTCCCGGGGCCTGTCCTGGGAGTTCCGTAGCTTAGGGGATACTTTTTCATAGCAGTTTGGAGCTCGTAGGATCGCAATCATCCGGAGATTGACAACCTTCGGTAACTTTGTATCTTACAGTTTTATTCTACTTATTTTATTTATCTTTCAATATGTTTTCTTCTATGATTTCTGTTGATTGCATGCTTATTATGAGTAGCTAAACTTATCATTGGTGGTAGTATGTGAATTCTTAGCGAAGGGAAGATAATCATGCTAATGGCTATATCGCGCATTATACTCCGTGTCATTGCTTTATTTCGTTGATCAGTTGTAACCAAAATTCTCGTATGTTGTATTGATTATTATGCACAATTGGACACTAGTCGACCATCAGACCAATTATCTTCGTAGTGTTGAATAATTACGGAACACATTAGGACAATCGTGATTGACTAGTCAGACCAAATTATCTTCGTAGTGCTTAATACTTGCAACAGGACACTAGATTGATTCAAAGATCTCTATGCAAGACCGAGGAATTTATGCATGATTATCGACCCGTTATGCTAAGAAGGACCATACTATCACCAATCTCCATTATCTGCTAGAAACCCCCTATTGCTATCTGTCTGCTGTTTTTATATTCTCTTGTTAAATAGATAAAGCTAGTTATAGTCCTGAGAGAACGACACTCGAGTCATTCTACTGCTACACTACGGTTTTCGTTGTAGTTGTGGATTGCCTTTGGCTAAATAACAAATTTATTTGATTGACCTTGACACGTTCATCAAATTGGCGCCGCTGCCGAGGACTATACTCCTTTTTTCTATTTAATTTGTTTATATTTACAGCTTTAGATTCCTAATTCTACTAGTTTTAGTTTTCCTTTTTAATCTCTCTCTGATACTGCTTTCCTAGTCTGTTTCAAATCACCTTTCCTAGTCTGTTACAGATAGTGTATGCCGCATACACGTTCTGCAGGAACACCGCTTGCTGATTCAATTGCTGAGATCGATAGAGTCTACCACCAAAGAAGGCGACTACTTGAAAGGCGCGCACTAGAGGAAATAGAGGAAACCGATTTCTCTGAATCTCTACACATTCTCTTCAAGGAAATCGACGGAATGGCAGAAGCTAGACCACTGAAGGCATGGGTACAACCCACCAAGGATCGTATGAGGGGACCGGCGATTGTTCTTTCGTCTGCAACCCGAGATCTGGAAATCAAGAACCATGCATTCCAACAACTTCCGAGGTTCTATGGCTTATCAAGGGAAGATGTGATGGGGTACTTGCACGATATCGATGATTTCGTCAACCAACTCCCACGACCCGGAGCTGACATAACAACGGATGAGTTGAGGATGAAGGTTTTTGCTATGGGACTTGGCGATAGAGCCAAGTCATGGCTGAGTTCTCTACCAGCAGGCTCGCTGGACACTTGGGAGAAGGTTTTTTCAGCTTTCATGGAGAAATACTTCCCTCACACTTTGACTACCGGCGCTAAAGGCGCAGATCACTGGTTTCAAGCAAGACTATGATGAGACCATCTACACCGCATTCGAGAGGTTCCAAGATCTCACGAACAAGTGTCCTCACCATGGTTTTGAACTTTCTGACCTAGTCCAACACTTCTACAATGGACTAACCTTCGAGAACCAACAAGTGGTGGATTTCCAATGCCGAGGCAATTTTTGGGAGGAAACCGCAGAAGCCGTCTGGGCTGTTTTCGAAAGGCTTTCTAAGGGTTCACAGTTCAAAGACCCAAGAGCAATGGTTAGGAGACGTGGACCTGAAGCTCACCCGACTCAAGAAGCCCCTATGTACAGGGGGAATGGGGATCAATTCGAGTGCTTTACCAACGAATTGAAGAAAGTCCTCAAGAGCGCCACCGGAACGACTGTTTCGAACGAAGTATGCCGAATATGCAAGAACTATGGGCATGGGGCTCATATGTGTAGATCGGAGCTGGCATACGATGATGGCAACTGGGCTCGAGGAGGTGAAGAAGAAGCCTTTGCTACGGAGTTTGGTACTCAAGAAGTTAGCTACGGACAAGACGGTAGGAATCCTCGAGGTGGATTCTGGAGAAGAGGATACCGCAACAATCAAGGATATGCACGGGCTAACCAAACTTATGGACCTAACCAAGACCGTAGTAGGCTAAACTATGGTAATGACCATTGCGAAAACCCCGCTCCGAAAGAGCCACCGAAGTCGAAGTCGGCTCAACTGATGGAGAACTTGCAGAAGATGGTCGATCACACACAAAGTTTTCTCAAACGTTATGAAGAAGATTCTGAGAAGACTAGGGAAAGGCTTGAAAGGTTGGAATAGAGCACCAGGCTTGCCCATCAAAAGAAGCAAGAGTTGATCGACCGAGGAGCAAGTAGGGAGCAAGGCAAACTGCCTAGCAACACTGTGAAGACGAATGCCATTACATTGGCAGGTGATGTACCTGACGGAATCACAATCAAGAAGGTTGTTAGGTGCGAGTGTTGCATGAGGGAAGAACTTCTACAGGCTGAGGAAGAAGAGAAGGACCTTGGATCTGACACAAGTGATGAGGAACAAGAGGATCCCGAACCACTCCCTAAAAGTTTCGATGTAAAGGTAGGGATTGGTGAGCTTGAAGATGTCCGTGCCACACTAGACACGGGATCCTACTCAAACATAATTTCTTTGAATGTGTTTGAAAAGAGTAAGCTTGGAAAACTATCTGAGGAAAGGGCTATTGTGCGACTGGCGGATGGATCATTTATGAGACCCGAAGGAGTTGTGAAAAATGTGTTGGTCAAGATTGGTGAATCATCTGTTTACACCAATTTTGTAGTTATGCCGGCGTCTACACCTGGAACGGGGGGATGTCATACTCTTAGGGCAACCATTCTTGACTAAACTACGCTCCGTGATGGACATCTACCAAAGAACTTGCACCATCGAAGTGGATGGCAAGCAACACGTGTTGCAAGCCATACCTGATCCACCTGAACCGCCTGATATTTCTTTCACTACTCACTACTGTGGTCTTGCAGCCTATATTCTTTCTTATTCACAGGTTCGTGGCATGGAGAGGAGATCAATGAAGGGGAAGCCTAGTACCCGGAAAAAGAAGAGATAGGCGCAGACAGGAGTCGAGTCAAAGACTTTAAACAATGACGCTATCCGGGAGGCAACCCGGAATTTTTATCGCTCTCTTAACTGCTTTAGATTTTATCTCACGAGTTTGATTGAGTATTATAGGTCACTTATACAAGCATTATCTCTCACCTTGGATCCACTTTTGACGTTCGGGACGAGCGACGACGTTCAGGTTTGGGGAGGAAGTTATCGCTGGTTATCTCTATACTTATCTTGCTTATGAAAAACTCGTGAAATTTTTTGCATTTGCACGTTTACTGCTTTCCTAGGATAGTTTTGCATGTTTTATATGGAGTTTATTGGCGAATTTTTTGACACTTTTTTATTGGGTAGATCAATCAACTATGCCATTAATCGTATGCTTCATCTCTATGAATTTGTTTGAGGTTTTTCTCGCTTGGCTTGTCACATTTATGTATTGCACTTAGTTGAGCTTGGTAGTCTCGACATCACTTAGTGGTGTTTTCTCTACTGCAGTTCACGAAGGCCTTTACAATAGGATGATGCATGTTAGGGTCTTATGGCTGTTTCCCGTGTAATTATGTACCTAAGAGGCAACAAGTCTTCACCATGCTTTGAGATTGCTAAATGCCTAGGAAGGAGGTAGTGTGAGGTTGTGTGATCCTTTGTTTATAACCTATTCTTCCGAATAGGTTTGGGGAGGGGGTTACACCATCATTAGATTTGTTTCTGTTTTTCATTTTCGTATCGTGAGTTTATTTTTCACTTTTTGTAAATTTTGTACTCCAACCTATTCTTTCGAATAGGTTTGGGGAAGTCGTGTGAGTCATTTTGTTTCTCCCTTTGTTATGCTACTGTTGGCTAGAAAAAAAATCGAAAAAAAGAAGAAAGAAAATTTCCAGGAAAAAAGAAAAAAGAAAAAAGAATCTGGAAAGAAATAAAGAAAAAAAAGACCCAAAGTGTTGAGTCTTTTCCATTTTTTGTAAATTTCGTAATTGTGTTTTTATCTTTTATCTTTTTTGTCTTGAGTGTCATCTGTTCTAGACCACCCTCGTCCTGCCATTCAGGAAGTGGTGAATAGCTTAAGACTTTACTTGAGAGATGGGTAGAATAGGGGAGAGTTATCTTTTATAGGGAACCCTCCTTGGTTTGATGAGAGCCAGTACTGGTTCGACCTCTTTTGAGAGAAAGTCTTAACATGGTGGAACAGCAGTAAGTCCTCAGTTTCATAGGCACGGGGCAACCATTCGTATCTTAGCATGCATCATTACGTCGTCACTGACTAGGTCCAGGTAGAGAATGTTACGAGAGACTATCTTGTCTTGACATAAGTGCTTATGTGGATGTGTATAAGTCAATCGAGGTATTCTTAAACCTATATTCATGCTTTGATTTATATGGTTTTTGTTCATATGTTATTTGATAGATTCAGTAGATTAGTTCATTTTATTTGGCATGAAACTCCATTTTGTGTCTTGCATGTTTTTTGTATTAGAGTCTAGCTTAGTTGCTTGAGGACAAGCAAAGGTTCGGTTTGGGGAGTTTGATGAATGTGTATTTTACACTTTCATTCGAGTCTTTTTCACCTATTTTAGCTATCCTCTATCTTAATTTAGCTATATTTTAATACATTTTATTAGAATAGTGTCACGTTTCCCTTTAGATTTTATTTTACAGGTATTTGTTGAAATTCGGGGATTTCTGGGCAATTATATTGAAGTTGACAAGGAATTGGTGTTCCAGAAGCCTATTTGGAGTATCTGAAGGTTTCCGGATAGGATTTGGAGTCTAGGGGTCGAATCTGGAGGTTAGAAGGCCACTAGAAGTCATAAACCGAGTCCGAAAAGGTGAAGAAATCCAAATCCGCGTCGAAAAACGCGGAATTCCGCGAAAAAGACGGGGGGCGAACCGCCCCATCCTGCGGCGAACCGCCCCAGAGTTTATTTGGGGCCTATATAGTGCTCAGTTTTCTCTCCGAAAATCATATCTTTCCAGACCTACTTTCTCACCTCTCTCTATAGTTTTAGGTAGGAACTTCCCGAGGCCTGTCCTGGGAGTTCCGTAGGTTAGGGAATACTTTTTCATAGCAGTTTGGAGCTCGTAGGATCGCAATCATCCGGAGATTGACAACGTTCGGTAACTTTGTATCTTACAGTTTTATTCTACTTATTTTATTTATCTTTCAATATGTTTTCTTCTATGATTTATGTTGATTGCATGCTTATTATGAGTAGCTAAACTTATCATTGGTGGAAGTATGTGAATTCTTAGCGAAGGGAAGATAATCATGCTAATGGCTATATTGCGCATTATACTCCGTGTCATTGCTTTATTTCGTTGATCAGTTGTAACCAAAATTCTCGTATGTTGTATTGATTATTATGCACAATTGGACACTCGTCGACCATCAGACCAATTATCTTCGTAGTGTTGAATAATTACGGAACACATTAGGACAATCGTGATTGACTAGTCAGACCAAATTATCTTCGTAGTGCTTAATACTTGCAACAGGACACTAGATTGATTCAAAGATCTCTATGCAAGACCGAGGAATTTATGCATGATTATCGACCCGTTATGCTACGAAGGACCATACTATCACCAATCTCCATTATCTGCTAGAAATCCCCTATTGCTATCTGTCTGCTGTTTTTATATTCTCTTGTTAAATAGATAAAGCTAGTTATAGTCCTGAGAGAACGACACTCGAGTCATTCTACTGCTACACTACGGTTTTCGTTGTAGTTGTGGATTGCCTTTGGCTAAATAACAAATTTATTTGATTGACCTTGACACGTTCATCATCTTGCCGATGAATGTGTATGAAGAATCCCGGTTGACTGGTTTGAAGCCTATGAAAGCTATGGTTCAACTTGTTGATGGGTCTATGAGGAGACCTTTGGGAGTTCTCGAAGACTTGGTTATTAGAGTTGCCGGTGTCGAGGTGAAGACGAGCTTCATAGTTATGCCAACTTCGGAAGCCAATCTTAAGGATGTGGTCCTGTTGGGAAGAGCCTTCATCAATAAGGTGCACATGGTGATTAACATGTACCGTCGTACATGTAGTTTTGAGGTGGATGGCAAGCGACACATGTTGCGAGCCATTGTTAATTCATGTGTTGAGAAGACTTGCACTAACAAACTTATAGGATACTTTGGTCCTCTATTCCTTCGTTCAAATGTGCAGGGATTCCACCGATTAAATAGGGCATTGATGGGGAAGTCTAGTACCCAATATGAATTCAACCCCAATTGAGCCTTGAAGAGTCGAGCCAACGACGCGTAAACAAAGGCGCTTCTCGGGAGGCAACCCGAGGTGGTAAGTGTTTTGCATTTAGTTAGCTTTCATTGCATGTAGTTTAGTTTTTCTCTCTTTATTTGCTTTTGTAGTTGTGGCCTGTGTGCCTTTTGTCGTGATTCGTTTAGTCTAGTGTTTGTCTTGGTGCCTTAGGTGATTAAGATAGGAAAAAACATCGAAAATCTGGAAATAGAGCCAAGCGAAGCGCCTGGCAAGCCCAAGCGGTCCGCTTGGAATTCTAGTAAGAATTTCATTCTTACTGGAATTTCAAGCGGAGCGCCTGGAGCCTCCCAAGCGCTCCGCTTGACAAGCGAAACGCTTGGATCCCGCCAAGCCTGGACCCTGTACCCAGATTTTCCTCGTTTTTTCCATTCTTCTCACCTTTGTGCACCCGTTTTCACATGTTTCTTGAGTCCTTTCAGGTACTACTCATATATAGGAGATTGGACACGAACCTTTATCTTAGGGAAGTGTACTTTCAATCTAATTTTTCCTTTTCATTCAACTTTTCTTTGCTCGAGGACGAGCAAAAGTTTAGGTTTGGGGAGGGGGTATTGGATTTTCAGTACTATATGCTTGTGTGGTTCGTGCATGCCTGATTTTAATCAAGTTCATGTGATTTGTCGTGTTTTTCAGTTTTTGCATGCATATCATCCCTAGATTAGTTGTTGCACGTGCTTGTGTGTGGAGTTTATTGCCAAGTCTTTTGAACTTTTTTATTGAGTAGACTAAGTGTTTATGACCATTGATCATATGTTGCATCACTTTGCAAGTAGTTTGAGGCTTGTCTCGCTTGGTTTGTCACATTCGCATGTGCACTAGTTAAGCTTAGTAGTCTCGACATCACCTTGAGTGGTGTTTCTTCTGCTGCGGTTCACGATGGCCTTATGAAATGATGCACGTTTGAGTCTATGGTTGTAACCCGTGTAATTATGTACGTAAGAGGCGAAAAGTTTTTCACCTCGATTAGAGATTGCCAAATGCCTAGGAAGGAGGTAGTGTGAGGTGTGCGATTCCTTGTATTAAACCTATTCTATCGAATAGGTTTGGGGACGGGGTTGCTTCGTTATACTTGTCTTTCGTCTTTGAGTCGTTGTAAAGTTTTCTTTTTCTTTTTCTTTTTGTTTTGTGTCCCAACCTATTCTTCGAATAGTTTTGGGGAGGTGTCTTTGTAAAAGAGTCTTTCCTTTTTCTTTTTCGTCTTTGTGCTCAAACCTATTCTTTCGAATAGGTTTGGGGAGGTGTTTTGAAACTTAGTACTGCTGCTTGCCCCTATATAAAAAAAAGAAAGAGAAAAAGAAAAGAAGAAAAAAAAAAAGAAAAGAAAAAGAAATATAAAAAAAAAATAGAAAAGAAAAAAAAAAGGGAAATAAAGAATAAGACCCAAAAAGCAAAAGAAGGGTCGTTGCAAGCCAAAAAGCAGTCTAGTAAAGTATCAAGTGTCATGTAAATATTTGTTATTGTGAAGTTATCGAGTTGTAAATTCTATCTTTCGTTTCGTGTCGCCTTTGTCCAAGGCCTGTTCTCGACCACCCTCGTCTTGCTATTCAAGAAGTGGTTGAAAGAGGTTCATTCTTGAGAGTCTGGGTAGAATAGGGGAGTGTTATCTTTCTAAGGGAACCCTCCTTCGTTTGATGAGAGCTAGTATTGGTTCGCCCTCTCTTGAGGAAAAGTCTCGCTTGGTGAACAGTAGTAAGCCCTCGGTTTCATAGGCACGGGACAATTGTAGTATGATAACATGCATCATTGTCTCGTCACTGACCAGGTCCAGGTAGAAGATGTTTCGAGAGACTCCTTTGTTTAACCAAGTGCACATGAGAATGTGTATATTCGCAATCGAGGCATTCTTCAACCTTCTTGCATGTCATGCTCATTTGGTTTTGTTCATAAGCATTTGGTAGATTCAATAGATTAGTTCACTTTACTTGGCATGAGACTCCTTTTGTGTTGCATTTAGGATAGTTTGTTGCTTGAGGACAAGCAAAGGTTTGGTTTGGGGAGTTTGATGAACGTATTTTTGACGCGTTCATCTTGTCTTTTTTACCTTCTTTTGCTACCTTTTAGCCTTGTTTTTTGGTTAGTTTTGTAGAATAGTGTCACGTTTTGTGTTTTCTGCATTTTCAGGCACTTAGGAACGAAATGGCGTTTTCGGAGCTAAAAACGAGCTTTTTTGATAGAAAATGGCCCCGTTGAAGTTCCTTGATCTCCACGGCTTGTTCATGAGTGTTTGAGCATCAATAAGCATTGAGAAGGATGAGTCCAAGGCACCCGAGGGCCGTACGAGGGCAAAAAGATTGAGTTGGAAGACAAAAATCTGCCCAGGAGCCAAGCTAAGCGCCTGGAATAGTGAAGCGCTCCGCTTCATTTTCCAGGAGCTTTGGCACAGCAGCCAAGCGATGCGCTTGGAGGGCCCAAGCGGTTACGTTTTCGGATTTTCCTTTTTAGATCTGATCTTCAGTTACTTTTTGCATACTTTTGAACTGTAGCTTCGTTTTGGAGTGCTCCTAAGCCCCAAAACTCAGTGAGAACTCAGATATATTGTATTTTAGATTGGATTAAAGGTTTTGGCATAGGATTGCATCCATTGTTTCATCTACGGAGAGGTTTTCATCAATACCCACCGATTAGTGACAGCTTGGTGGTAACATTGTATCATTATCTCTTGTCTAGTAGTTTGATTTGATGTATTCTATTTACAATTCATATGATTTGATGTCTATGTTGATGAATATGAGTAGCTAAATCCTTTGTGTTGGTGGTAGAATGTAGAATATGCATGCTATGGGTTATGTTTATGCTTACATGAGATTGTGATTCAATCTTGCTGCAAATTCCTTCATATGATTCTTAGTTGCCTATAAAATATATTCGAATTGAGTATAGTGACAAACTCTTGGTCAATGAAAGCTATAGGATTGTATGTTAGAGATTTGCAGCATGCTAGATAAATGGTGTTAGTGACAAGCACCTCTAAAGTATTGATAGTGGTCTTTTATGATGTGTGTCTTGAAAGTTACCTAGACGAGTTGCTTAGCAGACTCGATCGAAGGTTTTACGCACTGAACTTGTGAGCATATTCGTAACCCATGCATGTGTATTTGATTTCTACCACCATCCGTTTTCCAAACTTGATTACAACAATCTGATTTCTCGTTGCTTTGTTCTAAGAAAGCAATTCTACAAACACTTGAACTCGTTGACTGAAATAACTAGCAAAAACCACAAACAAACCCACATTAGGTCCCGAGAGAACAAAACTCGGGGAAAACTTGCCATTGCACTCTAGTTTGTGTAGTGATAAGTGTTGTTTGGCTTTTAAAGAAATTTAATTGGTGAAAAACGACATCATCACTTAACATCGAAACTTTGAGGGATTGGCTCGGGATCCTCTTGCTTCTCTTCACTCTCATCAGAACCAAGGTCCTTCTCTTCTTCCTTGGCTAGTGGGGGTTCTTCATCCTTGCAATGCTCACACTTAGCAACCTTCTTGATGGTGATTTCAACATGTAGATTACCCACCAAGGTAATGGACATCGACTTCTCAGTGTAGCTCGGCAGCTTCCCTTGCTCCCTACTTGCTCCTCGGTCAATCAACTCTTGCATCTTTTGATGGGCAAGCCTAGTGCTCTCTTCCAATCGATCAAGCCTTGACCTAGTCTTCTCAGAATCTTCTTCATAACGCTTAAGAAAACCTTGGGTGTGATCAACCAGTTTTTGCAAGTTTTCCATGAGTAGAGTTGTCTTCGACTTCGGTTGCTCTTTGGGAGCGGGATTTTCGCAGTGATCATTACCATAGTTAAGCCTACGACGGTCTTGGTTCCATAAGTTTGGCTAGCCGGTGCATATCCTTGATTGTTCCGGAATCCTCTTCTCCAAAATCCACCTCGAGGATTCCTACCATCTTGTCCGTAGATAGATTCTTGAGTACCAAATTCCGTAGAGAAGGCTTCCTCTTCGCCTCCTTGAACCCAATTTCCATCGTCATATGCAAGCTCCGATCTACACATATGAGCTCCATGCCCATAGTTCTTGCATATTCGGCAAACTTCGTTTGACATAGTTGTTCCTCCGGAGTTCTTGAGGACTTGTTTCAACTCGTTGGTAAAGCACTCGAATCGATCCCCATTCCCCCCATACATAGGGGCCTGTTGAGTAGGTTGAGCTTCAGGTCCACGTCTCCTAACCATTTCTCTTGGATCCTTGAATTACGAACCCTTAGCAAGCCTTTCGAAAACCGCCCAGACGGCTTCCGCGGTTTCCTCCCACATATTGCCACGGCATTGGAAATCCACCACTTGTTGGTTCTCGAATGTTAGTCCATTGTAGAAGTGTTGGACTAGATCCGAAAGCTCAAAACCATGGTGAGGGCACTTGTTCATGAGGTCTTGGAACCTCTCAAACGCGGTGTAGATGGTCTCATCATAGTCTTGTTTAAACCCAGTGATTTGCGCCTTAAGCGCGGTAGTCAAGGTGTGAGGGAAGTATTTCTCCATGAAAGCTAAAAAAAACCTTCTCCCAAGTGTCCAGCGATCCCGCCGGTTGACAACTCAACCATGACTTGGCTCTGTCGCCAAGCCCCATAGCAAAAACCTTCATCCTCAACTCATCCGTTGTTATTTCACCTCCGGGTCGTGGGAGTTGGTTGACAAAATCATCGATATCATGCAAGTACCCCATCACATCTACCCTTGCTAAGCCATAGAACCTCGGAAGTTGTTGGAACGCGTGGTTCTTGATTTCCAGATCTCGAGTTGCAGACGAAAGAACAATCGTCGGTCCCCTCATACGATCCTTGGAGGGTTGAACCCATGCTTTCAGTGGTCTAGCTTCTGCCATTCCGTCGATTTCCTTAAAAGGACTGTGTAGAGATTTAGAGAAATCGGTATCCTCTATTTCCTCTAGTTCACGCCTTCGAAGTAGTCGCCTTCTTTGGTGGTTGACTCTATCGATTTCAGCGATTGGATCAGCAAGCGGTGTTCCCCTAGATCGTGTACTTCGCATACACTATCTGTAACAAGCTAAGAAAGGAGTATCAGAGAGATCAAAATAGAAAAATAAAAACTACTAAAACTAGGAATTGAATGCTGAAAAAAAATATAAAAGCTAAACAGAAAAAAGGAGTATAGTCCCCGGCAACGGCGCCAATTTGATGAACCGGAATTCGTCAGATTCTAATTAATCAAATAAATTTTTATTTAGCCAAAGGCAATTCACAACTACAACGAAAACCGTAGTGTAGCAGTAAAATAACCTCGAGTGTCGATCTCTAAGGACTATAACTAGCTTTATCTAATCTAACTTAAATCTATAAAATCAACATACGACTTAGCACAGGTTTTTCTTATCAAGATAATGGAGGTTAGTGATAGTATGATCATTCAAAGCATAGCACGTTATTAATCATGCATGAAGTACCCGATCGTTTTGCATAGAGATCTTTGATCATGAATTGTCCAATGTGTTCCGTTATTATTCAACACTACGAAGATAGAGGGATTAGATAGATCAAAGAAATAAAGCAATAACTCAAAGTCTGATTCGCTTTACCTCCATCAGCATAATTAATAACCCTTCGCTAAGAAATCACATACTATCACCAACAATAGATTTAGCTACTCATAGATGTCATGCAATCAACAAAAATCATAGCAAGATTGAATAAAAACATGTGGAAAGATAAATAAATATAAATATCAAAAATCTGAGATACAATGTTACCGAAGGTTGTCAATCTCCGAAGAATCGTGATCTCGCAAGCTCCAAATCAATAAGAAAAATTATCTTTTATGCTAAGAATTCCCAGAACAGGCTTGATGAATGTGTATTTTACACTTTCATTTGAGTCTTTTTCACCTATTTTAGCTATCCTCTATGTTAATTTAGCTATATTTTAGTGCATTTCATTAGAATAGTGTCACGTTTCCCTTTAGTTTTTATCTTACAGGTTTTGGTTGAAAAACGAGGTTTTTCGGGCAATTATATTGAAGTAGACAAGGAATTGGTGTTCTAGAAGCCTAATTGGAGTATCTGAAAGATTCCGGATAGGATTTGAAGTCTAGGGGCCGAATCTGGAGTCTAGAAGGTCACTAGAAGGCAGAAACCGAGTCCGAAATGGGGAAGGAATAGAAAAACGCGTCGAAAACGCGTATCTGGCCGAAATTTACTCCCGGGCGAATCGCCCCACACCAGGCGAATCGCCCGGTGTGTGGGGCCCTTTGCCCCACACAATTGGAAGCCTATATATAGTTGCTCAGTTTTTCTCCGTTTTTCATACTTTTCCAGACCTTTTCTCTCACCTTTCTCAGTAGTTTTAGGTAGGAATCCTCCAGAGCCTGTTCTGGGGATTCTTAGCTTAGGAGATACTTTTCCTTAGCAGTTTGGAGCTTGTAAGATCGCGATTCTTCGGAGACTGACAACCTTCGGTAACATTGTATCTTACAGTTTTTCTATTTATATTTATATATCTTTCAACATGTTTTCTTCTATGATTTCTGTTGATTGCATGACATCTATGAGTAGCTAAACTTCTCGTTGTTGATAGTATGTGAATTCTTAGCGAAGGGTTAATAATTTTGCTAATGGCTATATCGCGCATTATACTCTGAGTTATTGCTTTATTTCTTTGATCTATCTAAATCTTTATCTTCGTAGTGTTGAATAATTACGGAACACAATTGGACAATTCATTGATCAAAGATCTCCATGCAAAATCGAGGAATTTATGCATGATTATTAACCTGTTATGCTTTGAAGGACCATACTGTCACCAATCTCCATTATCTGTTAAGAAAAAATCTTTGCAAAGTCGTCTGCTGTTTTATATTCTAAATTAGATTAGATAAAGCTAGTTATAGTCCTTAGAGATCGACACTCGAGGTTATTCTACTGCTACACTACGATTTTCGTTGTAGTTGTGAATTGTCTTTGGCTAAATACAAATTTATTTGATTAATTGGAATCCGACAAATTCCGGTTCATCAAATTGGCGCCGTTGCCGGGGACTATACTCCTTTTTCTGTTTAATTTATTTATATTTTCAGCATTCCTAGTTCTAGTAATTTTTTGTTTTCCGATTTAATCTCTCTCTGATACTCCTTTCCTAGTCTGTTACAGATAGTGTATGCCACATACACGATCTAGAGGAACAACACTTGCTGATTCAATTGCTGAGATCGACAGAGTTTACCACCAAAGAAGGCGACTACTTCGAAGGCGTGAACTAGAGGAAATAAGGATACCGATTTATCTGAATCTCTACACAGTCTTTTCATGGAAATCAACGGAATGGCAGAAGCTAGACCACTGAAGGCATGGGTTCAACCCTCCAAGGATCGTATGAGGGGACCGGCGATTGTTCTTTCGTCTGCAACTCGAGATCTAGAAATCAAGAACCACGCGTTCCAACAACTTCCGAGGTTCTATGGCTTAGCAAGGAAGATGTGATGGGGTACTTGCACGATATCGATGATTTCGTCAACCAACTCCCACGACCCGGAGCTGAAATAACAACGAATGAGCTGAGGATGAAGGTTTTTGCTATGGGACTTGGCGACAGAGCCAAGTCATGGTTGATTTCTCTACTAGCAGGCTCGCTGGACACTTGGGAGAAGGTTTTATCAGCTTTCATGGAGAAATACTTCCCTCACACCTTGACAACCGCGCTTAAGGCGCAAATCACTGGATTCAAACAGGACTATGATGAGACCATCTACACCACGTTTGAGAGGTTCTAAGACCTCACAAACAAGTGCCCTCACCATGGTTTTGAGCTTTCTGATCTAGTCCAACACTTCTACAATGGACTAACCTTCGAGAACCAACAAGTGGTGGACTTCCAATGCCGTGGCAATATTTGGGAGGAAACCGCAGAAGCCGTCTGGGCAGTTTTCGAAAGGCTTGCCAAGGGTTCGCAGTTCAAGGACCCAAGGGCAATGGTTAGGAGACGTGGACCTGAAGCTCCACCGACTCAAGAAGCCCCTATGTATAGGGGGAATGGGGATCAATTCGAGTGCTTTACCAACAAATTGAAGCAAGTCCTCAAGAGCGCCACTGGAACATCTGTTTCGAACGAGGTTTGCCGAATATGCAAGAACTATGGGCATGGAGCTCATATGTGTAGATCGGAGCTCGCATACGATGATGGCAACTGGGTTCAAGGAGGCGGAGAGGAGGCCTTTGCTACGGAGTTTGGTACTCAAGAAGCTAGCTACGGACAGGATGGTAGGAATCCTCGAGGTGGATTTTGGAGAAGAGGATACCGAAACAACCAAGGATATGCACCAGCTAGCCAAACTTATGGACCTAACCAAGACCGTAGTAGGCTTAACTATGGTAATGATCACTGCGAAAACCCCGCTCCGAAAGAGCAACCGAAGTCGAAGTCGGCTCAACTGATGGAGAACTTGCAAAAGATGGTTGATCACACCCAAAGTTTTGTCAAACGTTATGAAGAAGATTCCGAGAAGACTAGGGCAAGGCTTGATCGATTGGAAGAGGGCACTAGGCTTGCCCAACAAAAGATGCAAGAGTTGATCGACCGAGGAGCAAGTAGGGAACAAGGCAAGCTGCCTAGCAACACTGAGAAGTCGATGTCCATTACCTTGGTGGGTGATCTACCTGTTGAAATCACCATCAAGAAGATTGCTAAGTGCGAGTGTTGCAAGGGGGAAGTACCCCCACAAGCCGAGGAAGAAGAGAAGGACCTTGGTTCTGACGAGAGTGAAGAGGAGCAAGAGGATCCCGAGCCACTCCCTCAAAGTTTCGATGTTAAGGTCGGGATTGGTGGGCTTGAAGATGTCCGTGCCACACTAGACACGGGATCCTACTCTAATGTGCTCCCAATGAATGTGTTCGAGAAGAGTAGCCTTGGAAAACTATCTTAGCATAAGGCTATTGTGTGACCCGAAGGCGTTGTGAAGAATGTATTGGTCAAGATTGGTGAAGCTTCTGTGTACACCAATTTTGTAGTTATGCCGGCGTCTACACCTGGGATGGGGGATGTCGTTCTCTTGGGGCGAACGTTCTTGACTAAGCTACGCTCCGTGATAGACATCTACCGAAGGACTTGCACCATTGAGGTGGATGGAAAGCGACATGTGTTGCGAGCCATATCTGATCCACCTGATACTTCTCACACTATTAACTACTGTGGTCTTGCTGTCTATGTTCATTCTTATTCACAGGTTCGTGGCATGAGGAGAAGGTCCATGAAGGGGAAGTCTAGTACCCTCAAGAAGAAGAGCTAGGCGCAGACAGGAGTCGAGTCAAAGACTTTAAACAATGGCGCTATCCGGGAGGCAACCCGGAGTTTTTTATCGCTTTTTTACTGCTTTATTGCATGCATTCATACTTGAACAATTTGCTTCTCATATGTGAATTTGTTCGTCTTTGTGTTGTATGTGCTTATGTTATGTTTGCGTGAGCTTTTTCAAGTTTTCGGGGACTTGATGAACGCGGGTTTGTCGGTTCCCGGTTCGATCAAATATATTTGTTATTTAGCCAAAGGCAATCCACAACTACAACGAAAACCGTAGTGTAGCAGTAGAATGAATCGAGTGTCGTTCTCTCAGAACTATAACTAGCTTTATCTATTTAACTAGAGTATAAAAACAGCAGACGTAATAGCAAAGGGGTTTCTAACAGATAATGGAGATTGGTGATAGTATGATCCTTCAAAGCATAACGGGTCGATAATCATGCGTAAATTCCTCGGTCTTGCATGGAGATCTTTGAATCAATCTAATGTCCTGTTGCAATTATTAAGCACTACGAAGATAACGATTCTGACAAGTCAAGCACTATTGTCCTATTGTGTTCCGTAATTATTCAACACTACGAAGATAAACTCGCGAACAGGTCGACGAGGGTCCAATTGTGCATAATAATTAATACAAAAAATACGAGAATTTTGGGCTTAAGCCTGATCAACGAAATAAAGCAATGACACGGAGTATAATGCGCGATATAGCCATTAGCATGATTATCTTCCCTTCGCTAAGAATTCACATACTACCACCAACGATAAGTTTAGCTACTCATAATAGGCATGCAATCAACAGAAATCATAGAAGAAAACATGTTGAAAGATATAATAAACTGTTATGATACAAAGTTACCGAAGGTTGTCAATCTCCGGAGAATTGCGATCCTACGAGCTCCAAACTGCTATGAAAAAGAGTCCCCTAAGCTACGAACCCCCAGAACAGGCTCTGGGAAGTCCCTACCTAAAACTACAGAGAAAGGTAAGAAAGTAGGTCTGGAAAAGTATGAATTTCGGAGAAAATCTGAGCAACTATATATAGGCTTCGAAATACTGTGGGGCGGTTCGCCCCACACACCGGGCGGTTCGCCCCACATCTGCGGCGGTTCGCCCCGGAGAGTTTTTCGCGGAATTCCGCATTTTCGACGCATTTTTGGATTTCTTCCCCTTTTCGGACTCGGTTTCTGACTTCTAGTGGCCTTCTAACCTCCAGATTCGACCCCTAGACTCCAAATCCTATCCGGAAACCTTCAGATACTCCAAATAGGCTTCTGGAACACCAATTCCTTGTCAACTTCAATATAATTGCCCGGAAATCCTCGATTTTCAACCAAAACCTGTAAAATAAAATCTAAAGGGAAACGTGACACTATTCTAATAAAATGCACTAAAATATAGCTAAATTAACAAAGAGGATAGCTAAAATAGGTGAAAAAGACTCGAATGAAAGTGTAAAATACACATTCATCAAACTCCCCAAACCGAACCTTTGCTTGTCCTCAAGCAACTAAGCTAGACTCTAATGCAAAAAACATGCAAGACACAAAATGGAGTCTCATGCCAAATAAAATGAACTAATCCACTGAATAATCGACACAAAGGCAAACAATACTTAACATCATGATTCACATCCCATCCCCCTTACGATTCTTAAGCTAGCCCCTAGCAAAAGAGAATGAGTAATAAGAAGTGATACTAGATGTTACCGAGGGGTTTGGCCTCGGTCGGCTGAGAGTGGACATGTGGAAGGACTAATCATCGGGATGGTAGTCCCCATAAAAGTCACTCCACATGTCATTCATGAGCTCATTGGACTGTCGTAGAGCTTCCTGCTGTTGCTGGATGAGCTGTTGCTGCTCCCACATGTGCTGCCTTTCCTCTCGGCGATGCTCCTCGAATATCTCCCAATCGCGGTTGTGCTGGACAATGTGCCTGTCGATGTCCTGTCGCATGGCCGCGTTGTTGGCATCAATTCTGTCGAAACGGCTGTTGAGGTAGGTACGGAATTCGGAGAAGTCAAATCCTCCAGACCCCTGTGGTGCTCCAGCTGGTGCATGCGGTGCATGATGGACAAAAGGAATATCTGGAATAGAGGCTTCGCCAACATCAGCCTCCATAGCATCCTCATGATCGGAATCATTTGGCTGGAATGGTGCTCCTACATCAGCAGCCGCTGCTGTGGGGTTCCTCAACTGATACCTGTTGAGTTGTACCTCAATGGTCGAGGGTGAAAGGGCAGCGACCTCGCAATCCCCCTCCTCAATATCATCGACCCCATGATATATGCAGTAGGCTGTGATGAAGCTCGGGAAGATGAAAGGCTTCCTCTTCTTTTCCCAGTGGCGCTCGTACTCCTCGTACATAATGTGCCCAATATCAATCTGATGTCCGTCTATGAGGCAGTAGAGGAGCTCAGCGTAATAGGGCTGAATCCATGTGTCATTCTTCCTCGGGATCAAGTCGGAGATGCAAAATTTCGTCATCACCTTAGCTTCGATGCTAAGGTCTCTATTACTGATCCGTCCAGGTGCTTCCCCAACTTCCGGATATCGGTATTCCCTGTTGCAGATCACGTCGGTGATGTGTCTCCCTATCCCCCTAGTGATCCTCGAATACGAGTAGGCGTGGTCGCTATCTGTGAATTCCAGGTTCTCAAAATGGATGAAGGAAGAAATGTGCTCTGGGTCCCATGGTATAATCAGGCCTCGGACTAGCACCCCATTCTTCTCGTCGAGATCCGTGTATCCAGTGTAGAAATCTCGGAGGAGGCTCTCGTCGTACCCTTTGAACCTGTTGGAACTGTACCATGCCCAATTCCTTTGTGTCCCCAAACGTGACAGCGTCCTATATCCCGCTATATCCGCAGCGGACTCAGGAATTTCAATCCTCCTATCTGGGATGATCGACCTCCCTCCGTCGGCTATCTCCGCCTCTAGCCTTTGCCGTACCTCTATCGCAGCGGCAGACAACTCGTACAAATCGTGAGATGGTTGGGAGCTTGATGCCACTCCCTTCCCCTTTTTGCTAGAGCCGGCTCTCCTTGTCCTCGGTGCCATGATTCCTACAAATAGCAATTAGTATCTAGTACGATGCAAAACAGACCTATGCATATGTAAATATACGAGTGAACAAACGAGTAAAATTCTCAAAATTCCAACTCCTCAAAAACCAAAAGCCTAGTCTAGTTAATTCATTACGCAACATATCAATGTAACTACTACAATAACATATCACATTATGCTCTTACTAACAACAAATGCCTTGAATCACAAGGTCCAATCCATACCATAAAAATCAATCTAGCATAAATCCTCAATCTCATCACTCATGCATTCTACCAATTCATCCATCAATTTCATATCAATAATCACATGTTTAAACAAGGAATGAAAGTAAGAGAGACATTTCCTAACAAGACATATATCATCCAATTAGCAAAAATCTCAAATCATCAAACCAAGCCTAATTGAACATGTAATTGACAATGATATACCAATCTAATCACATAAATCATCAACCCATACATCATACAAGCCTAATTGAAGCATAAATCAAAAAAATCCCCAAATTGTAAAAATTAGGGTTCATGTGATAATACCTCAAATCCGGAAATTGAATGAGCTAGGAAGAAATTTGTTCGGATAGAATGATAGAGCACGTAATGGGCGTCGAATGAAGCTAAAGAACACACAAAATGATGGAGAGATGAAGAAGTTATGAAGATTTGAAGTTATTTTGAATATGGAGGAAATTTTGGAGTTTGGAAGATGAAAATGGAGGAAAATGGGGGTTTGGGGAAGAAACCCCCGTTTTTTACAATCTGATGGTATGGGGCGGTTCGCCCCATACCTGGGGCGGACCGCCCCGCACGCCCAGAGCGCGCGCGCGCGCTCTGGTCGTGGGGCGATTCGCCCCCCACTTTTAGGTGGGAGACGAACGTTTTTTTTTTTAAATAAAAATGCGGTTTTTAGTCCCCGAAAAATCATTTTCCTCAAAAAATCACTCGAAAAGTCGCACTCGAACACCACATAAGCACATACGACACAGAACTGAACAAATTCACATATGAAAAGCAAATTGTTCAAGTATGAATGCATGCAATAAAGCGGTAAATAAAGCGATAAAAACCCCGGGTTGCCTCCCGGATAGCGCCATTGTTTAAAGTCTCTGACTCGACTCCTGTCTTCCCCTATCTTTTCCTTCTGAGGGTACTAGACTTCCCCTTCATGAGTCTCCTTCCCGTCCTTTGGTCCTGTGAATAAGAATGAACATAGACGTTAAGACCACTGTAATCAATAGTGTTAGAAGTATCGGGTGGATCAGGTGGATCAGATATGACTTGCAACACATGTTGCTTGCCATCCACTTCGATAGTGCAAGTCCTTTGGTAGATGTCCATTACGGAACGTAGCTTAGTCAAGAACGTTCGTCCTAAGAGTATGACATCCCCCGTTCCTGGTGCTGATGCTGGCATAATTACAAAATTTGTGTAGACAGAGGCTTCACCGATTTTGACTAATACATTCTTCACAACGCCTTCGGGTTTCACAAGGGATCCATCCGCCAGTTGCACTATAGCCTTATGCACAGTTAGTTCTCCAAGGTTACTCTTCTCGAAAACATTCAAAGGGAGCACATTAGAGTAGGATCCTGTGTCTAGTGTGGCTCGGACATCTTCAAGCTCCCCAATCCCGACCTTAACATCGAAACTTTGAGGGAGTGGCTCGGGATCCTCTTGCTCCTCTTCACTCTTGTTAGTACCAAGGTCCTTTTCTTCTTCTTCGGCTTGTGGGGGCAGTTCCCTCTTGCAACTCTCGCATTTAGCAACCTTCTTGGTGGTGATTTCAACAGGTAGATCACCCACTAAGTTAACGGACAACGACTTCTCAGTGTTGCTGGGCAGTTTGCCTTGCTCCCTACTTGCTCCTCGGTCGATCAACTCTTGCATCTTTTGATGGGCAAGCCTGGTGCTCTCTTCCAACCTATCAAGCCTTGCCCTAGTCTTCTCAGAATCTTCTTCATAACGTTTGAGAAAACTTTGTGTGTGATCGACCATCTTCTGCAAGTTCTCCATCAGTTGAGCCGACTTCGACTTCGGTGGCTCTTTCGGAGCGGGGTTTTCGTAGTGGTCATTACCATAGTTTAGCCTACTACGGTCTTGGTTAGGTCATAAGTCTGGTTAGCCGGTGCATATCCTTGATTGTTACGGTATCCTCTTCTCCAGAATCCACCTCGAGAATTCCTACCGTCTTGTCCGTAGCTAACTTCTTGAGTACCAAACTCCGTAGCAAAGGCTTCTTCTTCGCCTCCTCGAGCCTAGTTGCCATCATCGTATGCCAGCTCCAATCTACACATATGAGCCCCATGCCCATAGTTCTTGCATATTCGGCATACTTCGTTCGAAACAGTTGTTCCGGTGGCGTTCTTGAGGACTTGCTTCAATTCGTTGGTAAAGCACTCGAATTGATCCCCATTCCCCCTGTACATAGGGGCTTCTTGTGTCTGTGGAGCTTCAGGTCCAAGTCTCCTAACCATTGCTCTTGGGTCCTTGAACTGCGAACCCTTAGCAAGCCTTTCGAAAAAGCCCAGACGGCTTCTGCGGTTTCCTCCCAAATATTGCCTCGGCATTGGAAATCCACCACTTGTTGGTTCTCGAAGGTTAGTCCATTGTAGAAGTGTTGGACTAAGTCGGAAAGTTCAAAACCATGGTGAGGGCACTTGTTCGTGAGATCTTGGAACCTCTTGAACGCGGTGTAGATGGTCTCATCATAGTCCTGTTTGAATCCAGTGATCTGCGCCTTTAGCGCGATAGTCAAGGTGTGAGGGAAGTATTTCTCCATGAAAGCTAAAAAAACCTTTTCCCAAGTGTCCAGCGAGCCGGCTGGAAGAGAACTCAGCCATGACTTGGCTCTGTCGCCAAGTCCCATAGCAAAAACCTTCATCCTCAACTCATCCGTTGTTATGTCAGCTCCGGGTCGTGGGAGTTGGTTGACGAAATAATCGATATCGTGCAAGTACCCCATCACATCTTCCCTTGATAAACAATAGAACCTCGGAAGTTGTTGGAATGCGTGGTTCTTGATCTCCAGATCTCGGGTTGCAGACGAAAGAACAATCGTCGGCCCCCTCATAAGATCTTTGGTGGGTTGTACCCATGCCTTCAGTGGTCTAGCTTCTACCATTCCGTCGATTTCCTTGAAGAGACTAAGTAGAGATTCAGAGAAATCGGTATCCTCTATTTCCTCTAGTGCGCGCCTTTCAAGTAGTCGCCTTCTCTGGTGGTAGACTCTATCGATCTCAGCAATTGAATCAGCAAGCGGTATTCCTGCAGAACGTGTATGCGGCATACACAATCTATAACAGACTAGGAAAGGTGATTAGAAACAGACTAGGAAAGCAGTATCAGAGAGAGATTGAAAAGGAAAACTAAAACTAATAGAATTAGGAATCTAAAGCTGTAAATAAAAACAAATTAAACAGAAAAAAGGAGTATAGTCCCCGGCAACGGCGCCAATTTGATGGACGTTGTCAAGGTCAATCAAATAAATTTGTATTTAGCCAAAGGCAATCCACAACTACAACGAAAACCGTAGTGTAGCAGTAGAATGACTCGAGTGTCGTTCTCTCAGGACTATAACTAGCTTTATCTAATCTAATTTAGAATATAAAACAGCGGACAGATAGCAATAGGGGGTTTCTAGAAGATAATGCAGATTGGTGATAGTATGGTCCTTCTTAGCATAATGGGTCGATAATCATGCATAAATTCCTCGGTCTTGCATAGAGATCTTTGAATCAATCTAGTGTCCTGTTGCAAGTATTAAGCACTACAAAGATAATCAGGTCTGACTAGTCAATCACGATTGTCCTAATGTGTTCCGTAATTATTCAACACTACGAAGATAATTGGTCTGATGGTCGACTAGTGTCCAATTGTGCATAATTATCAATACAACATACGAGAATTTTGGTTACAACTGATCAATGAAATAAAGCAATGACACGGAGTATAATGCGCGATATAGCCATTAGCATGATTATCTTCCCTCGCTAAGAATTCACTTACTACCACCAATGATAAGTTTAGCTACTCATAATATGCATTCAATCAACAGAAATCATAGAAGAAAACATATTGAAAGATAAATAAAATAAGTAGATAAAACTATAAGATACAAAGTTACCGAAGGTTGTCAATCTCCGGATGATTGCGGTCCTACAAGCTCTAATCTGCTATGAAAAAGTATCCCCTAAGCTACGGAACTCCCAGGACAGGCCCCGGGAAGTTCCTACCTAAAACTATAGAGAGAGGTGAGAAAGTAGGTCTGGAAAGATATGATTTTCGGAGAGAAAACTGAGCACTATATATAGGCCCCAAAATAACTCTGGGGCGGTTCGCCCCATCCTACGGCGGTTCGCCCCCCGTTATTTTCGCGGAATTCCGCGTTTTTCGACGCGGATTTGGATTTCTTCACCTTTTCGGACTCGGTTTCAGACTTCTAGTGGCCTTCTAACCTCCAGATTCGACCCCTAGACTCCAAATCCTATCCGGAAACCTTCAGATACTCCAAATAGGCTTCTGGAACACCAATTCCTTGTCAACTTCAATATAATTGCCCGGAAATCCCCGAATTTCAACCAAAACCTGTAAAATAAAATCTAAAGGGAAACGTGACACTATTCTAATAAAATGTACTAAAATATAGCTAAATTAACATTGAAGATAGCTAAAATAGGTGAAAAAGACTCGAATGAAAGTGTAAAATACACATTCATCACTGTTCAGCAGGTAGATGAAGTTTTTGGTACTTCAACTAAGTTTGAAAACTTAGTACTTGTATCTAACTTAAAATTATTTCAGGATGAACAATTCAAGGATGCTTCTTGATGAACGTATTTTTGACGCGTTCATCTTGTCTTTTTTACCTTCTTTTGCTATCTTTTAGCCTTGTTTTTTGGTTAGTTTTGTAGAATAGTGTCACGTTTATTGTTTTCTGCATTTCCAGGCACTTAGGTACGAAGTGGCGTTTTTGGAGCTAAAAACGAGCTTTTTTGATAGAAAATGGCCCCGTTGAAGTTCCTTGATCTCCACGGCTTGTTCGTGAGTGTTTGAGCATCAATAAGCATCGAGAAGGATGAGTCCAAGGCACCCGAGGGCCGTACGAGGGCAAAAAGATTGAGTTTGAAGACAAAAATCTGCCCAGGAGCCAAGCTAAGCGCCTGGAATAGTGAAGCGCTCCGCTTCATTTTCCAGGAGCTTTGGCACAACAGCCAAGCGAAGCGCTTGGAGGGCCAAAGCGCTTCGCTTGCCAAGAGCTCCGCTTGGCCTCTCCAGGCGGTCCGCTTGGCAGCAGTTACGTTTTCGGATTTTCCTTCTTAGATCTGATCTTCTGTTACTTTTTTCAGACTTTGAACTGTAGCTTCGTTTTGGAGAGCTCCTAAGCCCCAAAACTCAGAGAAAACTCAGATTATATTTTATTTTAGATTGGATTAAAGGTTTTGGCATAGGATTTCATCCATTGTTTCATCTACGGAGAGGTTTTCATCAATACCCACCGATTAGTGACAGCTTGGTGGTAACATTGTATCATTATCTCTTGTCTAGTAGTTTGATTTGATGTATTCTATTTACAATTCATATGATTTGATGTCTATGTTGATGAATATGAGTAGCTAAATCCTTTGTGTTGGTGGTAAAATGTAGAATATGCATGCTATGGGTTATGTTTATGCTTACATGAGATTGTGATTCAATCTTGCTGCAAATTCCTTCATATGATTCTTAGTTGCCTATAAAATATATTCGAATTTAGTATAGTGACAAGCTCTTGGTCAATGAAAGCTATAGGATTGTATGATAGAGATTTGCAGCATGCTAGATAAATGGTGTTAGTGACAAGCACCTCTAAAGTATTGATAGTGGTCTATTATGATGTGTGTCTTGAAAGTTACCTAGACAAGTTGCTTATCAGACTTGATCGAAGGTTTTACGCACTGAACTTGTGAGCATATTCGTAACCCATGCATGTGTATTTGATTTCTACCACCAACCGTGTTCCAAACTTGATTACAACAATCTGATTTCTCGTTGCTTTGTTCTAAGAAAGCAATTCTACAAACATTTGAACTCGTTGACAGAAATTACTAGCAAAAACCACAACCAAAGCCACGTTAGGTCCCGAGAGAACGACACTCGGGGAAAACTTGCCATTGCACTCTAGTTTGTGTAGTGATAAGTGTTCTTTGGCTTTTAAAACAAATTTAATTGGTGAAAAACGACATCATCACTTCTCAAGCTCCTGAAGCAATGGAAATAGTACAAGCACAACAAAATTTGCAACATGAGCTTGCTGAACTTCAACAGGTAAATCATGTCCTAGTTTTTTACTCTAAAACTATTTTCCAAAACCTTCCTGAACTTAATTTTATAATTTTTCAGGCTCAAAAGGAGACCACTGAAGTGGTTTACATCACTGAAGATTTCGAAGTAAGTTCAGATGAACTTTACTCAAACTTCAAAAGAACTACCTTGACCAGAGTTGCTAAATCTGTCAGCAACTATCAAAGGTATAGAAGGATGGACTTTTCCGATCTTCACCTTCATCTGTCCAACGAGAAAAGACACTTTCTCTGCTGAAACTCGAGACATTTGTGCACTCCATACTTCCAGAAGAGTTGACATATTCTCAGCTCAAGAGCTCAAGTCTGATTGCTCTAATCAGAGAGAATATGAAAGCTAAATTCAAGAGTGCCTCTCCAATTGAACAAGCTGTGATGCTCAAGGGTTCCTTTGTACCCGTGGTGGCTGATCCCCACAAAATCAATGAGGAAGAGGAAGTTACAAGTGCAGCAATGTACCAACATCTTGAGTTGGTCATACTGACGGACGATGGTGAAGAAGAAGAGGATGAAAACATCCCCAAAGATCCAAGTGATGATGAAGGAAAAGATTCTAAGGACAAAAAGGATGATGATGATGATAATCAAGGTCCTAGTCCTGATGCTGGTGGACTTAAACTGACAGTTGCTGAGACTGAACATCATGTTACTGAAAATCAGCAAGCTGATCACACATCAAGTCAGCATCAAGAATCCACTCCTGCTCCTGCTGAGAAAAGTACTCAAGCAACTGAACAAGTTGCTGAAACTGAAGAATAGTACGCCAGAAAGCGTGCTGAAATGGCAAAAGTAAGCTTTCTGATGCCGAGTTAGCTTTACTCGATGCCAAGGTCACTGAACCAAACCTTGATGATGAAGAAATGGATGAAGATTATCAAAGAGCACTTCAAAACAGTCTACAGATTCATGCAAGGCATACACATAATCTAGACATTGCTCAATCTTCAGGAGTGAAGCACACGGAAGTCCCCTCCCTTCCACTTACTACTGGTGAAACTCCAGTTGTTGAGTCTAAAGAGTTGCCCTCAGCAACCACTCAACCTAAAGTGAATGAAGCTACATATTTAGGAACCAAGGTTGTTGGCCTTGATGAATCTGATGACGAAGAAGATCTCTTCAATTTTTCAGCAAACGAAGAAGAACTCACAAAGAAAGCTGAACCCCCAGTGGTTACGATTCCTCCTCCTAATGATGATCATGATGTAGGAGATGATGAAAGATGTCGTTTGCTGATCAATGATGATCAATTCGCTACTGAGCTCAAAGTTCATTCACTAACTCCTTCTTTAGTGTCGTTCCCTAGTGTTGAGGATTTTACTCCCAGAATTAAGGCACTAATGGAAGTTCACAAAGCCTGCAAAGAAGAGGATGATGCACTGCTTGCTGAGAGTCCGCTTGACATAGGCAAAATACTGGCTACCGTGCTGAAACGCACTACTTCTCTTACCATAGCTCAGAAATACATAAGTCTACATCATAAAAGCTATGAAGAAGATGTTAGTCAAGCACTCAAACTGGCAAAAATTGCATTGAAAAAGGCTCAGACTTTCATTGAAGAAAAAGTCGACAATGAGCGCAGACATGAGGAGAACTTGGTGAGTATCAAAGAAGAATTGTCCAAGCTAACTGCTGATCAGCAAGGAATAATTCTTAAGTACAACACAGCCTAAGTAAACTTGCTGAAAATTGCAATGAATTTTTCTCTCTGCACATTCACCCAATGATGCAATCCATGAGGGGAAGATAAACAAAGAAAATCTTCAAGAAAGAAAACCCCTACTGAAGCGCCATTGATTCTGCCTAGTCCACTGTAAGAAAATACGGTCAGAGTTACCCCTAGGGTACGCAGCGGAATTTCAAAATTTTTTTTAACATACAGGTTAATTGATTATGTATATGTCGTATATACATAAACACGTCAATTAGAAGACTAACCTTAATCCTGTGTATCTTCTCCTTCGTCGAAGTCGATGATATCTGCAATACTCTGATTATCTGCAACACAATAAGAGTTAGTTTCCAGCTCCTAGAACCTCAACCTTGGTATCCACGGATGAACAGCCTATCGGAAGAATGCTAGGATATTCTTTGTGTGACCAAGAAGACGGGGCGGCGATTCCTCCGGCAAGGGTGGCGCGCGCGTGGCTTTGTAGAGGAGGGGAGAGCTTTTATTTTCTCTAAGAAAACTGGGTAGAATAATTCTCTAAGAATTGATTGTTCAGAATCATATATAAAAGCTCTCTAATAGTCTACTATATATAGTAGTCAATACAAGCCTAAAGCATAAGCAATTAGACTTCGTAAAGGAATAAGAATCCAATTCTTATCGCAGTAGGAAACCAATATCAAGTCTAGATTCATTCCCAATCAAATTAAAACTTAATCAGGAAAATCTAACTTATCCCTTGGACTTCTAATAGAGGAAGGAGTAGAACTCCTTCCCCTACTAAGTCCTGCGCGCGCGCGCGCTCTCCCAGGGATAGTAGGTGGGTCCCGATTTTGGCACCCACTTATAGTTCTAAGGCAATTCAAACTCCAAGTAGATTTTGCCCATGTGCATATGTTAATTCTAAATTAACATATCCTTTCAAATCAAACCTCTATTATATTTCCAAAATATAATCTTTAATAGTATTTACATAAAATACAATTAATTAGCCAATTCAATTAATAATTCCAAATCATTAATTGAGCCACCAAATATTATAATTAATTACAAATCAATTATAATCCATCAATCACAATTAATTACAAATTAATTGCAATTCCATCTTCAAGGATATTCTGATAGACTGAATCACCACATAGTGTGACCCATAGGGCCTCATCGTATTAAGCAAGTCCTAGACTAGGCAACATGGAATTCCTAGACGGTTCCATTTGCAATATTAATACATGAGGACGTTTGAGAGGTTTCTCAAAGCAAACCCTTTCGTTGCGAAGTCTGTTGCGCTCAATGCGGCGATGGTAACGTCCCTTCATCTGACTTGCTCGAATGCATCTAGGATCGATGAAGTGTCTATCCCAATAATTTATCCACGGGCGTCTCATGGAGTTGCTTGGTTACTAAGATATACTTATGACCAACATAATATATAGATTTAGATAGGTCGAAGACCAATGAATTGTACAATTGCGTGCAATAATTAATCAACAATACGAATATAGAGATTTAGATAGATCAAAGAAATAAAGCAATAACTCAGAGTATAATGCGCGATATATCCATTAGCATAATTGTTAACCCTTCGCTAAGAATTCACATACATTTACCAACAAGAAGTTTAGCTACTCATAGTTGTCATGCAATCAACAGAAATCATAGAAGAAAACTGTTGAAAGATATATAAAAATAAGTAGAAAAACTGTAAGATACAATGTTACCGAAGGTTGTCAATCTCCGAAGAATCGCGATCTTACAAGCTCCAAACTGCTATGAAAAAGTATCTCCTTAAGCTAAGAACCCCCAGAACAGGCTCTCGGAAATTCCTACCTAAAACCACAGAGAAAGGTGAGAGAAAAGGTCTGTAAAAGTCTGAAAAACGGAGAAAACTGAGCTCATATATATAGGCATTCGAATTGTGTAGGGCGAAGGGCCCCACACACCGGGCGATTCGCCTGGTGTGGGGCGATTCGCCCCACGACCCGGGTGATTCGCCCGGGAGGTTTTTCCGGCCAGATACGCGTTATCGACGCGTTTTTGGATTTCTTCCCCTTTTCGGACTCGGTTTCTGACTTCTAGTGACCTTCTAGCCTCCAAATTCGACCCCTAGACTTCAAATCCTCTCCGGAATCTTTGAGATACTCCAATTACGCTTCTGGATCACCAATTCCTTGTCAACTTCAATATAATTGCCCGGAAAACCTCGTTTTTCAACCAAAACATGTAAAATAAAAACTAAAGGGAAACGTGACACTATTTTAATAAAATGCACTAAAATATAGCTAAATTAACATAGAGGATAGACAAAATAGGTGAAAAAGACTCAAATAAAAGTGTAAAATACACATTCAGCAGATACTCAATAGTCAAAGCAACAAACATATAATATATTACGTTGACCTGTGTAATAGTACATATATGCCCTCTATAAGGGCTCCATGCCCTTAATAAGGACTGTCTCGAGGACATATACACTATCAATCTCCCACTTGGACTAGGGCCAGTCACCTTTATGCCTAATACCCAGATTAGCATAATGTCTTAAGTGGACTTCCACTGATAAGACCTTGGTGAAAGGATCTGCCACGTTGTCCGTGGTAGAGACACGTTCTATACTAACTTCTCCTCTATTTATAATCTCACGTATAACGCGATATTTTCTAAGTACATGTTTGTTCTTGTTTGTAGATCTAGGCTCCCTAGCTTGAGCGACGGCGCCCGTATTGTCAGAATAAATCGTTATTGGACTGGGAGCAGGAACAACCCTCAATTTCTTCAAGAACTCTGAAATCCAGACAGCTTCTTTCGAAGCTTATGATCCAGCAATGTACTCGGCTTCTGTGGATGAGTTAGCAATCGTGGCTTGCTTAGAACTCTTCCAACAGATAGCTCCTCCGTTCAATTTGAACACGTATCCTGTCTGTGACTCAAAGTCATCAGGATCTGATTGAAATCCAGGGTCGACATACCCAGACATCTTTAATTCTGGTTCTCCACCAAACACCAAGAACATCCCTTTAGTCCGTCGAAGGTACTTAAGAATGTTCTTTACAGCAGTCCAGTGAGGTAATCTTGGATTCTGTTGTTGTCGACAAGTGACACTAAGCGCATATGCCACATCGGGCGTTGTGCAATTCATTGCATACATTATAGATCCTACTGCCGAAGCATAGGGCACACGAATCATTCCGTTTCTTTCTTCATCAGTTTTAGGACCATCCTTAACTGATAAGACGATCCCATGCCTAGCTGGGAGAAAGCCTCTCTTTGAGTCGTCCATCTTATAACGCTTCAGTATTTTGTCGATGTAGGCGGACTGTGTCATTCCTAACATCCTCTTGGATCTATCTCTAAAGATCTTGATCCCTAGGATGTAGTTCGCTTCACCCAAGTCCTTCATTGAGAAGGTACTTGATAACCAAACTTTAGTCTCTTCTAGCATAGAGACATTGTTTCCCATGATCAAAATGTCATCAACATAAATGATCATGAAAACTACTCCCTTGTCGTTGTGCCTAGCATAGACACATGGATTGTCCTTGCTTCTGATGAAGTCAAACGATTTGACAGCTTCATCAAAGCAGATATTCGAGCTCCTTGACGCTTGCTTTAGCCCATAGATGGATCTATTTAATTTGCATACATCAGTTGGCCTGGTTTACTAATAAAACCTTCCGGTTGTACCATATAGACCTCTTCCTCAAGGTTGCCATTGAGGAAGGCAGTCTTTACATCCATCTGCCAGTTCTCATAATCATAGTAGGCAGCTATCGCAAGTAGAATTTGAATGGACTTCAATTTTGCTACCGGTGAAAAGGTTTCATCGTAATCGATGCCATACCTTTGCGTGTAGCCTTTCGCCACAAGCCTAGATTTGTGCATTTGTACCCTGCCATCGGCATCTGTCTTTCGTTTAAACACCCTTTTGCACCCAATAGGTCTAACCCCTTGGGGCAAGTCTACCAAGTTCCAAACTTGATTCTGGTACATGGAGTCCATTTCCAATTCCATGGATTCTTGCCATTTGTCTGAGTCAATATCAATTATTGCCTCTTTGTAGGTCTCGGGGGATCTTCCCGATCTGATAAGCCGACATCAAGTTCACTGATGTCTTCTATCATAAGGCTTTTCTTCTGAGGTCCTTTTAGGATCCTCTTCGACCTACGGAGCTCGACTTGTTCTGGTGATTTTCTTTTCTGGCTTCGTGTAACACGAACATTATCAGTGGGTACTGATGGTCGTGGAGCGCGACTCTGTTGCCTTGCGGGAGGCTTCTCTTGTGCAACTGGTTGCACAGGTTGGTTGACAACGGGTTCTATTGGTGTGGTTTCAACTGTTGATCTAATCACAGGACTCTCACTGACTATGACATGCCTAGCAAGTGTCATATCATTACCCTTGTCTGCTTCAAAAGCTCCCACTGAACTTGAGTCCAAATCAGAAGATTTAGAGAACTCATGTTCGCGCGTGTCAAAGTCTTGAATTTCTTCAAGTTCTATTTCATCTAACCTCTCTTCTTCGAGGTATTATGCTTCTAAAAACTTGACGTTTCTAGATACTATCACCTTGTGATCTTCAGCATGATAGAATTCATAGCCTCTCGTCTAACGAGGATAGCCTATGAAATATACGTTCACACCCTTGGCATCTAACTTATCAGTGAGCATCAGTTTGACTATAGCAAGACAACCCCAAGGTCTAAGATAGCCCAGTGAGGGCTTCTTTCCCTTCCATAACTCATAAGGAGTTTTCTCCACTGATTTAGATGGTACACGGTTCAGAATGTAGATTGCAGTTTGTAGTGCATATCCCCATAGATATTTTGGAAGAGTCGAGAATCCAATCATTGATCTCACCATGTCTAACAGGGTTCGATTCCTTCTCTCAGACACACCATTTAACTGTGGTGTTCCATTGCGATTGAATTCCATTTTCCTTCAAGTAGTCGATAAATTCTTCACTAAGGTATTCACCTCCTCGATCTGATCGAAGAGTGACTATCCTTAGGTTCAATTCATTCTCGACCTCATTCCTAAACTCCTTGAATTTCCCAAAGGTCTCGGATTTATTCTTCATAAGATAAATATATCCATACCTTGAGAAATCGTCAGTAAAGGTAACGAAGTAAGGATAACCCCCACATGCATGGACCTTAAAAAAAAGTCCACATACATCGGTATGTATGAGCTCTAAGCAGCGAGTGGCACGAACACCTTGTCCAACAAAAGGTTTGTTCGTAATCTTACCCTTAACACATGATTCGCATGTACCATATGATTCAAAATCAAATGGTTCTAAGTAGTCCAACTTCCTTAGTCTTTGAATCCGTGTTTCATTGATATGGCCTTGCCGACAATACCATAGATAAGATGGATTATTCTTCCTACTTGAAGACCGTTGTTTGTTATGTATTTGAAATATTAATGAAAAATAACAAGTATTAGGAAAAACCCAAATTGTCCAACAATGGAATGGAAATAATATTTCTGACAATGGATGGAACAAAATAAACGTTATCAAGTTCCAAACATTGTCCTGATGGTAAATCTATCTTGTAGCGTCCAACGCGTTTGGCTTCAACTGGATTGTTGTTCCCAACATGCAAGTCGACTTCACATTGCTTGACTAGCCTGTGTTCAATTAGCCCCTGCACATTATTGCAAATGTGCGAGCCACAGGCTGTATCCAATACCCAACCATTGGAGTCAAAAGTAGTCATGTTCATTTCAATAACAAACATACCTGAGCTAGAAGCCGGCGGCTTCTTAGCTTGATCTGCCCTTAGCTCAGGGCAATCTCTCTTCCAATGCCCTTTCTGCTTACAGAAAAGACATTCATCTGTGTGTACTGTTCCGCTCCTCTTGAACTTCCTTTTCTGGTTCGGACTCTTAGGCTTATCACTCCAAGTGTTAGCCTTCGCTCCCGACTTTCCCTTACCCTTAGCACCTTTGTTTCTCGGGTTTGGGTTAGATGGTTGCCCAACAAGCATGATCGACTTTTCCTTCTTAGGAAGAGTTTGATCATATGTCTTCAGCAGATTATGAAGTTCAGGCAGTGTTACGTCCTTCGCATTCATCGTGTAGTTAATGATGAACTGCGAATACGAACTCGGCAATGATTGAAGGACAAAGATCACCATGATCTTGTTCTCTAGCTTAACGCCGACATCGACAAGCTTTTCAAAGAGACCAATCATTTTGAGAACATGCTCAGACATGTTTCCTCCTTCACTGAGCTTGCATCTTTGTATCTCTTTGATCAAATCAAATTCAACACTTCTAGCTGTCGTCTTAAAGAGCGACTCAAGATGCTTCAGCATCTCATACGGCAACATTCTTTCATGTTGCCTCTGCAGCTCATTGCTCATTGCCGCCAGCATAATACACTGCGCGGATCTAGCATCCTCATGATGCTTATCAGACCTTGCCTTGTTGGCTTGATTCCAAGCAGCAACCTGATCGGCAGTCCGATTTTCGTGGCACACGGAAATGACCTCGTCCAAGACGTACTCAATCTTTTCGTACCTCAGCACCAAACGTATATTCCTGATCCAATCTAGGAATTTTGGTCCGGTCAAAATTTGCTTCTCTAAGACAGCACATTTCTATTATCCTAAGGAGAAATAATATAGAACAAAAACAATAAATCAACTATTGAAATATTATTTCTAAATACACAGTCAACATAACTAAACAACAAGGTCCCTTTAGCTGTTTAGCTCCCACTATTTTCACATATGCTTGCCCCCAAAACAAACATACGGGTAATGTCCAACAAGTTACCGTAGTGGCCAAGATCCAAATCCATACTATGCTATACTCCAACGGGGGCTGGTCGCATAGCATAATATGACCGGTAGGACTATCCAATTGCGTCACGCAACTCTTGGTTGTTAAATCTAATTTAACTCGATGCCCTACACACTGTACCTATCGAGGTCGCTAGATACAATATGCAGTAAGTCATAACCATAGGCTTACTCTAATCTGACGATCACTGCGAGTCTGTAAGACGAGGTCGCCAATACAAGAAAACGCAATGAAAGTTCAGAGTTA
Source organism: Plantago ovata (assembly GCA_028274465.1). Classification (NCBI taxonomy): domain Eukaryota; kingdom Viridiplantae; phylum Streptophyta; class Magnoliopsida; order Lamiales; family Plantaginaceae; genus Plantago; species Plantago ovata. The sequence goes on along the minus strand of CM051457.1, from coordinate 86,202,655 downwards.
AAGCACCCTATGGAAAGCATCTCAGAAATACATACATATATATATATATTTCTGTACTTATATTGGATGGGGCTTGTCACTTGAGGGTTGTTATCAGTCATCTACAAACAAATAAGGGCGCCGCCTACCCATCATGCATGAACGGTCTACACGTAATGGATGCCGCCTATCCATTCTAATTCTAAACGCGGTCAAGCACATAATGGGTTCCGCCTACCCATACATAAAATATGCGGTCCGACATATAAGAGGGCGCCGCCTACCCTCGCATGCATAGCGGTCGAACGGAAAGTAAAATACTTGGTATTTAAACATGCATTGTCAAACAATAGCATATCGAGCAAACAAAATAAGTAGTAGCCTATGTGGATGCCAAATGACTTCATAATTTCATTATGAAAATTATAATACCATACTTATAATCTCTATGAAATAATTGAAAATTTGGACTAGATTGAAAAATCGAAAATTCTATTGACCAAGTAGCAATTTTTGAAAACCCGAAGGAATTAATTGTAATTTTTGAAACCTTGGAGGTGTTAAATCTAAAATTCAAAAGTAGAAGGACTAATTTGCAATAAACAATAAATTGATTAATTACAAATAAGTCCTTTAACTTTATACTAATTAAATTTAACCCCTCTAGTTAAAAACAATTACAATTAAATCATATTTATATTTCAAATATAAAATTCAATCCTCAAATTTTCAAAATTCGATTTCGGGTCCAACCCGAAAAATATATATATATATTAAAACATGGGACGGGCCCTAGTCCCATCCCCACGGTGCCTGCGGCCCCAGGCGCCCGCGGCACGCAGGCACAGGCGTCGCGGCCGCAGGCGCCCCAGGCGCACGGGCGCCTGCGTCCGCAGGCGCGGGTGCCCGCGACACGCGGGCACCTAGTATCGCCTAGGCGGCCGCCTCCTGCGTCGCGCAGGCGGCCCCCGTTCGGGAATATATATATATATATATATATATATATATATATATATATATATATATATATATATATATATATATATATATATATATATATATATATATATATATATATATATATATATATATATATATATATATATATATATATAATTTTTTTTTTTAAATATAAATTCTAAATTTATATAAAAAACAAACTTTTGAAAATCGAATTAATCATAGAATCAATTTCATCCACATATCTACAAAATCATTCAATATATATATGTATATACGTAATCAATTAACCTGGCTCTGATACCACTGTAAGAAAATACGGTCAGAGTTACCCCTAGGGTACGCATCGGGATTTCAAAAATTTTCTTAACATACAGGTTAATTTATTATGTATATGTCGTATATATATAAACACGTCAATTAGAAGACTAACCTTACTTCCAAAGCAGCTTCCAAGTCTTCGTAATAATCCTGTGTATCTTCTCCTTCGTCGAAGTCGAAGATATCTGCAATACTCTGATTATCTGCAAGACAATAAGAGTTAGTTTCCAGCTCCTAGAACCTCAACCTTGGTATCCACGGATGAACAGCGTATCGGAAGAATGCTAGGATATTCTTTGTGTGACCAAGAAGACGGGGCGGTGATTCCTCCGACAAGGGTGGCGCGCGCGCGTGGCTTTATAGAGGAGGGGAGAGCTTTTATTTTCTCTAAGAAAACTGGGTAGAATAATTCTCTAAGAATTGATTGTTCAGAATCATATATAAAAGGTCTCTAATAGTCTACTATATATAGTAGTCAATAGAAGCCTAAAGCATAAGCTATTAGACTTCGTAAATGAATAAAAATCTAATTCTTATCGCACTAGGAAACCAATATCAAGTCTAGATTCATTCCCAATCAAATTAAAACTCAATCAGGAAAATCTAACTTATCCCTTGGACTTCTAATAGAGGAAGGAGTCGAGCTCCTTCCCGTACTCAGTTCCTGCGCGCGCGCGCGCTCTTCCAGGGATAGTAGGTGGGTCCCGATTTTGGGACACACTTATTGTTCTAAGGCAATTCAAACTCCAAGTAGATTTTGCCCATGTGCATATGTTAATTCTAAATTAACATATCCTTTCAAATCAAACCTCTATTATATTTCTAAAATATAATCTTTAATTGTATTTACATAAAATACAATTAATTAGCCAATTCAATTAATAATTCCAAATCATTAATTGAGCCACCAAACATTATAATTACTTCCAAATCAATTATAATCCATCAATCACAATTAATTCCAAATTAATTGCGATTCCATCTTCAAGGATATTCTGATAGGCTGAATCACCACATAGTGTGACCCATAGGGCCTCATCGTATTAAGCAAGTCCTAGACTAGGCAGCATGGAATTCCTAGACGGTTCCATTTGCAATATTAATACATGAGGACGTTTGAGAGGTTTCTCAAAGCAAACCCTTTCGTTGCGAAGTCTGTTGCGCTCAACGCGGCGATTGTAACGTCACTTCATCTGACTTGCTCGAATGCATCTAGGATCGATGAAGTGTCTATCCCAGTAATACATCCACGGGCGTCTCAGGGAGTTGCTTGGTTACTAAGATATACTTATGACCATCATAATATATCATTTGCACTGGCCAGTGACTTTACCAACACAACTATGCAGACTATGAGCAGTACTCTCTTGTGCTACACTTGAGAGATGAATCCTTCACAGAATCACTTATCATCCCCATTTGTATGTAGCCATAATCCTGGATCGTGTCTTAGGTCAACTGCTTATTCAGAGCTGACATCGACGGGTCCACCAAAGATATGGGGCAACAAATGTGATGATAAAGTCCTGTAAGTCCAAAGGACGACTGACATCACTTCAACAACTTACCGGTTCCCATAGACACTTCGGTGTAGAGTATACATCGATGGGAGTGTCCGGTGGGTACTTCCATTGTTCGATAATCCTTCTTCGAACAACTATGCGCAGTTATGGGAACGTTTCTCGATTGTCCAACAATCCGTTCCGTGGCCGTGGGATTGGCTCACAGTTGCTCCAACAAGTATAACCTCCACGCATACTAGTCTTGTCTGGTTCATTCAGAACCCTACATCCGAGATGAACCTCGACTAGGGAGAGTTTGGGATAGATGATAACTCACATAGCTCCCACTATCTGTGTGATCGGTCATCTATCCGAAGGGACATGTTTAATATCAATACAGACAGTAATAGAGATATCACATGCTGCATGCCTGGTGTAATATAAATATGAAAGCGATACTCAATAGTAAAAGCAACAAACATATAATATATTATGTTGACCTGTGTAATAGTACATATATGCCCTCTATAAGGGCTCCATGCCCTTAATAAGGACTGTCTCTAGGACATATACACTATCATCCACCTCCAATAGAACCTCTTGTTGAAAGAGAGCAAAGTTCTAAGAGACGAGCTGAAACAGATTCTGAGAGAAATTCAGCAAATCCGAAAAGGAGAAGCACATCTGCTGAAACTCATGAATACTGTCATACTGAGAGTCATCAAGATTTGAATGAAGATGATGATGATGATGATGATGACAACCAAACAATAGCTCAAGCAATAAGAGCTAGACCAATCACAACCCTAACTCCTTCTCGACACTCAAAACATTTCTCTTCTGACTCAAGATCTTCAGCAAGAGATCAAGAAAATGCAAAGTCAAGAAGAAGAAGGCAAAGACAGGAAGAAAAGAGGCTAGCCAGCATTGCCATTGGCTCCGGCATTGAATACACAAAGACCAGCAATGAGGAAACAACTCAAAATGTGATCAGAAACGTTCATGGTTGCTGGATCTTAAAGCTGGAAGATGTGTTGGTAAATGATTTCTTTCCAACTGCTGTACTGAATCAAATGTACACTTGGATTGAATTAAAGGTGCAAAAAAGAAAGGGATCCTCCTCCATACCCAAGAAACATTGCTGCAAGATGGCTGAATCTGGAAGTCTTAGTAAGAAGAACATCTATTGGCAAGCTAATGAAGCAAGAGCCTGATTTAATCAAACCAATTGATGTTGCTTACTATACTGATCCTTTAACCAAGAAGTCAAAGAAGAAATATGGCTTGATTCCTTATGAGTATTTTTATCTCACTGCCAAGGATCAAGAAGAAGATCTTCGCTGGTTAAGAAAGATTCATGCTAACAAGGGAATTTCAGATACACAACTTCTCCATGCCAGCAATTGGGGTATGCACTTGTGGGTATTGCACTACAAAGAAATGAATGGTGAAAACCATCATTATACTGCCTGCAAGAATGCAAGGATCATTCAGCTTGAAGTCCGTAAGCTACTTGAAGATTACGAAAAGGACTGTGTTGAATTTTCTGCGCTTGCTGAGAAAAGTGTAAGGGAGATTCTGATGAAATCTTCTACTGGAATAGCTTAAGTCTCTTGTAAAAGCTTTGTTTGTTTTTGTTTGCTGATTTGTGTAGTTATCTCTGAACTTTCTTGTAAACTTACTGAAAGATAACTATCAATAATAAAGCTTTTGACTCTTATTGGTTTTTGATTATGCAATGTACTTATGATTACTATTTTATTATTCAAGTATGCTTGCATCATTCAAACTTATTTATTCAACATCAGAAACCTCTAAAAGAGTAACAATTAATTTAGCCATGGATTGCTAACATCAAAAAGGGGGAAATTTGTTAGGAAACTTGTAATTTTGATGAGCAATTAACCATGCTAAATTAAGGAAAGTCCAGTAACTAGTACTCTTAAGGTCCATAGGAATTTAGAATTTTAAGGACATTGTAAAAGAGGAACGTTTGCTGAAGACTTAGTGTAGATACTAGTTAGGTACTTTAGTATCGCTTATGATGTATCTTGTTTTCTGAAAAGAAAAACAACCTATTGAAGCATTTGCTGATGATGTAACTATAAGAAACTTGAAGAATTCGAAGCCTGAAGACTAAAGACGATTTCTGAAGATGGTATCTATAAAGGCACATGTTGCTCAGAAAGTGGAAACTTCAGCAATAGCTTGCATAAGTGAAAATCTATATGACAGAGTAGGTTGTGCTTGTTGAAACTGAGACTGACCACTTGCTGAAATACATATGTGACCTCCTTGCTGAAAGTACTTGCATTTGCGCTCCAACGTTCACATTTGAATTTCATTCAAATGAACATTAAATGCAAAGAAAGCACGCGAATAACATGAAGACTAGAAGACAAATAAAGGACGCTGATGAAAGTACAAAAGCAAGATAGTGACATCTTAAGGAACAAAGCCTTAGAATTTGAAATTCAAACGGCTCCCTTGACTCACTATAAATACAGGTCATCCGGCAAAGAGTTGAGGTGTGTCAACAACGTGATCAAACTCTCACTTGTGCTTAAACACTCATACCCTTCCATACTCTTTACTGCCATTGATCCGTTCCAAGACTTAAAGCTTGAAAAAGCTACTTGTGAAAAAGTAGAACATTCACGGCTAAGAAATTAGTTAAGTGTTCTTTCTTTCGAACAAGAACAAGTCTTGACACCAGAACCAATCAAACTTGTTTACTGCAAAGTATTCAAAGTTTTGTTTCTTAGTTTAGCTGAATAAGTTATAATCAAGTTATCTCATCCCAAACCTCTCTAACTGATAAACACCCTTTTCAGGCGTGAAATTCATGGGGAACTTAATCAAGCATAGTGTTGCTGATCATAAGTCCCAAGTTTGGTAGAGAACAAGGTTTCGTTCTCTAGTTAGGTTGGAAACGAAGCAAGTGTGCTTTGGTTTCTGTAGAATCGCTTTAGATAGGTGTTGTAAGGAACCTCAAACTTATCTTAGTGGATTCAGTCCTAGAAAGGACAAAGTGGATTAGTTGAGAGATTACGCCACTCTCAGATACCACTATAAAAGTGTTTGTGTGATTTACTTTACTGCATTTAGTTTTCAGCAGGCATAACTATTTGTACACTGTCACTCTGCTCACTTGCTCAAACTATCACTTACTGATAAAGCACTTATTGTACAAAGACTTCAACACTCTATTTTTGAAGTATCAGTAAAACTCGTTACTGAAAAGTAACTAGTACTTGCTGAGAAAGTTAAGTATCAGCAAACTCATTACTGAAAAGTAATAACCCCTTGCTGAGAAAGTGTTTAAACGACGAAAGTTTGAAAAGACTATTCACCCGCCCTCTCTAGTCTTTTCTTGTTGTTTAAAGGGACCAACAGTTTGGATTTCTGCATTGTTGTAGAATTCCATGGCATCTAACATATTCACTTTCTTAGGGCGAGCAGTTATGAAGAAAAGAAGGCCTTGTTGATTTATCAAGTTCACTGCCTCTTCATTTTCTCCATCTAAATCTTGTTCATAGAAGTATCTTATATACTTCTCTTTGGAAAATCCGCCCCATTGCATCATCTGTTCACACTTTGCAGTGTCAAGATATGCCAGCGGCATGGGTCTCTCCGTTATACGGTCGTTTTTTAACACAATTTTCACTGTGTTGGTTGCCGGAGTTACAACAGGAGTAGTGCTTTCCCAACACTATCAGCCTTTGATGACTTTGAGGTCTTGGAGGACTATCTCTTTGGGGCCATTTCTTATATAGCGGTACAAATGTACGAAAAAGATTAACTTGCTTTTTGACCGGAGGTACAGTGAATTCAGGGCACAGGCTATAAAATTTACAGAGAAAGGAAATGTGAGTTAAAGAATTTTGTCTTTCTCTAACTCTTTGTTTATATAGTATCTCTGGTGTGCAAGAAGCTCAAACGGTTTTGAGTTCTCAGCAAGGGTAAAACAGAGATTCACTGCGTTAGTGGAGCCTTTGCATTAAATGCGTAGTGGTCCACTAAAAAAACCGTCAGAGCACACTTCTCTTTGTAATATTAACCGTCAGATCAAAAACTACTTTAAATCAATGGTCGCGATTGTATTTCATGTCATGATTAACAGCGAGTTTATCTATGCCACGATTAACGTCACAAATTGATTTTACCTTGATTTACAGGATTTGATCCTTTTTACCGCAGCTCTAATTGCTTGCTGAAGTAAACAAGAATTTTTTTAGCGAATTTGGACAATTTGACTTTGGCACTTACCTTTTTAGGTAATAAGCCTTGTTATTTGCTGAAAGTTGTCCCTTAATCAAATATCTCATATTTCCTTAAGTTAAAAGATATTTCTGAGTTCCCGTCTCAGTAAATTCGTTTTATCTTGAGATATCCTTTGGTAAAATCCGAGAACTGTGTTAGCTCTTTGCTGAGTTCCCGTCTCAAAATTTTCCTTTGATACTTGAATACCTATTTCAGCAAGGACTGAAATACCTAACTTGTCTGAATGCTTGTTTCAGCAATCCTTAAGGTTTTTCTCTTACTGAGTGCCCGTCTCAGCAAGTGATCAAGTTTCCTAACAAATACCCATTTTGAAGGAATTACTTGCTGAATGCCTGTTTCAGCAATCATGTAGTGAACTATCATTTCTTGTTTTTAGAAGAAATCAGTGGAAGGAGCTTTTATTCAGGTAAGCATACTTTTGGCTTGCTGAATGCCTGTTTCAGCAATCTGCCAATTGTATTCCTTAATATTGAGGTAATTCAATCAATCCAAGGTTATACCTTAGCATTGCGAACCTATTATCTGGAAAGGGGCTTGGTAAAGACGTCAGCAAGTTGATCATCAGTACCTATCTTTACAACCTCAATGTCTCCTTTTTCCACATGATCTCTAATGAAATGATGTCTTATATCAATGTGCTTTGTCCTTGAGTGGAACTTAGGGTTTTGCGTGATAGCAATAGCACTTGTATTATCACAAAAGATAGGTGTTTTCTTTGCAGAAATACCATAATCTCTTAGTTGTTGCTGAATCCAAAGGATTTGAGAAGTGCAACAACTAGCCGCAACGTATTCAGATTTAGTGGATGAAATCACAACACAAGTTTGCTTCTTGCTGAACCATGAAATTAATCTTATACGTAGAAATTGACAAGTTCCAGAGATACTTTTCTATCAAGGGTTGATCCTCCATGGTCAGGATCTGAATAACCAACCAATTCTAATCCAGAATCTTTTGGATACCATAATCCAACATTGACTGTGCCTTTGACATATTTCAGTATTTTGAGTGCTTTCTTGTAGTGTGATTCTCTAGGATCAGATTGGAATCTTGCACACACACAAACATCATACTGAATGTCTGGCCTATTTGCTGTTAGATACACCAAGGAACCAATGAGCTTCCTATAATTGTGTTCATCCACACTTTTTTCTTGTTTAGTATAGCCCAATTTGGTACCAACGCTCATAGGGAACTTTTCAGGTTTTTCTTCCTCTTTGATCCTGAACTTTATGAGCATTTCCTTTGCATACTTTGGTTGATTTATGAATATTCCATCCTTAAGTTGCTTGTCTTGCAATCCTAGGAAATAATTCAATTTTCCCATCATGCTCATTTCAAACTTGTTTGTCATGAGTTTGGCAAAATCATCACAAAGTTGCTTGTCCTTAGAACCAAAAATTATGTCATCCACATAAATCTGGAGTAAGAGTATTTTACCATCATGGTTCATGGTAAATAAAGTTTTATCAACTTCACCATTCTTGAAACCATTATCCAACAAGAACTTAGCTAAGGTATCGTACCAAGCTCTAGGTGCTTGTTTTTTAGACCATATACAGCTTTCTGAAGCTTACATACCATCTTGGTTTCTGAGGGTAGTTTAAAGCCAGGGGGTTGTTCTAGATATACTTCTTTAGCAAGTTCACCATTTAGGAATGCACATTTAACATCCATTTGATAAACTATGAAGTCATTATGAGCAACAAAGGCTAAGAAAAGTCTAATAGCATCCAATCTTGAAACTGGTGCGTAAGACTCATCATAATCCAATCCTTCAGTCTGGCAATAACCTTGAGCAACTAATCATGCTTTGTTCCTTGTTACTTCTCCAGACTCACTCAGCTTGTTTCTGAACACCCACTTTGTACCAATTGATTTCTTTCCTTCAGCAAGGGGTACAAGTTTCCAGACTTTGTTCCTTTCAAATTGATCCAATTCTTCTTGCATTGCCTTGATCCATTCAGAATGCTTTAAAGCTTCTTCTATGGTTTTTGGATAAATTTCTGAACAAAGCAAGAGAACAAAACTTCTACTTCAACAACAATTGCTTCTTCAGCAAGTTCTTGATTAGTAGATACCTTGGATCTAGTCACTTGGCGTTTCTAAATATCACCAATTATATCCGTAAAGGGATGATCTCTAATCCATTTATTAACATGTTTTCTGCTCCTTGGATCTGGATATGTTTGCTTTTCAGCATGTGACTCTTCAGCATGTACTTGTTCAATACTACTGGTATCTGGTCGTGTCTCTGCTGGAATTGGTTCATCAGCAACTGCTTTTTCAGCATTGCTGGTTTGAGATAACTCGTCAGCAAACACAGGAGTGTTAGGAAACTTGTAAATTTTGATGAGCAATTAACCATGCTAAATTAAGAAAATTCCAGTAACTAGTACTCTTAAGGTCCATAGGAATTTAGAATTTTAAGGACATTGTAAAAGAGAAACGTTTGCTGAAGACTTATTGTAGGTACTAGTTAGGTGCTTTAGTTTGCTGATGATGTACTTTGTTTTTACAAATGAACTATTGAAGCACTAGAACCATTCAGAAACTTGAAAATTCGAAGACTGAAGACTTAAGAAGATTTCTGAAGATGGTATCTACAAAGGCACATGTTGCTTAGAAAGTGGAAATTTCAGCAACAACTCGCATAAGTGAAAATCTATATGACAGAGTAGGTTGTGCTTGCTGAAACTGAGACTGACTGCTTGCTGAAATACATATGTGACCTCCTTGCTGCAAGTACTTGCATTTTTGCTCCAACGTTCACATTTGAATTCCATTAAAATAAACATTAAATGCAAAGTAAGCACGCGAAGAACATGAAGACTAGAAGACAAAGGAAGGACGCTGTTGAAAGTACAAAAGCAAGATAGTGACATCTTATGGAACAAAGCCTTAGAATTTGAAATTCAAACGGCTCCCTTGATTCACTATAAATAGAGATCATTCGGCAAAGAGTTGAAGTGTGTCAACAACGTGATCAAACTCTCACTTGTGCTTAAACACTCAATCTTCCATACTCTTTACTGCCTATTGATCCGTTCCAAGACTTAAGTTGGAAACAAAAGCTACTTGTGAAGAAGTAGAACATTCACGGCTAAGAAATGAGTTAAGTGTTCTTTCTTTGGAACAAGAACAAGTCTTGACACCAAAAACAACTTAACTTGTTTACTGAAAAGTATTCCAAGTTTTGTTTCTTTAGATAACTTGTTATAGCTGAATAAGTTATACTCAGGTCATCTCATCCCAAACCTCTCTAACTGATAAACACCCTTTTTTCAGACGTGAAATTCAGGGGGAATTAATGAAGCATAGTTTTGCTTATTAAGTGTCCAAAGTTTGGTGGAGAACAAGGTTTCGTTCTCTAGTTAGGTTGGAAACGAAGCAAGTGTGATTTGGTTTCTGAAGAATCATTATAGATAGGTGTTGTAAGGAACCTCAAGCTTATCTTAGTGGATTCAGTCCTAGAAAGGACAAAGTGGATTAGTTGAGATATTACGCCACTCTCAGATACCACTGTAAAAGTGTTTGTGTGATTTACATTACCACATTTAGTTTTCAGCAAGCTTAATTATTTGTACACTGTCACTCTGCTCACTTGCTGAAACCAGCACTCTCTGAAAAGCACTTATTGTATAAAGACTTTTGCACTTTGTTTTTAAAGTACCAGTAAAACTCGTTACTGAAAAGTAACTAGTACTTGCTGAGAAAGTTAAGTATCATCAAACTCATTACTGAAAAGTAATAAGCACCTGCTGAGAAAGTTTTTAAACGACAAAAGTTTGAAAAGACTATTCACCCCCCCCCCCCCTAGTCTTTTCTTGTTGTTTAAAAGGACCAACAAGTGGTATCAGAGCTGGAGGTTCTTTAACCTTCAGCACTGAACCTAGATCCCTTTAGGTGCTTTCCGTAAATCACTCTCACTTGATCAGTTTGGTAAACATATGTGACCACTTGCTGATAGGTTGTGCTTGCTGAAACTGAGACTGACCACTTGCTGATAAACATATGTGACCTCTTGCTGAATGTACGAGAATTTGCGCTCCAATGTTACTGTTTGAATTCTATTCAAATGTGCATTTAATGCAAAGCTTACACACGAAGGACATGAAGACTAGAAGACAAACAAAGTCGCTGCTGAAAGTACAAAAGCAAGATAGTGACATGTTAAGGAACAAAAGCCTTAGGATTTGAAATTCAAAACGGCTCCTTACTTGCACTATAAATAGAGGTCATCCGGCAAAGAGTTGAAGGGTGTCAACAACGTGATCAAACTCTCACTTGTGCTTAAAAACTCACAAACCTTCAAACACTCTTACTGCCATTGATCCGTTCCAAGACTTAAAGCATGAAAAAGCTACTTGTGAAGAAGTAGAACAAACTCAACTAAGAAATTAGGTAAGTGTTCTTTCTTTCGAACAAGAACGAGTCTTGACACCAGAAACAATCAAACTTGTTTACTGCAAAGTATTCCAAGTTGTGTTTCTTAGATTACTTGTTGTAACTAAATAAGTTATAATTAAGTCATCTTACCCCAAAACTCTCTAACCGAAAATACACCCTTTCAGGCGTGATATTCAGGGGGAACTTAATCGAGCATAGTTTTGCTGATTAAAAGTACCAAGTTTGGTGGAGAACAAGGTTGAGTTCTCTAGTTTAGGTTGGAGACAAAGCAAGTGTGCTTTGGTTTCTGTTGAATCGCTTTAGATAGGAGATTGTAAGGAACCTCAATCATATCTTAGTGGATTCAGTCCTAGAAAGGGCGAAGTGGATTAGTTGAGAGATTACGCCACTCTCAGATACCACTATAAAAGTGTTTGTGTGATTTACTTACTGTATTTAGCTTTCAGCAAATTATATCTGTCTGTACACAGTCACTCACCTCACTTGCTGAAACCTTTACTTGCTGAAAAAGTACTTATTGTTTCAAAGACTTCCGCTCTCTGATTTTAAGTATCAGCAAACCAAGCTACTGTAAAGTAACTTACACTTGCTGAGAAAGTTAAGTATCAGCAAACTCATTACTGAAAAGTAAGAAGTACATGCTGAGAAAGTTTTAAACGACGAAAGTTTGAAAAGACTATTCAACCCCCCCTCTAGTCTTTTCTTGTTGTTTAAAGGGACCAACAAGTGGTATCAGAGCAGGAGGTTCTTTAGCCTTCTGCACTGAACCTAGATCCCCTTATGGTCTTTCCGTAAATCACTCTCACTTGATCAGTCTGGTAGTGCTTTGCTGACAGGATGTCTTTAGGAGATGCTCCCTTGCTGAAGCTGGAAAATTACGAGAAATGGCGAAACAACATGATGCTACATCTTGAGGCCATTAGTGATGAGATGGTCAACGTCATTAATGATGGACCTATCAAGATCACTAAGATTGAAAGGAGTTTCCCTCACAAGACCACTGAAGCTGGGAAGGAAACCATCCTTGGCAAACCATCAGATACTGTTGTGCCAAAACCAAGAGAGGAATGGACTTCTGACGAAGCTAAGAGATTCCGTCTTGATGGCCAAGCAAGAAATATCATCATCAGATCAAATCCGGATACCATACAGTGCAAACTGTGGGGTGCTAA
>CM051457.1:86112647-86189927 GCA_028274465.1 Plantago ovata | reverse complement strand
AATGGATGTTAAAAGTACATTCTAAATGGTGAACGCTGAAGAAGTCTACCTAGAACAACCCCCTAGCTGTGAAACTTCCCTCAGAAACCAAGATGATATAAGCTTCAGAAAGCTGTATATGTCTAAAGCAAGCACCAAGAGCATGGTATGAGACCTTGACTAAGTTCTTGCTGGAAAATGGTTTACAAGAAAGGTGAAGTTGACAAAACATTTTTCCATGAACCATGATGGTAAATAATCTAGTTCAAATTTATTGGATGACTAATTTTTGGATCTAAGGACAGCACTTTGTGATGATTTTTGCCAAACTCCTGACAAATAACTTTGAAATGATAGATGGGAAAATTGAATTATTTCCTAGGATTGCAAGTCAAGCAACTCAAAGATGGAATATTCTAAACAAGCAAAGTATCGAAAGAAATGCTCATAAAGTTTAGAGCAGAGGATGAAAAACATGAAAAGATCCCTATGAGGTTGTACAAAAATGGGGCAATACTAAAGAGGACAAAAGTGTTGAGACACAATATAGGAAGCTCATTGGTCCTTGTTGTATCTAACAGCAGTAGACCTGACTTCAGTATGCTGTTTTGTGTGTGGCAAGATTCCATCTGATCCAAAGAATCACACTACAAAAGGCAATCAAGATACTAAATATTTAAAGGTACAGTCAATGTTGGGATTATGGGATCTGATGAATGTATATTTTACACTTTCATTCGAGTCTATTTCACCTAGTTTAGCTATCCTCTATGTTAATTTAGTATAGTTTTAGTACATTTTTAGAATAGTGTCACGTTTCCCTTTAGATTTTATTTTACAGGGTTTTTTGAAATTCGGGGATTTCCCGGGCAATTATATTGAAGTTGACAAGGAATAGGTGTTCCAGAAGCCTATTTGGAGTATCTGAAGGTTTCCGGATAGATTTGGAGTCTAGGGGTCGAATCTGGAGGTTAGAAGGCCACTAGAAGTCTGAAACCGAGTCCGAAAAGGTGAAAAATCCAAATCCGCGTCGAAAAACGCGGAATTCCGCAAAAATACGGGGGCGAACCGCGCAGGATGGGCGAACCGCCCCAGATTTATTTCGGGCCTATATATAGAGCTCAGTTTCTCTCCGAAAATCATATCTTTCCAGACCTACTTTCTCACCTCTCTCTATAGTTTTAGGTAGGAACTTCCCGGGGCCGTCCTGGGAGTTTCGTAGCTTAAGGGGATACTTTTTCATAGTAGTTTGGAGCTCGTAGGATCGCAATCATCCGGAGATTGACAACCTTCGGTAACTTTGTATCTTACAGTTTTATTCTACTTATTTTATTTATCTTTCAATATGTTTTCTTCTATGATTTCTGTTGATTGCATGCATAATATGAGTAGCTAAACTTAACATTGGTGGTAGTATGTGAATTCTTAGCGAGGGAAGATAATCATGCTAATGGCTATATCGCGCATTATACTCCGTGTCATTGCTTGATTTCGTTGATCAGTTGTAACCAAAATTCTCGTATGTTGTATTGATCATTATGCACAATTGGACACTAGTCGACCATCAGACCAATTATCTTCGTAGTGTTGAATAATTACGGAACATTAGGACAACCGTGATTGACTAGTCAGACCAGATTATCTTCGTAGTGCTTAATACTTGCAACAGGACACTAGATTGATTCAAAGATCTCTATGCAAGACCGAGGAATTATGCATGATTATCGACCCATTATGCTAAGAAGGACCATACTATCACCAATCTCCATTATCTGCTAGAAAACCCCTATTGATATCTGTCTGATGTTTTATATTCTCTTGTTGAACAGATAAAGCTAGTTATAGTCCTGAGAGAACGACACTCGAGTCATTCTACTGCTACACTACGGTTTCCGTTGTAGTTGTGGATTGCCTTTGGCTAAATAACAAATATTATTTGACTGAATTCGGAACTGACAAATCCACGTTCATCAGTATCCTAAAGATTCTGGACTTGAATTGGTTGGCTATTCTGATGCTGATCATGGTGGATCAACTCTTGATAGAAAAAGTACCTCTGGAACTTGTCAGTTTTTGGGTACTAGATTAATATCATGGTTCAGCAAGAAGCAAACTTGTGTCGCCAATTCATCTACTGAATCTGAATACATTGCAGCTGGTTGTTGCACAGCTCAAATCCTATGGATTCAACAACAATTAAGAGATTATGGTATTTCTGCAAAGAAAACACCAATCTTTTGTGATAATACAAGTGGTGTTATTGCAATTACGCAAAATCCTAAGTTTCACTCTAGGACCAAGCACATTGATATTAGACATCATTTCATTAGAGATCATGTGGAAAAAGGTGATATTGAGGTTGTGAAAGTAGGGACTGAAGATCAGCTTGCTGACATCTTTACCAAGCCCCTACCGGGTAATAGGTTCGCAATGCTAAGGTATAACCTTGGATTGATTGAACTACCTCAATAAAGGATACACTCGGCAGAATGCTGAAACAGGTATTCAGCAAGCCAAAGTATTCCTGTCCAAAAGACCAAGTCACTGATTTCTTCTAAGAAATGATAAGTCACTACATGATTGCTGAAACAGGCATTCAGCAAGTAATTCCTCAAAACGGGTATTTGTTAGGAAACTTGACCACTTGCTGAGACAGGCACTCAGTAAGAGAAAGAAATTAAGGATTGTTGAGACGGGTACTCAGACAATCAAAAGATACTGACAGGTATTCAAGTATCAAAGGAATTCTCTGAGACGAGAACTCAGAAAAAGAGCAAAGTTCATCTTTCAGGTTTTACCAACGGATGTCTCAAGTACAAAAGAATTTACTGATACGGGAAATCAGAAATATATTTTAAACTTAAAGAAAATATGAGATATCTAAGTAAGGTGGAACTTTCAGCAAGTATCTAGGTTGTTAATTCAAACTCGCTGAAAAGATTCTTGTCTATTTCAGCAAGCAATCTATCCCTTATTACTCGGTAAAATCAATTTGTGACGTTAAGCTGGCACAGATAAACTCGCAATAATCATGACATGAAATTCAGTCGTTGCCATTGATTAAAAGGAGTTACTAATCTAACGGCTAACAAAACAAAGAGAGAGAGTGCTCTGACGGTTTTAGTTAGTGGGCCACTACGCATTCAATGCAAAGGCTCCACTAACTCCAGTGTTTCTCTGTTTTACCCTTGCTGAGAGCTCAAATCGATTGAATTTCTCACACACCAGAGACACTACATAAAGAAGGAGTTAGAGAAATGACAAAATTCTTTAACTCACATTTTCTTTCTCTGCAAATTCTAGCCTGAATCTACTGTACCTCCGGTCAAAAAGCAAACTATCTCTTTTCGTACACTCTTTCTTGCTCTATATAAGAAATGGCTCCCAAGAGACAGTTATCTAAGTCCTCAAAATCGTCAAAGGTTGATAGTGCTGAAACACGCACTGCTCCGGTGACTGTTCCGATGACTACTCTGGCCCCAGACACAACGAAAGTTGTGTTGAAAAACGACCGAATCACTGTAAAACCTATGCCTCCGTCATATCTTGACACTGCAAAGTGTGAGATGTTGATGCAATGGGGAGGGTTTGCAAAAGAAAAGTACATTAGGTACTTTTATGAACAAGAACTTGATGACCAAAATGAAGAGGCGCTTGAGTTCATCAAGCAGCAAGGCCTCATGAACTTTATCTCTGCTCGCACTAAGCAAGTGAGTATGATTGATACTATGGAATTCTACAACAATGCAGAAATCCAGTCCCTTATAGACAGTAATGGAATCACTGAAAAAATGATCCTTACTTATGTCCAGAACACGCAAATCGTCCTGAAATGGACTGATTTAGCGAAAATCTTTCAGATTCCAACCACTGGAACTGAAGATGACGTCACTGCTACTGACGAAGAAATAGAAGCTTTCTACAGTGACGTCAGAAATGCAAAAATGAAGAAAGGCGAGATAGCTCCCGTGACTTGGACAAAGCACGTTAAGAGAAAGCATCTCTGCCATTCACTTGGTCTAGTAGCTCTGCTACTTATAAAAGTTCTTGACTCCCAAGTTGGAGGAATTGACCAAGTAGGCCTGAGAAGATGGCCATTGCTGATGCATATCTATGAAAATAAATCGGAACTTAACTGGGCTAAGTACATTTTCAACAGGCTTGTTGATTGTGTCACTAAGTTCAAGGTAAAGTTAGAAGACAACAAGCTCTCACCTTCCTTTCCAGTTATGTATGGAATCAAGATATGCCATATCCTTGAACATTTCAGGATTCAGCTAAGAAACCCATTGCCAATCAAGAAATCTGTGTGCAATGTGGGAAGATCTTTCTACAAGCAGAATGTACCTAAGATTGCTGGAAAGAAAACTAAGAAGACAACAACTGCAAATGTTGTCAGCACAAGCCAGCAAGAAAGGTATACAACAGCTGCAGATGTTACCACTCAGCAACTTAGAGATGAAACTGCTGTTGGTGGTGGTAACACAAATGAAACTGCTGTAGAAAATCAACAAGGTACGTGTACAACACCTGTTGCTGAAAAGGCAACAATAGATGACTCTGGGAAACTGGAGAAATCTAAAAAGAAAAAGAGGAAAGCTGATGATGACACTCAGACTGCAGCGTCATCAGCAAATCCCGTACCTAAGAGGAAACGGACAAGCAACAAAAGAAAGAAGACACTGGCTTCCCAGTCAGTCCCTAATGTCCAAGACTCCTCAGTCAATTCCCAGACAAATGCTGAAACGCATTTGCCAGTAGATGTTGCCGAAGTAATTACTGAAGCATATGTCAGCAATGTTGAAGTGTTTGCGGAAGCCTTCAACAATCAACTTAATGTTGATAACTCTACAGAGAATAGACCACAAGGCAGTGGAAATGAAATTCCTGCCCAAGTCCCAGATATCTACATTGTAGATATTCCAAATGATCAAACTATGGAACCAGCAAGTGACATTGCTGATGATCTGCAAAGAGCGGAACTTGCTGATGCTGTTGAAAAGATGGTTGCTGAACAAGCAACTCATCAAGTTGCTGAAACCCAGCTTGCTGAAGAACCAGTTGCTGAAATAGCAATGGTTCCAGTTCCTGAAGTTGCTGAAACTCAAGAAGCATTATTCAACGACGCATCTCGTGATGCTGAGAATACTGGCCCAAGTTCACCCAAGACATCAATTGACAAAGTCCAGCTTGTTCTGGAAGATTTAAGCAAACAAATGGAGTTGGAGATTGAAGAATCATCCAACAAGTCAATTGATCTCTTCATGACAAACAGTGAGCTTAAAGGTCAAGATGCTTCTGCTCAACTTGTCATTTCAGAGACAAGGGAGATTGCTGAAACCGCACAGCTTTCTCAGATAGAGCAAAACCAGAAGTCTGCTGAAGAAACAGTCCAAGAAGCTGAAGAAACTGTTAATGCTGAAAGGACTGAGCCACAACCTGTCCTTCCTCAGCAAGTAGTTAATTCAACCATCAGTAAAACTTCAAATTCTGAAAATTGTTCTTTTGCTAAAATTATTCTTTCTCTACAGACTTCTCAAGATGCAAGTCAGATGGTTGCTGAAGCCTCTGCACCAGAACCAACACTCCCTGCTCAGCAGGTAGTTAATAATTTTTGTATAAAAACTAAGTTTGACAACTTAGTACTTGTGTCTAATTTTAATTTATTTCAGGATGAACAAATGGAGGATGCTACTCCAGCTCCTCATGGAATGGAAATTGTACTACATGAGCTTGCTGACTCTCAGCAGGTAAATCATGTTTCAGATATAAACTCTAAAACAATTCTCCAAACCAATCCTGATCTAAATAAAATTCTTTTTCAGGCTCAAAAGGAGACCACTGAAGTGGTACTTATCACTGAAGATCAACAAGTTAGTTCTGAAGAACTTTACTTGAACTTCAAAAGGACAACTTTGTCAAGAGTTGCTAAGTCTGTCAGCAACTGGCAAAGGTACAGAAGAATGGATTTCTCAGATCTTCACCTTCATCTCTCAAACGAGAAAAAGAGGACCTCTCTGTTAAAGCTCGAAACATTTGTCCACTCCATCCTTCCTGAAGAAATGACATATTCTCAACAAATGAGCTCCAATCTGATTGCTCAAATCAGAGAGAATATGAAGGCCAAATTTAAGAGTGCCTCTCCAGCTGAACAAGCTGTGATGTTCAAAGGTCTTTTTGTTCCTGTGGTGGCTGATCCCCACAAATTAACTGAGGAAGAGGAAGTGACAAGTGTTGCTTTGTATAAGCATGTGGAGCTAGTCATTCTAACAGATGATGAAGAAGAAGAGGAAGATGAGAACATTCCTACTGATCCCACTGATGATGAAGGGAAAGATTCTAAGGACAAGAAAGATGACGATGATGACAATCAAGGTCCAAGTCCTGGTGCTGGTGGATTGAAGTTAACAGTTGCTGAAAATACTCAATCTAACAATCAGCAAGCTGAACAACAACAATCTCAACAAGAATCTCAACCTCCTCTTGCTGATGCTGAAAATCAAGCACCTGTGCAAGGTGCTGATACTGAAGAAGAATACGCCAGAAAAAGGGCTGCCTTGAAAAATGGCAAAAGTCCAGTTTCTGATGCCAAGGTTACTGAAGAAAACCTTGAAGATGAGGATGAAGAAGATGAAGATTACCAACGAGCTCTACAAAACAGTCTCGTGATCCATGCAAGGCATACACATGATCTAGAAATTG
Organism: Plantago ovata; assembly: GCA_028274465.1. Lineage (NCBI taxonomy): Eukaryota > Viridiplantae > Streptophyta > Magnoliopsida > Lamiales > Plantaginaceae > Plantago > Plantago ovata. The sequence continues at coordinate 86,183,246 of CM051457.1, read as the reverse complement.
GTGAATCTTCAAGACCAAAATCAAAGGAAGTTCCATCCCTTCCACTTACTATTGGCGAAACTCCAGTTATTGAGTCTCAAACGTTGTCTTCAGCAACTACTCAATTAAAACTAACTACTGGCGAAACTCCAGTAATTGAGCCACAAACTCAATTGAAACAACTATCTACTGGTGAAACTCTAGTCGTTGAGTCTGAAGCGTTGCCATCAGCAACCACTCAACAAAAAGGTTGTGAAGCTACTGACAAAGGCTCAAAAGTTGCTCAACTTGATGAATCTGAGGATGATGACGACTTGTTAGAACATGACGATGAACAATCAAAGCAAGACTCAAAAGTCTTTCAGATTCCTCCTCCTAATTACCTCACTTATGAAGGAGATTCATTAAGAGCCGAGCTGCTTTTACAAGATGATCAGTTTGCTACTGAACTTAAGGCTCACTCCTTGACCCCTCATTTAGTGCCGTTCCCAAGAGTTGAGGAGTTTACTCCCAGAATTCTAGCACTAAAGCAAGTCCATGATGCCTGCAAAGCTGAGGATGAGGCATTGCTTGCTGAGATCCCACTTGACATTGGAAAAATATTGGCTACAGTGCTGAGACGCACTACAACTTTGACAATAGCTCAGAAAGACATCAGTCTTTATCACAAGAGCTATGAAGAAGATGTAAGTCAAGCGCTCAAGATTGCAAAGAATGCTCTCGTCAAGGCTCAGCATATTATGGATGAGAAGGCCGCAACAGAGAAAAGACATGAAGAGAACATGATGAATATTCAAAAAGAGTTGTCAACAATGAACTCTGACCAACAGGCAATCATCATGAAGTATAACAGTCTCAACACTCTTGCTGAAAATTGCAATGAGTTTTACTCTCTACACATCACTCCGATGGTGCAATCCATGTCTAAGGGGGAAAATAAGAATACTAGAAAAAGCAACCAAACCCCTCCTCCTCCCGTTGTTGATGTGCCTTTGCCCATAGAACCGCTTGCTGAAAAAGAGCAAAGTTCTAAAAGGCAAGCAGAATCTGAGTTAAATTCAGAAAGTACCAAAAAGAGAAAAACTGCTGCTGAAACTCAAGATTTTTGTCACACTGAAAGTCATCACAATCTGAATGAAGATGATGATGAAGATGATGACAATCAAACAATAGCTCAATCCATAAGAGCTAGACCCTTAACAGCCGTGACTCCGTCTGGCCATTCAAAGCATTTTTCGTGTGACTCTTCAGCAAGAGATCAAGACAATGCTAAAACAAGAAGAAGAAGGCAAAGACTGGAAGAGAAAAGGCTGGCCAGCATTGCTATTGGCTCCGACATTGAATATACAAAGACCAGCAATGAGGAAACCACTCAGAATGTAATCAGAAACATTCATGGTTGCTGGATCTTAAAGTTGGAAGACTTGCTGGTAAATGAGTTCTTTCCTACAGCCATATTGAATCAAATGTTCAAATGGATTTAACTCAAGGTCCAAAGAAATCAAAGGGAAGAATCCCTCCCAAGAAATGTTTCTGGGAAATGGTTGAATCTAGAGGTCTATGTAAGAAGAGTTGCCATTGGTAAGACATACAAACAGGAACCAAATCTGATCAAACCACCTGGCATTGCTTACTACTCAGACCCGGTAACAAAGAAACCTAAGAAGAAACTTGGATTGATTCCTTATGAGTACTTCTATCTCACTGCTAAGGATCAAGAAGAAGATGTTCTCTGGCTAAGAAAGATTCATCCGAAAAGCATTTCAGATACACAGCTTCTCCATGCCAGCAATTGGGGCATGCATTTGTGGGTAATTAATTACATGGAAACGAATGCTGAAAAGCATCATCATACTGCCTGCATAAACGCAAGAATTCTTCAACTACAAGTCCGTAGGCTTCTGGAAAACTACGAAAAGGATTGTGTTGAATTCACTGCACTTGCTGAGAAGAGTGTAAGAGAGATTTTGAGAAAATCCTCTGAAAGAGCTTAAGTCCCTGCAATAGTTTTTGTTAAAGTTTTTGTTTGCTGATTCTGTTTATGTTATCTATGCTTTTTCATGTAAACATCTGAATGATAACTATCAGCAATGAATTCTTTTGACTCTTATTGGTTTTTGATTATGCAATCTTTTTATGCTTACTGTTTAATTATTCAAGTATGCTTGCATTAATCAACTGATTTATTCAACATCAGAAACCTCTAAAAGGGTAACAATTAATTTAGCCATGGATTGCTAACATCAAAAAGGGGGAAATTTGTTAGGAAACTTGTAATTTTGATGAACAATTTACCATGCTAAAGTAAGGAAAGTCCAGTAACTAGTACTCTTAAGGTCCATAGGAATTTAGAATTTTAAGGACATAGTAAAAGAGGAACGTTTGCTGATGACTTAGTTAGGTGCTAGATAAGTTATTTCTTTAGTATATGATGTATTTTATTTTCTGAAAAGAAAATCACTTATTGATGCTTAGCTTATGATGTATCTTATTTTCTGAGAAGAAAATAACCTATTGAAGCATTTGCTGAAGATATATTTTGTTTATTATAAACAATTTATTGAAGCAAATAGAAACCGCTCAGAATCTTGAAGACTTTTGAAGATCTGAAGACTTGAAGATTTGAAGATCTGAAGACTAGAAGATTGCTGAAGACTGGTATCTACAAAGGCAGGTGTTGTTCAGAAAGTGGAATGTTCAGCAACAGTATTGCATAAGTGAAAATCTGAAAGACAGAGTCGGTTGTGCTTGCTGAAACTGAGACTGACCACTTGCTGATAAACATATGTGACCTCTTGCTGAATGTACGAGAATTTGCGCTCCAATGTTACTGTTTGAATTCTATTCAAATGTGCATTTAATGCAAAGCTTACACACGAAGGACATGAAGACTAGAAGACAAACAAAGTCACTGCTGAAAGTACAAAAGCAAGATAGTGACATGTTAAGGAACAAAAGCCTTAGGATTTGAAATTCAAAACGGCTTCTTACTTGCACTATAAATAGAGGTCATCCGGCAAAGAGTTGAAGGGTGTCAACAACGTGATCAAACTCTCACTTGTGCTTAAAAACTCAAAAACCTTCAAACACTCTTACTGCCATTGATCCGTTCCAAGACTTAAAGCTTGAAAAAGCTACTTGTGAAGAAGTAGAACAAACTCATCTAAGAAATTAGTTAAGTGTTCTTTCTTTCGAACAAGAACGAGTCTTGACACCAGAAACAATCAAACTTGTTTACTGCAAAGTATTCCAAGTTGTGTTTCTTAGATTACTTGTTGTAACTGAATAAGTTATAATTAAGTCATCTTACCCCAAAACTCTCTAACTGAAAATACACCCTTTCAGGCGTGATATTCAGGGGGAACTTAATCGAGCATTGTTTTGCTGATTAAAAGTACCAAGTGTGGTGGAGAACAAGGTTGAGTTCTCTAGTTTAGGTTGGAGACAAAGCAAGTGTGCTTTGGTTTCTGTTGAATCGCTTTAGATAGGAGATTGTAAGGAACCTCAATCATATCTTAGTGGATTCAGTCCTAAAAAGGACGAAGTGGATTAGTTGAGAGATTACGCCACTCTCAGATACCACTATAAAAGTGTTTGTGTGATTTACTTACTGTATTTAGCTTTCAGAAAATTATATCTGTCTGTACACAGTCACTCACCTCACTTGCTGAAACCTTTACTTGCTGAAAAAGTACTTATTGTTTCAAAGACTTCCGCTCTCTGATTTTAAGTATCAGCAAACCAAGCTACTGTAAAGTAACTTACGCTTGCTGAGAAAGTTAAGTATCAGCAAACTCATTACTCAAAAGTAATAAGTACTTGCTGAGAAAGTTTTAAACGACGAAAGTTTGAAAAGACTATTCACCCCCCCACCTCTAGTCTTTTCTTGTTGTTTAAAGGGACCAACAAAATGTCATAGAAGTAGAAGCTTTGTTCTCTTGTTTTGTTTCAGAAATTGAACCCAAGACTATAGAAGAAGCTTTAAAGCATTCTAAATGGATCAAGGAAATGCAAGAAGAACTGGATCAATTTGAAAGGAACAAAGTCTAAAAACTTATACCCCTTGCTGAAGGAAAGAAACCAATTCGTACAAAGTAGGTGTTCAGAAACAAGCTGAGTGAGTCTGGAGAAATAACAAGGAACAAAGCACGTTTAGTTGCTCAAGGTTACTGTCAGACTGAAGGATTGGACTATGATGAGTCTTATGCACCAGTTGCAAGATTGGATGCAATTAGGCTTTTCTTAGCCTTTGCTGCTCACAATGACTTCATTGTTTATCAAATGAATGTTAAAAGTGCATTCCTAAATGGTGAACTTGCTGAAGAAGTCTACTTGGAACAACCCCCTGGCTTTGAACTTCCCTCAGAAACAAAGATGGTATACAAGCTTTAGAAAGTTGTATATGGTCTAAAGCAAGCACCAAGAGCTTGGTATGATACCTTAGCTAAGTTCTTGCTGGACAATGGTTTCAAGAAAGGTGAAGTTGACAAAACTTTATTTACCATGAACCATGATGGTAAAATACTCTTAGTCCAAACTCATGACAAACAAGTTTGAAATGAGTATGATGGGTAAATTGAATTATTTCCTAGGATTGCAAGTCAAACAACTCAAAGATGGAATATTCATAAATCAAGCAAAGTATTCAAAGGAAATGCTCATAAAGTTCAGGATCAAAGAGGAAGAAAAACATGAAAAGATCCCTATGAGCGTTGGTACCAAATTGGGCTATACTAAACAAGATAAGAGTGTTGATGTTCACAAGTATAGGAAGCTCATTGGTTCTTTGCTGTATTTAACAGCAAGTAGACCTGACATTCAGTATGTTGTTTGTGTGTGTGCAAGATTCCAGTCTGATCCAAGAGAATCACACTACAAAAAGGCACTTAAGATACTAAAATATGTCAAAGGTACAGTCAATGTTGGATTATGGTATCCTAAAGATTCTGGATTGGAATTGGTTGGTTATTCTGATGCTGATCATGGAGGATCAACTCTTGATAGAAAAAGTACTTCTGGAACTTGTCAGTTTTTAGGTACTAGATTAATATCATGGTTCAGCAAGAAGCAAACCTGTGTTGCCAATTCATCTACTTATCTGAGTACATTACGGCTGGTTATTGCACAGCTCAAATCCTATGGATTCAGCAACAATTAAGAGATTATGGTATTTCTGCAAAGAAAACACCAATCTTTTGTGATAATACAAGTGCTATTGCTCACGCAAAATCCTAAGTTCCACTCAAGGACAAAGCACATTGATATTAGACATCATTTCATTCGAGATCATGTGGAAAAAGGAGACATTGAGGTTGTGAAAGTAGGTACTGATGATCAACTTGCTGACATCTTTACCATGCCCCGACCAGATAATAGGTTCGCAATGCTTAGGTATAACCTTGTATTGATTGAACTACCTCAATAGTAAGGGATACATTTGGTAGATTGCTGAAACATGCATTCAGCAACCCAAAGTATGCTTACATGTATAAAGTCCCTTCCACTAATTTCTTCTAAAAAGAAATGATAGTTCACTACATGATTGCTTAATCAGGCATTCATCAAGTAATTCCTTCAAACTGGGTATTTGTTAGGAAACTTGATCTCTTGCTGAGACGGGTACTCAGCAAAGGAAAAACTTTGAAGATTGCTGAAACTGGCATTCAGACAATCAAAGATACTTTAATAGGTATTCAAGTATCACAAGAAAAACCTGAGACGGGAACTCAGCAAAGAGCAAGAATACTTCTCGAATTTTACCTAAAGATATCTCAATATATAAAGAATTTGCTGAGACGGGAACTCAGAAATGTCTTTTAACTCAAAGAAATATGAGATATTTGATTAAGGGGGAATTTTCAGCAAATCCAAGGCTTGTTACCTAAAAAGGTAAGTGCCAAAGTCAAATTAATTGAAATCGTTGAAAAGACACGGTTTTTGTTAGTGGACCACTATGCATCTAATGCAAAGGCTCCATTAACACAGATGAATCTCTGTTTTACCCTTGCTGAGAATTCAAAACCATTGAGCTTCTCACACAACAGAGACACTATATAAACAAAGAGTTAGAGAAAGACAAAATTCTTTAACTCACATTTCCTTTCTCTGCAAATTCTCTAGCTTGTGCTCTGAATTCACTGTACCTCCGGTCAAAAAGAAAAACTCTCTTTTTCGTACAACTCCCTTGCTATATAAGAGATGGCTCCTAAGAGACAATCATCTAAGACCTCTAAGTCATCTAAGGTAGACCGTGCTGGAAAAAGCACTACTCTGGTTGAAATTCCGGCAACCAACACAGTGAAAATTGTGTTGAAAAACGACCGAGTAACCGAAAGAGCCATGCCGCCTGCATATCTAGACACTGAAAAGTGTGAGCAGATGATGCAGTGGGGCGGAATTTCCAAGGATAAGTACATTAGATACTTCTATGATGAAGAACTGGACGAAGAAAACGAAGAGGCGTTGAACTTGATTAATCAACAAGGCCTTCTTTTCTTCATAACTGCTCGCACTAAGAAAGTGAGCATGATGGACACAATGGAGTTCTACAATAATGCCGAAATCCAAACCCTTACTGACGGACAAGGAGTCACTGAAAAAGTGATTTTTACCTCAGTTCAAGGTGTGCAAATCATCCTAAAATGGATTGATTTAGCAAACATCTTTCAGATTCCAACTACTGAAACTGAAGGTGACATCACTGCCACTGATGAAGAAATTGAAGCCTTCTACAGTGATGTCATAAACTAAAGAATGAAGAAAGGAGAGATTGCTCCCGTGACTTGGACATCAAAGCACGTAAAGAGGAAGCATCTCTGCCATTGCTGATTAAGAAATCAGTATGCAATGTGGGAAGAGCCTTCTACAAGCAAAATGGACCTAAGCTTGCTGACAAGAAGTCAAAGAAGACAACAGCTGCAAATGTTGTCAATGTTGGTCAGCAAGATAGGTATCCAACAACTGCAAATGTTGCTGAGACTGATAACCAGTCCATGAATGCAACAACTGCAGATGTTGATCAACAAGGTAAGTGTACAACAGCTGCAAATGTTGCTGAAAATGCAACAGCTGCAAATGTTGCTGCTGAAGTCACTGCGGTTGCTGAAACTAATGCACCCAGTGAGAAATCGAAGAAGAAAAAGAGGAAAGCTCATGATGACACTCAAACTGCAGCGTCATCAGCTGACCCTATCCCCAAAAAGAAACGGACAAAGACTTACACAAGAAAGAAAACAACGGCATGTAAGTCCGTTCCAATTGTCCATGATCTATCAGATGATGCTCCAGTGGTTGCTGAAACGCAAGCCACTGCAGTAGATGTTGTTGAAGTGTTTGCAGAAGCCTTCAACAATCAACCTAACGTTGATACATCTGCTGATACAAGACCACATGGCAGTGGAAATGAAATTCCTGCCCAAGTCCCCGATATCTACATTGTAGATAATCCTGATGATAACACTCTGGAACCAGCAAGTGATATTGCTGCAGACTTGAGAAGAGCCGCACTTGCTGACAATGCTGCTGAATGAACAAGCAACTAATCCCGTCACAGAAATTGCTGAAGATGCAATTGCTGAAGAACCACTTGTTGAGACTGCAATGGTTCAAGTCCCAAAGGTTGATGAAACACAACAAGAGACAGTATTTAACGACGCATCTCAAGATGCTGAGAATATTAGACCTAGTTCACCTTTGACCTCTATTGACAAAGTGCAACTGGTGCTGACTGACCTAAGCCAGCAAATGGACTTGGAGATTGAAGACAACTCCAACAAGTCAGTAGACATGTTCATGACAAGCAGTGAACTAAAAGGTCAAGATGTCTCTGCTCAACTTGTCATTTCAGAGATAAGGGAGATTGCTGAATCTGCACAACCTTCTCAACTAGAGCAAGCAAAGAAGTCTGCTGAAGAACAAGTCCCAGATAATGAAGCTGCTATCATTAGAAATGAGTCACCACCTGCCCTTCTTCAGCAGGTAGTTAACTCAGATATAAGCAAAACTTCACTATCTGAAACTTTATATTTTGCTGATATAATTATTTCCTTACAGACTTCTCAAGATACAAGTCAGAAGATTGCTGAAACTTCTGCACCAGAATCCACAACTCCTGTTCAGCAGGTAGATGAAAATTTTGGTAAATTCACTATGTTTGAAAACTTAGTACTTGTATCTAATATAAAGTTATTTCAGGATGAACAATCCAAGGATGTTGCCCAAGCTCCTGAAGCAATGGAAATAGTACCAGCACAACTTAGTTAAATCAGCAGTCAAATCATGTTACAGTTTTAGACTTTAAAACTATTTTTCAAAATCTTTCTGAACTTAATTTTATTCTCTTTCAGGCTCAAAAGGAGACCACTGACGTGGTTCACATCACTGAAGATCTTGAAGTTAGTTCAGAAGAACTTTACTCAAACTTCAAAAAGAATACCTTGACCAGAGTTGCTAAATCTGTTAGCAACTGGCAACGGTACAGAAGGATGGATTTCTCTGATCTTCACCTTCATCTGTCCAATGAGAAAAAGAGAATCTCTTTACTGATACTCAAGACATTTGTACACTCAATACTTCCCGAAGTGCTGCTATGTACAAACATCTCGAGTTAGTCATACTAACGGACGATAATGAAGAAGAAGAGGATGTAAATATCCCAAAGGATACCAGTGATGATGATGAAGGAAAAGGTTCCAAGGACAACAAGGACGATGATGATGGTAATCAAGGTCCTAGTCCTCATGCTGGTGGAGTTAAACTAACAGTTGCTGAGACTGAAAATCAAGTTACTGAAAATCAGCAAGCTGACCAAACTCACAGTCAGCATCAAGAATCCACTCCTGCTCCTGCTGAGACAAGTACTCAAGCAACTGAACAAATTGCTGAAACTGAAGAAGAGTACGCCAAAAAGCATGCTGAAATGCACTTAGGCAAAGCTAAGCTTTCTGATGCCGAGTTAGCTTTACTCGAAGCCAAGGTCACTGATCCAAACCTTTAAGATGAAGATTATCAGAGAGCACTTCAAAATAGTCTACAGATTCCAGATAGACATACGTAGAATCTAGACATTGCTCAATCTTCAGGAGTGAACAACACGGAAGTCTCCTCCCTTCCACTTATTACTGGTGAAACTCCAGTTGTTGACTTAAAAGAGTTGCCCTCAGCAACCACTCAATTACAAGTGGCTGAAGCTAAGGATTTGGGAACCAAGGTTGCTGGCCTTGACGAATCTGATGACGAAGAAGATCTATTTAACTTCTCAGCAAATGAAGAAGAATTAACAAAGAAAATTGAACCAACAGAGGTTGCAATTCCTCCTCCACCTCTCCAAACTGATGAAGGAGTTGCTGAGAGAAGTCGCTTGCTGAGAAATGATGATCAATTCGCTACTCAGATCAAAGCTCATTGACTTACTCGCTCTCTAGTGCCGTTTCCTAACGTTGAGGATTTTACTCCTAGAATAAAGGCACTAACGGTTGTTCACAAAGCATGCCAATAAGAGGATGATGCAAGGCTATTGTACTTCATGATAATTGCCTGCTGATCAGAGGTCAGCTTTGACAATTCTTGTTTGATACTCACCAGATTCTCCTCATGTCTGCGCTCTGTTGCGACTTTGTCTTCAATGAAAGTCTGAGCCTTTACTAATGCAGACTTTGCTAACCGGAGTGCTTGACTGACATCTTCTTCATAGCTTTTGTGTTAAAGACTTATGTCTTTCTGAGCTATTGTAAGACTAGTAGTGCGTTTCAGCACGGTAGCCAGTATTTTTCCAATGTCAAGCGGACTCTCAGCAAGCAGTGCATCATCTTCTCCTTTGCAGGCTTTGTGGACATCCATTAGTGCTAAAATTCTTGGAGTAAAATCCTCCACATTTGGGAACGACACTAAGTTTGGGGTCAAGGAATGAACTTTGAACTCAGAAGCGAATTGATCATCTCTTGTCAGCAAATGGCTTCTCAAGTCATCTCCTACATCATGTTCATAATCAGGAGGAGGAATTTCGACCACTGTGGGTTCACCTTTATTTGAGTGATCATCCTCATTTGCTGAAAGATCGTCTTCATCGTCAGATTCATCAAGGCCAGCAACCTTGGTTCCTAAATCTGCAGCTTCATTCCTTTCAGGTTGACTGGTTGCTGATGGCAACGCTTCAGACTCAACGACTGGAGTTTCACCAGTAGTAAGTTTTAATTGAGTAGTTGCTGAGGGAAACGTTTGAGACTCAATAACTGGAGTTTCACCAGTAGTAGATGGAAGGGAGGGGACTTCCTGAGGCTTTACTCTTGAAGATTGAGCAATATCCAGATTCTGCGTATGCCTTGCATGAATTTGGAGACTGTTTTGAAGTGCTCTTTGGTAATCTTCATCCATTTCTTCATCATCAAGGTTTGGATCAATGAACTTGGCATCGAGTAAAGATAACTCGACATCAGAAAGCTTGTTTTTGCCATGTTTCAATGCAGCACGCTTTCTGGCGTACTCTTCTTCAGTATCAGCGCCTTGTACAGGTGCTTGAGTACTTGTTTCAGCAGGAGCAGGTTGGGATTCTTTATGCTGACTTGATGTTTGATCAGCTTGCTGATTGTCATGATTCTCAGTCTTAGCAACTGTCAGTTTGAGTCCACCAGCATCAGGACTAGGACCTTGATTGTCATCATCATCGTCCTTTTTGTCCTTAGAATCTTTTCCTTCATCATCAGTGGGATCAGTAGGAGTTTTCTCATCTTCTTCTTCCTCATCATCATCCGTCAGTATAACCAACTCCAGATGCTTGTATAAAGCAACACTCGTAACTTCCTCTTCTTCATTGATTTTGTGGGGATCAACCACCACGGGTACAAAAGAACCCTTGAGCATCACAGCTTGTTCAGCTGGAGAGGCACTCTTAAATTTGGCCTTCATATTCTCTCTGATTAGAGCAATCAATTTCAGCTCATTAGCTGAGAATATGTTATTTCTTCTGGAAGTATAGAGTGGACAAACGTCTCGAGTTTCAGCAGAGAAACTCTCTTTTTCTCGTTGGATAAATGAAGATGAAGGTCAGAAAAGTCCATCCTTATGTACCTTTGCCAGTTGCTGACAGACTCAGTAACTCTTGACAAGGTAGTTCTTTTGAAGTCTTAGTAAAGTTCTTCAGAACTCACTTTCGGATCTTCAGTGATGTGAACCACTTCAGTGGTCTCCTTTTGAGCCTGTTGAGATTCAGCAAGCTCATGTTGCACACTTGTTTGTGCTTGTAGAAGGCTCTTCCCACATTGCATACAGATTCTTTAATCGGCAATGGGTTTCTCAGCTGAATCTTGAAGTGTTCAAGAATAAAACATATTTTTAGTCCATACATGACTGGGAAGGTAGGTGAGACCTTGTTGTCTTCAACCTTAACCTTGAATTTAGTAACACAATCAACAAGTCTGTTGAAAATGTACTTTGCCCAGTTGAGCTCAGTTTTGTTCTCATAGATATGCATCAGCAGCGGCCACCTTCTCAAGCCTACTTGGTCAATTCCTCCGAGATGGGAGTCTAAGACTTTGATTAGTAGAAGAGCTACTAGACCAAGTGAATGGCAGAGATGCTTCCTCTTAACGTGCTTTGTCCAAGTCACGGGAGCAATCTCTCCTTTCTTCATTTTCTCATTTCTGACATCACTGTAGAAGGCTTCAATTTCTTCATCAGTGGCAGTAATGTCATCTTCAGTTCCTGATGAACGACGATTTGTCGGATCCCGATTCAGCAAATAAATTTGTTATTTAGCCAAACGCAATCCACAACTACAACGAAAACCGTAGTGTAGCAGTAGAATGACCTCAAGTGTCGTTCTCTCAGGACTATAACTAGCTTTATCTATTTAACTCGAGAATATAAAAACAGCAGACGTAAAAGCAAAGGTTTTTCTAACAGATAATGGAGATTGGTGATAGTATGATCCTTCAAAGCATAACGGGTCAATAATCATGCATAAATTCCTCGGTCTTGCATGGAGATCTTTGATCAATCGAATGTCCTGTTGCAATTATTAAGCACTACGAAGATAAAGATACTGACAAATCAATCACTATTGTCCTATTGTGTTCCGTAATTATTCAACACTACGAAGATATAGATGCGCATAGGTCGACGAGGGTCCAATTGTGCATAATAATTAATACAACATACGAGAATTTAGGCTGAGCCTGATCAACGAAATAAAGCAATAACACGGAGTATAATGCGCGATATAGCCATTAGCATGATTATCTTCCCTTCGCTAAGAATTCACATACTACCACCAATGATAAGTTTAGCTACTCATAATAGGCATGCAATCAACAGAAATCATAGAAGAACACATGTTGAAAGATATATAAAAATAAGTAGAATAAACTATAAGATACAATGTTACCGAAGGTTGTCAATCTCCGAAGAATGGCGATCCTACAAGCTCCAATCTGCTATGAAAAAGTGTCTCCTAAGCTACGAACCCCCAGAACAGGATCTGGGAAGTCCCTACCTAAAACTACAGAGAAAGGTGAGAGAATAGGTCTGGAAAAGTATGAATTTCGGAGAAAATCTGAGCAACTATATATAGGCTACGAAAAAGTCGCCCCACACACCGGGCGGTTCGCCCGGTGTGGGGCGATTCGCCCCACGTCCCGGGCGGTTCGCCCGGGAGTAATTTTCGCGGAATTCCGCGTTTTCGTCGCGTTTTTTGATTTCTTCCCCTTTTCGGACTCGGTTTCTGACTTCTAGTGGCCTTCTAACCTCCAGATTCGACCCCTAGACTCCAAATCCTATCCGGAAACCTTCAGATACTCCAAATAGGCTTCTGGAACACCAATTCCTTGTCAACTTCAATATAATTGCCCGGAAATCTTCGTTTTTCAACCAAAACCTGTAAAATAAAATCTAAAGGGAAACGTGACACTATTCTAATAAAATGCACTAAAATATAGCTAAATTAACATAGAGGATAGCTAAAATAGGTGAAAAAGACTCAAATGAAAGTGTAAAATACACATTCATCAAACTCCCCAAACCGAACCTTTGCTTGTCCTCAAGCAACCAATGAAAGAAACAATGCAAGACACAAAATGGAGTCTCATGCCAAATAAAATGAACTAATCTACTGAATCTATAAAAAAAAACATATGAACAAGAACCATATAAATCAAAGCATCAATATAGGTTGAAGAATACCTCGATTGACTTATACACATCCACATAAGCACTTATGTCAAGACAAGATAGTCTCTCGTAACATTCTCTACCTGGACATAGTCAGTGACGACGTAATGAAGCATGCTAAGATACGAATGGTTGTCCCGTGCCTATGAAACTGAGGACTTACTGTTGTTCCACCATGTTAAGACTTTTCCTCAAAGAGGTCGAACCAGTACTGGCTCTCATCAAACGAAAGAGGGTTCCCTATAAAAGACAACACTCCCCTATTCTACCCATCTCTCAAGTAAAGTCTTAAGCTATTCACCATTTCCTGAATGGAAGGACGAGGGTGGTCAAGAACAGATGACACTCAAGACAAAAAAGATAAAAAATAGAAAATTGCAACACGATTACGAACATTACAAGAATTGAAAAATGAAACACAACACTTTGCTAAAATGCTATTTGGCTTTCTTTTTTGGACCCTTCTTTGCTTTTTTGGGGTCTTTTCTTTTTTGCTTTCTTCTTTTTCTTTCCAGATTTTTCTTTTTCCTTTTTTTTTCTTTTTTCCTGGAATTTTTCTTTCTTTCTTCTTTTTTTTCGACTTTTTTTTTCTAGCCAGCAGTAGCATAACAAAAAGAGAGAAAATGACTCACACGACTTCCCCAAACCTATTCGAAAGAATAGGTTGGAGTACAAAATTTACGGAAAAGGAAAAACAAACTCACGATACGGAAATGAAAAACGAAAAATAGTCTAATGATGGTGTAACCCCCTCCCCAAACCTATTCGGAAGAATAGGTTATAAACAAAGGATCACACAACCTCACACTACCTCCTTCCTAGGCATTTAGCAATCTCAAAGCATGGTGAAGACTTGTTGCCTCTTAGGTACATAATTACTCGGGAAAACAACCTTAAGACCCTAACATGCATCATCCTATTATAAAGGCCTTCGTGAACCGCAGTAGAGAAAACACCACTAAGTGTTGTTGAGATACCAAGCTTAACTAAGTGCAATACATAAACGTGACAAGCCAAGCAAGAAAAACCTCAAACAAATTCATAGAGATGAAGCATACGATTAATGGCATAGTTAGTCGATCTACCCAATAAAAGAGTTCAAAAAATTCGGTAATAAACTCCATATAAAACATGCAAGACTATCCTAGGATGAATGTAGTGAATGCAACCTAAAATATCTAAGAAAGTAGTAAACGTGCAAATGCAAATGCAGACGGATAAAACATGCAAGGTACTATACTCATCCTACCAACACCAAGCTCCAAACTAACAACATTAGATCACTTAAATCCCATCCCCCCTCATGAAATTTACGCTAGTCCCTAGCAGTAAGAAAATGAGGAAATAAGATGTGATACTAGATGTTACCCCATGGTTTGGCCTCGGTCGGCTGAGTATGCTGTTTGTGAGTTATTGGGACTACTCTGGGAGCTTTATAGGGTGTCATCAGGTCTTCTGGTAGGCGTGGTAGTTTCAATTATAGATCGGATAGGAACAACTCCTCCATTGGTATCATCATTGCCCATATGGCCTTCATTGTCACTACTGTCACGCACATCCTCACTAGTAGAGTTGCAGTGTCGAGTAGAATCCTCAAGATTAGCCGCCGCTGTTATGGAATCCCCCATCCTGTAGCCCTCCAATACGATGTGAACTGTTGAAGGGGAAAGAGCAGTGGTATCAGGACCTCCCCCTCCAACGTTTTACACCCCGAGGTTGTTACAGTAAGCTGCTCGGATACTCAGAAGTCTTCTACAATCTTTTCCAATGTCGACCACATTCTCTACAGTTGATCCGACCGATGTCTATATGATGCTCCCTTTAGAGGCAGTCAAGGGGCACCCCAACGAGGGGCTGGGCACCCATGTCATTATGTTTTGGAACCAAGCTAGCGCTTCGGAACCTTCTAGCAACTACGAACTTGAGATTGAATCCGTCGCGGCTAGATTGTCCCGGTGCTTTCCAGTTCACTCGAACTTTGCAGTCCTTGTGATGGATTTCTGACGTAATAATGGTTTCTGTCCCTTCGGTGGTGCATGAATAGGCATAGGAGTCCTTACTCCAGGTGTACTCTAGCTCCTCCTCTTGGATAATCCACGACATTGTTGCAAAACCCCTTGGCTCGAACACACATCTAACGAGGTCACTCTTCTTGACATGGTTGTAATCGATCCCCCTCCAATACTTCATAGTAATCATACGGGAATGCTCCTTTCCCTTGGCATGGTTCCTACAAACAACAATTAGTACCTCGTATGACACAAAACTGACTCATACATATGCTATTGTAAGAACGAAACATACAAGTGATAAAATCAACAATCGAGCTCCCCCAACCTTTAATGTCTAGTCTAGCTTCTTCATCATGCAACATACCAATGTAACTACTACATGCAATACATCACATTATGCTCTTACTAGACAACCAATATCCTAGATAACAAGGCTCAATTCATACCATAGTAGCGAAAAATTCTAGCATCATAAATCCTCACACTCAACAATTAAGCATTCTACCATCAAATGCATCATCATTACATCAATAAACACAATCATATGCAATTAATCAAAGATAAAGACATATTGCATAACAAGATATATCATCTAGTAGCAAAATTCCCAAATCAACAATTCAAGCATAATTGAGCATGTAATTGATAGTAAATAACACTTCTAATCATACAAACAACCTACCCAAGCATCAAATAAACATAATTGAAGCTCAAATTAGAAAACCCCCAAATTCGAAAATTAGGGTTCATAAGAAGATACCTCAGATCTGAAAATCTAATGCATTAGGTCGAAATCTGTTCGGATGAAAAGATAGATCATGTAATAGGCTTCGATTGAAGCTAAAGAAGACTAAATTTGGTCAAGAAATGAAGAAGTTATGATGTTTTGAAGTAATTTTCGCAAGGTTCGAATTTTGGGGAGGAAGGATGATGAAAATATGAAGAAATGAGGAGAGAAGGGGGAGACCCGCGTTTTTGGTCTTCTGGGAGCGTGGGGCGAGTCGCCCCATGCGGGGTGATTCGCCCCCCGCTCCCCGATGTGGGGAGACGGTCCTTTCGTCCGAAAACGCGGTTTTTAATCCCCAAAACCAATTTTCTCATAAAACCACTCGAAAAATCTCACTCAAACATAAGCATATACGACATACACATGAACAAATTCACATATGAGAAGCAAATAGTTCAAGAATGAATGCATGCAATAAAGCGGTAATGAAAGCGTCATTGTTTAAAGTCTTTGACTCGACTCCTGTCTGTGCCTATCTCTTCTTTCTGCGGGTACTAGACTTCCCCTTCATTGATCTTCTCTCCATGCCACGAACCTGTGAATAAGAAAGAACATAGGCTGCAAGACCACAGTAGTGAGTAGTGTAAGAAATATCAGGCGGATCAGGTGGATCAGATATTGCTTGCAACACGTGTTGCTTGCCATCCAATTCAATAGTGCAAGTCCTTTGGTGGATGTCCATCACGAGCGTAGTTTAGTCAAGAATGTTCGCCCTAAGAGTATGACATCCCCCGTTCCAGGTGCAGACGCCGGCATAACTACAAAATTGGTGTATACAGAAGCTTCACCAATCTTGACCAACACATTTTTCACAACGCCTTCGGGTCTCATAAAGGATCCATCCGCCAGTTGCACAATAGCCCTATGCTCAGATAGTTTTCCAAGGCTACTCTTTTCAAACACATTCAAAGGGAGTATGTTTCAGTAGGATCCCGTGTCTAGTGTGGCACGGACATCTTCAAGCTCACCAATCCCTACCTTAACATCGAAAGTTTTAGGGAGTGGCTCGGGATCCTCTTGCTCCTCATCACTTCCGTCAGAACCAAGGTCCTTCTCTTCTTCCTTAGCCTGTAGAAGTTCTTCCTTCTTGCAACACTCGCACTTAGCAACCTTCTTGATGGTGATTTCTTCAGGTAGATCACCAGCTAATGTAATGGAATTCGACTTCTCAGTGTTGCTAGGCAGCTTTCCTTGCTCCCTACTTGCTCCTCGGTCGATCAACTCTTGCATCTTTTGATGGGCAAGCCTAGTGCTCTCTTCCAACCTATCAAGCCTTGCCTAGTCTTCTCAGAATCTTCTTCATAACGTTTGAGAAAACTTTTGGTGTGATCAACCATCTTTTGCAAGTTCTCCATCAGTTGAGCCGACTTCGACTTCGGTGGCTCTTTCGGAGCGGGGTTTTCATAGTGATCATTACCATAGTTTAGCCTAATACGTTCTTGGTTGGGGCCATAAGTTTGGTTAGCCGGTGCATCTCCTTGATTGTTTCGGAATCCTCTTCTCCAATGAGGATTCATACCGTCTTGTCCGTAGCTAACTTCTTGAGTACCAAACTCCGTAGCAAAGGCTTCCTCTTCGCCTCCTCGAGCCCAGTTGCCGTCGTCATACGCAAGCTCCGATCTACACATATGAGCCCCATGCCCATAGTTCTTGCATATTCGGCATACTTCGTTCAAAACTGTTGTTCTAGTGGTGCTCTTGAGGACTTGCTTCAATTCGTTGGTAAAGCACTCGAATTGATCCCCATTCCCCCTATACATAGGGGCTTCTTGAGTCGGTGGAGCTTCAGGTCCACGTCTCCTAACCATTGCTCTTGGGTCCTTGAACTGCGAAGCCTTAGCAAGCCTTTCGAAAACTGCCCAGACGGCTTCTGCGGTTTCCTCCACTTGTTGGTTCTCGAAGGTTAGCCCATTGTAGAAGTGTTGGACTAGGTCAGAAAGCTCAAAACCATGGTGAGGGAACTTGTTCGTGAGATCTTGGAATCTCTCAAACGCGGTGTAGATGGTCTCATCATAGTCCTGCTTGAATCCAGTGATTTGCGCCTTTAGCGCGGTAGTCAAGGTGTGAGGGAAGTATTTCTCCATGAAAGCTGAAAAAACCTTCTCCCAAGTGTCCAACGAGCCTGCTGGTAGAGAACTTAACCATGACTTGGCTCTGTCGCCAAGTCCCATAGCAAAAACCTTCATTCTCAACTCATCCGTTGTTATTTCAGCTCCGGGTCGTGGGAGTTGGTTGACGAAATCATCGATATCGTGCAAGTACCCCATCACATCTTCCCTTGATAAGCCATAGAACCTCGGATGTTGTTGGAACGCGTGGTTCTTGATTTCCAGATCTCGAGTTGCAGACGAAAGAACAATCGCCGGTCCCCTCATACGATCCTTGGTGGGTTGAACCCATGCTTTCTGTGGTCTAGCTTCTGCCATTCCGTCGATTTCCTTGAAAACACTGTGTAGAGATTCAGAGAAATCGGTATCCTCTATTTCCTCTAGTGCACGCCTTTGAAGTAGTCGCCTTCTTTGGTGGTAGACTCTGTCGATCTCAGCAAGCGGTGTTCCCCTAGATCGTGTATGTGGCATACACTATCTGTAACAGACTAGGAAAGCAATATCCGAGAGAGATTAAAAAGGAAAACTAAAACTAATAGAATTAGGAATCGAAAGCTGAAAATATAAACAAATTAAACAGAAAAAAGGAGTATAGTCCCCGGCAACGGCGCCAATTTGATGAACGAGGATTTGTCGGGTCCCGATTCATCAAATAAATTTGTTATTTAGCCAAAGGCAATCCACAACTACAACGAAAACCGTAGTGTAGCAGTAGAATGACCTCGAGTGTCGTTCTCTCAGGACTATAACTAGCTTTATCTATTTAACTAGAGAATATAAAAATAGCAGACGTAAAATCAAAGGTTTTTCTAACAGATAATGGAGATTGGTGATAGTATGATCCTTCAAAGCATAACGGGTCAATAATCATGCGTAAGTTCCTCGGTCTTGCATGGAGATCTTTGATCAATCGAATGTCCTGTTGCAATTATTAAGCACTACGAAGATAAAGATACTGACAAATCAATCACTATTGTCCTATTGTGTTCCGTAATTATTCAACACTACGAAGATATAGATGCGCATAGGTCGACGAGGGTCCAATTGTGCATAATAATTAATACAACATACGAGAATTTAGGCTGAGCCTGATCAACGAAATAAAGCAATAACACGGAGTATAATGCGCGATATAGCCATTAGCATGATTATCTTCCCTTCGCTAAGAATTCACATACTACAACCAATGATAAGTTTAGCTACTCATAATAGGCATGCAATCAACAGAAATCATAGAACAAAACATGTTGAAAGATGTATAAAAATAAGTAGAATAAACTGTAAGATACAATGTTACCGAAGGTTGTCAATCTCCGAAGAATTGCGATCCTACAAGCTCCAATCTGCTATGAAAAAGTGTCTCCTAAGCTACGAACCCCCAGAACAGGCTCTGGGAAGTCCCTATCTAAAACTACAGAGAAAGGTGAGAGAATAGGTCTGGAAAAGTATGAATTTCGGAGAAAATCTGAGCAACTATATATAGGCTACGAAAAAGTGTGGGGCGAATCGCCCCACACACCGGGCGGTTCGCCCGGTGTGGGGCGATTCGTCCCACGTCCCGGGCGATTTGCCCGAGAGTAATTTCGCGGAATTCCGCATTTTCGACGCGTTTTTGGATTTCTTCCCCTTTTCGGACTCGGTTTCTGACTTCTAGTGGCCTTCTAACCTCCAGATTCGACCCCTAGACTCCAAATCCTATCCGGAAACCTTCAGATACTCCAAATAGGCTTCTGGAACACCAATTCCTTGTCAACTTCAATATAATTGCCCGGAAATCCTCGTTTTTCAACCAAAACCTGTAAAATAAAATCTAAAGGGAAACGTGACACTATTTTAATAAAATGCACTAAAATATAGCTAAATTAACATAGAGGATAGCTAAAATAGGTGAAAAAGACTCAAATGAAAGTGTAAAATACACATTCATCAGTTCCAGTGGTCGGAATCTAAAAGATTTCTGCTAAATCAGTCCATTTCAGGACGATTTGCACATTCTGAACCGTGGAGAAGATCATTTTTTCAGTGACTCCTTGACCAGCAGTTAGGGTCTGGATTTCTGCATTGTTGTAGAACTCCATAGTATCTAACATACTCACTTTCTTAGGGCGAGTTGTTCTAAAGTGAGTGAGGTCTTGCTGTTTAATCAAGTCAAGTGCCTCCTCATTGTCACCGTCTAGTTCTTGTTCATAGAAGTATCGGATATACTTCTCTTTTGCAAAGACACCCCATTGCATCATCATCTCACACTCTGCAGTGTCTAGATATGCAGGCGGCATGGGTTTTTCTGTTATCCTATCGTTTTTCAACACAACTTTCGCTGTGTTAGTCACCGGAGTTATCACCGGAGCAGTGCTTTTTCCAGCACTGTCAACCTTAGATGACTTTGATGTCTTAGATGACTGTCTCTTTGGTTTCATTTCTTTTATAGGTGAGAAATGTGTACGAAAAAGATTGTTTGCTTTTTTACCGGAGGTATAGTAGATTCAGGCTAAAATTTGCAGAGAAAGGAAATGTGAGTTAAAGAATTTTGTCTTTCTCTAACTCCTTGTTCATATAGTGTCTCTGATGTGCAAGAAGCTCAATCGATTTGATTTCTCAGCAAGGGTAAATCAGAGATTCAACAGCGTTAGTGGAGCCTTTGCTTAAATGCATAGTGGCCCACTAACAAAAACCGTCAGAGCACTCTTTCGCTTTGTAATGTTAACCGTTAGATTAATAACGCCTTTTAATCAATGGCCACGATTATATTTCATGTCATGATTATTAGCGAGTTTATCTGTGCTCGATTAACGTCACAAATTGATTTTACCGAGATTTATGGGATTTGATTGCTTGCTGGAGTAAACAAGAATCTTTTCCGTGAGTTTTTGTAACTAGCCTTGTTACTTGCTGAAAATTTCCCCCTTAATCAGACATCTCATATTTCTTTAAGTTAAAAGATATTTCTGAGTTCCCGTATCAGTAAATTCTTTTTATCTTGAGATATCTTTTGGTAAAATCTGAGAGGTGCGTTTTGCTCTTTTCTAAGTTCCCGTCTCAGAAATTTTCCCTTGATACTTGAATACCTGTTTCAGTATCTTTGATTGTCTGAATGCCCGTTTCAGCAATCTTTTTATGTTCTTCTCTTACTGAGTGCCCTTCTCAGCAAGTGATCAAGTTTCCTAACAAATACCCGTTTTGAAGGAATTACTTGCTGAATGCCTGTTTCAGCAATCATGTAGTGACTTATCATTTCCTTTTAGAGGAAATCAGTGGAAGGGGCTTTTATTCAAGTTAGAATACTTTGGCTTGCTGAATGCCTGTTTCAGCAATCTGCCAATTGTATCCCTTATTGAGGTAATTCAATCAATCCAAGGTTATACCTTAGCATTACGAATCTATTATCTGGTAGGGGCTTGGTAAAGATGTCAGCAAGTTGATCATCAGTGCCTACTTTTACAACCTCAATATCTCCCTTTTCCACATGATCTGTAATGAAATGATGTCTAATATCAATGTGTTTAGTCCTTGAGTGGAACTTAGGATTTTGCGTGATAGCAATAGCACTTGTATTATCACAAAAGATTGGTGTTTTCTTTGCAGAAATACCATAATCTCTTCATTGTTGCTGAATCCATAGGATTTGAGTTGTGCAATAACCAGCCGCAATGTACTCAGATTCAGTAGATGAATTGGCAACACAAGTTTGCTTCTTGCTGAACCATGATATTAATCTAGTACCCAAAAACTGACAAGTTCCAGAGGTACTTTTTCTATCAAGAGATGATCCTCCATGATCAGCATCAGAATAACCAACCAATTCAAGTCCAGAATCTTTAGGATACCATAATCCAACATTGACTGTACCTTTGACATATTTCAGTATCTTAAGTGCCTTTTTGTAGTGTGATTCTCTTGGATCAGATTAGAATCTTGCACACACACAAACAACATACTGAATGTCAGGTCTACTTGTTGTTAAATACAACAAGGAACCAATGAGCTTCCTATACTTGTGTTCTTCAACACTTTTATCTTCTTTAGTATAGCCCAATTTGGTACCAACACTCATAGGGATCTTTTCAGGTTTTTCTTCCTCTTTGATCCTAAACTTTATGAGCATTTCTTTCGCATACTTTGCTTGATTTATGAATATTCCATCTTTGAGTTGCTTGACTTGCAATCCTAGGAAATAATTCAATTTTCCCATCATACTCATTTCAAATTTGTTTGTCCTGAGCTTGGCAAAATCATCACAAAGTTGCTTGTCCTTAGATCCAAATATTATGTCATCCACATAAATCTGAACTAAGAGTATTTTACCATCATGGTTCATGGTAAACAAGGTTTTGTCAACTTCACCTTTCTTGAAACCATTATCCAGCAAGAACTTAGCCAAGGTATTATACCAAGCTCTTGGTGCTTGTTTTAGACCACATACAGCTTTCTGAAGCTTGTATACCATCTTGGTTTCTGAGGGAAGTTCAAAGTCAGGGGGTTGTTCTAAGTAGACTTCTTCAGCAAGTTCACCATTCAAGAATGCACTTTTAACATCCATTTGATAAACAATGAAGTCATTGTGAACAGCAAAGGCCAAGAAAAGTCTAATTGCATCTAATCTTGCAACTGGTGCATAAGTCTCATCATAGTCCAATCCTTCAGTCTGACAGTAACCTTGAGCAACTAAACGTGCTTTGTTTCTTGTTACTTCACCAGACTCACTCAGCTTGTTTCTGAACACCCACTTTGTACCAATAGCTTTCTTGCCTTCAGCAAGAGGTACAAGTTTCCAGACTTTGTTCCTTTCAAATTGATCCAGTTCTTCTTGCATTGCCTTGATCCATTCAGAATGCTTTAGAGCTTCTTCTATGGTCTTGGGTTCAATTTCTGAACCAAAGCAAGAGAACAAAGATTCTACTTCCACGACATTTGCTTCTTCAGTAAGTCCATGAGTAGCAGAAACTTTTGATCTAGTCACTTGGTGTTTGTCAATATCACCAATCATATCCGTAGAGGGATGATCTCTAATTCATTTGTTAACAGGCTTTCTGCTCGTTGGATCTGGATATGTTTGCTCATCAGCATGTGACTCTTCAGCATGTACTTGTTCAGTACTACTGGTATTTTATGTCTCTGCTGAGATTGGTTCATCAGCAACTGCTTGTTCAACATTGCTAGATTGTGGTAACTCATCAGCAGGCACGGGAGGTTGCGTAGTTTCAGCAACTTCCGGAGAAACTGCGTCTTTTGCTGGAAATTCTTTGTCGTGAACTATATTTATCTGATCATGACTTGGGGGATGAGAGTCATTGTCAGAATCATCATTTAGTTCAATTGACTTGATTTGCCTAGCATAAGATTCAGTTCTTTGCTCATGTATGATTAGGTTTTTCATACATTCTGATATTTCTTCTTCAGCAGGCACTCCTTGTGTCTTTTCGTAGAATACAACATGCACTGATTCTTCGATCTGTTGTGCCTTGTTGTTGTAAACTCTATAAGCTTTACTAGCAAGGAGTAACCAAGAAATATCGCTTCGTCTGCCTTTGGTTGAAATGTTCTTAGGTATTCTCTACTGTTATTAAGAACGAAACACTTACAACCAAATACTCTTAGATGAGTGATATTAGGAGGTCTTCCAACAAACAACTCATACGGAGTTTTGTTGTATTCCTTAGCAATCATACATCTGTTTTGAGTGTAACAGGCGGTATTAATCGCTTCAACCCAGTAAGCCTCACTTATTTTAGTGTCAGCAAGCATTGTTCCTGCGGCTTCTTTTAGGGTGCGATTCTTCTGTTCAGCAACACCGTTTTGTTGAGGTGTCCTTATTGAGGATAACTGATGTTTTATGCCTTTTGAAGTGCAATACTCAGTTATGTACTGGTTTACAAACTCAGTACCATGGTCTGTCCTTATGACTTTTACCATATCATTTTTCATGACTTCAAGCTTATTCAGCAAGTTAGGTATTTCAGTCCTTGTTTCAGATTTGTGTTTGATAAATACTACCCAAGTGAATCTTGAATAGTCATCTACCACCACCAGACCATACTTCTTACCAGCATAGCTTGTTGAAGAAGATTCAAACATGTCCATGTGCAAGAGTTGTAAAGGTTTTGTAGTTGACGGTACTGCCTTGTTCTTAAAAGAAGATTTGGTTGCTTTCCTTGCTGACATGCATTGCAAACACCATCATTCTTAAAAGTAATCTTAGGTAATCCAACTACAAGTGCCTTTTTAGACAGCTTATTCAGCGTCTTGAAGTTTAGATGACATGTTCGTTTATGCCATAACCATGCTTTTTCAGCAAGGCAATCGTGATCTGAGACAAGGCATTTTTCTACGATTGTTGAAGACCAATCTACGTTGTACAAGCCTCCTGATCTTCTGGAAATCATAATAACCTTCTTTGTCTCGAAATCTATAAGTTTACATTCATCACTTTTGATTTTGATGAAGTATCCTTTGTCAGCAAATTGACTCATGCTGAAAAGGTTAAAGTTAAGATTTTTAACATAAAGAACTCTCGTAATGGTAATGCATCCTAACTTCACGTCACCATAGCCTTTTGTAGAACCAGAGCCTCCACCAGCAAACCTTATTGTTGGACCTTTAGACCACTGTCTATAGTTTATAAGGTTATTCTTGTTGCCCGTCATGTGCTTTCCACAACCACTGTCAAAGTGCCAGATTGCATCGTTTGTCTCTGTGGCTGAAGTCTGCACCATCAAGAGCAAACAAGTTAATTATCCAATATTGGATGTCCATTAACATGTTCAAGAATGCGTCCAGTGGAAACCCAAGTCTTAAATTTTTCAACTTTGACTTGTTTTCTACTTGCTGAGGAACTAGAAGGTTTTGAGCCAAAGGACTTTTGATTCGTGGTGATCAAATCCATTTTGTGATGTGGTGTCTTGCTCGGTTGACCTTTTTGCTGAACATACTTTTCAGTAAGTTCTTTTCTAGCAAGGTTCCTTCTAGCCCTAGCATTTTGAGTCTTGTCAGAACTCTTAGGCTTGATTTTGTTCATCTCTTTGAAGTATCTTTACTGACTTTGCTTATACTCGTGAAAAAGTTGACTTTGCTTGGTTTTGAAACCGTGTCCAATTATCGGAGAATGTTGAGCTTTTGTGTCAGCAACCTTACTTGATTCAGGTTTGTCAGCAAAGGTCTTCTGATTAGTTTTAGTAATCTTGCCTTTTCACTTAACAAATTGCTTTTCAGCAACTTGTTTGGCAGAATGCTTTACAACATCCTTTTTCTTTACAGTTTGCTTTTCAGCAACCTGTTTTCCTTTTAAAGTCTTGTTACTTTGAGTAGCAACAGCGGGCTTTACGGTCGTAGGTACTTGATTGCATTTTTCAGCAACCTTAGATTGACCAAACTGATAGAGTTCTGGTTGACCACTATCAGTAGCACATACAAAGGAAATCGGTGATTTGTCTTTACTCAAGATTATTACGTCATCACCTTCATACGTTGCACCTAAACCTTCTTTTTGAGATGGATCTCTCAATTAAGAGTTTAGTTCAGTCAACGTATTACTTGCATCAGCATAAGATTTGAAATTGATTTTCATCTTTTTCATTTCTTGGATTTCCGCAAGTAACTTTAGAATTGATGACTGATACTCTTCCAATTCTATTTCCATCTGAGAATTCTTCTTTGTAGCTTCAGCAATCAACTTCTTGAGATGCTTTATTTCAGCATCCTTCTCTTCTGTCTCTTCTTTCAGCAAGACATACTTTTCAGTAGTCAGCTTGGTCAGAGTCTCAGCATTTTCTAGTTTCTCTTGCTGTTTGCTCAGAGTTTTCCTCTTTCAATTTCTCCTTGAATCTTTTCAAGGTCAATCTCGTCTTCAATTTCTGAGTCAGAGTCAGAGGTAGGATTGTTTACCTGACCGGCCATGAGGCAGAACTCGTAGTTTGACACATCTGGATAAGCTTCCATGGCTATTTGATGAACGTATTTTTGACGCGTTCATCTTGTCTTTTTCACCTTCTTTTGCTATCTTCTAGCCTTGTTTTTTGGTTAGTTTTGTAGAATTGTGTCACATTTTGTGTTTTCTGCATTTTCAGGCACTTAGGTACGAAACGGCGTTTTTGGAGCAAAAAACGAGCCTTTTTGATGGAAAAGATGGCCCCGTTGAAGTTCCCCAATCTCCGTGACTTGTTCGTAAGTGTTTGAGTATCAATAAGCATCTAGAAGGATGAGTCCAAGGCACCCGAGGGCCATGCGAGGGCAAAAAGATTGAGTTTGAAGACAAAAATCTGCCCAGGAGCCAAGCTAAGCGCCTGGAATAGTGAAGCGCTTCGCTTCAATTTCCAGGAGCTTTGGCACAGAAGCCAAGCGAAGCGCTTGGAGTGCCCGAAGCGCTTCGCTTGCCAAGCACCCCGCTTGGCTTCTCCAAGCGGTCCGCTTGGCAGCGGTTACGTTTTCGGATTTTCCTTCTTAGATCTGATCTTTGATCATTTTTTGAATATCTTTTGAACTGTAACTTCGTTTTGGAGAGCTCCTAAGCCCCAAAACTCAGAGAATATTCAGATTTCTTTGTATTTTAGCTTGGGATTCAAGGTTTTGATTGTGATTCATCCTTTGTAATCATCTACGGAGAGGTTTTCTTAGATTTCCACCATAACAAGGAATCAAAGGTACCTCTCATGAACCCTAACTTTCTTGAATTTGGGATTTTATCTTAATTAGCTTCAATTGTGTTATGCATTGGTGAATTAGAGTTTGATAATGATTATTGAGCATGTTTCTTACTAGATGTGATGTCTAAATTCGAATTTTGCTCTTCTTGATTTATGATGAACTCTAGTGCTCGAATTTTTTGCTATGTAATTGTTTGATGATTATTAGCCTTGAATTTGAGTTATGTTATGATTATGGTGATGTTGTGATTGCATGAAAATGTGTTGGAGTGGTTGGGTAATTTAATTGGAGAGTTTGTTTGCTTGGTTTAGATTCGTATGGATTTATCGTAACGAAGTGTTAAAGCTTCTCGATTTGTTCATATGAACTTTAGCAAGCCTTCAAACTCACCATGAGATTACTTGAGTGAATTTTGACGTCTAAGAGTCGACTTGTTGCGTTATGACTCATTTTAAACGAAGAACGTATGCTTGTCCTAGAGTAGAAGTAGATTGTTTGATAGTAGTATAAGAGTCTAAGTCTCATTGTCTCTTGAAGTTATCTAACAAGATTCTTCTAGGTACAATGGCATCAAGAAGATCCAAGAGATCAAGGGGAGAAGGGACCTCGAGTGCCCAATAAACGGCCACACCCGGCAAGTATCGCCAATCAGGGAGGGCAAGGCAATTCGAAGCGAATTTCCATGCCCACAAGCACACATACATTTCCGAGAGGAGCATTCGCTTCACAGCTGGGGAGAGCGCGTTGGAGGGCGCCAGAGAGCTCAACAAGCTCATTACTGAGCGAGGCTGGAAGTACTATGGCGAGGTCATGCCAAATTGGGACCAAGCAGTAGTGGAGGACTTCTACATTGCCTTCACGGACTACAATGAACGGACCGGTGAGGTCCCTGTCCGCGGTGTTGGGGTCGAGTTTACTCCTTTGAGCATCACTAGCTTCATCATGCGATTGGATAGGCCACTGACGCGGGATCCAAACCGCCGGCCTGAAACCCAGGAGAGATTTGATCCTGCGGAGCTCTATGTCTACGACAGGGAGTCTGATCACTACCCCATGGAGGTCCTGAATGGCATTACCGTGGAAGATTATGAATTGCCTGATGAGCCACCCCAGATTTTGCGCCACAACGATCTCACCTTCGAGGCAAGGATGATGCTGAAGTTCGTTCAAGCCAATCTGATCCCTAGCACACATGATTCCGAGGTTCAGTCCTATTACGGAGTCCTAGTCCATGCTCTCTTGCATGATTTGCCTCTCACTCCTGGCGTCGTCATCTTCGAGGAATTCAAGCGCCGTCGTAATGCCAACCGGAAGCTTGCCTTTGGTAACTTGATCACGGCTATGTGCAAGGAGGCCGGAGTTCCCGACCTCGTGCTGGACAATAATCCGAAGAAGTCCATCAACATTGATACGTACAATGAGATGCACGGGGCTTGGTGCACTCAGCAAGGAGAACCTATGCCACCGAGGGTTACGCGCCATGTGACACCTCCTCCACCTCCGCCTACGGCCGGACAAGGAAGCTTCGACTTCTCGGGGTTCAACCAGATCTTGGTCGATCAGTTTGGTAGCTTCCAAACCACCATGTTGGAGGCTCAGTCGACCCAATTCCGGGGATTTGAGGAGCGCGAAGTCAAGAGGTGGGAGGACTTCCGTGTGATGGAGGAGCAGCGTTGGGATGATTACCAGGGGCGTGTAGATCAGCGTTGGGAGGCCGCTCGAGCAGAGGACACTAGGCGTTGGAGAGCCCACCAGGAGGAGATGATGAACCGCTATGATGCCTTACCTCGCAGAATTCCGGGGTACCCTTTCCATGATCAGACCGGTGGTAGTGGGAGTGACTTTCCTAACACCCCTTACGACCCCTACTCCTAGAGACACCAGCCGACAGGGGCCACATTTATCGGTAGTATTTGTATATTATCGTTATTTTGGCTCGTTTACTATTGTTGGTTGAAACTCTTTTAATTCGATTTGGTTGTATGATCGATGCTATGACTTTTGACTCTTGTACTCTTTATTTGCTTTTGTAGTTGTGGCCTGTGTGCCTTTTGTCGTGATTAGTTTAGTTTAGTTTTTGTCTTTGTGCCTTAGGTGATTAAGAGAGGAAAAACATCGAAAATCTGGAAACAGTGGCCAAGCGAAGCGCTTGGAAGGACCAAGCGGTCCGCTTCAAATTCCAGGAAGTTTTGCAACTTCCTGGAAATTCAAGCGGAGCGCCTGGAGCCTCCCAAGCGCCCCGCTTGGACCCTGTACCCAGATTTTCCTCGTTTTCCATTCTTCTCACCTTTGCGCACCCGTTTTCACTTGTTTCTTGAGTCCTTTCAGGTACTACTCATATATAGGAGATTGGACACGAACCTTTATCTCAGGGAAGTGTACTTTCAATCCAATTTTTCCTTTTCTTTCAACTTTTCTTTGCTCGAGGACGAGCAAAAGTTTAGGTTTGGGGAGGGGGTATTGGATTTTCAGTACTATATGCTTGTGTGGTTCGTACATGCCTGATTTTACTCAAGTTCATGTGATTTGTCGTCGTGTTTTTTTTCAAATTTTTTTGCATGCATATCATCCCTAGATTAGTTGTTGCACGTTGTTGTGTGTGGAGTTTATTGCCAAGTCTTTTGAACTTTTTTATTGAGTAGACTAAATGTTTATGGCCATTGATCACATGTTGCATCACTTTGCAAGTAGTTTGAGGCTTGTCTCGCTTGGTTTGTCACATTCGCATGTGCACTAGTTAAGCTTAGTAGTCTCGACATCACCTTGAGTGGTGTTTCTTCTGCTGCGGTTCACGAAGACCTTATGAAATGATGCATGTTAGAGTCTATGGTTGTAACCCGGGTAATTATGTACGTAAGAGGCGACAAGTTCTTCACCTCGATTAGAGATTGCCAAATGCCTAGGAAGGAGGTAGTGTGAGGTGTGTGATTCCTTGTAGTAGACCTATTCTATCGAATAGGTTTGGGGAGGGGGTTGCTTCGTTATACTTGTCTTTCGTCTTTGAGTCGTTGTAAAGTTTTCTTTTTCTTTTTGTTTTTGTTTTGTCTCCCAACCTATTCTTTCGAATAGGTTTGGTGAGGTGTCTTTGTAAAAGAGTCTTTCCTTTTTCTTTTTCGACTTTGTGCTCAAACCTATTCTTTCGAATTTGTTTGGGGAGGTGTTTTTGACACTTAGTACTGCTGCTTGCCCCTATATAAAAAAAAAGAAAGAGAAAAAGAAAAGAAAAAAGAAAGAGAAAAAAGAAAAGAAAAAAAAGAAAGAGAAAAGAGAAAAGAAAAAAAAAAGAAGAAAGAAAATAAAGAATAAGACCCAAAAGCAAAAGAAGGGTCGTTGCAAGCCAAAAGCAGTCTCGTAGTGTCAAGTGTCGTGTAAATATTTTGTTCTTGTGAAGTTATCGAGTTGTAAATTCTATCTTTCGTTTCGTGTCGCCTTTGTCCAAGGCCTGTTCTTGACCACTCTCGTCTTACTATTCAAGAAGTGGTTGAAGGAGACTCATTCTTTGAGAGTCTGGGTAGAATAGGGGAGTGTCATCTTTCTAAGGGAACCCTTCGTCGTTTGATAAGAGCCAGTATTGGTTCGCCCTCTCTTGAGGAAAAGTCTTGCTTGGTGAACAGAAGTAAGCCCTCGGTTTCATAGGCACGGGGCAATTGTAGTATGATAACATGCATCATTGTGTCGTCACTGACCAGGTCCAGGTAGAAGATGTTACGAGAGACTCCTTTGTTTCACCAAGTGCACTTGAGAATGTGTATATTCGCAATCGAGGCATACTTCAACCTATTTGCATGTCATGCTCATTTGGTCTTGTTCATAAGCATTTAGTAGATTCAATAGATTAGTTCACTTTACTTGGCATGAGACTCCTTTTGTGTTGCATTTAGGTTAGTTTGTTGCTTGAGGACAAGCAAAGGTTTGGTTTGGGGAGTTTGATGAACGTATTTTTGACGCGTTCATCTTGTCTTTTTCACCTTCTTTTGCTATCTTCTAGCCTTATTTTTTGGTTAGTTTTGTAGAATTGTGTCACGTTTTGTGTTTTCTGCATTTTCAGGCACTTAGGTACGAAACGGCGTTTTTGGAGCTAAAAACGAGCCTTTTTGATGGAAAAGATGGCCCCGTTGAAGTTCCCCAATCTCCGTGGCTTGTTCGTAAGTGTTTGAGTATCAATAAGCATCGAGAAGGATGAGTCCAAGGCACCCGAGGGCCATGCGAGGGCAAAAAGATTGAGTTTGAAGACAAAAATCTGCCCAGGAGCCAAGCTAAGCGCCTGGAATAGTGAAGCGCTTCGCTTCAATTTCCAGGAGCTTTGGCACAGAAGCCAAGCGAAGCGCTTGCCCAAGCGCTTCGCTTGCCAAGCGCCCCGCTTGGCTTCTTCAAGCGGTCCGCTTGGCAGCGGTTACGTTTTCGGATTTTCCTTCTTAGATCTGATCTTTGATCATTTTTTGAATATCTTTTGAACTGTAACTTCGTTTTGGAGAGCTCCTAAGCCCCAAAACTCAGAGAATATTCAGATTTCTTTGTATTTTAGCTTGGGATTCAAGGTTTTGATTGGGATTCATCCTTTGTAATCATCTACAGAGAGGTTTTCTTAGATTTCCACCGATTAGTGACAGCTTTGGTGGTAACTTGTATCACTGTCTTGTCTTGTAGTTTGATATGATGTATTCCAATTATTATTCATATGAATTGATGTCTATGTTGATGAATATGAGTAGCTAAATCTTTTGTGTTGGTGGTAGAATGTAGAATATGCATGCTATGGGTTATGTTTATGCTTACATGAGATTGTGATTCAATCTTGCTGCAAATCCATTCATATGATTCTTAGTTGCCTATAAAATATATTCGAATTGAGTATAGTGACAAACTCTTGGTCAATGAAAGCTATAAGATTGTATGTTAGAGATTTGCAGCATGCTAGATAAATGGTGTTGGTGACAAGCACCTCTAGATTATTGATAGTGATCTTTCATGATGTGTGTCTTAAATTTGCCTAGACGAGTTGCTTAGCAGACTTGATCGAAGGTTCTACGCACTGAACTTGTGAGCATATACGTAACCCGTGCATGTGTATTTGATTTCTACCACCAACCGTTTTCCAAACTTGTTTACATAAATCTGATTTCTCGTTGCTATTGTTCAAAGGAAACGATTCTCTAAACTTGTGAACTAGTTGACTGAAATTACTTGCAAAAATCTCAAGCAAAGCCACGTTAGGTCCCAAGAGAACGACACTCGGGGAAAACTTGCCATTGCACTCTAGTTTGTGTAGTGATAAGTGTTCTTAGGCTTTTAAATACAAATTTAATTGGTGAAAAACGACATCATCACTATTCCACTAACTTCCTTGCCAATCTCTACGTCAAGAGTGGCTTCTTCATCGTCAGTGTCTGAGCTTTCTTCCTCACTGTCTTCGGAGCTAGTATCAATGCACAATGCATCAATTTTTGCTTGAAGCTTCTTCTTTTCTTCAGCAATAAAAGTTCTTTTGAACTTCTTCTTCTTTTCAGCAGATTTGCCTTTCAGCAAAGAACAATTTGCTTTGAAGTGTCCAGGCTTTTTGCAGTAAAAGCAGAGATCATTTCCAACTGCTGGTTCTTCTGATGAGTTTGCTTGCTGAGCTTGCTTGTTCAGCGAGCTAGTCTCATTCTTGTACTTATGGTAGTTGTTACCAAGATGCTTTTTCAGCTTCTCTTTTGCTTTTCGCCTTTCAAGTTCCTTACTGATGAATTTCTTCATGTTTTTAACAACTAAAACATTTTCGTCAGCAGGCTCTTTATCATTCTTCTTTTCAGAAGATGACGGCTTTGCAGCAAGAGAAATGTTTTGCGATTTTTCAGCAAACACATTTTCTCTTTGCTTTGTCTCGTAGTTGACAGTAGCAAGATGAGAGAACAACTCTGTTAGTGTGATGTCTGGCATTCCTTGATTGTAGTAGAAGTTCTGAGTGTGGATCATTTCTTGGTTCAGACTTCTGATGATGGTTTTCACCTTCTTGGAATTTGAGTAAAGATTTCCAACACCCAAGACTGCCATCTCACTAACTAGAGTTGTGAATCTTAAGTCCAAGTCTTCCAGTGACTCATTTGTACCTTGTTTAATGTTCTGGAACTTTAACTTCAGCACTTCGAGTTTGTTTTCCTTGGTTTTGTCATATCCATCACAAAGATCTTGAACGATTTCCAAGCTTCCTTAGCAGTTTTGGCACCCCACAGTTTGCACTGTATAGTATCCGCAGTTGATCGAATAATGATGTTTCTTGCTTGGCCATCAAGACGGAATCTATTGGCTTCGTCGGAAGTCCATTCCTCTTTTGGTTTTGAAACGACAGTATTAACTGGTTCGTCTAAGATAGTTTCCTTTCCAGCTTCTGTGGTTTTGTGAGGAAAAATACTCTCAACCTTAGTAATCTTGATAGGTCCATCATTAATGACAGTAACCACCTCATCACTAATGGCCTCAAGATGTAGCATCATGTTGTTTCGCCATTTTTCGTAGTTTTCCAGCTTCAGCAAGGGAGCGTCTCCTAAAGACATCCTGTCAGCAAAAGACTACCAAACTGATCAAGTGAGAGTGATTTACGGAAAGCACCTAAGGGGATCTAGGTTCAGTGTTGAAGGTTAAAGAACCTCCAGCTCTGATACAACTTGTTGGTCCCTTTAAACAACAAAAAAACACTAGAGGGGGGGGGGTGAATAGTCTTTTCAAACTTTCGTCGTTTAAAAACTTTCTCAACAAGTACTTATTACTTTTCAGTAATTAGTTTGCTGATACTTAACTTTCTCAGCAAGCGCAAGTTACTTCTCAGTAACGTGTTTTGGTGATACTTAAAATCAGAGAGCGGAAGTCTTTGATACTAAGTGCTTTGTCTGTAAGTGATAGTTTCAGCAAGTGAACAGAGTGACTGTGTACAGAAAGATATGCTTTGCTGAAAACTAAATGCAGTAAGTAAATCACACAAACACTTTTATAGTGGTATCTGAGAGTGGCGTAATCTCTCAACTAATCCACTTTGTCCTTTCTAGGACTGAATCCACTAAGACAAGTTTGAGGTTCCTTACAACACCTATCTAGAGCGATTCAAACAGAAACCAAAGCACACTTGCTTCGTTTCCAACCTAACTAGAGAACGAAACCTTGTTCTCCACCAAACTTGGGACTTTTAATCAGCAACACTATGCTCGATTAAGTTCCTCCTGAATTTCACGCCTGAAAGGGTGTATTTTCAGTTAGAGAGGTTTGGGATGAGATAACTTGATTATAACTTATTCAGCTACAAGAAGTAATCTAAGAAACAAAACTTTGAATACTTTGCAGTAAACAAGTTTGATTGTTTCTGGTGTCAAGACTTGTTCTTGTTCGAAAGAAAGAACACTTAACTAATTTCTTAGCCGTGTATGTTCTACTTCTTCACAAGTAGCTTTTTCAAGCTTTAAGTCTTGGAACGGATCAATGGCAGTAAAGAGTATTTGAAGGGTATGTGAGTTTAAGCACAAGTGAGAGTTTGATATTGTGGTTGACACACTTCAACACTTTGCCAGATGACCTCTATTTATAGTTAATCAAGGGAGCCGTTTGAATTTCAAATTCTAAGGCTTTTGTTCCTTAAGATGTCACTATCTTGCTTTTGTACTTTCAGCAGCGTCCTTTATTTTTCTTCTAGTCTTCATGTCCTTCGCGTGCATGCTTTGCATTTAGTGTTCATTTGAATGAGATTCAAACATGGACGTTGGAGCGCAAATGCAAGTACTTTCAGCAAGGAGGTCACATATGTTCATCAGCAAGTGGTCAGTCTCAGTTTCAGCAAGCACAACCTACTCTGTCATTTAGATTTTCACTTATGCAAGCTGTTGCTGAAGTTTCCACTTTCTGAGCAACATGTGCCTTTGTAGATACCAGTCTTCAGAAATCTTCTAGTCTTCAGTTCTTCGAAATCATCAAGTTTCTGAACAGTTCTAAATGCTTCAATAGTTTTTTTGTGTAAACAAAGTATATCATCAGCAAATGCTTCAATAGGTTGTATTTCTTTTCAGAAAACAAGATACATCATAAGCGGTAAAACTAACCTATCTAGCACCTACTCTAAGTCTTCAGCAAACGTTCCTCTTTTACAATGTCCTTAAAATTCTAAATTCGTATGGACCTTAAGAGTACTAGTTACTGGACTTTCCTTAATTTAGCATGGTTAATTGCTCATCAAAAATACAAGTTTCTAACATTAAATTTGATAAAGCTAGTTATAGTCCTTAGAGATCGACACTCGAGGTTATTTTACTTCTACACTTCGTGCCTTGGTTTTCGTTGTAGTTGTGAATTGCCTTTTGCTAAAAACAAATTATTTGATTAATTGAGTCTGACAATCTTGTTCATCAGAAATCATGGGTTCAACCCAACCGGGAACGGATGAGAGGTCCAGCTATTGTCCTTTCTGCTGCTACGCGTGATTTGGAGATTAAAAATCACATGTTCCAGCAGCTTCCGAAATTCTGCGGGATGGCTAAGGAGGATGTTATGGGATTCTTGAATGGCATTGAGGATTTCATTAACAAGCTCCCAAGGCCTGGAGCAGGAATTACGGATGATGAGTTGCGAATGAAGGTTTTTGCTATGGGACTCGGTGATAGGGTAAAAGCATGGTTGGGCACTCTGGAGGCCGTATCACTGGACACCTGGGGGAATGTGTTTTCTGCTTTTATGGAGAAATATTTTCCCCATACCATGACTACCGCACTGAAGGCACAAATATGTGGTTTCAAGCAAGACTATAATGAAACCATCTACACTGCTCTCGAGAGGTTCAAAGACCTCATGGACAAGTGCCCACACCATTGGGTGGATATCTCTGATCTAGTTCATCACTTCTACAATGGGCTCACCTATGAGAGCCAACAGATGGTAGATTTCCAATGCCGTGGAAATATTTGGGAGGAGACCGTTGAAGATGTGTGGGCGTGTTTTGAAAGGCTCGCGAAGGGATCTCAGTTCAAGGATCCAAGGGGCATGAACACAAGGCGTGTAATTGAAGCTCCAACAAAACCTGAGGTGCAGTTGAATGGTATGAGTGGGGATAGGTTTGATGGCTTCGCCCATGAGATGAGGCAGGCTCTTAAGAGCTCGATGGGGCAGCCTCTTTCCAATGAAGTTTGCAGGGTATGCAAGAACTATGGGCATGGGGCTCATATGTGTAGGTCTGATCTAGCAAACGATGGTGTTTATTAGGTAGAAGCAGGAGAAGAAGAGGTGTTTGCTGCAGAATTTGGGGAGGCTAGCTATGGGCAAGATGGTAGAATCCGCGTGGTGGATATTGGAAGAAGGGGTTTCGAAGCAACCAAGGTTATGCACCTCAAAACCAGACCTATGGACCTAACCAAGACCGAAGCACCTAAGTCCAAGTCAGCTGCTCTCTTGGACACTTTGTAGAAGATGGTTGATAATACCTAGGGGTTTATGAAGAGGTATGAGGAAGATTCGGAGAAGACGAGGGGTAGGTTTGATCAATTGGAGGCAAGTACAAGGCTTGCTCACCAAAAGATGCAAGAGCTCATCGACCGTGGAGCAAGTAGGGGGCAAGGGAAGTTGCCCAGTAACACGGAGAACTCGATGTCGATAACCTTGGTAGGAGACCTTCCCGTGGAGATCACCGTTAAGAGGGTTGATGACAGTGTTTTTTACACTATCATTCGAGTCTTTTTTCACCAATTGAGCTATCCTCTTGCATGCATTTTAGTGCATTTTGTTAGAATAGTGTCACGTTTCTATTTCTTTTGTTCTTTCAGGTTTTAGGTGGAAATCACGTTTTTGGAAGTAATTCATGGCGAAACAATGATGTTTTGGTGCAACGAGATCACCCGTGGTGTGTCAAGGAGTACCGAGACGAGTTTCAAGGCCAAGAGACCATGTTCCGGAGCTCAAAACCGTGCAAGGGGCCGAAATCGAAGATCCGAAGGAAGAATTCTGCACGGGCCGCATTCTTCACGTGCGGGGCGCACCACCGCGTGGCGGGCACACCGCCGCGTACGGGGCGCACCGCCGGGTGCCTTCCGACAGCAACTATATATATTTCCAAAATCTACGAATTTTCATATCTTTCATCATTATTTTACAGACTTAAACCCTAGAGCTTGTTCTGGGAATATTTTCTCTTAGAACCTTTGTAACTTAGCGAATTTGGAGCTAGAGGAGAGATTTGGACACCGTTTTATCTCACCTTGCTAGATCTTTGTGAGTTTTAGCCATTCACCGGAGATTGACAACCTTTGGTGGTAACCTTGTATCTCACAATTCTGCTATTTATCTTTCAATTAAACATGTTTTCATTCATTATTGCTTCGATTATGATTGTTGATTGTGTTATTGATATGAGTAGCTGTAGTGGCAAAAATATGCATCCTACGTCACTAAGAGAAGTCAGCCCAAAATTATATCGTGGCTCATTCACCAACCCATT
The DNA here is from genome assembly GCA_028274465.1 of Plantago ovata. Lineage (NCBI taxonomy): Eukaryota > Viridiplantae > Streptophyta > Magnoliopsida > Lamiales > Plantaginaceae > Plantago > Plantago ovata. The sequence goes on along the minus strand of CM051457.1, from coordinate 86,146,118 downwards.
CCATATTGGGTTGTACATGGACGACCTAACTAATGAGGTTGGAATAAAGCCTAATATCACTTGCAGACCAGTTGAAAGAGGTTGATGGGCCGCGAGACCAACCTAGCATTTTGATGGACTGAACTACATTGGCGACGCCAACCCAAACGTACCAACCTCCTTCATGGACCCGGTCAGCTGACCTAATTAAACTAGTCCGCCTCCACTTCTTAGGGTTTACACTTCTTCAAAGGTTGTTAGGCCGGCCTATGGGAAGAACCCGGTAAACAACCCTAACATCTCAGTCAAGTCCACTACGTCAGTTGACACTTATCCGCCTAGAAACTCAGAACGAAGTGACTGACTGACTCCAAACGCTCACCTAGACGCACCTATAAAAGGCGATGCTAACTCCCTGAATGAGATCATCTGATACTCACTCGCGACATTCAATATTCTAAAGCTCTCTGAATCCAAAACCCTAGCAATCCATACAATCATGTCCGACTGATCAAAGGAGGTTAGCAATCGTCCAGCCGCCGACTTACCAACCGATCATAGGAGGTCAGCAACCATCTGATCGTCGACTTACCGACTGGTCAAGGTAGAGCAGTCAGTCACGTCCGACCTATACTAGATCCAACCGGTCCCGACCTACTTAAAGGATAAGCATATTTTCTCTCTTCCTTGCGCTCTCATTTATTTACATATTTGCATTCAATTCATTATCCATCACTAACTTGAGCATCGGAGTCCCTTTGGTCGGCACCACGCCGGTGTCACCTTGGAACCTTACCGCTCTAGGTTTGCTAGTGTTGTCTTACAAGTCGCTGGTGCCCCCCAATTCATATTAGTTCGTGATTGTAGATTATGAGCGTCTACAATTTGGCGCCCACCGTGGGGCCCCGGCTATCAAAACAAGCAATTCACTAGCGAGCACCATGTCTCATTTGGAAGATGGACACGTAAGCGACGAGCTCGACACCAACACAGTCAACGCTCAACTCCAAGCCTTGGCCGCCCAGATGAGGGAAAGCAACGCCAGATTCCAGCAACTCGAAGCTGAGAATCGTGCTGTCCGAGAAGAAAACTCTGCCTTGAAGGAAAAAGTGGATGCTCTGGACCAGCAGAACCCATCCACCAGCCTCCAGGTACAAAACGCCGCCTAGATGCTAGAAGCAAGCTCGCCTCGCCCAAATCATTAAGATCCGATCATTGCAACTCCATTGCCTGACGAAGTTGAGGCGCGTCGTCTGACCTTCGAGGACTAGGATGGAGCAACTCCCATCACTCCTGTCACACAGGTATCGAGCAACCCATCTGGAGCCGCTGTGCAGACCGCTCACCCTGAGGCAGACAGAAGAGTCTTCTTCGAAGATGCCAATGCACAAAGGCGCACTGAGACCTCACGGCAGAATCAGATAAGCATAAGCAACCCAAACTCCATCAATCCTTTACTAACGTCTCTTGCAGGTAGTCAGACTGATGAGTTCGCCTCCAAACTCAAAGGTTTGGAAGAAATGATCCAGAGGATTCCTGGAGTGCCAACCCCTATCAAGAAACGCTTGCCAAATAGCTTTGCAGACTCACCTTTCGTGGATGCCATTGCGATGGTCGAGATGCCCACAAAATTTAGCTTCCCACCAATGAAGCATTACGATGGGACAACAGATCCAGACGACCACGTATCGTAATACAAGCGGCGAATGTGATAGTGTATATGTCCTAGAGACAGTCCTTACTAAGGGCATGGTGCCCTTATAGAGGACATATATGTACTATTACACAGGTCAACGTAATATAATATATGTTTGTTGCTTTTACTATTGAGTATCGCTTTCATATTTATATTACACCAGGCATGCAGCATGTCATATCTTTATTACTATCTGTATTGATATTAAACATGTCCCCTCGGATAGATGACCGATCACACAGATAGTGGGAGCTATGTGAGTTATCATCTATCCCAAACTCTCCGTAGTCGAGGTTCATCTCGGATGTAGGGGTCTGAATGAACCAGACGAGACTAGTATACGTGGAGGTTATACTTGTTGGAGCAAGTGTGAGCCAATCCCACGACCACAGAACGGATTGTTGGACAATCGAGAAACGTTCCCATAACTGCGCATAGTTGTTCGAAGAAGGTTTATCGAACAATGGAAGTACCCACCGGACACTCCCATCGATGTATACTCTACACCGAAGTGTCTATGGGAACCGGTAAGTTGTCGAAGTGATGCCAGTCGTCCTTTGTACTTACAGGACTTTATCATCACATTTGTTGCCCCATATCCTTGGTGGACCCGTCGATGTCAGCTCTGAATAAGCAGTTGACCTAAGACACGATCCAGGATTATGGTTACATACAAATGGGGATGATAAGTGATTCTGTGAAGGATTCATCTCTCAAGTGTATCACAGGAGAGTACTGCTCATAGTCTGCATAGTTGTGTTGGTAAAGTCACTTGCCAGTGCAAATGATATATTATGATGGTCATAAGTATATCTTAACCAAGCAACTCCCTGAGACGCCCATGGATGTATTATTGGGATAGACACTCCATCGATCCTAGATACATTCGAGCAAGTCAGATTAAGGGACCTTACCATCACCGCGTTGAGCACAACAAGCTTCGCAACGAAAGGGTTAGCTTTGAGAAACCTCTCAAACGTCCTCATGTATTAATATTGCAAATGGAACCGTCTAGGAATTCCATGTGGCCTAGTCTAGGACTTGCTTAATACGATGAGGCCCTATGGATCACACTATGTAGTGATTCAGCCTATTAGAATACCCTTGAAGATGGAATTGCAATTAATTTGGAATTAATTTTGATTGATGGATTATAATTGATTTGGAATTAATTATAATATTTTGTGGCTCAACTAATGATTTGGAATTATTAATTGAATTGGCTAATTAATTGTATTTTATGTAAATACAATTAAAGATTATATTTTGGAAATATAATAGAGGTTTGATTTGAAAGGATATGTTAATTTAGAATTAACATATGTGCATGGCAAAATCTACTTGGAGTTTGAATTGCCTTAAAACTATAAGTGGGTCCAAAAATTGGGACCCACCTACTGTCCTTGGGAGAGCGCGCGCGCGCGCATGGATGAGTAGGGGAAGGAGTTCGACTCCTTCCTTTATTAGAAGTCCAAGGGATAAGTTAGATTTTCCTGATTGAGTTTTAATTTGATTGGGAATGAATCTAGACTTGATATTGGTTTGCTTGTGCGATAAGAATTAGATTCTTATTCCTGTACGAAGTCTAATTGCTTATGCTTTAGGCTTCTATTGACTACTATATATAGTAGACTATTGGAGAGCTTTTCACATAGACTTTCACAGTTATTCTACCCAGTTTTCTTAGAGAAAATAAAAAGCTCTCCCCACCTCTAAAAGACTCCACGCGCGCGCCACCTCTGCCGGAGGAATCGCCGCCCCGTCTTCTTGGTCACACAAAGAATATCCTAGCATTCTTCCGATAGGTTGTTCATCCGTGGATACCAAGGTTGAGGTTCTAGGAGCTGGAAACTAACTCTTATTGTCTTGCAGATATACAGAGTATTGTAGATATTTTCGACTTTGACGAAGGAGAAGATACACCGGAATATTACGAAGACTTGGAAGCTGCTTTGGAAGTAAGGTTAGTCTTCTAATTGACGTGCTTATATATATACGACATATGCATAATCAATTAACCTGTATGTTAAGAAAATTTTTGAAATTCCGATGCGTACCCTAGGGGTAACTCTGACCGTATTTTCTTACAGTGGTATCAGAGCCAAGTTAATTGATTACGTATATACGTATATATATTGTATGATTTTGTAGATATGTGGATGCAATTGATTCTATGATTAATTCGATTTACAAAAGTTTTGTTTTTATATAAATTTAGAATTTATATTTTAAAAAAAAAAAAAAAAATTTAATATATATATTTTGACCAGACCGCCTGTGTGACGCAGGCGGCGCCGCATGCGCGACGCAGGCGGCGGCCGGCCGCCTCCGTGCCGCAGGCGCCGTGCCCGCGGCACGGGCGCTAGGCGCCCGTGTGCCGCGGGCACCCGGGTACCTGCGTGACGGGGTTAATATTTATTTGGAATATAAATATTATTTAATTTTAATTGTTTTTAACTAGAGGGGTTAAATTTAATTAGTATAAAGTTAAAGGGCTTATTTATAATTTATCAATTTATTGTTTATTGCAAATTAGTCCTTCTTCTTTTTAATTTTAGATTTAACACCTCCAAGGTTTTAAAAATTACGATTAAGTCGTTCGGGTTTTCGAAAATTGCTACTTGGTCAATAGAATTTTCGATTATTCAATCTAGTCCAAATTTTTAATTATTTCATAAAGATTATAAGTATGGGATTATAATTTTCATAATGAAATTATGAAGTCATTTGTCATCCACATAGGCTACTACTTGTTTCATATGCTCTATATGCTATTGTTTGACAATGCATGTTTAAATACCAAGTATTTTACTTTCCGTTTGACCGCTATGCATGTGAGGGTAGGCGGCGCCCTCTTATATGTCGGACCGCATATTTATGTATGGGTAGGCGGCACCCATTATGTGCTTGACCGCGTTTAGAACTAGAATGGATAGGCGGCATCCATTACGTGTAGACCGTTCAGGCATGATGGGTAGGCGGCGCCCTTATTTGTTTGTAGATGACTGATAACAACCCTCAAGTAACAAGCGCCAACTAATATAAGTACAGAAATATATATATATATATGTATATATGCATTTCTGAGATGCTTTCCATAGGGTGCTTTAGCTCTAGACTAACATTGCGTTTTCTTGTATTGGCGAACTCGTCTTGCAAGACTCGTAGTGATCGTCGGATTAGAGTAAACCTATGGTTATAACTTACTGCATATTGTATCTAGCGACCTCGATAGGTACAGTATGTAGGGCATCGGGTTAAATTAGATTTAACGACCAAGAGTTGCGTGACGCAATTGGATAGTCCTACTGGTCATATTATGCTATGCGACCAGCCCCCCGTTGGAGCATAGCATAGTATGGATTTGGATCTTGGCCACTACGGTAACATGTTGGACATTACCCGTATGTTTGTTGTGGGGGCAAGAATATGTGAAAATAGTGGGAGCTAAACAGCTAAAGGGACCTTGTTGTTTAGTTATGTTGACTGTGTATTTAGAAATAATATCTCAATAGTTGATTTATTATTTTCGTTCTATATTATTTCTCCTTAGGATATTGGAAATGGCGCCGTGCTGTCTTAGAGAAGCAAATTTTGACCAGACCAAACTTCCTAGATTGGATCAGGAATTTACGTTTGGTGCTGAGGTACGAAAAGATTGAGTACGTCTTGGACGAGGTCATTCCCGTGTGCCCCGAAAATCAGACTGCCGATCAGGTTGCTGCTCGGAATCAAGCCAACAAGGCAAGGTCTGATAAGCATCTTCAGGATGCTAGATCCGCGCAGTGTATTATGCTGGCGGCAATGAGCAATGAGCTGCAGAGGCAACATGAAAGCATGTTGCCGTATGAGATGCTGAAGCATCTTGATTCACTCTTTAAGACGACAGCTAGAAGTGTTGAATTTGATTTGATCAAAGAGACACACAGATGCAAGCTCAGTGAAGGAGGGAACATGTCTGAGCATGTTCTCAAAATGATTGGTCTCTTTGAAAAGCTTACCGATGTCGGCGTTAAGCTAGAGAACAAGATCATGGTGATCTTTGTCCTTCAATCATTGCCGAGTTCGTATTCGCAGTTCATCATTAATTACACGATGAATGCGAAGGACGTAACACTGCCTGAACTTCATAATCTGCTGAAGACATATGATCAAACTCTTCCTAAGAAGGAAAAGTCGATCATGCTTGTTGGGCAACCGTCTAACCCAAACCCGAGAAACAAATGTGCTAAGGGTAAGGGAAAGTCGGGAGCCAAGGCTAACACTTGGAGTGATAAGCCTAAGCGTCCGAACCAGAAATGGAAGTTCAATAGAAGTAGTAGGGTGCGCACAGATGAATGTCTTTTCTGTAAGCAGAAAGGACATTGGAAGAAAGATTGCCCTAAGCTTAGGGTAGATCAAGCAAAGAAGCCATCGGCTTCTGGCTCAGGTATGTTTGTTATTGAAATGAACATGACTACTTTTGACTCCAATGGTTGGGTATTGGATACAGCCTGTGGCTCACACATGTGTAATAATGTGCAGGGGCTAATTGATCACAGGCTAGTCAAGCGAGGTGAAATCAACTTGCATGTTGGGAACGACAATCAAGTTGAAGCCAAACGCGTTGGCGCAGCAAGATAGATTTGCCCTCGGGACAATTGTTGAGAACTTGATAATGTTTATTTCGTTCCATCCATTGTCAGAAATATTATTTCCATTCCATTGTTAGACAATATGGGTTTTTCCTTTCGATTTGCGAATAATACTTGTTATTTTTCATTAAATAATCAGTATTATGGAAAAGATCGCTTGGTGAATGGTTTATATATTTTGCAAAGTAGTCTACCTTTATTTCAAATACATGACAAACAACCGTCTTCAAGTAGGAAGAATAATCCATCTTATCTATGGCATTGTCGGCTAGGCCATATCAATGAAACACGGATTCAAAGACTAAGGAAGTTGGACTACTTAGAGCCATTTGATTTTGAATCATATGGTACATGCGAATCATGTGTTAAGGGTAAGATGACGAACAAACCTTTCGTTGGACAAGGTGTTTGTGCCACTCGCTGCTTAGAGCTCATACATACCGATGTATGTGGACCTTTCAAAGTCCATGCGCGTGGGGGTTATCGTTACTTCGTTACCTTTACTGACGATTTCTCAAGGTATGGATATATTTATCTTATGATAAATCCGAGACATTTGGGAAATTCAAGGAGTTTAGGAATGAGGTCGAGAATGAATTGAACCTAAGGATAGTCACTCTTCGATCAGATCGAGGAGGTGAATACCTTAGTGAAGAATTTATCGACTACTTGAAGGAAAATGGAATTCAATAGCAATGGACTCCTCCTGGACACCACAGTTAAATGGTGTGTCTGAGAGGAGGAATCGAACCATGTTAGACATGGTAAGATCAATGATTGGATTCTCGACTCTTCCAAAATATCTGTGGGGATATGCACTACAAACTGCAATCCACATTCTGAACCGTGTACCATCTAAATCAGTGGAGAAAACTCCTTATGAGTTATGGAAGGGAAAGAAGCCCTCACTGGGCTATCTTAGATCTTGGGGCTGTCCTGCGATAGTCAAACTGATGCTCACTGATAAGTTAGATGCCAAGGGTGTCAAAGTATATTTCATAAGCTATCCTCGTCAGACGAGAGGCTATGAATTCTATCATGCTGAAGATCACAAGGTGATCGTATCTAAAAACGTTAAGTTTTTAGAAGCTGAATACCTCGAAAAAGAGAGGTTAGATGACATGATAGAACTTGAATAAATTCAAGACTTTGACACGCGCGAACATGAGCTCTCTAAATCTTCTGATTTGGACTCAAGTTCAGTGGGAACTTTTGAAGCAGACAAGGGTGATGATATGACACTTGCTAGGCATGTCATAGTCAGTGGGAGTCCTGTGATTAGACCAACAGTTGAAACCACACCAATAGAACCCGTTGTCAACCAACCTGTGCAACAAGTTGCACAAGAGCAGCCTCCCGCAAGGGAACAGGGTCGCGCCCATCGACCAGCTGCATCAGTACCCACTGATAATGTTCGTGTTACACGAAGCCAGAAAAGAAAAGCACCAGAACAAGTCGAGCTCCGTAGGTCGAAGAGGATCCTAAGAGGACCTCAGAAGCAAAGCCTTATGATAGAAGACATCAGTGAACTTGATGTCGGTTTATCAGATCGGGATGATCCCGAGACCTACAAAGAGGCAATAATTGATATTGACTCAGACAAATGGCAAGAGGCCATGGAATTAGAAATGGATTCAATGTACCAGAACCAAATTTTGGAACTTGGTAGACTTGCCCCAAGGGGTTAGACCTATTGGGTGCAAATGGGTCTTTAAACTAAAGACAGATGTCGATGGTAAGGTACAAACGCACAAAGCTAGGGTTGTGGCGAAAGGCTACACGCAAAGGTATGTCATCGATTACGATGAAACCTTTTCACCGGTAGCAAAATTGGAGTCCATTCGAATTCTACTTGCGATAGCTGCCTACTATGATTATGAGATCTGGCAGATGGATGTAAAGACTGCCTTCCTCAATGGAAACCTTGAGGAAGAGGTCTATATGGTACAGCCGGAAGGTTTTATTAGTGATGAACGCGGATGTCGTGCTCCGGATTCAGTCAAATAATATTTGTAATTTAGCCAAAGGCAATCCACAACTACAACGAAAACCGTAGTGTAGCAGTAGAATGACTCGAGTGTCGTTCTCTCAGGACTATAACTAGCTTTATCAAATCTAATTTAGAATATAAAAACAGCAAACAGATTGCAGAGGGGTTTCTAGCAGATAATGGAGATTGGTGATAGTATGGTCCTTCTTAACATAACGGGTCGATAATCATGCATAAATTCCTCGGTCTTGCATAGAGATCTTTGAATCAATCTAGTGTCCTGTTGCAAGTATTAAGCACTACGAAGATAATTTGGTCAGACTAGTCAATCACGATTGTCCTATTGTGTTCCGTAATTATTCAACACTACGAAGATAATTGGTCTGATGGTCGGCTAGTGTCCAATTGTGCATAATAATCAATACAACATACGAGAATTTTGGTTACAACTGATCAACGAAATAAAGCAATGACACGGAGTATAATGCGCGATATAGCCATTAGCATGATTATCTTCCCTTCGCTAAGAATTCACATACTACCACCAACGATAAGTTTAGCTACTCATAATAGGCATGCAATCAACAGAAATCATAGAAGAAAACATGTTGAAAGAATATAATAAAATAAGTAGAATAAAACTGTAAGATACAAAGTTACCGAAGGTTGTCAATCTCCGGATGATTGCGGTCCTACGAGCTCCAAACTGCTATGAAAAAGTATCCCCTAAGCTACAGAACTCCCAGGACAGGCCCCGGGAAGTTCCTACCTAAAACTATAGAGAGAGGTGAGAGAGAAGGTCCGGAAAGATATGATTTTCGGAGAAAAACTGAGCACTATATATAGGCCCCGAAAAAACACGGGGCGGTTCGCCCCAGCCTGCGGCGGTTCGCCCCCGAGTAATTCTCGCGGAATTCCACGTTTTCGACGCGTTTATGGATTTCTTCAGCTTTTCGAACTCGGTTTCTGACTTCTAGTAGCCTTCTGACCTCCAGATTCGGCCCCTAGACTTCAAATCCTATCCGGAAACCTTCAGATACTCCAAATAGGCTTTTGGAACACCAATTCCTTGTCAACTTCAATATAATTGCCCGGAATTCTTCGAATTTCAACCAAAACCTGTAAAATAAAATCTAAAGGGAAACGTGACATTATTCTAATAAAATGTAATAAAATATAGCTAAATTAACATAGAGGATATCTAAAATAGGTGAAAAAGACTCGAATGAAAGTGTAAAATACACATTCATCAAACTCCCCAAACCGAACCTTGCTTGTCCTCAAGCAACTAAGCTAGACTCTAATACAAAAAACATGCAAGACACAAAATGGAGTTTCATGCCAAATAAAATGAACTAATCTACTGAATCTATCAAATAACATATGAACAAAAATCATATGAATCAAAGCATGAATATAGATTGAAGAATACCTCGATTGACTTATACACATCCACATAAGCACTTATGTCAAGACAAGATAGTCTCTCGTAACATTCCCTACCTGGACCTAGTCAGTGACGACGTAATGAAGCATGCTAAGATACGAATGGTTGCCCCGTGCCTATGAAACTGAGGACTTACTGCTGTTCCACCATGTTAAGACTTTTCCTCAAAAGAGGTCGAACCAGTACTGGCTCTCATCAAACGAAGGAGGGTTCCCTATAAAAGATAACACTCCCCTATTCTACCCATCTCTCAAGTAAAGTCTTAAGCTATTCACCACTTCCTGATTGGCAGGACGAGGGTGGTCTAGAACAGATGACACTCAAGACAAAAAAGATAAAAATAGAAAATTACAACACGATTACGAATATTACAAAAATGGAAAATAAGACACAACACTTTGCTAAACTGCTATTTGGCTCTCTTTTTTGGACCCTTCTTTGCTTTTTTGGGGTCTTCTCTTTTTTTTCTTTTTTTTCCTTCCAGATTCATTTTTCTTTTTCTTTTTTTCTGGAATTTTTTTTTTTCGATTTTTTTTTCTAGCCAGCAGTAGCATAACAAAAAGAGAAACAAAAAGACTCACACGACTTCCCCAAACCTATTCGAAAGAATAGGTTGGAGTACAAAATTTACGGAAAAGGAAAATAAACTCACGATACCAAAATGAAAAACAAAAACAAGTCTAATGATGGTGTAACCCCCTCCCCAAACCTATTCGGAAGAATAGGTTATAAACAAAGGATCACACAACCTCACACTACCTCCTTCCTAGGCATTTAGCAATCTCAAAGCATGGTGAAGACTTGTTGCCTCTTAGGTACATAATTACTCGGGAAAACAACCATAAGACGCTAACATGCATCATCCTATTATAAAGGCCTTCGTGAACCGTAGTAGAGAAAACACCACTCAGTGATGTCGAGACTACCTAGCTCAACTAAGTGCAATACATAAATGTGACAAGCCAAGCGAGAAAATCCTCAAACAAATTCATAGAGATGAAGCATGCGATTAATGGCATAGTTGGTTGATCTACCCAATAAAAAAGTTCAAAAAATTCGGCAATAAACTCCATATAAAACATGCAAGACTATCCTAGGATGAATGTAGTGAAATGCAACCTAAAAAAAATCTAAGAAAGCAGTAAACGTGCAAATGCAAACAAAAAACGAGATAAAGCATGCGAGGTACTATACTCATCCTACCAATACCAAGTTCCAAACTAAAAACATCAGATCACTTAAATCCTATCCCCCCTCATGAAATTAACGCTAGTCCCTAGTAGTAAGAAAATAAGGAATTAAGATGTGATACTAGATGTTACCCCATGGTTTGGCCTCGGTCGGCTGAGTATGCTGCTTGTGGTTTATTGGGCCTGCTCTGGGAGCCTCATATATGATCATCGGGACTTGTGGTAGCGGCAGTAGTTCCATCAGTAGATCGGATAGGACCAATTCAACCATCTGTATCATCATTGTCCCTATTGTCTTCATTGTCACTACTGTCACGCACATCGTCACTGGTTGAGTTGCGGTGTCGAAGGGAATTTTCAAGATTGGCCGCCTCTGTTATGGAATCTTCTACCCGGTATCTCTCCAATAGCTTGTGAACTGTTGAAGGGGAAAGGAAAGTGCTATCAGGTCCTCCCCCTCCAGCGTTTTACACCCCAAGGAGGTTACAGCAAGCTGCTCGGGTATTCAGAGGTTGTCTTCCATGTTTTCCAATGTCGACCACATTCTCTACAGTTGATGCTCCCAATATAAATGTTATGCTCCTTTTAGAGGCAGGCAAGGGGCACCCCAACAAGGTGCTGGACACCCATGTCATTACGTTTTGGAACCAAGCTAGCGCTTCGGAACTTTCTAGCAACTGCGAACTCAAGATTGAATTCGTCGCGGCGAGAATGTCCCGGTGCCTTCCTGTTCACTCGAACTCTGCAGTCCACGTGATGGAGTGCTGACGTAATAGTGGTTTTTGTCCCTTCGGTGGTGCATGAATAGGCATAGGAGTCCTTACTCCAGGTATACTCTAGCTCTTCCTGTTGGATAGTCCACGACGTTGTTGCAAAACTCCTTGGCTCGAACGCACATCTAACAAGATCACCTTCCTTGACATGGTTCTTCACATCAATCATACGGGAATGCTCCTTCCCCTTGGTATGGTACCTACAACCAGCAGTTAGCACCTCGTATGACACAAAACTGGCTCAAATACATACTAGTGTAAAAGTGAAACACACAAGTGATAAAATCAACAATCGAGCTCCCCAAACCGTAATGTCTAGCCTAGCTTCTTCATCATGCAACATACCAACGTAACTACTACATGCAGTACAACACATTATGCTCTTACTAGACAACCAAAATCCTTGAAAACAAGGCTCAATCCATACCATAGTAGCGAAAAATCTAATCATCATAAATCCTCATACTCAACAATTAAGCATTCTCTGGTCAAATCTATCGACATTACCTCAATAAACACAATCTTATGCAAGAAATCAAAGATAAAGACATATTGCAGAACAAGATATATCATCTAGCAGCAAAATACCCAAATCAACAATCCAAGCAAAATTGAGCATGCAATTCATAGTAAATAACATGTCTAATCATACAAACAACATACCCATGCATCAAATAAGCATAATTGAAGCTCAAATTAGAAAACCCCCAAATTCGAAAATTAGGGTTCTAAGGATGATACCTCAGCTCTGTAAATCTAACGCATAAGGATGAAATATGATTGGATAGGATGATAGATCATGTAATAGGCTTCGAATTAAGCTAAAGAACACTCAATTTGGTCAAGAAATGAAGAAGTTATGAAGATTTAAAGATGAAATCGCGTTTTTCGGGTTTTTTGGGAGGATGAATGAAGAAGAATGAAGAAAATGAGGTTTTGGGAAAGAAATCCCCGTTTTTGAAGTTCTGGGACCGTGGGGCGGTTCGCCCCACACGGGGCGGTTCGCCCCGTGCTCCCAATGCGGGGAGACTGTTCCCGACGTCAGAAAATGCAGTTTTAATTCCCGAAACCAATTTTTTCAAAAAACCACTCGAAAAATCTCACTCAAACAAAAGCACATACGACACACAAATGAAAAAATTCACATATGAAAAGCAAATTGTTCAAGTATGAATGCATGCAAGAAAGCGGTAAAGAAAGCGATAAAAACCCCGGGTTGCCTCCCGGATAGCGCCATAGTTTAAAGTCTCTGACTCGACTCCTGTCTTCGCCTATCTTTTCCTTCTGAGGGTACTAGACTTCCCCTTCATGAGTCTCCTTCCCGTGCTTTGATCCTGTGAATAAGAGTGAACATAGACGTTAAGACCACTGTAATCAATAGAGTTAGAAGTATCGGGTGGATCAGGTATGGCTTGCAATACGTGTCGCTTGCCATCCACTTTGATAGTGCAAATCCTTTGGTAGATGTCCATTACGGAGCGTAGCTTAGTCAAGAATGTTCGTCCTAAGAGTATGACATCCCCCGTTCTTGGTGCTGATGCTGGCATAATTACAAAATCGGTGTAGACAGAGGCTTCACCAATTTTGACTAATACATTCTTCACAACGCCTTCGGATTTCACAAGGGATCCATCCCCCAGTTGCACAATAGCCTTATGCATAGTTAGTTCTCCAAAGTTACTCTTCTCGAAAACATTCAAAGGGAGCACATTAGAGTAGGATCTTGTGTCCAGTGTGGCTCGGACATCTTCAAGCTCCCCAATCCCGACCTTAACATCGAAACTTTGAGGGAGTGGCTCGGGATCCTCTTGCTCCTCTTCACTCTTGTTAGTACCAAGGTCCTTTTTTCTTCTTCGGCTTGTGGGGGCAGTTCCCTCTTGCAACTCTCGCACTTAGCAACCTTCTTGATGGTGATTTAAAAAGGTAGATCACCCACTAAGTTAATGGACAACGACTTCTCAGTGTTGCTGGGCAGCTTGCCTTGCTCCCTACTTGCTCCTCGGTCGATCAACTCTTGCATCTTTTGATGGGCAAGTCTAGTGCTCTCTTCCAACCTATCGAGCCTTGCCCTAGTTTTCTCGGAGTCTTCTTCATAACGTTTGAGAAAACTTTGTGTGTGATCGACCATCTTCTGCAAGTTCTCCATCAGTTGAGCCGACTTCGACTTCGGTGGCTCTTTTGGAGCGGGGTTTTCGCAGTGATCATTACCATAGTTCAGCCTACTACGGTCTTGGTTAGGTCCATAAGTTTGGTTAGCCGGTGCATATCCTTGATTGTTACGGTATCCTCTTCTCAAAAATCCACCTCGAGGATTCCTTCCGTCTTGCCCGTAGCTAACTTCTTGAGTGCCAAACTCCGTAGCAAAGGCTTCTTCTTCGCCCCCTCGAGCCCAGTTGCCATCATCGTATGCCATCTCCGATCTACACATATGAGCCCCATGCCCATAGTTCTTGCATATTCAGCATACTTCGTTCGAAACAGTTGTTCCGGTGGCGCTCTTGAGGGCTTGCTTCAATTCGTTGGTAAAGCACTCGGATTGATCCCTATTTCTCCTGTACATAGGGGCTTCTTGAGTCGGTGGAGCTTCAGGTCCACGTCTCCTAACCATTCCTCTCGGGTCCTTGAACTGCGAACCCTTAGCAAGCCTTTCGAAAACTGCCCAGACGACTTCTGCGGTTTCCTCCCAAATATTGCCTCGGCATTGGAAATCCACCACTTGTTGGTTCTCGAAGGTTAGTCCATTGTAGAAGTGTTGGACTAGGTCGGAAAGTTCAAAACCATGGTGAGGGCACTTGTTCGTGAGATCTTGGAACCTCTCAAACGCGGTGTAGATGGTCTCATCATAGTCCTGTCTGAATCCAGTGATTTGCGCCTTTAGCGCGGTAGTCAAGGTGTGAGGGAAGTATTTCTCCATGAAAGCTGAAAAAACCTTTTCCCAAGTGTCCAGCGAGCCGGCTGGTAGAGAACTCAGCCATGACTTGGCTCTGTCGCCAAGTCCCATAGCAAAAACCTTCATCCTCAACTCATCCGTTGTTATGTCAGCTCCGGGTCGTGGGAGTTGGTTGACGAAATCATCGATATCGTGCAAGTACCCCATCACATCTTCCCTTGATAAGCCATAGAACCTCAGAAGTTGTTGGAATGCGTGGTTCTTGATCTCCAGATCTCGGGTTGCAGACGAAAGAACAATCGCCGGTCCCCTCATACGATCCTTGGTGGGTTGAACCCATGCCTTCAGTGGTCTAGCTTCTTCCATTCCGTCGATTTCCTTGAAAAGACTAAGTAGAGATTCAGAGAAATCGGTTTCCTCTATTTCCTCTAGTGCGCGCCTTTCAAGTAGTCGCCTTCTTTGGTGGTAGACTCTATCGATCTCAACAATTGAATCGGCAAGCGGTGTTCCTGTAGAACGTGTATGCGGCATACACTATCTGTAACAGACTAGGAAAGGTGATTAGAAGCAGACTAGGAAAGCAGTAAAAAAGGAAAACTAAAACTAGTAGAATTAGGAATCTAAAGCTGTAAATATAAACAAATTAAACAGAAAAAAGGAGTATAGTCCCCGGCAGCGGCGCCAATTTGATGAACGCGAATGTCGTGCTCCGGATTCAGTCAAATAATATTTGTAATTTAGCCAAAGGCAATCCACAACTACAACGAAAACCATAGTGTAGCAGTAGAATGACTCGAGTGTCGTTCTCTCAGGACTATAACTAGCTTTATCAAATCTAATTTAGAATATAAAAACAGCAAACAGATTGCAGAGGGGTTTCTAGCAGATAATGGAGATTGGTGATAGTATGGTCCTTCTTAACATAACGGGTCGATAATCATGCATAAATTCCTCGGTCTTGCATAGAGATCTTTGAATCAATCTAGTGTCCTGTTGCAAGTATTAAGCACTACGAAGATAATTTGGTCTGACTAGTCAATCACGATTGTCCTATTGTGTTCCGTAATTATTCAACACTACGAAGATAATTGGTCTGATGGTCGGCTAGTGTCCAATTGTGCATAATAATCAATACAACATACGAGAATTTTGGTTACAACTGATCAACGAAATAAACCAATGACACGGAGTATAATGCGCGATATAGCCATTAGCATGATTATCTTCCGTTCGCTAAGAATTCACATACTACCACCAACGATAAGTTTAGCTACTCATAATAGGCATGCAATCAACAAAAATCATAGAAGAAAACATGTTGAAAGAATATAATAAAATAAGTAGAATAAAACTGTAAGATACAAAGTTACCGAAGGTTGTCAATCTCCGGATGATTGCGGTCCTACGAGCTCCAAACTGCTATGAAAAAGTATCCCCTAAGCTACAGAACTCCCAGGACAGGCCCCGGGAAGTTCCTACCTAAAACTATAGAGAGAGGTGAGAGAGAAGGTCTGGAAAGATATGATTTTCGGAGAAAAACTGAGCACTATATATAGGCCCCGAAAAAACACGGGGCGGTTCGCCCCAGCCTGCGGTGGTTCGCCCCCGGGTAATTCTCGCGGAATTCCGTGTTTTCGACGCGTTTTTGGATTTCTTCACCTTTTCGGACTCGATTTCTGACTTCTAGTAGCCTTCTAACCTCCAGATTCGGCCCCTAGACTTCAAATCCTATCCGGAAACCTTCAGATACTCCAAATAGGCTTCTGGAACACCAATTCCTTGTCAACTTCAATATAATTGCCCGGAATTCTTCGAATTTCAACCAAAACCTGTAAAATAAAATCTAAAGGGAAACGTGACACTATTCTAATAAAATGTACTAAAATATAGCTAAATTAACATAGAGGATAGCTAAAATAGGTGAAAAAGACTCGAATGAAAGTGTAAAATACACATTCATCAATTAGTAAAACCAGGCCAACTACTGTATGCAAATTACAAAGATCCATCTATGGGCTAAAGCAAGCGTCAAGGAGCTGGAATATCCGCTTTGATGAAGCTGTCAAATCGTTTGACTTCATCAGAAGCAAGGAAGATCCCTGTGTCTACGCTAGACACAGTGACAAAGGAGTTGTTTTCATGATCATTTATGTAGATGACATTTTGATCATGGGAAACAATGTCTCTATGCTAGAAGAGACTAAAGTTTGGTTATCAAGTACCTTCTTGATGAACGACTTGGGTGAAGCGAACGACTTGGGTGAAGCGAACTACATCCTAGGGACATATATGTACTATTACGCAGGTCAACGTAATATAATATATGTTTGTTGCTTTTACTATTGAGTATCGCTTTCATATTTATATTACACCAGGCATGCAGCATGTCATATCTTTATTACTGTCTGTATTGATATTAAACATGTCCCCTCGGATAGATGACCGATCACACAGATAGTGAGAGCTATGTGAGTTATCATCTATCCCAAACTCTCCCTAGTCGAGGTTCATCTCGGATGTAGGGGTCTGAATGAACCAGACGAGACTAGTATGCGTGGAGGTTATACTTGTTGGAGCAAGTGTGAGCCGATCCCACGGCCACGGGACGGATTGTTGGACAATTGAGAAACGTTCCCATAATTGCGCATAGTTGTTCGAAGAAGGTTTATCGGACAATGGAAGTACCCACCGGATACTCCCATCGATGTATGCTCTACACCGAAGTGTCTATGGGAACCGGTAAGTTGTCGAAGTGATGCCAGTCGTCCTTTGTACTTACAGGACTTTATCATCACATTTTTTGCCCCATATCCTTGGTGGACCCGTCGATGTCTGCTCTGAATAAGTAGTTGACCTAAGACACGATCCAGGATTATGGTTACATACAAATGGGGATGATAAGTGATTCTGTGAAGGATTCATCTCTCAAGTGTAGCACAGGAGAGTACTGCTCATAGTCTGCATAGTTGTGTTGGTAAAGTCACTGGCCAGTGCAAATGATATATTATGATGGTCATAAGTATATGTTAACCAAGCAACTCCCTGAGACGCCCGTGGATGTATTATTGGGATAGACATTTCATCGATCCTAGATACATTCGAGCAAGTCAGATGAAGGGACCTTACCATCGCCGCATTGAGCGCAACAAGCTTCGCAACGAAAGGGTTAGCTTTGAGAAACCTCTCAAACGTCCTCATGTATTAATATTGCAAATGGAACCGTCTAGGAATTCCATGTTGCCTAGTCTAGGACTTGCTTAATACGATGAGACCCTATGTGTCATACTATGTGGTGATTCAGCCTATCAGAATATCCTTGAATATGGAATTGCAATTAATTTGGAATTAATTATGATTGATGGATTATAATTGATTTGGAATTAATTATAATATTTGGTGGCTCAATTAATGATTTGGAATTATTAATTGAATTGGCTAATTAATTGTATTTTATATAAATGCAATTAAAGATTATATTTTGGAAATATAATAGAGGTTTGATTTGAAAGTATATGTTAATTTAGAATTGACATATGCGCATGGAAAAATCAACTTGGAGTTTGAATTGCCTTAGACTATTGGGGAGCTTTTCACATAGACTTTCACAGTTACTCTACCCAGTTTTCTTAGAGAAAATAAAAAGCACTCCCCTCCTCTATAAGCCTCCACGCGCGCGCCACCTCTGCCGGAGGAATCACCGTCCCGTCTCTTGGTCACACAAAGAATATCCTAGCATTCTAACGATAGTCTGTTCATCCGTGGATACCAAGGTTGAGGTTCTAGGAGCTGGAAACTAACTCTTATTGTCTTGCAGATACACAGAGTATTGTAGATATCTTCGACTTCGACGAAGGAGAAGATACACCGGAATATTACGAAGACTTGGAAGCTGCTTTGGAATTAAGGTCAGTCTTCTAATTGACATGTTTATATATATACGACATAAGCATAATCAATTAACCTGTATGTTAAGAAAATTTTTGAAATTCCGCTACGTACCCTAGGGGTAACTCTGACCGTATTTTCTTACAGAATGTTCACCATTGCCATCCCTCGAGACCTACGCGAAGCATGCATGTGCAAGGGATTTGGATCCAGTCTGGTAGGTCCGGCGCTACAGTGGTATACCAATCTCCCTAACAACTGCATTAGCTCTTTCGCACAATTAATTCATTGTTTTGTAAAACAGTACGCTAGTAGTCCTAAATTATTGAAAATGTCGGACGACTTATATAGCGTCCGACAGCGTCCTAACGAATCTTTGAGAGACTATGTAGGCAGATTCAATAAAGAAA
This sequence comes from Plantago ovata, assembly GCA_028274465.1. NCBI lineage: Eukaryota > Viridiplantae > Streptophyta > Magnoliopsida > Lamiales > Plantaginaceae > Plantago > Plantago ovata. The sequence continues at coordinate 86,127,224 of CM051457.1, read as the reverse complement.
AAGTCTCAATCCCTAATTGCAACAAGGACACAGTGGTGAACGCCTTCCGAAAAGGACTCCCAGCAAACTCTGGACTGTACAAGGAGCTGACTATGTACCCTTGCCGAACAATGGAAGATGTGCTCGCCAAAGCTTGGTCGCAGATACAGTGGGAGGAGGATGATGCGAACAGAGTGTCCCATCCAAAACAGAGTGACCCCAGGGAGCCAAAAAGTGACTGGCGTGTGGAACGTAGAGTCTCTGACCATCGCTCCAAACCATACACGACAGAAAGAAGGCAGGCGCCCTTTGCAGATTCAAATCGCCGCACAGGCCCACAGAGAATATCAAAAAGCCGAGCTTCACCAGAATACTCCCTCAACATAGAACCCGATGAATGTGTAGCAGTGATGAAAGGCATGGGCGATTGTTGGTCCCTTTAAACAACAAGAAAAGACTAGAGGGGGGGGGGGTGAATAGTCTTTTCAAACTTTCATCGTTTAAAAACTTTCTCAGCAAGTACTTATTACTTTTCAGTAATGAGTTTGCTGATACTTAACTTTCTCAGCAAGAGCAAGTTACTTCTCAGTAACTAGTTTATTGATACTTAAAATTAGAGAGCGGAAGTCTTTGATACAATAAGTGCTTTGTCTGTAAGTGATAGTTTCAGCAAGTGAAGTGAGTGACTGTGTACAGATAGATATGCTTTGCTGAAAACTAAGTACAGTAAGTAAATCACACAAACACTTTTATAGTGGTATCTGAGAGTGGCGTAATCTCTCAACTAGTCCACTTTGTCCTTTCTAGGACTGAATCCTCTAAGAAAAGTTTGAGGTTCCTTACAACATCTATCTAGAGCGATTCAAACAGAAACCAAAGCACACTTGCTTCGTTTCCAACCTAACTAGAGAACGAAACCTTATTCTCCACCAAACTTGGTACTTTTAATCAGCAACTCTATGCTCGATTATGTTTCCCCTGAATATCACGCCTGAAAGGGTGTATTTTCAGTTAGAGAGGTTTGGAATGAGATAACTTAATTATAACTTATTCAGTTACAACAAGTAATCTAAGAAACAAAACTTTGAATACTTTGCAATAAACAAGTTTGATTGTTTCTGGTGTCAAGACTTGTTCTTGTTCGAAAGAAAGAACACTTAACTAATTTCTTAGCCGAGTATGTTCTACTTCTTCACAAGTAGCTTTTTCAAGCTTTAAGTCTTGGAACGGATCAATGGCAGTAAAGAGTGTTTGAAGGGTATGTGAGTATAAGCACAAGTGAGAGTTTGATCACGTTGTTGACACACTTCAACTCTTTGCCGGATGACCTCTATTTATAGTGAAAATAAGGAGCCGTTTGAATTTCAAATTCTAAGGCTTTTTTTCCTTAAGATGTCACTATCTTGCTTTTGTACTTTCAACAACATCCTTTGTTTGTCTTCTAGTCTTCATGTCCTTCGCGTGCATGCTTTGCATTTAATGCTCTTTTGAATAAAATTCAAACAGTAACATTGAGCGCAAATACAAATACTTTCAGCAAGAGGTCACAAATGTTCCATCACTAAGTGGTCAGTCTCAGTTTCAGCAAGCACAACCTACTCTGTCGTTTAGATTTTCACTTATGCAAGCTGTTGCTGAAGTTTCCACTTTCTGAGCAACATGTGCCTTTGTAGATACCAGTCTTCAGAAATCTTCTAGTGTTCAGATCTTCGAAATCTTCAAGTTTCTGAGCGGTTCTAAATGCTTCAATAGTTTGTTTGTGTAAACAAAGTACATCATGAGCAAATGCTTCAATAGGTTGTATTTCTTTTCAGAAAACAAGATACATCATAAGCGGTAAAACCAACCTATCTAGCACCTACTCTAAGTCATCAGCAAACGTTCCTCTTTTACAATGTCCTTAAAATTCTAAATTCCTATGGACCTTAAGAATACTAGTTACTGGAATTTCCTTAATTTAGCATGGTTAATTGCTCATGAAAATTACAAGTTTCCTAACAGCGATAGAGTTTGATGGCCTGGAAAGCTAAGGACCTCTGCAGAACACAAAGACTCTAACAAATGGTGTGAATTTCACGTAGATCATGGGCACAAAACATCCGAATGCATTTCGTTGAGACTGGAGGTTGCTGAGTTACTAAAAAGAGGGTACTTGACGGAGTTCCTCTCTGACAAAGGTAAAAAGACCCTAGCCAATCGGCAGGGCACTGATCCGCCTGAGCCCCCTAAGACCAATAAGGTAATCAATGTAATCTCTAGGGGGTCGGAGGTCAGTGGCATCTCGTATTCTGCTGCAAAGCTCCACACCAGGCAAGCGGTAAAACCTGAGCTCAATGTTAGCAGAATAGAAGATGCCTCCTTTTCAGATACAACTATTAGTTTTTCTGATTCTGAGTCTAAGCAATTAATCAGTCCGCATGATGATACTCTAGTTATCAAAATTCACATTGCAAACTGTCTCACTAAAAGAGTTCTCATTGATAATGGGAGCTCTGCTAATGTCATTTTCTTAGATGCTCTTTCAGAAATGGGAATAGAGGAGACATCCATCCTTAGACAGCCTACGACGCTATATGGATTCGGTGGAGAATGAAAATACACGGTCGGAAGTGTCACCCTCCATGTTTATGCAGAAGGCGTCAACTTGCCTACAAAATTTCTGATTGTCGACAGCCCATCGAGTTACAATGCTATCCTAGGCAGACCATGGATTCACGAGATGAAAGCAGTACCATCCACTTACCACCAAGTTATTCGCTTCCCGACCAAATGGGGAGTCAAGGAGATTAACGGCCAACAACGTGACGCCAGAGCTTGCTATATGGAACCAATTAAATCAAAGGCCACTGAATTATAGAAATTACAGCAAGTCAACCCCCCATCTGACCCAGATCACCCCGGAATGGAGGAGGTTGACGAAGTACAGATTCATCTAGACCACCCAGATCACAAGGTTCAGAACGGGACAAGGCTGACACCAGAACTCAGAGGTAAACCAATATCTTTTCTTGTAGGAAATCACGACTGTTTTGCCTGGTCGCACACGGACATGACCGGAATTGATCCGGAAATAATCACTCACAAACTTCAAGTCGACCCAGACTTCCCGCCAGTCACACAAAAACGAAGGAAATTTGCCCCAGAGCGCAACAAAATCGTCAACGAGGATATCCAGAAGTTACTCGATATTGGATCTGTCCGAGAGGTCCACTACCAAGACTGGCTAGCAAACGTGGTCGTGGTAAAGAAGAAGAATGGTAAATGGCGGGTGTGCATCGATTTTACAGACTTGAACAAGGCATGCCCGAAAGATTCGTTCCCCCTACCACACATCGACATGTTGGTAGATTCTACGGCTGGGCATGAGCTCCTAAGCTTTATGGATTCTTTCTCAGGCTACAATCAGATATTGATGCATCCAGAAGATCAAGAGAAAACCTCATTTGTCACGGAGCGGGGTACCTTCTGCTACAAGGTCGTGCCCTTCAGACTTAAAAATGCCGGAGCCACCTATAAAAGACTGGTTAACCGAATGTTCAATAGCATGTTGGGGGACGCTATGGAAGTATATATTGATGACATGCTCGTCAAATCCCTCGTTGCGGATCAACACCTAGACCACCTCCAACAGGCATTCTCAGTCCTCCGCAAATACAACATGAAGCTGAACCCGACCAAAAGTTCTTTTGGAGTTTCTTCTGGAAAATTCCTCGGATACTTAGTCACATAGAGAGGTATCGAGGCAAACCCCGATCAAATCCGATCCAGTTCTAACATCCCTCCCCGAAAAGTGTTAAGGACGTGCAGAAAGTTAATGGGAGACTAGCCGCTCTAAGCCAATTTATTCCGAAATCATCAGAAAGATGCAAACCCTTTTTTGATACCCTGCGGAAAAGCAAGGATTTTCATTGGACAGAGGAATGTGAGGGCGCCTTACAACAGATCAAACGCTACCTTACTACAGCACCAGTGCTCTCCAAGCCCAATGACAGAGAAACCTTGTTCTTGTACTTGGCAATTTCAGACGCAGCATTGAGTGAAGTATTGGTAAGGGAGCAAGATGGGGACCAATTACTAGTTTATTACGTAAGCAGGTCGTTACTAGATGCAGAGACCAGATATAGCCAACTGGAGAAGCTAGCCCTCGCGTTAGTCACTGCCGCAAGAAACTTGCGCCCCTATTTTCAGTGTCACCCTATCACTGTTCTTACTAGCTTCCCACTTTGTAACGTCTTACATAAACCTGAACTTTCAGGCAGACTAGCAAAGTGGGCAGTAGAGCTTAGCGAGCATGAAATCTTGATGAACTGGAATTTGTCAGATTCAATTAATCAAATAAATTTGTTTTTAGCCAAAGACAATTCACAACTACAACGAAAACCGTAGTGTAGCAGTAAAATAACCTCGAGTGTCGATCTCTAAGGACTATAACTAGCTTTATCTAATTTAACTTAAACTATAAAATCAACAAACGACTTAGCACAGATTTTTCTTATCAAGATAATGGAAGTTAGTGATAGTATGATCATTCAAAGCATAGCAGGTTAATAATCATGCATGAAGTACCCGATCGTTTTGCATAGAAATCTAAGATCATGAATTGTGCAATGTGTTCCGTTCAATTCAACACTACGAAGATAGAGGGCTTAGATAGATCAAAGAAATAAAGCAATAACTCAAAGTCTGATTCACATTACCGCCATCATGCATAATTAAGAACCCTAGCTAAGAAATCACATACTATCACCAACGATAGATTTTGCTACTCATAGATGTCATGCAATCAACAGAAATCAAAGTGTTGGTCCCTTTAAACAACCAGAAAAGACTAGAGGGGGGGGTGAATAGTCTTTTCAAACTTTTGTCGTTTAAAACTTTCTCAGCAAGTACTTATTACTTTTCAGTAATGAGATTGCTGATACTTAACTTTCTCAGCAGGCGTAAGTTACTTTACAGTAGCTTGGTTTGCTGATACTTAAAATCAGAGAGCGGAAGTCTTTGAAACAATAAGTGCTTTTTCAGCAAGTAAAGTGTTTCAGCAAGTGATGTGAGTGACTGTGTACAAACAGATAAAATTTGCTGAAAGCTAAATGCAGTAAGTAAATCACACAAACGCTTTTAGAGTGGTATCTGAGAGTGGCGTAATCTCCCAACTAATCCACTTTGTCCTTTCTAGGACTGAATCCACTAAGATATGATTGAGGTTCCTTACAATCTCCTATCTAAAGCGATTCAACAGAAACCAAAGCACACTTGCTTTGTCTCCAACCTAAACTAGAGAACTCAACCTTGTTCTCCACCAAACTTGGTACTTTTAATCAGCAAAACTATGCTTGATTAAGTTCCCCCTGAATATCACGCCTGAAAGGGTGTATTTTCAGTTAGAGAGTTTTGGGGTGAGATAACTTAATTATAACTTCTTCAGTTACAACAAGTAATCTAAGAAACACAACTTGGAATACTTTGCAGTAAACAAGTTTGATTGTTTCTAGAGTCAAGACTTGTTCTTGTTCGAAAGAAAGAACACTTAACTAATTTCTTAGCCGAGTTTGTTCTACTTCTTCACAAGTAGCTTTTTCAAGCTTTAAGTCTTGGAACGGATCAATGGCAGTAAGAGTGTTTGAAGGTTTGTGAATTTTAAGCACAAGTGAGAGTTTGATCACGTTGTTGACACACTTCAACTCTTTGCCGGATGACCTCTATTTATAGTGCAAGTAAGGAGCCGTTTGAATTTCAAATCCTAAGGCTTTTGTTCCTTAACATGTCACTATCTTGCTTTTGTACTTTCAGCAGCAACCTTTGTTTGTCTTCTAGTCTTTATGTCCTTCGCGTGTAAGCTTTGCATTAAATGCACCTTTGAATAGAATTCAAACAGTAACAATGGAGCGCAAAATCACGTACATTCAGCAAGAGGTCACATATGTTCATCAGCAAGTGTTTATTCTCAGTTTCAGCAAGCACAACCTACTCTGTCTTTCAGATTTTCACTTATGCAATGCTGTTGCTGAAAATTTCACTTTCTGAGCAACACGTGCCTTACCAGTCTTCAGCAATCTTCAAGTCTTCAAGTCTTCAGATCTTCAAAAGTCTTCAAGATTCTGACCGGTTTCTTATTTGCTTCAATAATTTGTTTATAATAAACAAAATACATCTTCAGCAAATTCTTCAATAGGTCATTTTCTTTTCAGAAAATAAGTTACATCAAAGCTAAGCATCAATAAGATATTTTCTTTTCAGAAAATAAAATACATCATACGCTAAAGTGTCAATAAATTAATTTCTTCACAGAAATTAAAGTACGTCATCCACAAGGATAAAACCTTATCTAACACCTATCTAAGTCATCAGCAAACGTTCCTCTTTTACAATGTCCTTTAAAAATTCTAAAATCCTATGGACCTCAAGAGTACTAGTTACTGGACTGTTCTTAATTTAGCATGATTAATTGCTCATCAAAATTACAAGTTTCCTAACAAATTTCCCCCTTTTTGATGTTAGCAATCCATGGCTAAATTAATTGTTACCCTTTTAGAGGTTTCTGATGTTGAATAAATCAGATGATTAATGCAAGCATACTTGAATTAATAAACAGTAAGCATAAGTAAGTTGCATAATCAAAAACCAATAAGAGTCAAAAAGAATTCATTGCTGAAAGTTATCATTCATAAGTTTACAAGAAAGCATAGATAACAGAGAATCAGCAAACAAAAACTCTTAACAAGAAACTATTGCAGGGACTTAAACTCTTTCAGAGGATTTTCTCAGAATCTCTCTTACACTCTTCTCAGCAAGAGCAGTGAATTCAACACAATCCTTCTCGTAGTTTTCCAGAAGCCTACGGACTTGTAGTTGAAGAATTCTTGCATTTTTGCAGGCAGTATGATGATGCTTTTCAGCATTCATTTCCATGTAGTTAACACCCCACAAATGCATGCCCCAATTGCTGGCATGGAGAAGCTGTGTATCTGAAATGTTTCTCGGATGAATCTTTCTTAACCAGAGAAGATCTTCTTCTTGATCCTGAGCAGTCAGATAGAAGTACTCATAAGGAATCAATCCGAGTTTCTTCTTAGGTTTCTTTGTTACCGGGTCAGCATAGAAAGCGATGCCAGGTGGTTTGATTATATCTGGTTCTTGTCTAAATGTCTTACCAATGGCAACTCTTCTTACATGGACCTCAAGATTCAACCATTTCCCAGCAATATTTCTTGGGAGGGATTCTTCCCTTTGCTTCTTTTGGACCTTGAGTTCAATCCATTTGAACATCTGATTCAAACAGGCTGTAGGAAAGAACTCATTTACCAACAAATCTTCCAGCTTTAGGATCCAGCAACCATGAATGTTTCTGATCACATTCTGAGTGGTTTCATCATTGCTGGTCTTTGTATATTCAATGCCGGAGCCAATAGCAATGTTGGCCAGCCTTTTCTCTTCCTGTCTTTGCCTTCTTCTTCTTGTTTTAGCATTGTCTTGATCTCTTGCTGAAGAGTCAGACGAAAAATGCCTTGAGTGGCCAGACGGAGTTATGGCTGTTAGGGGTCTAGCTCTTATGGCTTGAGCTATTGTTTGATTGTCATCATCTTCTTCATCATCTTCATTCAGATTGTGATGACTTTCAATGTGACAGAAATCTTGAGTTTCAGCAGCGGTTTTTCTCTTTTTGGTACTTGCTGAATTTAACTCAGTTTCTGCTTGTCTTTTAGAACTTTGCTCTCTTTCAGCAAGAGGTTCTAGTGGAAGTGGCACATCCGCAGCAGGAGTAGGAGGGGTTTGATTGCTTTTTCTGGTCTTCTTTTCCCCCTTAGACATGGATTGCAACATCGGAGTGATGTGCAGAGAGTAAAACTCATTGCAATTTTCAGCAAGAGTGTTGAGGCTGTTATACTTCATGATGATCTCTTGTTGGTCAGAGTTCATTGTTGCTAACTCTTTTTGAATAATCATCATGTTCTCTTCATGTCTTTTCTCTGTTGCGGCCTTGTCATCCATAATAGTCTGAGCTTTGACAAGAGCACTTTTTGCCAGCAAGAGAGCTTGACTTACATCTTCTTCATAGCTCTGGTGATAAAGACTGATGTCTTTCTGAGCTATGGTTAAAGTTGTAGTGCGTCTCAGCACCGTAGCCAATATTTTTCCAATGTCAAGTGGGCTCTCAGCAAGCAATGCCTCATCTTCAGCTTTGCAGGCTTCATGGACTTTCTTTAGTGCGAGAATTCTGGGAGTAAACTCCTCAACTCTTGGGAACGACACTAAATTAGGTGTCAAGGAGTGAGCCTTAAGTTCAGTAGCAAACTGATCATCTTGTAAAAGCAACTCAACCCTTAATGAATCTCCTTCATAGCTGAGATAATTAGGAGGAGGAATCTGAACGACTTTTGGGTCTCGCTTGGATTGTTCATCTTCATTTTCCGACAAGTCGTCATCATCCTCAGATTCATCAAGTTGAGCGACTTTTGAGCCTTTGTCAGTAGCTTCACGTCCTTTTTGTTGAGTGGTTGCTGATGGCAACGCTTCAGACTCAACGACTGGAGTTTCACCAGTAGATAGTTGTTTCAATTGAGTTTGGGGCTCAATTACTGGAGTTTCGCCAGTAGTTAGTTTTAATTGAGTAGTTGCTGAAGGCAACGTTTGAGACTCAATAACTGGAGTTGCGCCAGTAGTAGGTGGAAGGGATGGAACTTCCTTCGATTTTGGTTTTGAAGATTCACCAATTTCCAGATCCTGCGTATGCCTTGCATGGATCACGAGACTATTTTGTAAAGCTCGTTGGTAATCTTCATCTTCTTCATCCTCATCTTCAAGGTTTTCTTCAGTAACCTTGGCATCAGAAACTGGACTCTTGCCATTTTTCAAGGCAGCCCTTTTTCTGGCGTATTCTTCTTCAGTATCAGCACCTTGTACAGGTGCTTGATTTTCAGCAGCAGCAGGAGGAGGTTGAGATTCTTGCTGAGATTGTTGTTGATCAGCTTGCTGATTGTCAGAGGGATTAGTTTCAGCAGCTGTCAACTTTAATCCACCAACACCAGGACTTGGACCTTGATTGTCATCATCTTCATCCTTTTTGTCCTTAGAATCTTTCCCTTCATCATCACTGGGATCAGTGGGAATGTTCTCTTCTTCTTCATCATCAGTCAAGATGACTAGCTCAACGTGCTTATACAAAGCAACACTTGTCACTTCCTCTTCCTCAGTTAGTTTGTGGGGATCAGCCACCACAGGAACAAAGGAGCCTTTGAGCATCACAGCTTGTTCAGCTGGAGAGGCACTCTTAAATTTGGCCTTCATATTCTCTCTGATTTGAGCAATCAGATTTGAACTCATTTGCTGAGAATATGTCATTTCGTCAGGAAGTATAGAGTGGACAAATGTTTCGAGCTTCAGCAGTGAAGATCTCTTTTTCTCATTTGAGAGATGAAGGTGAAGATCTGAGAAGTCCATTCTCCTATATCTTTGCCAGTTGCTGACGGACTTAGCAACTCTAGACAAAGTTGTCCTCTTGAAGCTCAAGTAAAGTTCTTCAGAACTTACTTGCTGATCTTCAGTGATGAGTACCATTTCAGTGGTCTCCTTTTGAGCCTGAAAAAGAATTTTATTAGATCAGGATTGGTTTGGAGAATTGTTTTAGAGTTTAAATCTGAAACATGATTTACCTGCTGAGAGTCAGCAAGCTCATGTAGTACAATTTCCATTCCATGAGGAGCTGGGGTAGCATCCTCCATTTGTTCATCCTGAAATAAATTAAAATTAGACACAAGTACTAAGCTGTCAAACTTAGTTTTTATACCAAAATTATTAACTACCTGCTGAGCAGGGAGTGTTGGTTCTGGTTCAGAGGCTTCAGCAACCATTTGACTTGTATCTTGAGAAGTCTGTAGAGATAGTATAATATTAGCAAAAGAATAAGTTTCAGAATTTGAAGTTTTACTGATGGTTGAATTAACTACCTGCTGAGGAAGGACAGGTTGTGGCTCAGTCCTTTCAGCATTAACAGTTTCTTCAGCTTCTTGGACTGTTTCTTCAGCAGACTTCTGAGTTTGCTCTAACTGAGAAAGCTGTGCGGTTTCAGCAATCTCCCTTGTCTCTGAATTGACAAGTTGAGCAGAACCATCTTGACCTTTAAGCTCACTACTTGTCATGAAGAGTTCAATTGACTTGTTGGATGATTCTTCAATCTCCAACTCCATTTGTTTGCTTAAATCTTCCAGTACAAGCTGGACTTTGTCAATTGAAGTCTTGGGTGAACTTGGGCCAGCATTCTCAGCATCAAGAGATGCGTCTTTGAAGGATGCTTCTTGAGTTTCAGCAATTTCAGGAACTGGAACCATTGATATCTCAGCAACTGGTCCATCAGCAAGCTGGGTTTCAGCAACTTGATGAGTTGCTTGTTCAGCAACCATCTGTTCAGCAGCATCAGTAAGTGCCGCTCTTTGCAGATTAGCAGCAATGTCGCTTACTGGTTCCATGGTTGGATCATCTAGATTCTCTACAATGTAGATATCTGGGACTTGGGCAGGAATTTCATTTCCACTGCCTTGTGGTCTATTCTCAGTAGAGTTATCAACGTTAAGTTGATTGTTGAAGGCTTCCATAAACACTTCAACATTACTGATGTATGTTTCAGTAATTATTTCAGCAACATCTACTGGCAAATGCGTTTCAGCATTTGTCTGGGAATTGACTGAGGAGTCTTGGACGTTGGGGACTGACTGAGAAGCCAGTGTCTTCTTTCTTTTGTTACTTGTCCGTTTCCTCTTAGGTACGGGATTTGCTGATGACGCTGCAGTCTGAGTGTCATCATCAGCTTTCCTCTTTCTTCTTTTAGATTTCTCCAGTTTCCCAGAGTCATCTATAGTTGCATTTTCAGCAACGGCTGTTGTACACGTACCTTGTTGATTTTCTACAGCAGTTTCATTTGTGTTACCACCACCAACAGCAGTTTCATCTCTAAGTTGTTGAGTGGTAACATCTGCAGCTGCTGTATACCTTTCTTGCTGGCTTGTGCTGACAACATTTGCAGTTGTTGTCTTCTTGGATTTCTTTCCAGCAATCTTAGGTACATTCTGCTTGTAGAAAGACCTTCCCACATTGCACACAGATTTCTTGATTGGCAATGGGTTTCTTAGCTGAATCCTGAAATGTTCAAGGATATAGCATATCTTGATTCCATACATAACTGGAAAGGAAGGTGAGACCTTGTTGTCTTCTACCTTTACCTTAAACTTAGTAACACAATCAACAAGCCTGTTGAAAATGTACTTGGCCCAGTTAAGTTCCGATTTATTCTCATGAATATGCATCAGCAATGGCCATCTTCTCAGGCCTACTTGGTCAATTCCTCCGACTTGGGAGTCAAGAACTTTAATCAGTAGCAGAGCTACTAGACCAAGTGAAGGACAGAGATGCTTTCTCTTAACGTGCTTTGTCCAAGTCACGGGAGCTATCTCGCCTTTCTTCATTTTTGCATTTCTGACGTCACTGTAGAAAGCTTCAATTTCTTCGTCAGTGGCAGTGACGTCGTCTTCAGTTCCATTGGTTGGAATCTGAAAAATCTCCGCTAAATCAGTCCATTTCAGGACGATTTGCGTGTTCTGAACATAAGTAAGGATCACTTTTTCAGTGACTCCATTACTGTCTGTAAGGGACTGGATTTCTGCATTGTTGTAGAACTCCATAGTATCAATCATGCTCACTTGCTTAGTGCGAGCAGAGATAAAGTTCATGAGGCCTTGCTGCTTGATGAACTCAAGCGCCTCTTCATTTGGTCATCAAGTTCTTGTTCATAAAAGTACCTAATGTACTTTCTTTTGCGAATCCTCCCCATTGCATCAACATCTCACACTTTGCAGTGTCAAGATATGACGGAGGCATAGGTTTTTCAGTGATTCGGTCATTTTTCAACACAACTTTCGCTGTGTTTTGGGTCAGAGAAGTCACCGGAGCAGTCACCGGAGCAATGCCTGTTTCAGCACTGTCAACCTTTGACGATTTTGAGGACTTAGATGACTGTCTCTTGGGAGCCATTTCTTTATATAGAGCAAGAAATTGTACGAAAAAGATAGTTTGCTTTTTGATCGGAGGTACAGTAGTTTCAGGCTAGAAATTGCAGAGAAAGGAAATGTGAGTTAAAGAATTTTGTCATTTCTCTAACTCCTTCTTTATATAGTGTCTCTGGTGTGTGAGAAACTCAATCGATTTGAGTTCTCAGCAAGGGTAAAACAGAGAAACACTGGAGATAGTGGAGCCTTTGCATTGAATGCGTAGTGGCCCACTAACTAAAACCGTCAAAGCACTCTCTCTCTTTGTTTTGTTAGCCGTTAGATTAATAACTCCTTTTAATCAATGGCCACGATTGAATTTCATGTCATGATTTATTGCGAGTTTATCTGTGCCAGCTTAACGTCACAAATTGATTTTACCGAGTAATAAGGGATAGGTTGCTTGCTGAAATAGACAAGAATCTTTTCAGCGAGTTTGAATTAACATCTAACTTCTTGCTGAAAGTTCCCCCTTACTTAGATATCTCATAATTTCTAAGTTTAAAAGATATTTCTGATTTCCCGTATCAGTAAATTCTTTTTGCAATTTGAGACATCCTTTGGTAAAATCTGAGAGATGAGGTTTTGCTCTTTTTCTGAATTCCTGTTTCAGAAAATTCCTTTGATACTTGAATACCTGTTTCAGTATCTTTTGATTGTCTAAGTACCCGTCTCAGCAATCCTTAGGTTCTTTCACTTACTGAGTTCCTGTCTCAGCAAGTGATCAAGTTTCCTAACAAATACCTGTTTTGAAGGAATTACTTGTTGAATGCCTGTTTCAGCAATCATGTTGTGACTTATCATTTCTTAGAAGAAATCAGTGACTTGGTCTTTTGGACATGAATACTTTGGCTTGCTGAATACCTGTTTCAGCATTCTGCCAAGTGTATTATTATTGAGGTAGTTCAATCAATCCAAGGTTATACCTTAACATTGCGAACCTATTATCCGGTAGGGGCTTGGTAAAGATGTCAGCAAGCTGATCTTCAGTACCTACTTTCACAACCTCAATATCACCTTTTTCCACATGATCTCTAATGAAATGATGTCTAATATCAATGTGCTTGGTCCTAGAGTGAAACTTAGAATTTTGCGTAATTGCAATAGCACTTGTATTATCACAAAAGATTGGTGTTTTCTTTGCAGAAATACCATAATCTCTTAATTGTTGCTGAATCCATAGGATTTGAGCTGTGCAACAACCAGCTGCAATGTATTCAGATTCTGTAGATGAATTGGCGACACACGTTTGCTTCTTGCTGAACCATGATATTAATCTAGTACCCAAAAACTGACAAGTTCCAGAGGTACTTTTTCTATCAAGAGTTGATCCACCATGATCAGCATCAGAATAGCCAACCAATTCAAGTCCAGAATCTTTTGGATACCATAATCCAACATTGACTGTACCTTTAACATATTTCAGTATTTTAATTGCCTTTTGTAGTGTGATTCTTTTGGATCCGATTGGAATCTTGCACACACACAAACAGCATACTGAATGTCAGGTCTACTTGCTGTTAATACAACAAGGAACCAATGAGCTTCCTATACTTGTGTTCTTCAACACTTTTGTCCTCTTTAGTATAGCCCAATTTGGTACCAACACTCATAGGGATCTTTTCAGGTTTTTCATCCTCTTTGATCCTAAACTTTATGAGCATTTCTTTCGCATACTTTGCTTGATTTATGAATATTCCATCTTGAGTTGCTTGACTTGCAACCCTAGGAAATAATTCAATTTTCCCATCATACTCATTTCAAACTTATTTGTCATGAGTTTGGCAAAATCCTCACAAAGTTGCTTGTCCTTAGATCCAAAAATTATGTCATCCACATAAATTTGAACTAAGATTAATTTACCATCATGGTTCATGGTAAAAAGAGTTTTGTCAACTTCACCTTTCTTGAAACCATTTTCCAGCAAGAACTTAGCTAAGGTATCATACCATGCTCTTGGTGCTTGCTTTAGACCATATACAGCTTTCTGAAGCTTATATACCATCTTGGTTTCTGAGGGAAGTTCAAAGCCGGGGGGTTGTTCTAGGTAGACTTCTTCAGCAAGTTCACCATTTAAGAATGCACTCTTAACATCCATTTGGTAAACAATGAAGTCATTGTGAGCAGCAAAGGCCAAGAAAAGCCTAATTGCATCCAATCTTGCAACTGGAGCGTAAGACTCATCATAGTCCAATCCTTCAGTCTGACAGTAACCTTGAGCAACTAAGCGTGCTTTGTTTCTTGTTACTTCACCAGACTCGCTCAGCTTGTTTCTGAACACCCACTTTGTACCAATAGCTTTCTTATTTTCAGCAAGTGGCACAAGTTTCCAGACTTTGTTTCTTTCAAATTGATCCAATTCTTCTTGCATTGCCTTTATCCATTCAGAATGCTTCAAAGCTTCTTCTATGGTTTTAGGTTCAATTTCTGAAACAAAGCAAGAGAATAAAGATTCTACTTCCACGACAGTTGCTTCTTCAGCAAGTCCTTGAGTAGCTTTGGATCTAGTCACTTGGCGTTTATTAATATCGCCAATCATATCCGTAGAGGGATGATCTCTAAA
>CM051457.1:86084386-86112547 GCA_028274465.1 Plantago ovata | reverse complement strand
ATTTCTTCCAGCAATCTTAGGTACATTCTGCTTGTAGAAAGATCTTCCCACATTGCACACAGATTTCTTGATTGGCAATGGGTTTCTTAGCTGAATCCTGAAATGTTCAAGGATATAGCATATCTTGATTCCATACATAACTGGAAAGGAAGGTGAGACCTTGTTGTCTTCTACCTTTACCTTAAACTTAGTAACACAATCAACAAGCCTGTTGAAAATGTACTTAGCCCAGTTAAGTTCCGATTTATTCTCATATATGCATCAGCAATGGCCATCTTCTCAGGCCTACTTGGTCAATTCCTCCAACTTGGGAGTCAAGAACTTTAATCAGTAGCAGAGCTACTAGACCAAGTGAAGGACAGAGATGCTTTCTCTTAACGTGCTTTGTCCAAGTCACGGGAGCTATCTCGCCTTTCTTCATTTTGCATTTCTGACGTCACTGTAGAAAGCTTCAATTTCTTCGTCAGTGGCAGTGACGTCGTCTTCAGTTCCATTGGTTGGAATCTGAAAAATCTCCGCTAAATCAGTCCATTTCAGGACGATTTGCGTGTTCTGAACATAAGTAAGGATCACTTTTTCAGTGACTCCATTACTGTCTGTAAGGGACTGGATTTCTGCATTGTTGTAGAACTCCATAGTATCAATCATGCTCACTTGCTTAGTGCGAGCAGAGATAAAGTTCATGAGGCCTTGCTGCTTGATGAACTCAAGCGCCTCTTCATTTTGGTCATCAAGTTCTTGTTCATAAAAGTACCTAATGTACTTTTCTTTTGCAAATCCTCCCCATTGCATCAACATCTCACACTTTGCAGTGTCAAGATATGACGGAGGCATAGGTTTTTCAGTGATTCGGTCGTTTTTCAACACAACTTTCGCTGTGTTTTGGTCAGAGAAGTCACCGGAGCAGTCACCGGAGCAATGCGTGTTTCAGCACTGTCAACCTTTGACGATTTTGAGGACTTAGATGACTGTCTCTTGGGAGCCATTTCTTTATATAGAGCAAGAAATTGTACGAAAAAGATAGTTTGCTTTTTGATCGGAGGTACAGTAGTTTCAGGCTAGAAATTGCAGAGAAAGGAAATGTGAGTTAAAGAATTTTGTCATTTCTCTAACTCCTTCTTTATATAGTGTCTCTGGTGTGTGAGAAACTCAATCGATTTGAGTTCTCAGCAAGGGTAAAACAGAGAAACACTGGAGATAGTGGAGCCTTTGCATTGAATGCGTAGTGGCCCACTAACTAAAACCGTCAGAGCACTCTCTCTCTTTGTTTTGTTAGCCGTTAGATTAATAACTCCTTTTAATCAATGGCCACGATTGAATTTCATGTCATGATTTATTGCGAGTTTATCTGTGCCAGCTTAACGTCACAAATTGATTTTACCGAGTAATAAGGGATAGATTGCTTGCTGAAATAGACAAGAATCTTTTCAGCGAGTTTGAATTAACAATCTAGCTACTTGCTGAAAGTTCCCCCTTACTTAGATATCTCATAATTTCTAAGTTTAAAAGATATTTCTGATTTCCCGTATCAGTAAATTCTTTTTGCAATTTGAGACATCCTTTGGTAAAATCTGAGAGATGAGGTTTTGCTCTTTTCTGAATTCCTGTTTCAGAAAATTCCTTTGATACTTGAATACCTGTTTCAGTATCTTTTGATTGTCTAAGTACCCGTCTCAGCAATCCTTAGGTTCTTTCACTTACTGAGTTCCTGTCTCAGCAAGTGATCAAGTTTCCTAACAAATACCTGTTTTGAAGGAATTACTTGTTGAATGCCTGTTTCAGCAATCATGTTGTGACTTATCATTTCTTAGAAGAAATCAGTGACTTGGTCTTTTGGACATGAATACTTTGGCTTGCTGAATACCTGTTTCAGCATTCTGCCAAGTGTATTATTTATTGAGGTAGTTCAATCAATCCAAGGTTATACCTTAACATTGCGAACCTATTATCCGGTAGGGCTTGGTAAAGATGTCAGCAAGCTGATCTTCAGTACCTACTTTCACAACCTCAATATCACCTTTTTCCACATGATCTCTAATGAAATGATGTCTAATATCAATGTGCTTGGTCCTAGAGTGAAACTTAGAATTTTGCGTAATTGCAATAGCACTTGTATTATCACAAAAGATTGGTGTTTTCTTTGCAGAAATACCATAATCTCTTAATTGTTGCTGAATCCATAGGATTTGAGCTGTGCAACAACCAGCTGCAATGTATTCAGATTCTGTAGATGAATTGGCGACACACGTTTGCTTCTTGCTGAACCATGATATTAATCTAGTACCCAAAAACTGACAAGTTCCAGAGGTACTTTTTCTATCAAGAGTTGATCCACCATGATCAGCATCAGAATAGCCAACCAATTCAAGTCCAGAATCTTTTGGATACCATAATCCAACATTGACTGTACCTTTAACATATTTCAGTATTTTAATTGCCTTTTTGTAGTGTGATTCTTTTGGATCCGATTGGAATCTTGCACACACACAAACAGCATACTGAATGTCAGGTCTACTTGCTGTTAAATACAACAAGGAACCAATGAGCTTCCTATACTGTGTTCTTCAACACTTTTGTCCTCTTTAGTATAGCCCATTTGGTACCAACACTCATAGGGATCTTTTCAGGTTTTTCATCCTCTTTGATCCTAAACTTTATGAGCATTTCTTTCGCATACTTTGCTTGATTTATGAATATTCCATCTTTGAGTTGCTTGACTTGCAACCCTAGGAAATAATTCAATTTTCCCATCATACTCATTTCAAACTTATTTGTCATGAGTTTGGCAAAATCCTCACAAAGTTGCTTGTCCTTAGATCCAAAAATTATGTCATCCACATAAATTTGAACTAAGATTAATTTACCATTATGGTTCATGGTAAAAAGAGTTTTGTCAACTTCACCTTTCTTGAAACCATTTTCCAGCAAGAACTTAGCTAAGGTATCATACCATGCTCTTGGTGCTTGCTTTAGACCATATACAGCTTTCTGAAGCTTATATACCATCTTGGTTTCTGAGGGAAGTTCAAAGCCGGGGGGTTGTTCTAGGTAGACTTCTTCAGCAAGTTCACCATTTAAGAATGCACTCTTAACATCCATTTGGTAAACAATGAAGTCATTGTGAGCAGCAAAGGCCAAGAAAAGTCTAATAGCATCCAATCTTGCAACTGGAGCGTAAGACTCATCATAGTCCAATCCTTCAGTCTGACAGTAACCTTGAGCAACTAAGCGTGCTTTGTTTCTTGTTACTTCACCAGACTCGCTTAGCTTGTTTCTGAACACCCACTTTGTACCAATAGCTTTCTTATTTCAGCAAGTGGCACAAGTTTCCAGACTTTGTTTCTTTCAAATTGATCCAATTCTTCTTGCATTGCCTTTATCCATTCAGAATGCTTCAAAGCTTCTTCTATGGTTTTAGGTTCAATTTCTGAAACAAAGCAAGAGAATAAAGATTCTACTTCCACGACAGTTGCTTCTTCAGCAAGTCCTTGAGTAGCTTTGGATCTAGTCACTTGGCGTTTATTAATATCGCCAATCATATCCGTAGAGGGATGATCTCTAATCCATTTATTAACAGGTTTCCTGTTTGTTGGATCAGGATATGTTTGCTCATCAGCATGTGACTCTTCAGTATGTACTTGTTCAGTACTACTGGGAATTTGTGTCTCTGCTGAGATTTGATCGTCAACAACTGCTTGTTCAGCATTGCTGGGTTGAGATATTTCATCAGCAGGCACTGGAGATTGCGTAATTTTAGCAACTTCCGGAGCAACCACATCTTTTGCTGGAAATTCCTTGTCGTGAACTATATTCATCTTGTCATGACTCGGGGGAGGAGAATCATTGTCAGAATCATCATTTAGTTCAATTGACTTGATTTGCCTAGCATCAGATTCAGTTCTTTGCTCATGTATGATTAGCTTTTTCATACATTCTGATATTTCTTCTTCAGCAGGCACACCTTGCGTCTTTTCGTAGAATACAACATGCACGGATTCTTCAATCTTTTGTGCCTTTTTGTTGTAAACTCTGTAAGCTTTACTATGCAAAGAGTAGCCAAGAAATATCGCTTCGTCTGCCTTTGGTTGAAATTTTCTTAGGTATTCTCTACCATTGTTAAGAACGAAACACTTGCAACCAAATACTCTTAGATGAGTGATGTTAGGAGGTCTTCCAACAAACAATTCATAAGGAGTTTTGTTGTATTCCTTAGTAACCAAACATCTATTCTGAGTATAGCAGGCGGTATTAATCGCTTCAACCCAGTAAGCCTCACTTATCTCAGTGTCAGCAAGCATTGTTCTTGCGGCTTCCTTCAGGGTACGATTCTTCCGTTCAGCAACACCATTTGCTGTGGTGTCCTTACTGAGGATAACTGATGTTGAATACCTTTGGAGGTACAATATTCAGTTATGTACTGGTTTACAAACTCAGTACCATGGTCTGTCCTTATGACTCTTACCTTGTCATTTTTCATGACTTCAAGCTTATTCAGCAAGTTAGGTATTTCAGTCTTGGTTTCAGATTTGTGCTTGATGAATACTACCCAAGTGAATCTTGAATAGTCATCTACCACGACTAGACCATACTTCTTACCAGCATAGCTTGTTGAAGAAGATTCAAACAAGTCCATGTGCAAGAGTTGTAAAGGTTTTGTAGTTGACGGTACTGCCTTGTTCTTGAAAGAAGATTTGGTTTGCTTTCCTTGCTGACATGCATTGCAAACACCATCCTTCTTAAAAGTAACCCTAGGTAATCCAACTACAAGTGCCTTTTTAGACAGCTTATTCAGCGTCTTGAAGTTTAGATGACTTGTTCGTTTATGCCATAACCATGCTTTTTCAGCAAGGCAATCATGATCTGAGACAAGGCATTTTTCAACGTTTGGTGAAGACCAATCAACGGTGTACAATCCTCCTGATCTTCTTGCAATCATTATAACCTTTTGAGTCTCAAAATCTACAAGTTTACATTCATCACTTTTAATTTCGATGAAGTATCCTTTGTCAGCAAATTGACTCATGCTGAAAAGGTTAAACTTAAGATTTTTGACATAAAGAACTCCAGAAATGGTTATACATCCCAACTTCACATCACCATAGCCTTTTGTAGATCCGGAGCCTCCACCAGCAAACCTTATTGTTGGACCTTTAGACCACCGTCTATAGTTTATAAGGTTATTCTTGTTGCCCGTCATGTGCTTTCCACAACCACTATCAAAGTGCCAGATTGCATCGTTTGTCTCCGTGGCTGCAGTCTGCACAATCAAGAGAAAACAAGTTAATTATCCATTGATGGATGTCCATTAACATGTTCAAGAATGCGTCCAGTGGAAACCCAAGTCTGAAGTTTTTCAACTTTGACTTGTTTTCTACTTGCTGAGGAACTAGGAGGTTTTGAGCTAAAAGACTTTTGACTCGTGTTGGTCAAATCCACTTTCTGATGTGGTGTCTTGCTCTGTTGACCTTTTTGCTGAACATACTTTTCAGTAAGTTCTTTTCTAGCAAGGTTCCTTCTAGTCCTAGCATTGGGAGTCTTTCCAGAACTCTTAGGCTTGGTTTTCTTCATCTCTTTGAAGTATCTTTGCTGACTTTGCTTATACTCATGAAAGAGTTGACTTTGCTTGGTTTTGAAACCGAGTCCACTCTTTGGAGAATGCTGAGCTTTAGCATCAGCAACCTTACTTGATTCAGGTTTGTCAGCAAAGGACTTCTGATTACTTTTGGTAATCTTGCCTTTAGACTTAACAACTTGCTTTTCAGCAACTTGTTTGGCGGAATGCTTCACGACATTCTTTTTCTTTCCAGTTTGCTTCACAGCAACCTGTTTTCCTTTTAAAGTCTTGTTACTTTGAGCAGCAACAGCGGGCTTTATGGTCATAGGTACTTGATTGCATGTTCCAGCAACCTTAGTTTGACCAAACTGATAGATCACTGGTGAACTACTATCAGTAGCACGTACAAAGGAGATAGGTGATTTATCTTTTCTCAAGATTTCTACGTTATCACCTTCACACGTTTCTCCTAAACCTTCTTTCTGAGATGGATCTCTCAAATAAGAGTTTAGTTCAGTCAGCGTATTACTTGCTTCCACATAAGATTTGAAATTGATTTTCATCTTTTTCATTTCTTGGATTTCAGCAAGTAACTTTAGAATTGAGGACTGATACTCTTCTAATTCTAACGCCATTTGAGAATTTTTCTCTGCAGCCTCAGCAATCAACTTCTTAAGACGCCTTATTTCAGCATCCTTTTCTTCTGTCTCTTCCTTCAGCAAAACGTACTTTTCAGTAGTTTGCTTGGTCAGAGTTTCAGCAAGTTGAAGTTTTTCTTGCTGTTTGCTGAGAGTTTTCTCAAATCTTTCGATTTCTCCTTGAATCTTGTCAAGGTCAATCTCGTCTTCACTTTCTGAATCAGAGTCAGAGGTAGAATCATTTACCTGACCGGCCATGAGGCAGAATTCGTAGTTCGACACATCTGGATAAGCTTCCATAGCTATTCCACACACTTCTTTGCCAATCTCCACGTCTAGAGTGGCTTCCTCATCGTCGGTGTCTGAACTTTCATCCTCACTGTCCTCGGAGCTTGTCTCAATGCATAATGCATCGATTTTTGCTTGAAGCTTCTTCTTTTCTTCAGCAATGAAAGCTCTTTTGAACTTCTTCTTCTTTTCAGCAGATTTGCCTTTCAGCAAGGGGCAATTTGCTTTGAAGTGTCCAGGCTTTTTGCAGTAAAAACATAGATCATTTCCAACTGCTGGTTCTTCTGATGATGTAGCTTGCTGAGCTTGCTTGTTCAGCGAGCTAGTATCATTGTTGTACTTATGGTAGTTGTTACCAAGATGCTTTTTCAGCTTCTCTTTTGCTTTTCGCCTTTCAAGTTCCTTACTGATGAATTTCTTCATGTTTTTAACAACTAAAGCATTTTCATCAGCAGGCTCTTTATCATTCTTCTTTTCAGAAGATGACGGCTTTGCAGCAAGAGCAATGTTTTGCGATTTTTCAGCAAACACATTTTCTCTTTGCTTTGTCTCATAATTGACGGTAGCAAGATGAGAGAACAACTCAGTTGGTGTAATGTCAGGCATTCCTTGATTATAATAGAAATTTTGAGTATGGATCCATTCTTCATTCAAACTCCTGATGATAGTTTTCACTTTCTCAGAATCTGAATAAAGATTTCCAACACCCAGCGCTGCCATTTCACTAACAAGAGTTGTGAATCTGAAGTCCAAGTCTTCCAGTGACTCGTTAGCACCTTGCTTAAAGTTTTGAAACTTCAGCTTAAGTACTTCAAGTTTGTTTTCCTTGGTCTTGTCAGATCCAGCACAAAGATCTTGAACCATTTTCCAAGCCTCCTTAGCAGTCTTGGCACCCCACAGTTTGCACTGTATGGAATCCGGAGTTGATCTGATGATGATATTTCTTGCTTGGCCATCAAGACGGAATCTCTTAGCTTCGTCAGAAGTCCATACCTCTCTTGGTTTAGGCACAACCGTATCTGATGGTTCGCCTTGGATGGTTTCGTTTCCAGCTTCAGTGGTTTTATGAGGGAAACTCCTTTCAATCTTGGTGATCTTGATAGGTCCATCATTAATGACGGTGACCATCTCATCACTAATGGCCTCAAGATGTAACATCATGTTGTTTCGCCATTTCTCGTAATTTTCCAGCTTCAGCAAGGGAGCATCTCCTAAAGACATCCTGTCAGCAAAGCACTACCAAACTTGATCAAGTGAAAGTGATTTAAGGAAAGCACTTAAGGGGATCTAGGTTCAGTGCAGAAGGCTAAAGAACCTCCTGCTCTGATACCACTTGTTGGTCCCTTTAAACAACAAGAAAAGACTAGAGGGGGGGGGGGTGAATAGTCTTTTCAAACTTTTGTGGTTTAAAACTTTCTCAGCAAGTACTTATTACTTTTCAGTAATGAGATTGCTGATACTTAACTTTCTCAGCAGGCGTAAGTTACTTTACAGTAGCTTGGTTTGCTGATACTTAAAATCAGAGAGCGAAAGTCTTTGAAACAATAAGTGCTTTTTCAGCAAGTAAAGTGTTTCAGCAAGTGATGTGAGTGACTGTGTACAAACAGATAAAATTTGCTGAAAGCTAAATGCAGTAAGTAAATCACACAAACGCTTTTAGAGTGGTATCTGAGAGTGGCGTAATCTCCCAACTAATCCACTTTGTCCTTTCTAGGACTGAATCCACTAAGATATGATTGAGGTTCCTTACAATCTCCTATCTAAAGCGATTCAACAGAAACCAAAGCACACTTGCTTTGTCTCCAACCTAAACTAGAGAACTCAACCTTGTTCTCCACCAAACTTGGTACTTTTAATCAGCAAAACTATGCTTGATTAAGTTCCCCCTGAATATCACGCCTGAAAGGGTGTATTTTCAGTTAGAGAGTTTTGGGGTGAGATAACTTAATTATAACTTCTTCAGTTACAACAAGTAATCTAAGAAACACAACTTGGAATACTTTGCAGTAAACAAGTTTGATTGTTTCTGGTGTCAAGACTTGTTCTTGTTCGAAAGAAAGAACACTTAACTAATTTCTTAGCCGAGTTTGTTCTACTTCTTCACAAGTAGCTTTTTCAAGCTTTAAGTCTTGGAACGGATCAATGGCAGTAAGAGTGTTTGAAGGTTTGTGAATTTTAAGCACAAGTGAGAGTTTGATCACGTTGTTGACACACTTCAACTCTTTGCCGGATGACCTCTATTTATAGTGCAAGTAAGGAGCCGTTTGAATTTCAAATCCTAAGGCTTTTGTTCCTTAACATGTCACTATCTTGCTTTTGTACTTTCAGCAGCAACCTTTGTTTGTCTTCTAGTCTTTATGTCCTTCGCGTGTAAGCTTTGCATTAAATGCACCTTTGAATAGAATTCAAACAGTAACAATGGAGCGCAAAATCACGTACATTCAGCAAGAGGTCACATATGTTCATCAGCAAGTGTTTATTCTCAGTTTCAGCAAGCACAACCTACTCTGTCTTTCAGATTTTCACTTATGCAATGCTGTTGCTGAAAATTTCACTTTTTGAGCAACACGTGCCTTACCAGTCTTCAGCAATCTTCAAGTCTTCAAGTCTTCAAGTCTTCAGATCTTCAAAAGTCTTCAAGATTCTGACCGGTTTCTTATTTGCTTCAATAATTTGTTTATAATAAACAAAATACATCTTCAGCAAATGCTTCAATAGGTCATTTTCTTTTCAGAAAATAAGCTACATCAAAGCTAAGCATCAATAAGATATTTTCTTTTCAGAAAATAAAATACATCATACGCTAAAGTGTCAATAAATTAATTTCTTCACAGAAATTAAAGTACGTCATCCACAAGGATAAAACCTTATCTAAGACCTATCTAAGTCATCAGCAAACGTTCCTCTTTTACAATGTCCTTTAAAAATTCTAAAATCCTATGGACCTCAAGAGTACTAGTTACTGGACTGTTCTTAATTTAGCATGATTAATTGCTCATCAAAATTACAGGTTTCCTAACACAAAGCAAGATTGAATGAAAACATGTTGAAAGATATAAATATAAATAGAAAAATCGTGAGATACAGTGTTACCGACGAAGGTTTTCAATCTCCGAAGAATCGCGAACTCACAAGCTCCAAATTGATAAGAAAAATAGTCTCCTATGCTAAGAATTCCTAGAACAGGCTCTGGAGAATTCCTACCTAAAACTATGTGAAAAGGTATGAAAAAAGGTCTGAGAAAGTATAAAAAACGTAGAGAAACTATCAACTATACATAGGAGTTCGGCACGCGTGGGGCGAGTCGCCCCAGTCACCGGGCGAACCGCCTGGTGTGGGCTGAACCGCCCCACATCCCGGGCGAACCGCTCGGGAGCTCCAGTCGGCGAGAAACGCGTTTTTGACGCGTTTTAGGTCTTCTTCTCCGTTTCGGACTCGATTTCTGCCTTCTAGTGACCTTTAAGCCTTGAAACTCGACCCCTAGACCTCAAATCTCATCCGGAATCTTCTAGATACTCCACGAATGCCCTCGGAACACCGATTCTTCGTTCTCTTCAATATAATTGCCCGGAAAATCACGTTTTTCACCTAAAACCTGAAAAATGCAAACTAAAGGGAAACATGACACTATTCTAATAAAATGCACTATAATATAGCTAAATTAACATAGAGGATAGCTAAAATAGGTGAAGAAAGACTCGAATGAAGGTGTAAAATACACGTTCATCAAACTCCCCAAACCGAACCTTTGCTTGTCCTCAAGCAACTAAGCTAGACTCTAATGCAGAAAACAATGCAACACAGAAAATGGAGTCTCATGCCAAATGAAATGAACTAGTCTATTCAATCTATCAAAAACTTACGAACAAAAACCATACAAATCAAAACATGGATGTTGGTTGAAGAATACCTCGATTAACTCATACACATTCACATATACACTTATGTCAAACAAGATAGTCTCTCGTAACATTCTCTACCTGGACCTAGTCAGTGACGACGTAATGAAACATGTTAAAATATGAATGGTTGTCCCGTGCCTATGAAACTGAGGACTTACAGTTGTTCACCAAGTTAAGACTTTTCCTCAAAGAGGCCGAACCAATACTGGCTCTCATCAAACGAAGGAGGGTTCCCTAAAAAAGATAACACTCCCCTATTCTACCCATCTCTCAAGCAAAGCCTTAAGCTATTCACCACTTCCTGAATAGGACGAGGGTGGTCTAGAACAGACGACACTCAGACAAATAAAAGACAAAAAGTTTACAAATCGATTACGAACATTACAAGAATTGAAAAACGAGACAAACACTTTGCTAAACTACTTTCTGGCATTCTCTTTTTTTTGGACCCTTCTTTGCTTTTTTGGGGTCTTTTCTTTTTTTTTTTTCCTTTTTTTTCATTTCCAGATTTTTCTTTTTTTCTGGAATTTTTTTCTCTTTTTTCTTTTTCTTTTTTTTTTTGTATATAGCCAGCAGTAGCACAACGAAAAAGAAATTACAATGACACACAAACGACCTCCCCAAACCTATTCGAAAGAATAAGTTGGAGCACAAACTTACGAAAATGGAAAACAAACACTCAAATCGAAAAACAAGTCTGATGATAGCGTAACCCCCTCCCCAAACCTATTCGAAAGAATAGGTTGC
Organism: Plantago ovata; assembly: GCA_028274465.1. NCBI lineage: Eukaryota > Viridiplantae > Streptophyta > Magnoliopsida > Lamiales > Plantaginaceae > Plantago > Plantago ovata. The sequence goes on along the minus strand of CM051457.1, from coordinate 86,101,418 downwards.
AAACAAAGGATCACACAATCTCATACTACCTCCTTCCTAGGCATTTAGCAATCTCAAAGCAAGGTGAATACTTGTTACCTCTTCGGTACATAATTACTCGGGAAAACAACCATAAGATCCTAACATGCATCATCCTATTATAAAGGCCTTCGTGAACTTCAGTAGAGAAAACAGCACTAAGTGATGTCGAGACTACCAAGCTTCACTAAGTGCAAACATAAATGTGACAAGCCAAGCGAGAAAAACATCAAACAAATTCATAGAGATGAAGCATATGATTAATGTCATAATTAGTTAATCTACCCAATGAAAAAGTTCAAAAAAATTGGCAATAAACTCCACATAAAACATGCAAGACTATACTAGGATGAATGTAGTGTATGCAACTAAATACTATGAAAGTGGTAAACGTGCAAATGCAAACAAAAGGTCTCACGAGTAATCATAAGCAAAACAAGTATAGAAATACCCAGCGATAACCCCCCCCCCCCCAAACATGAATGTCGTCGCTCGTCCCGAACGTCGAAAGTGGATTAGAAGGTGAAAGCTATCTTGTATATGTGACCTTCAGTAGAGGTTGAAAAGGTAAGCTCAAGATGATCAACCTCCCTTTGATCACTAGACATCTCGAAGTATGGCTTCACTCGTTGACCATTCACCTTGAAAGTATTGTCCGTCTTCGGATCATAGAGTTCAGCTCCATGGGGAGCAACTTTGATAATTTCGTACGGTCCATCCCAACGAGTACGGAGCTTTCCAGGAAATAGTCGAAGGTGAGAATTAAATACCAAAGCTTTTTGCCCAGGAATCAGTTCCTTACGTACTATACCACGATCATGATACTTCTTAGTACGTTCTTTATAGATCTTGGCATTTTCATAAGCACCTAGACGTAATTCATCAAGCTCATCGATTTGCAACAACCGTTCTTCGCCAGCTTTTCCCATATCAAGATTGAGTGCTTTGATAGCCCAATACGCCTTGTGTTCCAATTCTACGGGAAGATGGCATGCTTTCCCATATACAAGTCTGTACGGAGTGGTTCGAATCACCGTTTTGTAGCTAGTCCTGTATGCCCAAAGTGCATCATTCAATTTTCCTGCCCAATCTTTCCTGCTAGGCTTCACTACTCGCTCCAGAATCTTCTTAATTTGACGGTTGCTTATTTCAACTTGTCCCGAAGTCTGTGGGTGATATGGCGTAGCAACACTATGTTGGACACCGTATCTCTTAAGAAGAGAGGCAAAGGTTCTATTGACGAAGTGCGAACCTCCATCACTGATGATTGTCCTTGGACACCCAAATCTAGAAAATAACACATCCTTCAAGAACATCATGACAACTGCGCCGTCATTTGTTTTTGTGGGAATTTCCTCCACCCACTTAGTCACATAGTCTACCGCAACAAGAATGTATCCATATCCTCCACTTGATGGAAATGGTCCCATGAAATCAATGTCCCATACGTCGAAAGGTTCGACCACCAGATTCCCTTGAAGGGGCATTTCGTCTTTCTTGCCAATATTACCACCTCGTTGACATGGGTCGCAATTCTTCACAAAAGTTCGAGCATCTCGGTGCACTGTTGGCCAGAAAAATCCTGCTTGCAGTACTTTGCGAGATGTTTTTAAACCACTGTAGTGTCCTCCACAATGAAGCTCATGGCAATGACTCAACACACCTTGTTGCTCTTCTTGTGGCACGCATCTCCTCAGAATTCCATCAGCTCCTTCTTTGAAAAGATGCGGATCATCCCATATGAAAGACCTGCAACGCTTGGCAAGATCTCTCTTGTCGGAGGCTGAAAAATTAGTTGGGCAAATACTCACAGCGAAATAGTTCACAATATCAGCATACCATGGCTCTTCATTAGCCTTCATTACGTGCTCATCGGGGAGTCCTCATTAATAGGTACCGAATCAACAGGGATATTAGGTATTCTAGACAGATGATCAGCTACCAAATTCTCCCTACCAGCTCTATCCACTATGGTCAAATCAAAATCTTGTAGCAACAGGACCCAACGGATTAATCTAGGCTTAGAATCTTGCTTAGCTATTAGATGTCTCAAAGCAGCATGATCAGTATGGACATTCACTGGATGACCAATCAAATAAGACCTAAACTTTTGTAAAGCAAAAACAACAGCTAAAAATTCATTTTCAGTAGTTGGATAATTAACTTGTGCGGAGTTTAGCGTCTTACTAACATAATAAATCACATGATACTGCTTATCAACTTTTTGGCATAAAACAGCACCCATAGAAAAATTCGAAGCATCACACATAATCTCAAAAGGAAGATTCCAATCTGGTGGCACAACAATGGGAGACTTAAGAAGTGCGAAGGAGTCGAGTCAGAGACTTTTTAAACAATCGCGCTATCCGGGAGGCAACCCGGAGTTTTATCGCTTTCTTGCATTGTATGCATATCATTATGTTTTATTTTATATTTTCGTATGTTTTTGGTTTCTCACGAGTTTCTTTGAGTAATATAGGTCATACGCAAGTTTAGCTCTCAACTTAAATCCACTTTCGACGTTCGGGATGAGCGACGACGTTCAGGTTTGGGGGGGGGGGTTATCGCTGGGTATTTCTATACTTGTTTTGCTTATGATTACTCGTGAAACCTTTTGTTTGCATTTGCATTTGCACGTTTACCGCTTTCTTAGTATTTAGTTGCATACATTAAATTCATCCTAGGATAGTCTTGCATGTTTTATATGGAGTTTATTGCCAAATTTTTTGAACTTTTTATTGGGTAGATTAACTAATTATGACATTAATCGTATGTTTCATCTCTATGAATTTGTTTGAGGTTTTTCTCGCTTTGATTGTCACATTTATGTATTGCACATAGTTAAGCTTGGTAGTCTCGACATCACTTAGTGGTGTTTTCTCTACTGCGGTTCACGAAGGCCTTTATAATAGGATGATGCATGTTAGGGTCTTATGGTTGTTTTCCCGAGTAATTATGTACCTAAGAGGCAACAAGTCTTCACCATGCTTTGAGATTGCTAAATGCCTAGGAAGGAGGTAGTGTGAGATTGTGTGATCCTTTGTTTGCAACCTATTCTTTCGAATAGGTTTGGGGAGGGGGTTACGCTATCATTAGACTTGTTTTTCGTTTTTAGTGTGTGTTGTGAGTTTATTTTTCCTTTTTCGTAAATTTTGTACTCCAACCTATTCTTTCGAATAGCTTTGGGGAGGTCGTTTGTGTGTCATTTTTATTTCTTTTTCGTTGTGCTACTGCTGGCTAAAAAAAAAAATCGAAAAAAAAAAAGAAAAAGGAAAATTCCAGAAAAAAGAAAAAATCTGGAAAAGAAAAAAAAAAGAAAAGACCCCAAAAAAGCAAAGAAGGGTCCAAAAAAGAAAGCCAAATAGTAGTTTAGCAAAGTGTTGTGTCTCATTTTCCAATTCTTGTAATGTTCGTAATCGTGTTGTAATTTTCTATCTTTTCTTTTGTTTTTGAGTGTCAACTGTTCTAGACCACCCTCGTCCTGCCATTCCGGAAGTGGTGAATAACTTAATGCTTCGCTTGAGAGATGGGTAGAATAGGGGAGTGTTATCTTTTTAGGGAACCCTCCTACGTTTGATGAGAGCCAGTATTGGTTCGACCTCTTTGAGGAAAAGTCTTAACTTGGTGAACAGCAGTAAGTCCTCAGTTTCATAGGCACGGGACAACCATTCGTATTCTAACATGTTTCATTACGTTGTCACTCACTAGGTCCAGGTAGAGAATGTTACGAGAGACTATCTTGTCTTGACATAAGTGCTTATGTGAATGTGTATGGGTCAATCGAGGTATTCTTCACCTATATTCATGTTATGATTTGTATGGTTTTTGTTCGTATGTTTTTTGATAGATTCAGTAGATTAGTTCATTTTCATTTGGCATGAGACTCCATTTTTTGTGTTGCATTGTTTGTTGCATTAGAGTCTAGCTTAGTTGCTTGAGGACAGGCAAAGGCTCGGTTTGGGGAGTTTGATGAATGTCTATTTTACACTTTCATTTGAGTCTTTTTCACCTATTTTACCTATCCTCTATGTTAATTTAGCTATATTTTAGTGCATTTTATTAGAATAGTGTCACGTTTCCCTTTAGTTTTTATTTTACAGGTTTTGGTTGAAAAACGAGGATTGAAGTAGACAAGGAATTGGTGTTCCAGAAGCCTTATTGAAGTATCTGAAAGATTCTGGATAGGATTTGAAGTCTAGGGGTCGAGTTTGAAGGCTAAAAGGTCACTAGAAGGCAGAAACCGAGTCCGAAAAGGGGACGAAATCCAAAATCGCGTCGAAAACGCGTATAGGGAAGAAATTTACTCCCGGACGAGTCGCCCAGGACCTGGGGCGAATCGCCCCACACCAGGCGAATCGCCCGGTCTGTGTGGCCCTTCGCCCCACACAATTCGAATACCTATATATAGTTGCTCAGTTTTCTCCGTTTTTCATACTTTTCCAGACCTTTTCTCTCACCTTTCTCTATTGTTTTAGGTAGGAACTTCCCAGAGCCTGTTCTGGGGGTTCTTAGCTTAGGAGATACTTTTTCATAGCAGTTTGGAGCTTGTAAGATCGCGATTCTTCGGAGACTGAAAACCTTCGGTAACATTGTATCTTACAGTTTTTCTACTTTTTTTTATATATCTTTCAACATGTTTTCTTCTATGATTTCTGTTGATTGCATGACAACTATGAGTAGCTAAACTTCTCGTTGGTGATAGTATGTGAATTCTTAGCGAAGGGTTGATAATTATGCTAATGGCTATATCGCGCATTATACTCTGAGTTATTGCTTTATTTCTTTGATCTATCTAAATCTCTATCTTCGTATTGTTATTAATTATTGCACACAATTGGACAATTCATTGGTCTTCGACCTATCTAAATCTATATCTTCGTAGTGTTTAATAATTACAACTGGACAATTCATTGATCAAAGATCTCTATGCAAAACCGAGGAATTTATGCATGATTATTAACCCGTTATGCTTTGAAGGACCACATTATCACCACTCTCCATTATCTGTGAAGAAAAACCTCTGCTAAACCGTCTGTTGTTTTATATTCTAATTTAAATTAGATAAAGCTAGTTATAGTCCTTAGAGATCGACACTCGAGGTTATTCTACTGCTACACTACGGTTTTCGTTGTAGTTGTGAATTTCCTTTGGCTAAATACAAATTTATTTGATTTCTTGGAACACGACATCCAAACGCATCATCAACTCGACATTAGCCTCTCATATTGTGCAGATCCACTGGCGTAGTTTGAAAGACCTTCTCTGCCTCTTCAACTGTACATTCTTCTAATCCTCCACACATCCCATCCACTTGAAGCCTAACATCATCACGTAGACCACCAACAAAATACCAAATCATCTCCCCGTCGTCGAAACGGTGATGGGGGCACTCTCGTTTATACAACTCAAAACGTTCGTAGGTGTCACAGAACCGCTCATACTCTCCTTGCCTGAAGTGTTCGATCCGACTCCGCAAGGCTATCGTCTCATGGTATGACATAAAACGCGCCAAGAACTCCTCTACTACTTGGCCCCAGGTTCTAAGTGATCCTGGTGCTAACCTTGCCATCCAAATTCTCGGTTCATATCCCAGAGCAAAAGAAAATAATTTCCTGCATAATTGGTCCTCGGTGAACCCCTTTGCTGGAACCTTTGCTATTTCTTCCTCATAGGATCTGATGAAACTTAACGGATTCATCCCTACTCCATCTTCGAACCTCGGTATCCTTCTCACTACCGAACTCGTTACCTCATACCCTGATAACTCTTCTTTCAAGTATATAGCTGACCCTTTCTTGACTTGCGAGAATGTAGGTGTCAAGAGAGCTTTTAAGGTCGTCATACCTGGAAATCTGGAACAGGAGTAACTCAAAACTGAAAATTAGTCTCGTTAGAAGTCTCGAAAATCAAGAAAATTTCTGGAAATCACCTATAAAATCGAAAAAGACTAATACTACTAAGACTAGGAATTGAATGCTGAAAATATATAAAAGCTAAACAGAAAAAAGGAGTATAGTCCCCGGCAACGGCGCCAATTTGATGAATTGGAATTTGTCAGATTCAATTAATCAAATAAATTTGTTTTTAGCCAAAGGCAATTCACAACTACAGCGGAAACCGTAGTGTAGCAGTAAAATAACCTCGAGTGTCGATCTCTAAGGACTATAACTAGCTTTATCTAATTTAACTTAAACTATAAAATCAACAAACGACTTAGCACAGATTTTTCTTATCAAGATAATGGAAGTTAGTGATAGTATGATCATTCAAAGCATAGCAGGTTAATAATCATGCATGAAGTACCCGATCATTTTGCATAGAAATCTAAGATCATGAATTGTCCAATGTGTTCCGTTCAATTCAACACTACGAAGATAGAGGGCTTAGATAGATCAAAGAAATAAAGCAATAACTCAAAGTCTGATTCGCATTACCACCATCATTCATAATTAAGAACCCTAGCTAAGAAATCACATACTATCACCAACGATAGATTTAGCTACTCATAGATGTCATGCAATCAACAGAAATCAAAGAAAAATTGAATGAAAACATGTTGAAAGATATAAATATAAATAGAAAAATCGTGAGATACAATGTTACCGTTAGGAAACTTGTAATTTTGATGAGCAATTAACCATGCTAAATTAAGGAAAGTCCAGTAACTAGTACTCTTAAGGTCCATAGGAATTTAGAATTTTAAGGACATTGTAAAAGAGGAACGTTTGCTGATGACTTAGTATAGATGCTAGATAAGTTATTTCTTTTGCGTATGATGTATTTTATTTTCTGAAAAGAAAATAACTTATTGATGCTGAAGCTTATGATGTATCTTATTTTCTGAAAAGAAAATAACTTACTGATGCTGAAGCATATGATGTATCTTATTTTCTGAAAAGAAAATAACCTATTGAAGCATTTGCTGACGATATACTTTGTTTTTACAAACAAACTATTGAAGCAAATAGAAACCGCTCAGAATCTTGAAAATTACTGAAGATCCGAAGACTTGAAGATTTAGAAGATCTGAAGACTTGAAGATTGCTGAAGACTGGTATCTACAAAGGCACGTGTTGCTCAGAAAGTGAAATTTCAGCAACAGCATTGCATAAGTGAAAATCTGAAAGACAGAGTAGGTTGTGCTTGCTGAAACTGAGACTAATCACTTACTGATGGAACATATGTGACCTCTTGCTGAAAGTACTTGTTTTTGCGCTCCAATGTTACTGTTTGAATTCTATTCAAATGTGCATTAAATGCAAAGCTTACACGCGAAGGACTTGAAGACTAGAAGACAAACAAAGACGCTGCTGAAAGTACAAAAGCAAGATAGTGACATGTTAACGAACAAAACCCTTAGGATTTGAAATTCAAACGGCTCCTTACTTACACTATCAATAGAGGTCATCTGGCGAAGAATTGAAGTGTGTCAACAACGTGATCAAACTCTCACTTGTGCTTAAACTCACATACCTTCAAACTCTCTACATCTGCAATTGATCCGTTCCAAGACTTAAAGCTTGAAAAAGCTACTTGTGAAGAAGTAGAACAAACTCGGCTAAGAAATTAGTTAAGTGTTCTTTCTTTCGAACAAGAACAAGTCTTGACACAAGAAACAATCAAACTTGTTTACTGCAAAGTATTCCAAGTTGTGTTTCTTAGATTACTTGTTGTAACTGAATAAGTTATAATTAAGTTATCTCACCCCAAAACTCTGTAACTGAAAATACACCCATTCAGGCGTGATATTCAGGGGGAACTTAATCGAGCATAGTTTTGCTGATTAAAAGTACCAAGTTTGGTGGAGAACAAGGTTGAGTTCTCTAGTTTAGGTTGGAGACAAAGCAAGTGTGCTTTGGTTTCTGTTGAATCGCTCTAGATAGGAGATTGTAAGGAACCTCAATCATATCTTAGTGGATTCAGTCCTAGAAAGGACGAAGTGGATTAGTTGAGAGATTACGCCACTCTCAGATACCATTATAAAAGTGTTTGTGTGATTTATTTTCTGTACTTAGCTTTCAGCATTTCATATCTGTTTGTACACAGTCACTCACTTCACTTGCTGAAACCTTTACTTGCTGAAAAAGCACTTATTGTATCAAAGACTTCCGCTTTCTGATTTTAAGTATCAGCAAACCAAGCTACTGTAAAGTAACTTACGCTTGCTGAGAAAGTTAAGTATCAGCGAACTCATTACTGAAAAGTAATAAGTACTTGTTGAGAAAGTTTTAAACGATGAAAGTTTGAAAAGACTATTCACCCCCCCCTCTAGTCTTTTCTTGTTATTTAAAGGGACCAACAAGTGGTATCAGAGCAGGAGGTTCTTTAGCCTTCTGCACTGAACCTAGATCCCCATAGGTGCTTTCCGTAAATCACTCTCACTTGATCAGTTTGGTAGTGCTTTGCTGACAGGATGTCTTTAGGAGATGCTCCCTTGCTGAAGCTGGAAAATTACGAGAAATGGCGAAACAACATGATGCTACATCTTGAGGCCATTAGTGATGAGATGGTAGCCGTCATTAATGATGGACGTATCAAGATCACTAAGATTGAAAGGAGTTTCCCTCACAAGACCACTGAAGCTGGGAAGGAACCATTCTAGGCGAACCATCAGATACGGTTGTGCCAAAACCAAGAGAGGAATGGACTTCTGACGAAGCTAAGAGATTCCGTCTTGATGGCCAAGCAAGAAATATCATCATTACATCAACTCCGGATACCATATAGTGCAAACTGTGGGGTGCTAAGACTGCAAAGGAGGCTTGGAAAATGGTTCAAGATCTTTGTGCTGGATCTGACAAAACCAAGGAAAACAAACTTGAAGTACTGAATTAAAGTTTCAAAACTTTAAGCAAGGTACAAACGAGTCACTGGAAGACTTGGACTTTAGATTCACAACTCTTGTTAGTGAAATGGCAGCATTGGGTGTTGGAAACCTCTACTCAGAATATCTATTATAATCAAGGAATGCCAGACATTACACCAACAGTTGTTCTCTCATCTTGCTACTGTCAATTATGAGACAAAGCAAAGAGAAAATGTGTTTGCTGAAAAACCGCAAAACATTGCTCTTGCTGCAAAGCCGTCATCTTCTGAAAAGAAGAATGATAAAGAGCCTGCTGATGAAAATGCTTTAGTTGTTAAAAACATGAAGAAATTCATCAGTAAGGAACTTGAAAGGCGAAAAGCGAAAGAGAAACTGAAAAAGCATCTTTGTAACAATTACCATAAGTACAATAATGATACTAGCTCGCTGAACAAGCAAGCTCAGCAAGCTACTTCATCAGAAGAACCAGCAGTTGGAAATGATCTATGTTTTTATTGCCTTTGCTGAAAGGCAAATCTGCTGTAAAGAAGAAGAAGTTCAAAAGAGCTTTTATTGCTGAAGAAAAGAAGAAGCTTCAAGCAAAAATTGATGCACTGTGTATTGATACTAGCTCCGAAGACAGTGAGGATGAAAGTTTAGACACCGACGATGAAGAAGCCACTCTAGACGTGGAGATTGGCAAAGAAGTCTGTGGAATAGCTATGGAAGCTTATCCAGATGTGTCGAACTACGAATTCTGCCTCATGGCCGGTCAGGTAAACAACTCTACCTTTGACTCAGACGCAGAAAGTGAAGACGAGATTGACCTTGACAAGATTCAAGGAGAAATCGAAAGATTTGAGAAAACCCTCAGCAAACAGCAAGAGAAAGTACAAATTGCTGAAACTCTGACCAAGCAGACTACTGAAAAGTACGTTTTGCTGAAGGAAGAGACAGAAGAAAAGGATGCTGAAATAAGGCGTCTTAAGAAGTTGATTGCTGAGGCTGTAGAGAAAAATTCTCAAATGGCAATTGGAAGAATATCAGTCCTCAATTCTAAAGTTACTTGTTGAAATCCAAGAGATGAAAAAGATGAAAGTCAATTTCAAATCCTATGTGGAAGCAAGTAATACGCTGACTGAACTAAACTCTTATTTGAGAGATCCATCTCAGAAAGAAGGTTTAGGAGCAACGTGCGAAGGTGATAACGTAGAAATCTTAAGAAAAGATAAATCACCTATCTCCTTTGTACGTGTTGCTGATAGTAGTCCACCAGAAATATATCAGTTTTGTCAAACCAAGGTTGCTGAAACATGCAATCAAGTACCTATGACCATAAAGCCCGCTGTTGCTACTCAAAGTAACAAGACTTAAAAGGAAAACAGGTTGCTGAAAAGCAAACTGGAAGGAAGAAGAATGCTGTGAAGCATTCCGCCAAACAAGTTGCTGAAAAGCAAGTTGTTAAGACTAAAGGCAAGATTACTAAAAGTAATCAGAAGTCCTTTGCTGACAAAACTGAATCAAGTGAGGTTGCTGAAGCTAAAGCTCAGCATTTTCCGAAAAGTGGACTAGGTTTCAAAACCAAGCAAAGTCAACTCTTTCATGAGTATAAGCAAAGTCAACAAAGATACTTCAAAGAGATGAATAAAATCAAGCCTAAGAGTTCTGAAAAGACTCCCAATGCTAGGGCTAGAAGGAACCTTGGTAGAAAAGAACTTACTGAAAAGTATATTCAGCAAAAAGGTCAACAAAGCAAGACACCACATCAGAAAGTGGATTTGACCAGCACGAGTCAAAAGTCTTTCAGCTCAAAACCTCCTAGTTCCTCAGCAAGTAGAAAACAAGTCAAAGTTGAAAAACTTCAGACTTAGGTTTCCACTGGACGCATTCTTGAACATGTTAATGGACATCCATCATTGGATAATTAACTTGTTTGCTCTTGATTGTGCAGACTTCAGCCACGGAGACAAACGATGCAATCTTGCACTTTGATGGTGGTTGTGGAAAGCACATGACGGGCAACAAGAATAACCTTATAAACTATAGACGGTGGTCTAAAGGTCCAACAATAAGGTTTGCTGGTGGAGGCTCTGGTTCTACAAAAGGCTATGGTGATGTGAAGTTAGGATGCATAAACATCACTGGAGTTCTTTATGTCAAAAATCTTAAGTTTAACCTTTTCAGCATGAGTCAGTTTGCTGACAAAGGATACTTCATCGAAATTAAAAGTGATGAATGTAAACTTGTAGATTTTGAGACTAAAAAGGTAATAATGATTGCAAGAAGATCAGGAGGCTTGTACACCGTTGATTGGTGTTCAGCAAACGTTGAAAAATGCCTTGTCTCAGATCATGATTGCCTTGCTGAAAAAGCATGGTTATGGCATAAACGAACAAGTCATCTAAACTTCAAGGCGCTGAATAAGCTGTCTAAAAAGGCACTTGTAGTTGGATTACCTAGGGTTACTTTTAAGAAGGATGGTGTTTGCAATGCATGTCAGCAAGGAAAGCAAACCAAATCTTCTTTCAAGAACAAGGCAGTACCGTCAACTACAAAACCTTTACAACTCTTGCACATGGACTTGTTTGAATCTTCTTCAACAAGCTATGCTGGTAAGAAGTATGGTCTAGTCGTGGTAGATGACTATTCAAGATTCACTTGGGTAGTATTCATCAAGCACAAATCTGAAACCAAGACTGAAATACCTAACTTGCTGAATAAGCTTGAAGTCATGAAAAATGACAAGGTAAAAGTCATAAGGACAGACCATGGTACTGAGTTTGTAAACCAGTACATAACTGAATATTGTACCTTAAAAGGTATTCAACATCAGTTATCCTCAGTAAGAACACCACAGCAAAATGGTGTTGCTGAACGGAAGAATCGCACCCTGAAAGAAGCCGCAAGAACAATGCTTTCTGACACTGAAATAAGTGAGGCTTATTGGGTTGAAGCGATTAATACCGCCTGCTATACTCAAAATAGATGTCTGATTACTAAGGAATACAACAAAACTCCTTATGAATTGTTTGTTGGAAGACCTCCTAACATCACTCATCTAAGAGTATTTAGTTGCAAGTGTTTCGTTCTTAACAATGGTAGAGAATACCTTAGAACATTTCAACCAAAGGCAGACGAAGCGATATTTCTTGGCTACTCCTTGCATAGCAAAGCCTATAGAGTTTACAACAAAAAGGCACAAAAGATTGAAGAATCTGTGCATGTTGTATTCTACGAGAAGTCACAAGGTGTGCCTGCTGAAGAAGAAATATCAGAATGTATGAAAAAGCTAATCATACACGAGCAAAGAACTGAATCTGATGCTAGGCAAATCAAGTCAATTGAACTAAATGATGATTCTGACAATGACTCTCCCCCCCCCCCCCGAGTCATGACAAGATAAATATAGTTCACGACAAAGAATTTCCAACAAAAGACGCGGTTGCTCCGGAAGTTGCTGAAATTACGCAATCTCCAGTACCTGGTGATGAAATACCTCAATCTAGCAATGCTGAACAAGCAGTTGCTCATGAACAAATCTCAGCAGAGACAGAAATTCCCTGTAGTACTGAACAAGTACATACTGAAGAGTCACATGCTGATGAGCAAACATATCCTGATCCAACAATCAGGAAACCTGTTAATAAATGGATTAGAGATCATCCCTCTACGGATATGATTGGTGATATTAATAAACGCCAAGTGACTAGATCTAAAGCTACTCACGGACTTGCTGAAGAAGCAACTGCCGTAGAAGTAGAATCATTGTTCTCTTGATTTGTTTCAGAAATTGAACCTAAAACCATAGAAGAAGCTTTGAAGCATTCTGAATGGATAAAGGCAATGCAAGAAGAATTGGATCAACTTGAAAGGAACAAAGTCTGGAAACTTGTGCCACTTGCTGAAGACAAGAAAGCTATTGGTACAAAGTGGGTGTTCAGAAACAAGCTGAGTGATTCTGGTGAACTAACAAGAAATAAAGCACGTTTAGTTGCTCAAGGTTACTGTCAGACTGAAGGATTGGACTATGATGAGTCTTATGCACCAGTTGCAAGATTGGATGCAATTAGGCTTTTCTTGGCCTTTGCTGCTCACAATGACTTCATTGTTTACCAAATGGATGTTAAAAGTGCATTCTTAAATGGTGAACTTGCTAAAGAAGTCTACCTAGAACAACCCCCTGGCTTTGAACTTCCCTCAGAAATCAAGATGGTATAAAAGCTTCAGAAAGCTGTATATGGTCTAAAGCAAGCACCAAGAGCATGGTATGATACCTTGGCTAAGTTCTTGCTGGAAAATGGTTTCAAGAAAGGTGAAGTTGACAAAACATTATTTACCACGAACCATGATGGTAAAATAATCTTAGTTCAAATTTATGAGGATGACATAATTTTTGGATCTAAGGACAAGCAACTTTGTGATGATTTTGCCAAGCTCATGACAAATAAGTTTGAAATGAGTATGATGGGAAAATTGAATTATTTCCTAGGGTTGCAAGTCAAGCAACTCAAAGATGGAATATTCATAAATCAAGCAAAGTATGCGAAAGAAATGCTCATAAAGTTTAGGATCAAAGAGGATGAGAAACCTGAAAAGATCCCTATGAGTGTTGGTACCAAATTGGGGTATACTAAAGAGGACAAAAGTGTTGAAGAACACAAGTATATGAAGCTCATTGGTTCCTTGTTGTATCTAACAGCAAGTAGACCTGACATTCAGTATGCTGTTTGTGTGTGTGCAAGATTCCAATCTGATCTAAGAGAATCACACTACAAAAAGGCAATCAAGATACTGAAATATGTTAAAGGTACAGTCAATGTTGGATTATGGTATCCTAAAGATTCTGGACTTGAATTGGTTGGCTATTCTGATGCTGATCATGGAGGATCAACTCTTGATAGAAAAAGTACCTCTGGAACTTGTCAGTTTTTGGGTACTAGATTAATATCATGTTTCAGCAAGAAGCAAACCTGTGTCGCCAATTCATCTACTGAATCTGAATACATTGCAGCTGGTTGTTGCACAGCTCAAATCCTATGGATTCAGCAACAATTAAGAGATTATGGTATTTCTGCAAAGAAAACACCAATCTTTTGTGATAATACAAGTGCTATTGCAATCACGCAAAATCCTAAGTTTCACTCTAGGACAAAGCACATTGATATTAGACATAATTTCATTAGAGATCATGTGGAAAAAGGTGATATTGAGGTTGTGAAAGTAGGAACTGAAGATCAGCTTGCTGACATCTTTACCAAGCCCCTACCGGATAATAGGTTCACAATGCTAAGGTATAACCTTGGATTGATTGAACTACCTCAATAAGGGATATACTTGGCAGAGTGCTGAAACAGGTATTCAGCAAGCCAAAGTATTCCTATTTTACTGATTTCTTCTAAGAATTGATAAGTCACTTAAAGATTGCTGAAACAGGCATTCAGCAAGTAATTCCTTCAAAACGGGTATTTGTTAGGAAATTTGATCACTTGCTGAGACAGGCACTCAGTAAGAGAAAAAACTTAAAGATTGATGAGACGGGCACTCAGACAATCAAAAGATACTGAAACAGGTATTCAAGTATCAAAGAATTTTTCTGAGACGGGAACTCAGAAAAAGAGCAAAGCTCATCTCTCAGATTTTACCAAATGATATCTCATGTACAAAAAGAATTTACTGATACGGGAAATCAGAAATATCTTTTAAACTTAAGACAATATGAGAAATCTAAGTAAGGGGGAACTTTCAGCAAGTATCAAGAGTGATAATTCAAACTCGCTGAAAAGATTCTGGTCTATTTCAGCAAGCAATCTATTCCCTTAAAACTCGGTAAATCAATTTGTGACGTTAAACTGGCACAGATAAACTCGCAATAATCATGACATGAAATTCAATCGTGGCCATTGATTAAAAGGAGTTACTTATCTAACGGCTCACAAAACAAAGAGAGAGAGTGCTCTGACGGTTTTAGTTAGTGGGCTACTACGCATTCAATGCAAAGTCTCCACTAACTCCAATGTTTCTCTGTTTTGCCCTTGCTGAGAACTCAAATCGATTGAGTTTCTCACACACCAGAGACACTATATAAAGAAGGAGTTAGAGAAATGACAAAATTCTTTAACTCACATTTCCTTTCTCTGCAAATTCTAGCCTGAATCTACTGTACCTCCGATCAAAAAGAAAACTATCTCTTTTCGTACACATTTTCTTGCTCTATAAAACGAAATGGCTCCCAGACAAAGTTATCAAAGTCCTCAAAGTCGTCAAAGGTTGACAGTGCTGAAACACGCATTGCTCCAGTGACTACTCCGGCCACAAGCACAACGAAAGTTGTGTTGAAAAACGACCGAATCACAGAAAAACCTATGCCTCCGTCATATCTTGACACTGCAAAGTGTGAGATGTTGATGCAATGGGGAGGGTTTGCAAAAGAAAAGTACATTAGGTACTTTTATGAACAAGAACTTGATGACCAAAATGAAGAGGCGCTTGAGTTTATCAAGCAGCAAGGCCTCATGAACTTTATCTCTGCTCGCACTAAGCAAGTGAGCATGATTGATACAATGGAATTCTACAACAATGCAGAAATCCAGTCCCTTACAGACAGTAATGGAGTCACTGAAAAAGTGATCCTTACTTATGTTCAGAACACGCAAATCGTCCTGAAATGGACTGATTTAGCGGAGATTTTTCAGATTCCAACCACTGGAACTGAAGATGACGTCACTGCCACTGACGAAGAAATTGAAGCTTTCTACAGTGACGTCAGAAATGAAAAATGAAGAAAGGCGAGATAGCTCCCGTGACTTGGACAAAGCACGTTAAGAGAAAGCATCTCTGCCATTCACTTGGTCTAGTAGCTCTGCTACTAATAAAAGTTCTTGACTCCCAAGTTGGAGGAATTGACCAAGTAGGCCTGAGAAGATGGCCATTGCTGATGCATATCTATGAAATAAAACGGAACTTAACTGGGCTAAGTACATTTTCAACAGGCTTGTTGATTGTGTTACTAAGTTTAAGGTAAAGGTAGAAGACAACAAGGTCTCACCTTCCTTTCCAGTTATGTATGGAATCAAATTATGCTATATCCTTGAACATTTCAGGATTCAGCTAAGAAACCCATTGCCAATCAAGAAATTTGTGTGCAATGTGGGAAGATCTTTCTACAAGCAGAATGTACCTAAGATTGTTGGAAAGAAAACTAAGAAGACAACAACTGCAAATGTTGTCAGCACAAGCCAGCAAGAAAGGTATACAACAGCTGCAGATGTTACCATTCAGCAACTTAGAGATGAAACTGTTGTTGGTGGTGGTAACACAAATGAAACTGCTGTAGAAAATCAACAAGGTACGTGTACAACACCAGTTGCTGAAAATGCAACTATAGATGACTTTGGGAAACTGGAGAAATCTAACAAGAAAAAGAGGAAATCTGATATGACACTCAGACTGCAGCGTCATCAGCAA
The DNA here is from genome assembly GCA_028274465.1 of Plantago ovata. NCBI lineage: Eukaryota > Viridiplantae > Streptophyta > Magnoliopsida > Lamiales > Plantaginaceae > Plantago > Plantago ovata. The sequence goes on along the minus strand of CM051457.1, from coordinate 86,085,130 downwards.
ATCCCGTACCTAAGAGGAAACGAACAAGCAACAGAAGGAAGAAATCACTGGCTCGCCAGTCACTCCTGATGTCCAAGACTCCTCAGTCAATTCCTAGACAAATGCTGAAACGCATTTGCCAGTAGATGTTGCTGAGGTAATTACTGAAGCTATGTCAGCAATGTTGAAGTGTTGGCGGAAGCCTTCAACAATCAACTTAATGTTGATAACTCTACTGAAATAGACCACAAGGCAGTGGAAATGAAATTCCTGCCCAAGTCCCAGATATCTACATTGTAGATATTCCAGATGATCCAACATGGACCAGCAAGTGACATTGCTGCTGATCTGCAAAGAGCGGCACTTGCTGATGCTGCTGAAAAGATGGTTGCTGAACAAGCAACTCATCAAGTTGCTGAAAACGCTTGCTGATGGACCAGTTGCTGATAGCAATGGTTCCAGTCCCTGAAGTTGCTGAAACTCAAGAAGCATTATTCAACGACGCATCTCTGATGCTGAGAATACTGGCCCAAGTTCACCCAAGACTTCAATTGACAAAGTCAAGCTTGTACTGGAAGATGTAAGCAACACAAATGGAGTTGGAGATTGAAGAATCATCCAACAAGTCAATTGATCTCTTCATGACAAGCAGTGAGCTTAAAGGTCAAGCTGCTTCTGCTCAACTTGTCATTCAGAGACAAGGAGATTGCTGAAAACCGCACAGCTTTCTCAGATAGAGAAAAACCAGAAGTCTCCTGAAGAAAA
>CM051457.1:85933046-86084286 GCA_028274465.1 Plantago ovata | reverse complement strand
TTTTCTGAGACGGGAACATCAGAAAAAGAGCAAAGCTCATCTCTCAGATTTTACCAAATGATATCTTCATGTACAAAAAGAATTTACTGATACGGGACATCAGAAATATCTTTTAAACTTAAGACATATGAGAAATCTAAGTTAGGGGAACTTTACGCAAGTACAAGAGTGATAATTCAAACTCGCTAAAAAGATTCTGGTCTATTTCAGCAAGCAATCTCTCCCTTAAAACTCGGTTTAAATCAATTTGTGACGTTAAATGGCTAAGAAAACTCGCAATAACATGACATGAAATTCAATCGTGGCCATTGATGATTAAAGGAGTTACTTATCTAACGGCTCAAAAACAAAGAGAGAGAGGGGCTATGACGGTTTTAGTTAGTGGGATATACGGCTTTCAATGCAAAGTCTCCACTAACTCAATGTTTCTTGTTTTGCCCTTCTGAAGCACTCAAATCGATGAGTCTCACCACACCAGAGACACTATATAAGAAGGAGTTCGAGAAAGACCAAATTCTTTAATCACATTTCCTTTCTCTGCAAATTCTAGCCTGAATCTACTGACCTCCGATTACAAAAAGAAAATCATCTCTTTCGTACACATTTTCTTGCTCTCTAAAACGAAATGGGCTCCCAAGAACAAAGTTATCAAAGTCCTCAACTTCGTCAAAGGTTGACGGCTGAAACACGCATTGCTCCAGTGACTACTCCGGCCACAAGCACAACGAAAGTTGTGTTGAAAAACGACCGAATCACAGAAAAACCTATGCCTCCGTCATATCTTGACACTGCAAAGTGTGAGATGTTGATGCAATGGGGAGGGTTTGCAAAAGAAAAGTACATTAGGTACTTTTATGAACAAGAACTTGATGACCAAAATGAAGAGGCGCTTGAGTTTATCAAGCAGCAAGGCCTCATGAACTTTATCTCTGCTCGCACTAAGCAAGTGAGCATGATTGATACAATGGAATTCTACAACAATGCAGAAATCCAGTCCCTTACAGACAGTAATGGAGTCACTGGAAAAGTGATCCTTACTTATGTTCAGAACACGCAAATCGTCCTGAAATGGACTGATTTAGCGGAAATTTTTCAGATTCCAACCACTAGAACTGAAGATGACGTCACTGCCACTGACGAAGAAATTGAAGCTTTCTACAGTGACATCAGAAATGAGAAAATGAGAAAGGCGAGATAGCTCCGTGACTTGGACAAAACACGTTAAGAGAAAGCATCTCTGCCATTCACTTGGTCTAGTAGCTCTGCTACTAATAAAAGTTCTTGACTCCCAAGTTGGAGGAATTGACCAAGTAGGCCTGAGAAGATGGCCATTGCTGATGCATATCTATGAAAATAAAACAGAACTTAACTGGGCTAAGTACATTTTCAACAGGCTTGTTGATTGTGTTACTAAGTTCAAGGTAAAGATAGAAGACAACAAGGTCTCACCTTCCTTTCCAGTTATGTATGGAATCAAATTATGCTATATCCTTGAACATTTCAGGATTCAGCTAAGAAACCCATTGCCAATCAAGAAATTTGTGTGCAATGTGGGAAGATCTTTCTACAAGCAGAATGTACCTAAGATTGTTGGAAAGAAAACTAAGAAGACAACAACTGCAAATGTTGTCAGCACAAGCCAGCAAGAAAGGTATACAACAGCTGCAGATGTTACCATTCAGCAACTTAGAGATGAAACTGTTGTTGGTGGTGGTAACACAAATGAAACTGCTGTAGAAAATCAACAAGGTACGTGTACAACACCAGTTGCTGAAAATGCAACTATAGATGACTTTGGGAAACTGGAGAATCTAACAAGAAAAGAGGAAATCTGATATGACACTCAGACTGCAGCGTCATCAGCAAATCCCGTACCTAAGAGGAAACGAACAAGCAACAGAAGGAAGAAATCACTGGCTCGCCAGTCACTCCCTGATGTCCAAGACTCCTCAGTCAATTCCTAGACAAATGCTGAAACGCATTTGCCAGTAGATGTTGCTGAGGTAATTACTGAAGCATATGTCAGCAATGTTGAAGTGTTTGCGGAAGCCTTCAACAATCAACTTAATGTTGATAATTCTACTGAAGATAGACCTCAAGGCAGTGGAAATGAAATTCCTGCCCATGTCCCAGATATCTACATTGTAGATATTCCAGATGATCCAACTTTGAGACCAGCAAGTGACATTGCTAATGATCTGCAAAGAGCGGCACTTGCTGATGCTGCTGAAAAGATGGTTGCTGAACAAGCAACTCATCAGGTTGCTGAAACAACGCTTGCTGAAGGACCAGTTGCTGAAATAGCAATGGTTCCAGTCCCTGAAGTTGCTGAAACTCAAGAAGCATTATTCAACGACGCATCTCGTGATGCTGAGAATACTGGCCCAAGTTCACCCAAGACATCAATTGACAAAGTCCAGCTTGTACTGGAAAATTTAAGCAAACAAATGGAGTTGGAAATTGAAGAATCATCCAACAAGTCAATTGATCTCTTCATGACAAGCAGTGAGCTTAAAGGTCAAGATGCTTCTGCTCAACTTGTCATTTCAGAGACAAGGGAGATTGCTGAAACCGCACAGCTTTCTCAGATAGAGAAAAACCAGAAGTCTCCTGAAGAAACAGTCCAAGAAGCTGAAGAAACTGTTAATGCTGAAAGGACTGAGCCACAACATGTCCTTCCTCAGCAGGTAGTTAATTCAACCATCAGTAAAACTTCAAATTCTGAAAATTGTTCTTTTGCTAAATTATCCTATCTCTACAGACTTCTCAAGATGCAAGTCAGATGGTTGCTGAAGCCTCTGCACCAGAATCAACACTCCCTGCTTAGCAGGTAGTTAATAATTTTGGTATAAAAACTAAGTTTGACAGCTTAGTACTTGTGTCTAACTTCAATTTATTTCAGGATGAACAAATGGAGGATGCTACTCAAGCTCCTCATGGAATGGAAATTGTACTACATGAGCTTGCTGACTCTCAGCAGGTAAATCATGTTTCAGATATAAACTCTAAAACAATTCTCCAAACCAATCCTGATCTAAATAACATTCTTTTTCAGGCTCAAAAGGAGACCACTGAAGTGGTACTCATCACTGAAGATCATCAAGTAAGTTCTGAAGAACTATACTTGAACTTCAAGAGGACAACTTTGTCAAAAGTTGCTAAGTCCGTCAGCAACTGGCAAAGGTACAGGCGAATGGATTTCTCAGATCTTCACCTTCATCTCTCAAATGAGAAAAAGAGATCTTCTCTGCTGAAGCTCGAAACATTTGTCCACTCCATCCTTCTTGAAGAAATGACATATTCTCAGCAAATGAGCTCCAATCTGATTGCTCAAATCAGAGAGAATATGAAGGCCAAATTCAAGAGTGCCTCTCCAGCTGAACAAGTTGTGATGCTCAAAGGTCTATTTGTACCAATGGTGGCTGATCCCCACAAAATAAATGAGGAAGAAGAAGTGACAAGTGTTGCTTTGTATAAGCACGTGGAGCTAGTCATTCTGACAGATGATGAAGAAGAAGAAGAAGATGAGAACATTCCCACTGATCCCAGTGATGATGAAGGGAAAGATTCCAAGGACAAGAAAGACGATGATGATGACAATCAAGGTCCAAGTCCAGATGCTAGAGGATTGAAGTTAACAGTTGCTGAAATTACTCAATCTGACAATCAGCAAGCTGAACAACAACAATCTCAGCAAGAATCTCAACCTCCTCCTGCTGCTGCTGAAAATCAAGCACCTGTGCAAGGTGCTGATACTGAAGAAGAATACGCCAGAAAAAGGGCTGCCTTGAAAAATGGCAAAAGCCCAGGTTCTGATGCCAAGGTAACTGAAGAAAACCTTGATGATGAGGATGAACAAGATGAAGATTACCAACGCGCTCTCCAGAACAGTCTCTTGATCCATGCAAGGCATACGCAGGATCTAGAAATTGGTCAATCTTCAGAAGTGAGAACAAAGGAAGTCCCCTCCCTTCCACTTACTACTGGCGAAACTCCAGTAATTGAGTCTCATACTCAATTAAAACTAACTACTGGCGAAACTCCGATGTTGCAATCCATGTCTAAGGGGGAAGAAAAGAAGAGATCCAGAAAAAGAAACCAATCCCCTCCTCCTCCTGTTGTTGATGTGCCTCTGCCCATAGAACCGCTTGCTGAAAAAGAGCAAAGTTCTAAAAGGCAAGCAGAATCTGAGTTGAATTTAGCAAGTACCAAAAAGAGAAAAACTGCTGCTGAAACTCAAGATTTTTGCCGTACTAAAAGTCATCACAATCTGAATGAAGAAGATGATGAAGATGATGACAATCAAACAATATCTCAAGCCATAAGAGCTAGACCCTTAACAGCCTTGACTCCGTCTGGCCACTCAAAGCATTTCTCGTCTGACTCTTCAGCAAGAGATCAAGACAATGCTAAGACAAGAAGAAGAAGGCAGAGACAGGAAGAAAAAAGGCTGGCCAGCATTGCTATTGGCTCCGTCATTGAATACACAAAAACCAGCAATGAGGAAACCACTCAGAATGTAATAAGAAACATTCATGGTTGCTGGATCTTAAAGATGGAAGACTTGCTGGTGACTGAGTTCTTTCCTACACCCATTTTGAATCAAATGTTCAAATGGATTGAACTCAAGGTCCAAAGAAAGCAAAGGGAAGAATCCCTCCCAAGAAATATTGCTGGAAAATGGTTGAATCTTGAGGTCCAAGTAAGAAGAATTTCCATTGGTAAGACATACAAACAAGAACCAAATCTGATCAAACCACCTGGCATCGCTTACTACTCTAACACAGTAACAAAGAAACCTAAGAAGAAACTTGGATTGATTCCTTGTGAGTACTTCTATCTCATTGCTAAGGATCAAGAAGAAGATCTTCTCTGGCTGAGAAAGATTCATCCAAAAAACATTTCAGATACACAGCTTCTCCATGCCAGCAATTGGGGCATGCATTTGTGGGTAATTAATTACATGGAAATGAATGCTGAAAAGCATCAACATACTGCCTGCAAAAACGAAAGAATTCTTCAACTACAAGTCCGTAGGCTTCTGGAAAACTACGAAAAGGACTATGTTGAATTTACTGCACTTGCTGAGAAGAGTGTAAGAGAAATTTTGAGAAAATCCTCTGAAAGAGCTTAAGTCCCTGCAATAGTTTTTGTTAAAGTTTTTGCTTGCTGATTCTATTTAAGTTATATATGCTTTTTCTTGTAATCTTCTGAAAGATAACTATCAGCAATGAAACTTTTGACTCTTATTGGTTTTTGATTATGCAATTTACTTATGCTTACTGTTTAATTATTCAAGTATGCTTGCATTAATCAACTGATTTATTCAACATCAGAATCCTCTAAAAGTGGATTAGTTGAGAGATTACGCCACTCTCAGATACCACTATAAAAGTGTTTGTGTGATTTATTTTCTGTACTTAGCTTTCAGCATTTCATATCTGTTTGTACACAGTCACTCACTTCACTTGTTGAAACCTTTACTTGGTGAAAAAGCACTTATTGTAACAAAGACTTCCGCTCTCTGATTTTAAGTATCAGCAAACCAAGCTACTGTAAAGTAACTTACGCTTGCTGAGAAAGTTAAGTATCAGCGAACTCATTACTGAAAAGTAATAAGTACTTGCTGAGAAAGTTTTAAACGACGAAAGTTTGAAAAGACTATTCACCCCCCCCTCTAGTCTTTTCTTGTTGTTTAAAGGGACCAACAGTTACCGACGAAGGTTGTCAATCTCCAAAGAAGCGCAAACTCACAAGCTCCAAATTGATAGAAAAATAGTCTCCTATGCTAAGAATTCCTAGAACAGGCTCTGGAGAATTCCTACCTAAAACTATGTGAAAAGGTATGAAAAAAGGTCTGAGAAAGTATGAAAAACGTAGAGAAACTTGCAACTATATATAGGAGTTCTGCACGCGTGGAGCGAGTCGCCCCAGACACCGCGCGAACCGCCTGGTGTGGGGCGAACCGCACAAGATCCCGGGCGAACCGCCCGGGAGCTCCAGTCGGCGAGAAACGCATTTTTGACGCGTTTTAGATCTTCTTCTCCTTTTCGAACTCGGTTTCTGCCTTCTACTGACCTTTAAGCCTTGAAACTCGACCCCTAGACCTCAAATCTCATCCGGAACCTTCTAAATACTCCAAGAATGCCCTCGGAACACTGATTCTTCGTTCACTTCAATATAATTGCCCGAAAAATCACGTTTTTCACCTAAAACCTGAAATATGCAAACTAAACGGAAACGTGACACTATTCTAATAAAATGCACTATAATATAGCTAAATTAACATAGAGGATATCTAAAATAGGTGAAAAAAGACTCGAATGAAGGTGTAAAATACACGTTCATCAAATCTCATTCCAGCCTCGCACCGCTATCAAGTCACAAGCCCTCGCAGACTTCATCGCCGACTTCGCACTCAGTGGAAACTCTCAGTTGACTGCTAAAGCAATATCAGAGGCAGTGGACTTGGTATGGTGCTCACATCACCACAAGGAGACATAATTCATCGATCTATTCGATGTGGATCCAATAGCGACTCATCTTTGTCAACCTCCTTCATGGGGTTGACAAATAAAAAACAGAACATGAATCATCTTCGTCAACCTCCTTCATGTGATCGACAAATAAAATACGAATCATCTTTGTCAACCTCCTTCATGAGGTCGACAAATAAAACATGAATCGTCTCTGTCAACCTTCTTCATGAGGTCGGCTATCAAGTAAAACCCAGTATTGAATCATTTTTATCAACGGTCGACAAGTAAAACATGGGTCATCTTGCCAACCTCCTTCATAGGGTCGACAAATAAAAAGAACATTCTTTGTCAACATCCTTCATGAGGTCGACAAGTGAAGCATGAATCATCTTTGTCAACCTCCTTCGTGAGTTCGACAAGTAAAACATGAACCATCTTTGTCAACCTCCTTCATGAGGCCGACAAGTGAAATATCAAACACAGTCATCTTTGTCAACCTCCTTCATGAGGCCAACAAGTAAAACATGAATCATTTCTGTCAACCTCCTTCATGAGGTCGACATATAAAAATAAGACATGAATCATCTTTGTCAACCCCCTTCATGAGGTCGACAAATAAAACATGAATTGTCTTTGCCAACCACCTTCAAAAAAAAAAAAAAAAAAAAATTCCAAACGTGATTCATCCCTACCTACCTCCTTCATGAGGTCGACAAACAAAATATAGAACATTAGATACCCTTACCAGCCTCCTTCTTGAGGTCAGTAAGTGAAATGCAGAGCTACCCTTACAATTACCAATCTCCTTCATGAGGTTAGTAAGTAAGATGTGAAGCACTAGTCACCCTTGCCAACCTCTCTCATGAGGTTAGTAAGTAAAATAGTCCAAAACCAAAAACCTCCTTCGTGAGGTCATGTCTCAGCACATGAGTCGTGCAAAATTAAACCGACCTCATGGAGTCGGTCAGCAAGTGAATTTTAACTTACGAGTTATCCAAATCCTCAACCACGCCCGTACAGTCATGTCGCTACTCAAACAAATAAAGAACGCAATAATGATTAGGCACAAATCCACCTCAAGCAATAACAGTAAAACATAGATTGGCATACTAGCAGCAAAGGTGTAGTGTCAAATTAATTAATTCCAAGTTTGTGTCAACACAAAACGTCCCAACTCGTTGAAATAGACAAAAGTCAAGAATCAATCCCCGAGTACATAACATAAGTACACAACTACGTTTACCCAACATGAAGGGTTCAAATATATAAGTCGGTAAGTTCGACTTAACAAGAACAAACTCACTAATTAAAGACCACCCTCATATGGTCATTCAACACCTAAGTCTCAACAATATATGTCCACCCTCTCTCAGTTAATTCCATCAAACTAACTAACCATGAGTAGTCATCCACAATCTTTGTTCAAGATTAACCCATGATAGAGGGTCGGTGACTTCCCCTTTATTCCCACCAAGCCAACTATACTCGACTAGCCGATCCAAAGCACTTGTGCACGGCTGGGTGAAAGTAAGAGATGATGATGTCGTTTTTCACAAATTAAATTTGTTTAAAAAGCCAAAGAACACCTTTCACTACACAAACAGAGTGCAATGGCAAGTTGTCCCCGAGTGTCGTTCTCTCGGGACCTAACGTGGCTTTGATCAAGGTTTTTGCTAGCTAATTTCAGTCAACTAGATGATGATTTTTGAGAAAGATGTTTGAACAAAGGAAGTGAGAAATCAAGAGTTTTTGTAAACAAGTTTGGAAAATGGTCGGTGGTAGAAATAGAATACACATGCATGGATTACGAATATGCTCACAAGTTCAGTGCGTAAATCCTTCAACTAAGTCTGCTAAGCAACTTGTCTAGGTAACTTTCAAGACACACATCATGAAAGGCCACTATCAATAATTTAGAGGTGTTTGTCACCAACACCATTTATCTAGCATGCTGCAAATCACTAACATACAATCCTATAGCTTTCATTTCCAACGAGTTTGTCACATACTCTATTCGAATATATTTTATAGGGAACTACGAATCATATGAAGTAATTTGCAGAAAGATTGACTCACAACCTCATGTAAGCATAAGCATAATCCATAACATGCATAATTCTACATTCTACCACCAACACAAAGGATTTAGCTACTCATATTCATCAACATAGACATCAATTCATATGAATAATAATCAGAATACATCAGATCAAACTACAAGACAAGAGAGTGATACAAGTTACCACCAAAGCTGTCACTAATCGGTGGAAAGCAAAGAAAACCTCTCCGTAGATGATTACAAATGATGAATTCCAATCAAAATCTCGAATCCCAACCTAAATTACAATGAATCTATGAGTTTCTCTAAGTTTTTGGGGTTAGGGCTGTCCAAAACTCGTCTCCAATGTTCTGTATATAAAAAAGTAACTCCAAAATCAAGTAATGAATGCAAAATCTGGATCTGTAACAGTTGCCAAGCGCTTCGCTTGGGCAGAGCCAAGCGAAGCGCTTGCTTCCTGTTCCTCTTTTGAAATCTCCTGAAATTCCAAGCGTCCCGCTTCTCCAATTCCAAGCGAAGGGCTTGCCTCCTGGGCAGATTTTGGCCTCGAAACTCGATCTTTTGCCCACGAACGGCCCTCGGGTGCCTTGGGCTCGTTCTTCTCGGTACTTATTGGGGCTCAGACACTCACGAACAAGCCACGGAGATTTCGGAACTTCAACGGGGCCATCTTTTCCATCAAAAAGGCTCGTTTTTAGCTCCAAAAAACGCCGTTTCGTACCTAAGTGCCTGAAAATGCAGAAAACACAAAACGTGACACTATTCTACAAAACTAACCAAAAAACAAGGCTAAAAGATAGCAAAAGAAGGTAAAAAAGACAAGATGAACGCGTCAAAAATACGTTCATCAAACTCCCCAAACCAAACCTTTGCTTGTCCTCAAGCAACAAACTATCCTAAATGCAACACAAAAGGAGTCTCATGCCAAGTAAAGTGAACTAATCTATTGAATCTACCAAATGCTTATGAACAAAACCAAATGAGCATGACATGCAAGTAAGTTGAAGAATGCCTCGATTGAGAATATACACATTCTCATGTGCACTTGGTTAAGCAAAGGAGTCTCTCGTAACATCTTCTACCTGGACCTGGTCTGTGACGACACAATGATTCACATTATCATACTACAATTGGCCCGTGCCTATGAAACCGAGGGCTTACTACTGTTCACGAAGCGAGACTTTTCCTCAAAAGAGCGCGAACCAATACTGGCTCTCATCAAACGAAGGAGGGCTCCCTAGAAAAAGAAGACACTCCCCTATTCTACCTAGACTCTCAAAGAACGAATCTCAATCAACCACTTCTTGAATAGCAAGACGAGGGTGGTCAAGAACAGGCCTTGGACAAAGGCGACACGAAACAAAAGATAGAATTTACAACTCGATACTTCACAAGGACAAAATATTTACATGACACTTGACACTACGAGACTGCTTTTGGCTTGCAACGACCCTTCTTTTGCTTTTGGGTCTTATTCTTTATTTTCTTTCTTCTTTTTTATTTTCTCTTTTTCTTTTCTCTTTTTTTTTTTTTTTATATAGCTAGGCAAGCAGCAGTACTACGTGTCAAAAACCTCCCCAAACCTATTCGAGAGAATAGGTTTGAGCACAAAGACGAAAAAGAAAAAGAGAAACTTTTTACAAAGACACCTCCCCAAACCTATTCGAGAGAATAGGTTGGGACACAAAACAAAAGAAAAATAAAGTAAGAAAAATCTACAACGACTCAAGACGAAAGACAAGTATAACAACGTAACCCCTTCTCCAAACCTACTCGATAGAATAGGTTTAATACAAGGAATCACACACCTCACACTACCTCCTTCCTAGGCATTTGGCAATCTCTAATCGAGGTGAAAAACTTGTCGCCTCTTACGTACATAATTACACGGGTTACAACCATAGATTCTAACATGCATCTTTTTATATGGTCATCGTGAACCGCAGTAGAAGAAACACCACTCGAGGTGATGTCGAGACTACTAAGCTTAACTAGTGCACAAGTGAATGTGACAAACCAAGCGAGACAAGCCTCAAACTACTTGCAAAGTGATGCAACATATGATAATGGTCATAAGCACTTAGTCTACACAATAGAAAAGTTCGAAAAAACTTGGCAATAGACTCCACACAACAACGTGCAACAACTAATCTATGGATGATATGCATGCAAAATTTGAAAAAACACGACAAATCACATGAACTTGAGTAAAATCAGGCATGTACGAACCACACAAGCATATAGTACTGAAAATCCAATACCCCCTCCCCAAACCTAAACTTTTGCTCATCCTCGAGCAAAGAAAAGTTGAATGAAAAGGAAAAATTGGATTGAAAGTACACTTCCCTGAGATAAAGGTTCGTGTCCAATCTCCTATATATGAGTAGTACCTGAAAGGACTCAAGAAACATGTGAAAACGGGTGCACAAAGGTGGCGAAATGAGAAAAAGGGAAAATATGGAGGAACAGGGCCCAAGCGGCCCGCTTGGACTATGCCAAGCGAAGCGCTTGGCCAAGCGCTCCGCTTGGCATCATCCAAGCGGTCCGCTTGGTGATGCCCAAGCGGGGCGCTTGGCCTGTTTCCCCATTTTTTTGATTTTTCTCAATTCTAACCAACTAAGGCACCGAGACAAAAGGCTAAGCTACTCTAAACACGACAAAAGGCACACAGGCCACAACTACAAAAGCAAACTAAGAGTACAAGAGTCATAGCATCATACAACCAAATCGAAAGAAAAAGAGTTTCAACCAACAATAGTGAACAAGCAAAAATAACGATAATAAGGATACTACCGAATAAATGGCCTCTCTCATCTGAGTCTCTAGAAGGAAAGAGGAAGGTTGCTTCCACTACCATCACCTTGCGGGTGGAACGGGTACCCCGGAACTTGGCGAGCTAGAGCATCATACCGGTTTATCGTGTCCTCTTGGTGAACTCTCCACCTCTCGGTGTCCTCTGCTCGTGCGGTCTCCCCTTGGTGAAGGCACCAAGTCCCGTACATCTCATTGTATGTGTCAATGTTCATGGGCTTCTTAGCCCTCACAGTTGGCTCGATGTTGGGAACTCCGGCGGCCTTGCACATGCCCGTGATCAGATTGCCAAAGGCTAGCTTCCTATTTCTGTCCCGGTGTTGCTTGAACTCCTCGAAAATGATGATGCCGGGAGTGAGAGCTACATCGTTCAGAAGGGCGTACACCAAGGCTCCATAGTAAGACTGAATGGCGGTGTCATGAGTAGTAGGAATCAAGTTTGCATGGACAAACTTCAACATCATCCGAGCCTCGAAGGACAGATCATTGTGGTGCAAGACACGGGGTGGTTCCTCAGGCATCACATAATCATCCACGGTGATGCCTTCAACTATCTCCAATGGGAAGTGGGTGGTCTCCCGGTCGTAGACATAGACCTGAGTGTACTCGCGCCTCTCATAGGGCTCGGGCCTGCGATTTGGGTCACGCTCCAGAGGCGTTTCCAATTGCATCAGAAAGCTGGTGATGCTCAAGGGAGTGAAGACTACTCCTACTCCTCGGACGGGGACTTCAACGGTCCGTTCATCTCGATCCGCAAAGCCAATGTAGAAATCCTCCACCACGGCTTGGTCCCAATTGGGCATAACTTCTCCATAGTACTTCCATCCCCACTTGGTGATTAGGGCGTTGATCTCACCAACACCGGGCAATTCATTTTCGCTAGCCGTAAAGCGAATGCTCCTCTCCCGAATGTATGTGTGGGGACTGGAATGGAAGTGAGTTTCATATAACCTCGCTTTATCCGTTAGTTGATACCGAGCTCCCCTTTGACCATCCCTTGAGGATCCTTCTCCTCGGGTTCTCTTGTTCCTTCTTGTTGACATGGTACCTAGAAAAATCCCATTAGACCATTCCAATAGATCAAAATGACTAGACTCTTACACTACTACCAATCAATCTACTTCTACTCTAAGACAAGTATACGTTCTTCGTTTAAAACAAGTCATAACGCAACTAGTCGACTCTTAGACACCAAAACTCACTCAAGTGTTCTTTTTAACGAGTTTGAAGGCTTGCTAAAATTCAAACATAGCGAATCGAGAAGCTTTAACACTTCGTTACGATTAGCTAATTCGAATCAAACCAAGCAAACAAACTCGCCATTAGAACAACCCAACCAATCCTACACATTCTCATGCAATCTAAACAACACCAACATCATATCAATACTCAAATTTCGAGCTAACAATCATGCAAACAATTATCTAGCAAGAATTCAAGCCATAGAGTTCATCAAAATCAAAGTAAGCAAAATTCGAATTTAGACATCACATCCAATAAGAAACATGCTCAACAATCAATATCAAACTCTAATTTACCAATACATAACACAATTGAAGCCAATAATATCAAAATCCCAAATTCATGAAAGGTAGGGTTCTTGAGGGTTACCTTCGATTCCTTGTGAATGATGCTTCAAACGTGAAATTTGTTCGGTTTAGATGATAGAGGAGGTGATGGGCTCTTTAGAATGCACAAGATTGCAAAAATTGGTGGAGAATTGAGTGAGATTGAAGTTTTTGGGGTGAAAAATCGGGAAGAAGATGAAAAAGAATGAAGAGGAGAGCTTCAAAACTCAAGTGGCTCGCTTGGCTTTTAAAGAAGCCAAGCGAGCCGCTTGAGCGTCCCAAGCGAAGCGCTTGGTTCAAGCGGGACGCTTGGGTCGCCCCAAGCGCTTCGCTTGGATTTACAGTAGGAGAAGTTCCTACTGTAAATCCAAGCGGTCCGCTTGGCGACCTGGAGCTCCTAACTTCATTTTTTTTCGACTTTTCCTCAATTTTCACCTCAAAAACCTTGTCTACTCAACAAAACAAAATTTAAACATGCTTCTAATCTATATGCAATTACCTACAACCTCGGGTTGCCTCCCGAGAAGTGCCTTTGTTTAGAAGTCGTTGGCTCGACTCGTCTTAGCTCATGCGGGATCAATTTCGCATTGGGTACTAGACTTCCCCGTCCAAGTGCTCTTCAAAGCATCAAGTCCCTGCACATCTTGACAAACATAAAGAGGACCAAAGAATCCTACAAGTTCGTTAGTATCAACATAAGCACATGAATTAATTATGGCTCGCAACGTATGTTGCTTGCCATTTACCTCGAAGCTACATGTACGACGATACATGTCTATCACCATATGTACTTTGTTGATGAAGGCTCTACCCAAAAGAACCACATCCTTGAGCTTTGCGGAGGATGTAGGCATGACGATGAAGTTCGTCTTGACCTCTACACCGGCGACTCTTACCACTAGATTCTCGATCACACCCAATGTCTTCTTCATAGACCCGTCCGCCAATTGCACCATGCACTTCATTGGTCTTAAGCAAGACAAACCCGACTCTTCGTACACGTTCAAAGGTATGACATTCACACCCGCTCCCGTGTCTAGAGTTGCCACTATTCCATCCTTCTTACCCAAGCCGATTTCCACATCAAAGCTCTCTTGGATAGGCACTTCCACCATATCCACCAACTCATCCTCAGACGATGAGTTTTCATTCACTTTTTCCAGTATCGCATCAGATTGTGCGACCACTTTCTCTTCCACAACTACCTTAGGAGTCTCAAGCTCCTCATTCACTTTGCAAGTTTCAGTTATCTTGCAACTTGGCACCTCAACTCGTGCATTGTCTCTCACAACCGTGATCTCCACGGGCAAATCAGTCACCACGGTTATAGCCATGGCTTTCTCCGTGTTTCCGGGAAACTTCCCTTGCTCTCTACTCGCCCCTCGATCTATAAGCTCTTGTAGCTTCTTATGGAGACTGCTACTACTAGCCTCAAGCTTCTCAAAGCGTTGATTGTTAGTAGCCTCATTACGATAGTAATGCTCCATGAATTTGTTCGTCTTCATAACCAGATCATTGAGTGAAGTAACAAGAGAAGAAGGGAGCACCCCTCCACCTTGCGTTCCTGAACTAGCAACCGGAGGTGGGGGTGTGGGATTAGAAGGTGGTGCTCCTTCATACCAGTTGTTCCCATAGCTGAGACGGCTTCGATCTTGATGTGGACCATAGGCATATTGGTCCGGGTTGTGGACATAACCACGGTTGCGTTGGTTCTGGTTCCCACCTCGTGGTCCTTGTCCCCCACGGTTTTGTGGCCTAACATTGCCATATCCTTGGCCATAGTTCACGTCCTCGGTCACTTGCTCCCCTTCGGCAGCAGCATAGACCTCTTGACGGACCTCGTTCTTGATGAATTGCTCTCTAGCAAACTCAGAACGGCATAGATAGGCCGGGTGCCCATAATTCTTGCAAACACCACAAATCTCCTTAGAAGGGATAGGAACGCTTTGCCTCAAAGCTTGCTTGACCTCATGGGCGAACCCATCAAAGGCATCTTGTTCCACTACTACCTTTGCCTCTCCCCTTTGCTCCTTTTGAAGCACACGAGCTCTAACATTCCGGTTTTGAGAATTCCGGTACATCGTGTCTAGTTTCATTTGAGCTTGAGTAGGAGTCAACTCTCCCATACTTCCACCGCAAATGCTATCCACTTGAGATTGAATCTCAGGATGCAAGCCATTGTAAAAGAATTGGTGAAGCTGACCTTTATCATACCCATGGTGAGGGCATCTATGTTGCAACCCCATGAAACGATCATAAGCCTCGTGAAAAGCTTCATCATATCGCTGATCAAAGGTGCTAATTTGGCTCTTCATAGCCATCGTCTTGGAAGCGGGGTAGTACCGATCCATGAACTTGTCGAAACAGAGCGCCCATATAGTCAAAGACCCAGCCTCTAGAGTATTGAGCCAAGCCTTTGCTCGATCACCTAGACCCATGGAGAAAACCTTCATGCGAAGATCATCGTCCGTCACTCCAGTCGCCCGGTCGCCCAAGATGGAGAACAAAGTTCTCGAGCTCATTCAAGAACCCAATCACGTCCTCATTAACCATCCCATAGAACTTCGGAAGTTGTTGGAACATGTGGTTCTTTATCTCCAGGTTCCTAGTGGCATCATTGAGGACAATTGCTGGTCCTCTAGCCCCAACCGTTGGCTTGGTGAGTGAACGAATAGGTTGCTCCGCCATTTCACCTTCCACGAAAACCGACTCAAGAATTGGTTCAGAGAGATGTGAGAAAGATTCTTCTCTACTTCCAGATGTGGAAGCTCTAGATGCTACCCTTTCAAACTGAGAATTGAGATTCCTTCTTCTCCTCCGATACAAGCGATCGATTTCGTCTATGTAAGGTTCAACGTTAGGCCCACCCGTTCGGGTTCTAGGCATACACACACCTGAAATACAAGATACTGAGTATCTCAAGCAAAAAGAAACAAAAACAGAAATGAGACAAAGAAGAGATGTTGGCTGAAAAAACAAAACAAAAACACCAACCAAAGCAGTTAAGTCCCCGGCAACGGTGCCAAATTGATGATGTTGTTTTTCACCAATTAAATTTGTTTAAAAAGCCAAAGAACACCTTTCACTACACAAACATAGTGCAATGGCAAGTTGTCCCCGAGTGTCGTTCTCTCGGGACCTAACGTGGCTTTGATCAAGGTTTTTGCTAGCTAATTTCAGTCAACTAGATGATGATTTTTGAGAAAGATTTTTGAGAAAGATGTTTGAACAAAGGAAGTGAGAAATCAAGAGTTTTTGTAAACAAGTTTGGAAAACGGTCGGTGGTAGAAATCGAATACACATGCATGGATTATGAATATGCTCACAAGTTCAGTGTGTAAAACCTTCAACTAAGTCTGCTAAGCAACTTGTCTAGGTAACTTTCAAGACACACACCATGAAAGGCCACTATCAATAATTTAGAGGTGTTTGTCACCAACACCATTTATCTTGCATGCTGCAAATCACTAACATACAATCCTATAGCTTTCATTGACCAACGAGTTTGTCACATACTCTATTCGAATATATTTTATAGGCAACTACGAATCATATGAAGTAATTTGCAGCAAGATTGACTCACAACCTCATGTAAGCATAAGCATAATCCATAACATGCATAATTCTACATTCTACCACCAACACAAAGGATTTAGTTACTCATATTCATCAACATAGACATCAATTCATATGAATAATAATCAGAATACATCAGATCAAACTACAAGACAAGAGAGTGATACAAGTTACCACCAAAGCTGTCACTAATCGGTGGAAAGCAAAGAAAACCTCTCCGTAGATGATTACAGAGGATGAATTCCAATCAAAATCTCGAATCCCAACCTAAATTACAATGAATATATGAGTTTCTCTGAGTTTTTGGGGCTTAGGGTTGTCCAAAACTCGTCTCCAATATTCTGTATATCAAAAAGTAAATCCAAAATCAAGTAATGAAGGCAAAATCTGGATCTGTAACGGCTGCCAAGCGCTTTGCTTGGGCAGATCCAAGCGAAGCGCTTGCTTCATGTTCCTCTTTTGAAATCTCCTGAAATTCCAAGCGTCCTGCTTCTCCAATTCCAAGCGAAGGGCTTGCCTCCTGGGCAGATTTTGGCCTCGAAACTCGATCTTTTGCCCACGAACGGGCCTCGGGTGCCTTGGGTTCGTCCTTCTTGGCACTTATTGGGGCTCAGACAATCACGAACAAGCCACGGAGATTGGGGAACTTCAACGGGGCCATATTTTCCATCAAAAAGGCTCGTTTTTAGCTCCAGAAACGCTGTTTCGTATCTAAGTGCCTGAAAATGCAGAAAACACAAAACG
The DNA here is from genome assembly GCA_028274465.1 of Plantago ovata. Classification (NCBI taxonomy): domain Eukaryota; kingdom Viridiplantae; phylum Streptophyta; class Magnoliopsida; order Lamiales; family Plantaginaceae; genus Plantago; species Plantago ovata. The sequence continues at coordinate 86,067,049 of CM051457.1, read as the reverse complement.
TGACACTATTCTACAAAACTAACCAAAAAACAAGGCTAAAAGATAGCAAAAGAAGGTAAAAAAGACAAGATGAACGCGTCAAAAATACGTTCATCAAGAGACCAGGCTAGCACATGCCAAAGACGTGTTGGGTTAAAAGAAAGTTGCACATTCGATAAAGTTTTCAATGCGCCAAGGGAATTCATCTACTCTCCAACTCGAAACATTTCGACTTAGAGAGTGGGGGACAAACTGTAGTGGCAAAAATATGCATCCTACGTCACTAAGAGAAGTCAACCAAAAATTATATCGTGGCTCATTCATCAACCCATTCCATATTGGGTTGTACATGGACGACCTAACTAATGAGGTTGGAATAAACCCTAATATCACTTGCAGACCAGTTCAAAGAGGTTGATGGGCCGCGAGACCAACCTAGCATTTTGATGGACTGAACTACATTGGCGACGCCAGCCCAAACCTACCAACCTCCTTCATGGACCCTGTCAGGTGACCTAATTAAACTAGTCCGCCTCCACTTCTTAGGGTTTACACTTCTTCAAAGGTTGTTAGGCCGACCTATGAGAAGAACCCGGTAAACAACCCTAACGTCTCAGTCAAGTCCACTACGTCAGTTGACACTTATCCGCCTAGAATCTCGGAACGAAGTGACTGACTGACTCCAAACGATCACCTAGACGCACCTATAAAAGGCGATGCTAACTCCCTGAATGAGATCATCTGATACTCACTCGTGACATTCAATATTCTAAAGCTCTCTGAATCCAAAACCCTAGCAATCCATACAATCCCGTCCGACTGATCAAAGGAGGTTAGCAATCGTCCAGCCGCCGACTTACCAACCGATCATAGGAGGTCAGCAACCATCTGATCGTCGACTTACCGACTGGTCAAGGTAGAGCAGTCAGTCACGTCCGACCTATACTCGATCCAACCGGTCCCGACCTACTTAAAGGATAAGCATATTTTCTCTCTTCCTTGCGCTCTCATTTATTTACATATTTGCATTCAATTCATTATCCATCACTAACTTGAGCATCGGAGTCCCTTTGGTCGGCACCACACCGGTGTCACCTTGGTATCTTACCGCTCTAGGTTTGCTAGTGTTGTCTTACAGGTCGCTGGTGCCCCCCAATTCGTATTAGTTCGTGATTGTAGATTCTGAGTGTCTACAGTAGCTAAGCATCTAGTTGGTGATAGTATGTGAATTCGTAGCTAGGGTTCGTATTATGCATGATTGAGTTTCTGAGTCTTTTACTTGTTTAATTATCTTAATTAGATTGTTTGATCCAACTAAGCCATATATCTTCGTAGAAAAGTGTTAGAAACACTAGGACAATTCAAGATCATCGATTCGATTATATATAATTTGCAAGTACTGCTTGAACTAAGACTGACAACCTTAGCCAAGTATTAGTATAGATAGGAAGCTTTCAAAATACACGTCTACAAACCTGTCTTTGGTGTTTGTAAATCGAATTACTTTTAAGACAGTACGTGTTGCACTTTCATGCATAATTAGAACTTGATGCTTAGAACGAGCATACTATCACCAACTTTCTCCATATATTATTAAGTCGAGTTAATATAAATTTGTTTTCTAAAATTATATATAGTTATTTAGTTAAAGCTGGTTTAGTCCCTAGAGATCGACACTCGAGGTCATCTTACCTCTGCACTACGTGTTTTGTGTAGTTGTGAGTTGCCCTTCGGCTTTCAAACAAATTTATTTGATTGTTCGAGTCTGACAATCTCGTTCATCACTTTTTAGTTGTGAGCTTGTTTATATTCTCAACATTCAATTTCCAGAATTTAGTAGTTTAAGTTTGTTTCCCTTTGATACTCACTTGATTCGTTTCAGGTAGTTTATGCGGAGCACGAGATCTATTGGAATTCCTCTTGTTGAACCTATTGCAGATATTGATAGTGTATATCATCAAAGGAAGCGAGTGAGTGCAAGAGTTGAGGTAGTGGAGGAAGATTTCTCTGATTCTCTGCAGGAGATTTTTAAGCAACCGGATTCTTGGGAAGGTTTTGTGATGGCTCGCCCACTCTTGAAATCATGGGTTCAACCCAACCAGGAACGGATGAGAGGTCCAGCTATTGTTCTTTCTGCTGCAACTCGTGATTTAGAGATCAAGAATCACATGTTCCAGCAACTCCCGAGGTTCTATGGGTTGGCTAGGGAGGATGTTATGGGGTACTTGAATGATATTGAGGATTTCATCAACAATCTTCCAATGCCTGGAGCTGGGATTACGGATGATGAGCTGAGGATGAAGGTCTTTGCTATGGGTCTTGGAGATAAGGCAAAGGCATGGTTAGGCTCTCTGGAAGCCGGATCACTTGATACCTGGGCTAAGGTGTTTTCTTCGTTTATGGAGAAGTATTTTCCCCATACTCTTACTAACGCGCTGAAGGCGCAAATCAGTGGTTTCAAGCAAGACTACAATGAGACCATCTATACTGCCCTTGAGAGGTACAAGAACCTCATGAACAAGTGCCCACACCATGGGATGGAACTCTCCGACATTGTCCAGCACTTCTACAATGGGCTCACATATGAGAGCCAACAGGTTGTGGATTTCCAATGTCGAGGAAATATCTGGGAGGAAACCGCCGAAGATGTGTTGGCGTGTTTTGAAAGGCTCGCGAAGGGATCTCAGTTCAAGGAGCCAAGGGGTATGAACATGAGGCGTGTAGTTGAAGCTCCAACGAAACCCGAGGTGCAGTTGAACAGTGTGAGTGGGATAGGTTTGATGGCTTCGCCCATGAGATGAGGCAAGCTCTTAAGAGCTCCATGGGTCAGACTCTTTCCAATGAAGTTTGCAGGGTGTGCAAGAACTATGGGCATGGGGCTCATATGTGTAGGTCTGATTTGGCCAATGATGGGGTTTCTTGGGTGGAAGCCGGAGAAGAAGAGGTGTTTGTTGTTGAACATGGCAACGATAGCTATGGGCAAGATGGTAGGAATCCTCGAGGTGGATATTGCAAGAAGGGGTTCCGAAGCAACCAAGGGTATGCACCTCAAAACCAGACCTATGGATCCAACCAAGACCGTAGTAATCTCAACTACGGTAATGATCATTGTGAGAACCCTCCACCTAGAACCGAAGCACCAAAGTCCAAATCAGCCGCTCTCTTGGACACTTTGCAAAAGATGGTTGATAATACTCAGGGGTTTATGAAGAGGTATGAGGAAGATTCGGAGAAGACGAGGAGTAGGCTCGATCAATTGGAGGCAAGTACTAGGCTTGCTCACCCAAAGATGCAAGAGCTAATAGACCGAGGAGCGAGTAGGGAGCAGGGGAAGTTGCCTAGCAATACTTTGGTAGGAGATCTCCCTGTGGAGATCACTATTAAGAAGGTTGCAGCGTGCAAGTGTTGCGAAAACGGTGAGCCTCCACTCGCTAAGGAGGAAGATAAGGGCCTTGGTTTTGATGTGAGTGATGAGGAGCAAGAGGATCCTGAGCCAATTCCAGATAGCTTCGATGTTAAGATCGGGGTTGGTAGTCTCGATGATGTCCGGGCTACTAGCGGATGGATCTTTTGTACGACCAGAGGGCATTGTGAAGAATGTATTGATAAAGATTGGTGAAGCTTCTGTTTATACGAATTTCATTGTGATGCCGGCGTCTACGCCTGGGATTAGTGATGTTGTTCTCTTGGGGGGGAACATTATTAACCAAATTACGCTCCGTAATCGACATCTATAGGAGAACTTGCACCATTGAGGTGGATGGAAAGAAACATGAATTGCAAGCCATATCTGATCCTAGTCCTCGCTTTAATGTTTCTCATGCTATTAACTTTTTTGGTCCTGTTGTGTATGTTATCTCTCATTCTCAGGTACTAGGTATGAGAAAGAGATTGATGAAGGGGAAGTCTAGTACCCGTTAGGACAAGAACTAAAGAGCGAGAAGAAGTCGAGTCAGAGACTTTTTAAACAATGGCTCTTTCCGGGAGGCAACCCGGACATTTTATTGCTTTCTTGCATTGATACATACATCGAACACTTGTTTTTTGATAAGTTTTTGTGGTTTGTTTTCTGTTTGTGCTCATTGTATGGGTTTAAGTGAAGTTTTTTGAGTGTTTAAGTGAGGAAAATGTTTTGGAGTGAAAATTTTGTGAGAGGGGCCTAAAATTTCGGCCCCCAACCTCTGTAAGTGGGACGCGCACCGCCTCCCACGGGGGGTGGTCCACCCCCACTTCTAGAGAGCCAGCGGCTCTCTGGAGCTGTGGGGCGCACCGCTCCACATGGGGTTTGAGAACCCTTTTTCCCTCATTCTTCTCCCTTTTACTCCCAAAATCAAAATTTCTTCAAAAACCTTCAATCTTCCATAACTCTTCCAATTCTCCACCAAATTTGTGTTCTTTAGCTTAAATCGAAGCCAATTACGTGCTCTTCATCTTCATCTGAACAAATTTCTTCATACTTTATCCGATTTCCAGCTCTGAGGTAACCCCTCAAGAACCCTAATTTTCGAAATTGGGGGTTTCTTGATTTTTGCTTCAATTAAGCTTATATGATGTATGGGTTACTTGTTTGTTTGATTATTACATGATTTCTCTATCAATTTCATTCTGAATTTCGTTGGAATTGTTGAATTGGGGCTCTTGCTCAATTAGGATTTCTAAGTCTTGATTGCATTGTTTTGATTCATTCATGCCTATTTAAATACGAGCAACTTGATATGATGACTATAGACTATTGGGTAGAACACTTGATTGGGTAGATTGTGAGATTTTTGGTGATTTTTGATACTATGGTATGCATGTTGCCTTATGAATTGAGGTTATTCGTTGTCTAGCATGAGCTTTGATTATGATATAGTACATGATTGTGATGAATTGCATGATTGTTCTTAGCATAGGTCGCTAGACTAGAACATGGGGTGAGGGAGTAGAGTTGGTCGAAGTTGACACTCATTTGCTTGCACACATTGCATTTGCATAGCATATCGTTTTGGTTGAGTACAAGGTAATAATTGCTGTGTTTCAGGTACCATGGTTCGAGACAAGAAGAAAGCAGGGGCATCCAAGAGCAAGAAGGGCAAGGGAGCAGCCTCGAGCTCCCGAGCTAGTGGAGCGTATGAACTAAGACTGGCAACCTTAGCCAAGTATTAGTATAGATAGGAAGCTTTCAAAATACACGTCTACAAATCTGTCTTTGGTGTTTCTAAATCGAATTACTATGAAGATAGTACGAGTTGCACTTTCATGCATAATTAGAACTTGATGCTTAGAACGAGCATAGTATCACCAGCTTTCTCCATATATTGTTAAGTCGAGTTAATATAAATTTGTTTACTGAAATTATATATAGTTATTTAGTTAAAGCTTGTTTAGTCCCTAGAGATCGACACTCGAGGTCATCTTACCTCTGCACTACGTGTTTTGTGTAGTTGTGAGTTTCCCTTTGGCTTTCAAACAAATTTATTTGATTGTTCGAGTCTGACAATCTCGTTCATCAAAGGTTGCGGAGTGCAAGTGTTGTGCACAAGGTGAGCCTTTTTTGGCCAAGGAGGAAGACAAGGGACTGAGATTCGATGTGAGTGATGAGGAGGAGGAAGATTCCGAACCAATCCCTGATAGCTTTGATGTTAAGGTTGCGATAGGTGGCCTCGATGATGTCCGTGCTACACTAGATACGGGCTCATTCTCTAATGTGCTCCCAATGAATCTGTATGAGAAGAGTGGTCTAGGAAAGATAGAGGAGCACAAGGCCATTGTGCAACTAGCGGATGGATCCTTTGTGAGGCCGGAAGGTGTTGTTCGAAATGTCTCTATGAGGATTGGTGGCACTTCTGTTTACACCAGTTTCGTGGTGATGCCGGCATCGCGGTGTGGGGTGAATGATGTGGTTCTTTTAGGAAGAGCTTTCATGGCCAAGGTGCGATCTGTGCTCGACACCTACAGGGGATCTTGCACCATTGAGGTAGATGGCAAGCAACATACGTTGCAAGCCATTTCTAATCATAAAATACATTCCATTGATTCTCAACCCATAAGCTTTTTTGGCCTTGCTGCGTTTGTTCATTCCCACTCTCAGGTACTAGGTATGAGAAAGAGATCCATGAAGGGGAAGGCTAGTACCCGTCTGGAAAGGAACCAAGGAACAAGAAGAAGTCGATTCAGAGACTAATAAACAATGGCGCTTTCTGGGAGGCAACCCGGAGTTTTTATTGCTTTCTTGCATTGCATGCATACATCGAACAATTTGTTTTTTGATAAGTTTTTGTAGTTTGTGTATTATTTTGTGCTTTTTGTATGTGTTTCGGTGAAGTTTTTCGAGTGTTTCAGTGAGGAATATGTTTTGGAATCAAAATTTAGTGAGAGGGGCCGAAACAATTCGGCCCCCAGCCTCTGTAAGTGGGAGGCGCACCGCCTCCCATGAGGAGCGGTCCGCCCCCCACCTCCAGAGAACTAGCGGCTCTCTGGAGGTGAGAGGCGCACCGCCTCCCATGGGGGGAGGTCCGCCCCTCACTCGTAGAAAGCCGGGGGCTTTCTGTGAGAGACGGGGCGGTCCGCCCCTCAACACCCGAGAGCTCCAGCTCTCGGGTAATGTGGGGCGCACCGCTTCCCACCCGGGGCGGTCCGCCCCACAGGCCCAAAACACCTCAAAATCGGGACTTAGTCCCTTTTTCCTCATTCTTCACCCTTTCTCTTCCTCTTACTCCCAAAATCGAAATAAGCCCCAAAATTCTTTACTCTTCCATAATTCTTCCAATTCTCCACCAAATCTTGTGTTCTTTAGCTTGAATCGAAGCCCATTACGTGCTCTTCATCTTCATCGGAACAAATCTCTTCATACTTCATCCAATTTCCAGATCTGAGGTAACCTCTCAAGAACCCTAATTTCGAAATTTGGGGGTTTCTTGATTTTTGCTTCAATTGAGCTTATAGGTTGTATGGGTTGCTTGTTTGTGTGTTTGTTACATGATTGCTCTATCAATTGCATGCTTAATTTTGTTGGGATGGTTGAATTGGGGCTTTTGCTCAATTAGGATTTCTAAGTCTTGATTGCATTGTTTTGATTCTTTCATGCCTTATTAAATTCGAGCAAATCGATATGATGATTATGAATTACTTGGTAGAACACTTGATTGGGTAGATTGTGAGTTTTTGGTGATTTTCGACCCTATGGTATGTATGTTGCCTTATGAATTTGAGGTTATTCGTTGTCTAGCATGAGCTTTGATTGTGATATAGTACATGATTGAGATGAATTGCATGATTGTTCTTAGCATAGGTTAGCTAGACTAGAACATGGGTTAAGGGAGTAGAATTAGTCAAAGTTGACACTCAATTACTTGCACACATTGCATTTGCATTAGCATATCGTTTTTTGTTGAGTACAATATACTAATTGCTGCGTTTCAGGTACCATGGGTCGTGATAAGAAGAAAGCAGGGACATCCAAGAGCAAGAAGGGAAAGGGAGCAGCCTCGAGCTCCCAAGCCAACGAAGCCTATGAACCATCGCTTCAAGCGATCTCCATTCGGCTGGATCTTGAGGAGGAAGCTGCAATTAAGCCCCGCTCAATAGTCCATGACTGTAAAATCCAAATCCCAGCAAGCTATGCTAACACACCGGCATGTCGAAAGCTCTATAGCTTGGAGGGGAGAAGGAACTGGAAGTGGAATACCTCCAACCGGTTCAATGGGTACGATATATCGCTACTTCAAGAGTTCTACGTAGGATACACAGACCGTGCGGACATGGGGGGCATCCCAGTATGGAGCACACTAGTGTCGTGGACCCCCAATCGATTTCTGAATTCATCCACTTAGGGGAACGGGAGTTCACTGGGAGTGCACACATATGCAAGTACGCGAGGGTAGGCCGGGTGATTGACGACAACGTCACAGAGGTGATCTGCCATAGGGGTTATGTGTACCCATATGGTAATAGACCGGAGAGACTAGATAGGAAGGACCTCAATCTTGAGGCTAGGACGGCTATGAAGTTCATCATGGCCAATCTCATTCCTCGAACCAATGATACTTCGATTCAGCCATGGTATGCAGAGCTTATCTACTGTCTTTTGGGTAGGCATCGTATTGACATCGGCAACATCATCTATGAAGAGTACGAGAGGCATTGGAACAAGAAGAAGAAGCCCTTTGTCTTTCCTTGCCTAATCATCGCCTACTGCAAGTAGCATGGGGTTGATGGTATTGATGAGATGGGCTCAGTCACCTCGGCCTTGACTCCAGCATCCATCACTGAGCAGGACCATAGGTTCCGAGAGACCATACCTTCATCTTCCACCGCCGATGACGCACCACCTTCCCCACCGAGTGATGGGGATGACATGGAGACCGATGATCGGGACCCTATTCCAGACATCGCCGCTCCTAGTTGGTCAAAGCAGCCACCGCGGGTCGCACGTGGTTCCCGAGGATTTGATTTTACTGCGCTCAGGACCTACCTCGATGACAAATTATGTGGGTTCGATGCCAATGTTGCAACTCTGACCACCACTGTACAGGGTTTGCAACATACTCTTCATGGATATGATTCCCAGCGCAACAGTGATTGGGAGCTCGCGGAGGAGAATCGCCGGAACGATAGGCAGCTCATTTTGCAGCAGCAGATGCTCTTGGACCGGCAGCAAGAGACCCTACAGCAGTCCCAGGATCTTCTCTCTGACATGTGGAATGACTATTACGGGGATTATGACCCGGATTACTAGTCTTTTCACATGTCCATTCTGGTATACTCAGCCGACAGAGGCCACACATCCGGTAACATCTAGTATCACTTTATATTCCTCATTATCTCTTTTGTTGGGGACCAGCTTGAGCTTCATGTGGGGGGGGGGGGTGTTTTGTGAATTATGATGTTAGTATTGTATGACTTGTGTCGTTGAGTATTGTATCTTATACCTTTGTTTGCACGTTTACCGCTTTATTAGGATTTAGTTTGTTCGTATGCATTCATCCTTAGTCTAGTTTTGCATGATGTTGTGTGGAGTTTATTGCCAAATTTTTTGAACTTTTTTATTGTATAGACTAAGGGTTTGTGACCATTGCCCATACATTGCATCTCTATGAAAAAGTTTGAGGTTTATCTCGCTTGGCTTGTCATATTTGTATGTGCACTAGTTAAACTTGGTAGTCTCGACATCACTATGTGGTGTTTTCTCTACTGCGGTTCGCGAAGTCCTTATATGTATGAAAATATGACAAGAGTTACCCCTAGGGTAAGCAGCGGAATTTCAAAAAATTTCTTAACATGCAGGTTAATTGATCATGCATAAAACGTATATAATAAACACATTAATCAGAAGACTTACAATACTCCAAACGCAAGAATAGGTATTGAATCCATATGCCAATCGATGAAGTCTTCGTGATAGTCCGATGAATCTTCTCCTTCGTCGAAGTCGAAGATATCTGCAATACTTTGATTATCTGCAAGACAATAAAAGTTAGTTTCAAGCTCTTTGAACCTCAACCTTGGTATCCACGGATGAACAGCTTATCGGAAAGAATGCTAGGATATTCTTTATGTGGCCAAGAAGATGGGGCGGCAATTTTCCTCCGGTGGGAGTGGCGCGCGCGGCTATAGAGAGTTGGGAGAGCTTTTTATTTTCTCTAAGAAAACTGGTATGAAGAATGATTCAGAATAATTTTCAATCAATCGTATGAAAAGCTCTCTAATAGTCTACTATATACAGTAGTCAATAGAAGCCTAAAGAACAATCAATTAGACTTCATAAAGGAATAAGAATCTAATTCTTATTGCACCAATTTGAGTCTAGATTCATTCTCAATCAAATTAAAACTCAATCAGAAAAATCTAACTTATCCCTTGACTTCTAATATGGGAAGGAGTCGAACTCGTCCCCATACTACTGCTGGTCGCGCGGCTCATCAAGGGGGTTAGGTGGGTCCCGATTTTGGGACCCACTTATAATTCTAAGGCAATTCAAACTCCAAGTAGATTTTGCCCATGTGCATATATTAATTCTAAATTAACATATCCTTTCAAATCAAACCTCTATTATATTTCTAAAATATAATCCTTAATTGTATTTACATAAAATACAATTAATCAATCAACTCAATTAATAATTCCAAATTATTAATTGAGCCACAAATAATTATAATTAATTAAAAATTAATTATAATTCATCGATCACAATTAATTCTAAATTAATTGCGATTCCATCTTCAAGGATATTCGGATAAGATGAATCACCACACAGTGTGACCCATAGGGCCTCATTGTATTAAACAAGTGCTACACTAGGCAACATGGAATTCCTAGATGGTTCCATTTCCAATATTAATACATGAGGACGTTTGAGAGGTTTCTCAAAGCAAACCCTTTCGTTGTGAAGTCTGTTGCGCTCAACGCGGCGATGGTAACGTCCCTTCATCTGACTGACTCGAATGCATCTAGGATCGATGAAGTATTTATCCCAATAATACATCCACGGGCGTCTTCAGTGAGTTGCTTGGTGAATCCAATATCTATTATGACTATCATAATAATATTGATACGCTGGCCAGCGGTTTAACCAATCACAACTAGGAACGACTATGAGCATTGCTCTCCTGTGCTACACGTCAGAGATGAATCCTTCACAGAATCACTTATCACCCCCATTTGTATGTAGCCATAATCCTGGATCGTGTCTTGGGTCAACTGCTTATTCAGAGCTGACATCGACGGGTCCACCAAGGATATGGGGCAACAAATGTGATGATAAAGTCATGTAAGTCCAAAGGACGACTGGCATCACTTCGACAACTTTCCGGTTCCCATAGACACTTCGGTGTAGAGTATACATCGATGGAAGTTTCCGGTGGGTACTTCCATTGTTCGGTAATCACCCTTCGAACAACTATGCGGAGTTATGGGAACGTTTCTAGATTGTCTAACAATCCGTTCCGTGGTCGTGGGATCGTCTCACACTTGCTCTAACAAGTATAACCTCCACGCATACTAGTCTCACCTGGTTCATTCAAACCCCTACATCTGAGATGAACCTCGACTAGGGAGAGTTTGGGATAGATGATAACTCACATAGCTTCGACTATCTGTGTGATCGGTCATCTATCCGAAGGGACATGTTTGATATCAATACAGACAAGAATAGAGATATGACATGTTGTATGCCTGGCGTAATATAAATATGAAAGCGATACTCAATAGTCATACAAACAAACATATATTATATTACGTTGACCTGTGTAATAGTACATATATGCCCTTAATAAGGGTTGTCTGCCCTTATTAAAGATTGTCTCTAGGACATATACACTATCAATCTCCCACTTGGACTAGAGCCTGTCACGTTTATATTTAATGCCTAGATTAACATAATGTCTTAAGTGTGCATCCACTGATAAGACCTTGGTGAAAGGATCTGCCACATTGTCCGTGGTTGAGACACGTTCTATACTAACTTCTCCTCTATCAATAATCTCACGTATAACGTGATACTTTCTAAGTACATGTTTGTTCTTGTTTGTAGATCTAGGCTCCTTGGCTTGAGCGACGGCGCCCGTGTTGTCACAATAAATCGTTATTGGACTTGGAGCAGGAACAACCCTCAATTCCTTCAAGAACTCTGAAATCCAGACAGCTTCTGATGCAGCAATGTACTCGAATTCTGTGGCTGAGTCAGCAATCGTGGCTTGCTTAGAACTCTTCCAACAGAAAGCTCCTCCGTTCAGTTTGAATACGTATCCTGTCTTTGACTTAAAGTCATCAGGATCTGATTCAAATCCAACGTCGACATAACCAGACATCTTTAATTCTGGTTCTCCACCAAACACCAAGAACATTTCCTTATTCCGTCGAAGGTACTTAAGAATGTTCTTTACAGTAGTCCACTGAGGTACTCCTGGATTCTGTTGGTGTCGACAAGTGACACTAAGCGCATATGCCACATCTGGCCTTGTGCAATTCATTGCATACATAATAGACCCTACTGTCGAAGCATAGGGCACACGACTCATTGCCTTTCTTTCTTCATCAGTTTTAGGACTATCCTTAACTCATAGCACGATCCCATACCTAGCTGGGAGAAATCCTCTCTTTGAGTCGTCCATCTTATAACGCTTCAGTATTTTGTCGATGTAGGTGGACTGTGTCAATCCCAACATCCTCTTGGACCTATCTCTATAGATCTTTATCCCTAGGATGTAGTTCGCTTCACCCAAGTCCTTCATTGAGAAGGTACTTGATAACCAAACTTTAGTCTCTTCTAGCATAGGGACATTGTTTCCCATGATCAAAATGTCATCAACATAAATGATCATGAAAACGACTCCCTTGTCGCTGTGCGTAGTGTAGACACAGGGATCTTCTACGCTTCTGACGAAGTCAAACAATTTGACAGCTTCGTCAAAGTGGATATTCCAGCTCCTAGACGCTTGCTTTAGCCCATAGATGGATCTCTGTAATTTGCTTACATCAGTTGGCCTGGCTTTACTAATAAAACCTTCCGGCTGTACCATATAGATCTCTTCCTCAAGGTTTCCGTTGAGGAAGACAGTCTTTACATCCATCTGTCATATCTCAAAATCATAGTAGGCAACTATCGCAAGTAGAATTTGAATAGACTTCAACTTTGCTACCGGTGAAAAGGTCTCATCGTAATCGATGCCATACCTTTTTGTGTAGCCCTTCGCCACAAGTCTAGCCTTGTGCGATTGTACCTTGCCATCGGCATCTGTCTTTCGTTTAAAGACCCATTTGCACCCAATAGGTCTAACCCCTTGGGGAAAGTCTACCAAGCTCCAAACTTGGTTCGGGTACATGGAGTCTATTTCCAATTCCATGGCCTCTTGCCATCTGTCTGAGTCAATATCATGTATTGCCTCTTTGTAGGTCTCGGGGTCTTCCCGATCTGATAAGCCAACATCAAGTTCACTGATGTCTTCTATCATAAGGCTTTGCTTCTGAGGTCCTTTTGGGATCCTCTTCGACCTACGGAGCTCGACTGGTGTTTCTGTCGGCGTTTCTGGTGCTTTTCTTTTCTGGCTTCATGTAACACGAACATTATCAGTGGGCACTGATGCAGCCGCTCGTGTGCTACGACCCTGTTCCCTAGCGGGAGGCTGCTCTTGTGCAACTTGTTGCACAGGTTGATTGACAACGGGTTCTATTGGTGTGGTTTCAACTGTTGATCTAATCACAGGACTCCCACTGACTATGACATGCCTAGCAAGTGTCATATCATTACCCCTTGCCTGCTTCGAAAGCTCCCACTGAACTTGAGTCCAAGTCAGAAGATTTAGAGAACTCATGTCCCCGGGTGTCAAAGTCTTGAATTTCTTCAAGTTCTATCATATCATCTAACCTCTCTTCTTCGAGGTATTCTTCGAGGTATTCTGCTTCTTGTGATCTTCAGCATGATAGAATTCATAGCCTCTCGTCTGACGAGGATAGCCTATGAAATAAACTTTGACACCCTTGGCATCTAACTTATCAGTGAGCAACAATTCGACTATCGCAGGATAGCCCCAAGGTCTAAGATAGCCCAGTGAGGGCTTGTTTCCTTTCCATAACTCATAAAGAGTTTTCTCCACTGATTTAGATGGTACACGGTTCAGAATGTAGATTGCAGTTTGTAGCGCATATCCCCATAGATATTTTGGAAGAGTCGAGAATCCAATCATTGATCTCACCATGTCTAGCAGGGTTCGATTCCTTCTCTCAGACACACCATTTAATTGTGGTGTTCCAGGAGGGGTCCATTGCGATTGAATTCCATTCTCCTTCGAGTATTCGATAAATTCTTCAGTAAGGTATTCACCTCCTTGATCTGATCGAAGAGTGACTATCCTTAGGTTCAATTCATTCTCGACCTCATTCCTAAACTCCTTGAATTTCTCAAAGGTCTCACATTTATTCTTCATAAGATAAATATATCCATACCTTGAGAAATAGTCAGTAAAGGTAACGAAGTAAGAATAACCTCCATGTGCTTGGACTTTAAAAGGTCCACATACATCGGTATGTATGAGCTCTAAGCAGCGAGTGGCACGAACACCTTGTCCAACAAAAGGTTTGTTCGTCATCTTACCCTTAACACATGATTCGCATGTACCATATGATTCAAAATCAAATGGTTCTAAGTAGTCCAACTTCCTTAGTCTTTGAATCCGTGTTTCATTGATATGCTAGCCGACAATGCCATAGATAAGATGGATTATTCTTCCTACTTGAAGACGGTTGTTTGTTATGTATTTGAAATAAAGGTAGACTACTTTGCAAAATATATAAACCATTCACTAAGCGAGCCTTTCCATAATACTGGTCATTTAATGAAAAATAACAAGTATTATTCGCAAAACGAAAGGAAAAAATCCAAATTGTCCAACAATGGAATGGAAATAATATTTTTGACAATGGATGGAACAAAATAAACGTTATCAAGTTCTAAACATTGTCCTGATGGTAAATATATCTTGCAGCGTCCAACGCGTTTGGCTTCAACTGGATTGCCGTTCCCAACATGCAAGTCGATTTCACCTTGCTTGACTAGCTTGTGTTCAATTAGCCCCTGCACATTATTACAAATGTGTGAGCCACAAGCTGTATCTAATACCCAACCATTGGAGTCAGAAGTAGTAATGTTCATTTCAATAACAAACATACCTGAGCTAGAAGCCGGCGTCTTCTTAGCTTGATCTTCCCTTAGCTTAGGGCATCTTTCTTCCAATGCCCTTTCTGCTTACAGAAAAGACATTCATTTGTGCGTACCGTTCCGCTCCTATTGAACTTCCTTTTCTGGTTCAGACGCTTAGGCCTATCACTTGAAGTGTTAGCCTTGGCTCCCGACTTTCCCTTACCCTTAGCACCTTTGTTTCTCGGGTTTGGGTTAGACGGTTGCCCAACATACATGATCGATTTCTCCTTCTTAGGAAGAGTTTGATCATACGTCTTCAGCAGATTATGGAGCTCGGGCAGTGTAACGTCCTTCGCATTCATGGTGTAGTTAATGATGAACTGCGAATACGAACTTGGCAATGATTGAAGGACAAAGATCACCATGATCTTATTCTCCAACTTGACACCGGCATCGGCAAGCTTCTCAAAGAGACCGATCATCTTGAGAACATGTTCAGACATGTTTCCTCCTTCATTGAGCTTGCATCTGTGTATCTCTTTGATAAAATCAAATTCAACGCTTCTGGCTGTCGTCTTAAAGAGCGACTCAAGATGCTTCAGCATCTCATACGGCAACATGCTTTCATGCTGTCTCTGCAAGCTCATTGCTCATTGCCGCCAGCATAATACACTGCGCGGATTTAGCATCCTCTTGATGCTTATCAGCCTTTGCGTTGTTGGCTTGATTCCAAGCAGCAACTTGATCGGCAGTCTGATTCTCGGGACACACGGGAATAGCCTCGTCCAAGACGTACTGAATCCTTTCGTACCTCAGCACCAAACGAATATTCCTGATCCAATCTAGGAAGTTTGGTCCGGTCAAAATTTTCTTCTCTAAGACAGCACAGAGCGAGATACTCGCCATTTCGGTTTTCCTAAGGAGAAATAGTATAGAACAAAAATAATAAATCAACTATTGAAATATTATTTCTAAATACACAGTCAACATAACTAAACAACAAGGTCCTTTAGCTGTTTAGCTTCCACTATTTTGACATATGATTGCCCCCAAAACAAACATACCTGTAATGTCCAACAAGTTACCGTGGTGGCCAAGATCCAAATCCATACTATGCTATACTCCAACGGAAACTGGTCCCATAACATAATATGACCGATAGGACTATCCAATTGCGTCACTCAAATCTTGGGTGTTAAATCTAATTTAACCAGACGCTCTACATATTGTACCTATCGAGGTCACTAGATACAATATGCAGTAAGTTATAACCATAGGCTTACTCTAATCTGACGATCACTGCGAGTCTGCAAGACGAAGTCGTCAATACAGGGAAACGCAATGAAAGTTCAGAATTAAAGCACCCCATGGAAAGCATCTCAGAAACACATACGTAAACATATTTATGCACTTATATTGGTTGGGGATTGTAGCTTGAGGGTTGTTATCAGTCATCTACAAACAAATAAGGGCTCCGCCTACCCATCATGCATGAGCGGTCTACACGTAATGGATGCCGCCTATCCATTCTAGTTCTAAACGTGGTCAAGCACATAATGGGCACCGCCTACCCATACATAAAAATATGCGGTCCGACAAATAAGAGGGCGTCGCCTACCCTCGCATGCATAGCGGTCGAACAGAAAGTAAAATATGTGGTATTTAAACATGCATTGTCAAACAATAGCATATCGAGCAAACAAACAAGTAGTAGCCTATGTGGATGCCAAATGACTTCATAATTTCATTATGAAAATTATAATCCCATACTTATAATCTCTATGAAAAATTGAAAATTTGGACTAGATTGAAAAATCAAAAATTCTATTGACCAGGTAGCAATTTTCGAAAACCCGAAGGACTCAATTGTAATTTTCGAAACCTTGGAGGTGTTAAATTAAAAATTCAAAAGTAGAAAGACTTAATTTTAATTCACAATAAATTGATAAATCACAAATAATCCCCTCAACTTAATACTAATTAAATTTAACCCCTCTAGTTAAGAATAATTACAATTAAATCATATTTATATTCCAAATATAAAATTCAATCCTCAAAATTTCAAAAAATTCGATTTTGGGTCCAACCCGGAAAAATTAAATAAATATATATATATATATAATGTACCGGGACGGGATCGAATCCCGTCCCCTAGGACGCCTGCGGCCGCAGGCGGGATATATATATATATATAAAATTTAAAATATAAATTCTAAATTTATATAAAAACAAAACTTTCGAAAATCGAATGAATCATCGAATCAATTGCATCCACATAAACTACATAATCACAAAACATATATACGTATATACATAATCAATTAACCTCGCTATGATACCATTGTATGAAAATATGATCAGAGTTATCCCTAGGGTACGCAACGGAATTTCAAAAATTTTCTTAACATGCAGGTTAATTGATCATGCATATAACGTATTTAATAAACACATTAATCAGAAGACTTACAATACTCCAAAAGCAAGAATAGGTATTGAATCGATATGCCAATCGATGAAGTCTTCGTAATGGTCCGGTGAATCTTCTCCTTCGTCGAAGTCGAAGATATCTGCAATACTTTGATTATCTGCAAGACAATAAAAGTTAGTTTCAAGCTCTTTGAACCTCAACCTTGGTATCCACGGATGAACAGTTTATCGGAAAGAATGCTAAGATATTCTTTATGTGGCCAAGAAGATGGTGCGGCAATTTTCCTCCGGTGGGAGTGGCGCGCACGGCTATAGAGAGGTCGGAGAGCTTTTTATTTTCTCTAAGAAAACTGGTAGGAAGAATGATTCAGAATAATCTTCAATCAGTCGTATGAAAAGCTCTCTAATAATCTACTATATATAGTAGTCAATAGAAGCCTAAAGAAGAATCAATTAGACTTCATAAACGAATAAGAATCTAATTCTTATTGCACAAGGAAACCAATTTGAGTCAAGAATCATTCCCAATCAAATTAAAACTCAATCCGAAAAATCTAACTTATCCCTTGACTTCTAAAATGGGAAGGAGTCGAACTCCTCCCCATACTACTGCTGGTCGCGCGGCTCATCAAGGGGGTTAGGTGGGTCCCGATTTCGGGACCCACTTATAATTCTATGGCAATTCAAACTCCAAGTAGATTTTTCCCATGTGCATATATTAATTCTAATTAACATATCCTTTCAAATCAAACGTCTATTATATTTCTAAAATATAATCTTTAATTGTATTTACATAAAATACAATTAATCAATCAATTCAATTAATAATTCCAAATTATTAATTGAGCCACAAATTAATTATAATTAATTCCAAATTAATTATAATTCATCAATCACAATTAATTCTAAATTAATTGCGATTTCATCTTCAAGGATATTCGGATAAGCTGAATCACCACATAGTGTGACCCATAGGGCCACATTGTATTAAGCAAGTGCTACACTAGGCAACATGGAATTCCTAGACAATTCCATTTGCAATATTAATACCTGAGGACGTTTGAGAGGTTTCTCAAAGCAAACCCTTTCGTTGTGAAGTCTGTGGCGCTCAACGCGGCGATGGTAACGTCCCTTCATCAGACTGACTCGAATCATCTAGGATCGATGAAGTGTCTATCCCAATAATACATCCACGGGCGTCTTCAGTGAGTTGCTTGGTGAATCCAATATCTATTATGACTATCATAATAATATTGATACGCTGGCCAGCGGTTTAACCAATCACAACTATGAACGACTAGGAGAAGTGTTCTCCAGTGCTACACATGAGAGATGAATCATTCACAGAATCACTTATCACCCCCATTTGTATGTAGCCATAATCCTGGATCGTGTCTTGGGTCAACTGCTTATTCAGAGCTGACATCACCCCCATTTGTATGTAGCCATAATCCTGGATCGTGTCTTGGGTCAACTGCTTATTCAGAGCTGACATCGACGGGTCCACCAAGGATATGTGGCAACAAATGTGATGATAAAGTCCTGTAAGTCCAAAGGACGACTGGCATCACTTCGACAACTTTCCGGTTTCCATAGACACTTCGGTGTAGAGTATACATCGATGGGAGTTTCCGGTGGGTACTTCCATTGTTCGGTAATCACCCTTCGAACAACTATGCGGAGTCATGGGAACGTTTCTAGATTGTCTAACAATCCCTTCCTTGGTCGTAGGATCGACTCACACTTGCTCTAACAAGTATAACCTCCACGCATACTAGTCTCACCTGGTTCATTCAGACCCCTACATCCGAGATGAAGCTCGACTAGGGAGAGTTTGGGATAGATGATAACTCACATAGCTCCCACTATCTGTGTTATCGGTCATCTATCCAAGGGGACATGTTTGATATCAATACAGACAGGAATAGAGATATGACATGTTGTATGTCTGGTGTAATATAAATATGAAAGCGATACCCAATAGTCAAACAAACAAACATATATTATATTACGTTGACCTGTGTAATAGTACATATATGCCCTTAATAAGGGTTGTCTGCCCTTAATAAAGACTGTCTCTAAGACATATACACTATTATTATAAAGTGTTGCATGTTAGAGTCTTTGGTTGTATTCTCGTGTAATTATGTACCTAAGAGGCAACAAGTCTTCACCTTGCTTTTTGAGATTGCTAAATGCCTAGGAAGGAGGTAGAGTGAGGTGTGTGATCCTTCGTTTGAAACCTATCCTAAAATAGGTTTTGGGAGGGGGTTACCATTACTATGACTTGTTTTTCGTATAGTTGAGTTGTGTTGAGTTTGTTTTTCTTTTTCTTGTGAGTTTTTGCTCCAAACTATTCTTTCGAATAGGTTTGGGGAGGTCATTGTAGTGTCATTGTTATTTCCTTTCATTGTGCTACTGCTGGCTATATACAAAAAAAAAAAAAAAAAAAATAGAAAAAAAAAAGAAAAAAATCGAAAATTCAAGAATTTGGAAAAGAAAAAAAAAGAAAAAAAGAATAAGACCCAAAAAAAAAAAACAAAAGAAGGGTCCAAGCAAGCCAAAAGCAGTTTTAGCAAAGTATTGCATTATTTTTCAGCTTTTGTAGTAGTTCGTAATCGAGTTGTAAAGTCTTCCTTGTGTTTTCGTGTCGCCTAGTCCGAGGCCTGTTCTAGACCACCCTCGTCCTGTCATTCAGGAAGTGGTGAAGAGTCTTTGCTCTTAGAGTTGGGTAGAATATGGGAGTTTTGTCTATTAGGGAGCCCTCTTTCGTTTGATGAGAGCCAGTATTGGTTCGACCTCTCTTGAGGGAAAGTCTCACTTGGTGAACAGTAGTAAGACCTCAGTTTCATAGGAATGGGGCAACCATTTGTATTTTAATATGCATCATTACGTCGTCATTGACTAGGTTCAGGTAGAGAATGTTACGAGAGACTCCCTTGTTTAACAAAGTGCATGTGTGAATGTGTATAGGTTCAATCGAGGCATTCTTCAACCTACTTCCATGTTATGATTTGTATGGTCTTTGTTCATAAGCATTTGGTAGATACAATCGATTAGTTCTACTTGTTTGGCATGAGACTCCTCTTTGTGTTGCATGTAGTTTGCATAGAGTCTAGCTAGTTACTTGAGGACAAGCAAAGGTTCGGTTTGGGGAGTTTGATGAAAGTGTTTTTTACACTATCAGTCGGTTCTTTTTCACCAATTTAGCTATCCTCTTGCATGCATTTTAGTGCATTTTGTTCGAATAGTGTCACGTTTTCATTTATTTTGTTATTTTCAGGTTTTAGGTAAAAATCGCACTTTTGGATGTAAATCATGGCGAAACATTGAAGTTTTTGTGCAACAAGATCACCCGTGGTGTGTCAAGGAGTACCGGGACGTATTTCCAGGCCAAAAGACCAAGTTTCGGAGCTCCAAACTGTTCCCAAGGCCAAGGAGAACATGAAAGATTCGAGATATCTTGTATGAGCCGGAAACGGTAGTTCATTCGGAGTTCGGGTGAAGATTTTCGAGACTTTGAAGTGAAATCTGGAAGTTCCATTTGTATAGTCTCAGTATTTTGGGCACCAGTCTTTCATACGATATTGGATTGGGATAGGTTACAACCTACGCGTAGCTAACTCGAAGTGCTATCCAACGGTGGTTCTTACGTGCCAATCCGAGTTCGGACGCGCCCGGAATCTCTGTTCGAACTTAGAGGAAAAACTGGCAAACTTGCTGCCCGTGCCAGGCGGTCCGCCTGGGAGGTTCCGACAGCTATATATATAATTGTTAAAGTTGTGAATTTTCATATATTAGATCATTATATTGCATACTTAAATCCTAGAGCTTGTTCTGGGTATTTTTTCTCTTAGAACTACTTTTTCATAGCAATTTGGAGCACCAAGGGAGAGATTCGGACATCTTTTGATCTCACTTGCTAGAAACTTGTGAGTTTAGCCATTCACCGGAGATTGACAACCCTCGGTGGTAACTTTGTATCTCACCTTTTTCATACTCTATCTTTTCAATTCAATGATGTTTTCATATATGATTGCTTGTGTTCATTTAGATTTTGATATGAATAGCTAAGTTTCTAGTTGGTGATAGTGTGTAAATTCGTAGCTAGGGTTCATATTGTGCATGATTGAGTTTCTGAGTCTTTTACTTGTATAATTATCTTAATTCGATTCTTTGATCCGACTAAGCCAATATCTTCGTATGAAAGTGTTAGAAACACTAGGACAATTCAAGATCATCGATTCAATAATTATAGTTTTCAAGTACTGCTTGAACTAAGACTGACAACCTTAGCCAAGTATTAGTATAGATAGGAAGCTTTAAAAATACACTTCTACAAATCTGTATTTTGGTATTTGTTAATTCGAATTAATTTTAAAGCAGTACGAGTTGCACTTTCATGCATAATTAGAACCCAATGCTTAGAATGAGCATACTCTCACCAGCTCTCATCATATATTCTTAAGTCAAGCATTGTTAAATTTGTTTTCAGAATTTATATATAGTTATTTAGTTAAAGCTAGTTAAGTCCCTAGAGATCGACACTCGAGGTCATCTTACCTCTGCACTACGTGTTTTGTATAGTTGTGAGTTGCCCTTTGGCTTTCAAACAAATTTATTTTATTGTTCGAGTCTGACAATCTCATTCATCAGGTTCTGTCGGGGTGGTCTGAACTGTAGCATGGTTCACAGGACTCCCACTGGCTATGACATGTCTATCAAGTGTCATTTCTTCGCCATCATTAGCTTCAAAAGCTCCCACTAAACTTGAGTCCATAACAATAGGCTTATGTTCCTCAGTGCTATCTTCTTGAATTTCTTCAAGTTCTATCATATCTGCAAGTCTTTTTTCTTGAAGATATTCCTCTTCTGAAAACTTAGCGTTTCTAGATATGATCACTTTATGATCTTCAACATGATAGAATTCATAAGCTCTCGTTTCACGAGGGTAACTTATGAAATAGCACTTAACACCTTTCTCATCTAACTTACCAGTGAGCATTTTCTTGACTATTGCGGGACATGCCCATGGACGAAGATAGTCAAAATTAGGCTTCCTGCCTTTCCATAATTCGTATAGAGTTTTCTCAACTGATTGAGATGGTACACGATTCAAAATATAGATTGCCGTTTGTAGCGCATACCCCCACAGATATTTCGGAAAAGATGAGAATGCAATCATGGATCTTACCATATCTAACAAGGTTTGATTTCTCCTCTCAGATACGCCATTCAGTTGAGGCGTTCCAGGAGGAGTCCATTGTGATTGAATTCCATTTTCCTTTAAGTAATCGAGAAATTCTTGACTTAAGTATTCGCCTCCTCGATCGGAGCAAAGTTTTAATATGCTTAAGTTCAATTCTTTCTCGACTTCGTTCCTAAACTCCTTGAATTTCTCAAAGGTTTCGGATTTATGCTTCATCAGATAAATATAACCAAACCTTGAGAAATTGTTTGTAAAGGTAACAAAGTAAGAATAACCTCCACGCGCTTGAACCAAGAACGGCCCACATACATCACTGTGTATTAGCTCTAACTAGCGAGTGGCGCGAATGCCCTTTCTTGTAACGGGTTTGTTCGTCATTTTACCTTTAACACAAGATTCACATGTTCCATACGATTTAAAATCGAATGGTTCTAAGTACTCCAACTTCCTTAGTCTTTGAATCCGTGTTTCATTGATATGGCCAAGTCTACAATGCCATAGGTAAGATGGTTTACTCTCCTTACTTAAAGGTGGTTGTTTGTTTTCGATGTGAAACATTGTTTGACTATTTCGCAATAAATATAAACCGTTCTGCAAATGTGCTTTTCCATAAAACAAACCGTTGTGCGAAAAATAACAAGTATTATTAGCAAAACGAAAGGAAAAGAACTCAAATTGTCTAACAATGGAATGGAAATAATATTTTGGACAATAAAAGGAACATAATAAACATTCTTAAGTTATATTGTATGTCCAGAGGGCAAATCTATCTTGTATCTTCCAACACGCTTGGCAATAACAGCATTGTCGTTCCCGACACGTAGATCGATTTCCCCTTTCTTGACTAGCCTGTCATAGTTAGCCCCTGTACATTATTACAAATGTGTGAACCACAAGTTGTATCTAATACCCAACTATTGGAGTCAAAAGTAGTCATGTTTATTTCAACAACAAACATACATGAGCTAGATGTCGGCGGCTTCATAGCTCCCTCTGCCTTCAACTTCGGGCAGTCTTTCTTCCAGTGACCTTTCTGCTTGCAGTAAAGGCACTCATCTGTGCGTTCCCGTCCACTTCTCTTGAAGTTGGCTCATTTCTGGTTCAGACTTTTAGGCCTAGAATTTGAAGTACTAGACTTTGCTTTCATCTTTCCCTTACCCTTAGCTTCTTTGCTTTTCGAGTTTGGGTTAGAAGATTGCCCAACTAACATGACCGATTTCTCTCTTTTGGGAAGAGATTGGTCATACATACTCAACAGATTGTGGGGCTCCTGCAGTGAAGCTTCTTTTGCATTCATGGTGTAGTTTACAATGAACTATGAATACAAACTAGGCAATGATTGAACGATGAAGATAACGGCAACTTTATCTTCTAGCTTGATACCAGCAACGACAAGCTTCTCAAAAGAGACCTATCATTTTGGAGCACATGTTCAGACATGTTTCCACCTTCATTGAGCTTGCACTTGAATATCTCTTTGATTAAAGCTAATTCGGCACTCCTAGCAGTCGTCTTAAAGAGCGACTCCAGATGTTTTAATATCTCCTACGACAACATGTTCTCATGTTGTCTCTGCAACTCATTGCTCATTGCCGCCAGCATGATGCACTGCGCGGACTTGGCATCCTCTTGATGCTTATCAGCCTTTGCCTTAATTGCTTGATTCCAAGCAGCAATTTGATCGGCAGTCTGATTCTCGGGACACACGGGTATGGCTTCATCCAAGACATACTCAATCTTTTCGTACCTCAGCACCACACGGATGTTCCTAATCCGATCGAGGAAGTTTGGTCCAGTCAAAACTTGCTTCTCTAAGACAGCACAGAGTGAGATACTAGCCATTTCTGTTTTCCTAATGAGAAATAATATAAAACGAAAATAATAAATAATATTGTTAAAACACAGTCAACTAACTAATTAAGAAGACCCTTTAGCTATTTAGCTCCCACTATTTTTACATATGCATTGCCCCAAAACAAATTCATACGAGTAATGTCAAACAGTTACTTTAGTGGCCAAGACCCAGATCACTACTATGTTATGCCCCTGCTGGGGTTGGATGCATAACATAGCACGACTGGTAGGACTATCCAATTGCACATGCAACTCTTGGTTGGTTAAATCTAATTCACCCTGATGCCCCTTGCATTGCAAATCGTGGGTGATAAATACAATGCTAGTAAGTCACAACCATAAGCAGACCCTAGACGCCCCAATGATGGAAAAGTGCAAATCGTGGGCGATAAATACACAATGTCGACAAATTTCTTGAATAGGGCCCCTTATGGAAGGCATCGTAGAAATACATATTAAAGCATACATATTCCAAGACTTATACTATATGGGGATTTAAGCTTTGAGGGTTTTTATCTCAGTTATCTACAAATACGGGCGCCGCCTACCCAACATGCATGAGCGGTCTACACATAACGGATGTCGCCTATCCATTCTAATTCAAAGACACGATCAAGCATTTAATGGGCGCCGCCTACCCATACATACATACCATATGCGGTCCGAAAAATAAGAGGGCGTCGTCTACCCTCACATGCATTTCGGTCGAGCATAAAGTAAAATACAACATGCGTGGTATTTAAACATGCATTGACATACAATAGCATATTGAGCATATGAACAAATAATAGCTTATGTGGATAACAAGTGACTTCATAATTTCATTATAAAAATTATGATCACATACATATAATCTTTATGTAAGAATTTGAAAATTTTGGACTAGATTGAAAGTACAAAAATTCTAGTGATCAATTAGCAATTTTTTAAAACCCGAAAGACCTAATTGTAATTTTCAAAACATGGAGGAGTTAAGTTTAATTTTCAAAAGTAGGAGGACCTATTTGTAATAAACAATAAATAAATTTATGAATTACAAATAACCCCTTCAACTTAATACTAATTAATTTTTAACACCTTTAGTTAATACTAATTACAGTTAAGTATAATTTATATTCTAAATATAAAATTCAATCCTTAAAATTCCCAAAACTCAATTTTCGCGTCAAACCCTAATTTAAAAATTAAAGAGGAAATGTCTTATTAGTGTCCATTATGACGGTGATTCTCAAAATCAACCCCCTTACTTTCAGAATTACATTTTAGTCCAAAATGAGGAATTTTTGAGTTGACCAACAGTTATTTACAACTTTACAATCACCTGAAACACTCTCAACCAAACATGTCCTATGAAATAAATAAATTTACTAAAAAGTAAAATTACAAAAAAATACGTAAATAAAAAAAAAAAACTAATCAATAAAAAACTAAAATAATTTTTTTTTTTTAACTTTTTACCTCCTTCCCGAATGGTCCAATACCGGAATATAATTCCAGTACCAGAGCTCCAGATCGGAGCACTGCAAGCTCCAACCAGGAGCTTTTGCAGCTCCGGTCTGGAGCTGCAAAAGCTCCTTTTCCTTGTCGGAGCTTTTGCAGCTCCAAATCGGAGCTGCAAGCTCCATATCGGAGATAACAGCTCCGATCTGGAGCTCCTGTAGCTCCGATATGGAGCTACAGAAGCTCCACATCGGAGATGTTAGCTCCGATCTGGAGCTGGCAGCTCCGATCGGGAGCTGTTATAGCTCCATATTGGAGTTGACTGCTCCGATCAGAGCTGTTATAGCTCCAGATAGGAGTTGACAGCTCCGATCGAGAGTTATTAGCTCCGACGTGTTTGTTCATATATATCACACAGTCAACGTAATATATTATATATTTATTTATCCATGTTTATGTGTACATACGTATTTATATATTACATCAGGCATACGACATGTCATATCTTTATCTGGTTGGTCCGTATAGATATCAAAAATGTCCCCTGTGGATGGATGACTGATCACATAATTAGTGGGAACTATGTGAATTATCATCTATCCCAAATTCTCCCTAATCCAAGCTCATCTCGGATGTAGGGGTCTGAATGAGGCAATTGAGACTAGTTTGCGTGGAGGTTATACTTGTTAGAGCAAGTGTGAGTCGATCCCAGGACCACGAAATGGATCGTTAGACGAATCCATGAAGTTCCCATAACTGCGCATAGTTGTTCGAGGTGGATTCCGAACAATGGAAGAACCCACCGGATACTCCCATCGATGTATATTCTAAACTGAAGTGTCTATGGGAACCGGAGTTGTCGAAGTGATGCCATTCGTCCTTTGACTCCCAGTATATTATCATCACATTTGTTGCCCCATGTATTTGGAAGGAATCCAATGCCCGCTCTGAATAAGCAGCCTGCTACGGTCCTTCTGGGATCATGGCTACATTACAAATGTGGATGATAAGTATTCCTGTGAGGATTCATCTCTCATGTGTAGCATTGGAGAGAACTGCTCAAGTCGTTCATAGTTGTGTTGGTAAAACCGCTGGCCGGCGTATGGATATATTTATGAATGGACATAAGATATATCGCATTAATCAAGCAACTCACTGAAGACACAATGAGTGTATTATTGGGATAGACACTTCATCGATCCTAGATGCATTCGAGTCAGTCAGATGAAAGGACCTTACCATCGCTGCATTGAGTGCAACGGGCTTCAACAACGAAAGTGTAGCTTTGAAGAACCTCTCAAACATCCTTATGTATTAATATTGCAAATGGGACCGTCTAGGAATCCCATGACGCCTAGTAAGGTTACTAGATTAATACACTGATGCCCTATGGGTCACATTATGTGGTGATTCAGCTTATCCGCATGACCATGGAGATGGGATTATAATTAATCAAGATTTTTTTTGAATGAATGGTGCAAATATATTAAACGGGAAAAGAGTACAAAGAGTATACAAAAGCAATGAACAGCGTAAACTCACAGATGCTAACTAACCCAAACTACTAGAGAACGTAGCTTGGTTGCAACCGCGGGCCTCGTTCAAACCCAATCACGGAAAAACCCATTGGGAAAAACCCGTGCCTGAGCGTTAATGTTGCGGGAACCTACAATAGGGAAGACCAAACATGTCCCTAAATACAAGACTACAAATACTAGCGGGAGCGGTATCCCAAAAGCCATCCGTCGCCAAATTGGAGAGAGCATCCGCAACGGAATTGCCTTCCCTATAAATATGAGAGACCTTGAACTCCATAGCGTTTAGACACTCCAAAATTTGTAGCCACTGATTTCTGTACTTCCAAGGAACCTGCGAAGAACGAGTGCTGAGCAGATTGACAACATAGCTAGAGTCAGATTCCAGCCATAAATGTTGCCATCCACGAGAGAAATCAATCAAGATAGCATGCATAGAAGCAATTAACTCAGCCTCAAATGCGAAAAGGCAGCCCACGTGACGAACAAAGCACCCCAGAACAACACCACTCGAGTCTCGAAAGACTCCCGCTGCCGTAGAGTCACCCGGCGCCCCCATAGAGCTCCCATCTGTATTGCATTTAACCCAACCATGGCCTGGGGGATACCAACGCACCTCAATGATATCCCGAAACCTCCTAGGGCAGCCTTTAATACGGAAAGAGTGCAAAACCTGAAGATCACTCTGAGAGTTGGACATCACTCCAAGAGAAAAAGAGTCCGCCTCCCCAACTAAACTCCAGATCGAAAGAAGAATAGCATGTTTGGAAATTACTATGATCTCAAACAGAAACCGATTCCTGGCCGTCCACAAAGCCCAACAGGTGGTGATAAAAGTGAGCTTCCAAATTGACAGAACCTGCGGGCTAAAAGTGAAGCTCATAGCATATAACAAAAACTCACCAAAGCTAGAGCAACATCTAAAAGGCACCTGAAATAAATCAAAAATAGGCTACCAAATCATAATACCAGAAGAACAAGAAACCAAGAAATGATGGTGACAATCTAAATCAGCAAAGCAAAAGATACAGAAGAAGGGGCCAATGAAACCACGAGTCTGGAGCTTCTCCCAAGTTGGAAGAGAGACATGAACCGCTTTCCAAACCATAGTTGAACGCCTAGGAGGGATAACCGAAGACCAGATCCAAGAGCCCCACGTAGCTTCCGGATAATGCTCTCTAAAGAACTGATATGCAGCTTTTGAGGAAATCAAGATTAATTATAATTAGTTGTGGCACAATTAATATTATGATAATATTAATTGAATTAATTGTATTTAATTCTTTATCTTTTTTTATTTGAAAATACTAAGGTTTGTTTGGTTTCATCAAAATTCAATTTTGGAATAGTGAATTTTTGTTGACTTTGGACTAAAATGTAATTGATAAACTAAGGTGGTTCATTTCGTTATTAGGGACGTTAAGAGGGTATAAAAAATCAATAGACCCTTATAAATATAATTGACGTTGGAATCAAAATGTTATATTAATTAAAGATTAATATATGCACATGGCAAAATCTAATTGAGTTGCAATTGCCTTAGACTTGCATATGGGTCCCAAAAGTGAGACCCACCTTATTCCCATGAGGCGGCGCCGGCGCATAGGGAGGAAGGAGTTTGACTCCTTTCTCCAATCAAACTTATGGGGTAAGTTTTTCCTAATTGAGTTACGATTTAATTAGGAATGAACCTGCACATTAAGAGGTTACCTTGTGTAATAAGAATTAGAATTCGTATTCCTTTTAGGAGTCTAATAGAATGTTCTTTAGGCTTCTATTGACTACTATATAAGTAGATGGTTAGAGATCTTTTTTCGACACACATTATTATTCACTCTTCTATTCTTTCAAGAGAAAATAAAAAGTTTTAACTCTCCTCCTACCTCACCGCCGCCGCCAGCCCCTTCTCCGGACAACTGAGTTTGACTCGAGAATATCCTAGCATTCTCTCGATAAGCTGTTCATCCGTGGATACCAAGGTTGAGGTTCTAAGAAGCTGGAAACTAACCTTTATTGTTTTGCAGATAACCAAGAAGGCATATTAGATATCTTCGACTTCAACGAAGGAGAAGATACACCAGACTATTACGAAGATCATATCGATTGGGCTATCATTTATGTTTTAATTCTTGCTTTCGAAGTATTATAAGTTTTCTAACTAATGTGATTCAATATACGTTATATGCATGTTAAGAAAATTTTGAAATTCCGCTGCACCACCCTAGGGGTAATTCTGACCATAATTTCTTACAGGTTTCATTACATGTTTGACCCTATTGTTACCACCAACCCTTTCATCTATTGATTACAAAACTCGTTCAAGTTGCGTCCTTGTCTCGTTTGTGTTTAAGTTTACAAACTAGTTTCCAAACTCTTTTCAAAACTGATTCATTGACCGAATTACTAGCAAGAAACCAAGCAAAGCCACGTTAGGTCTCGACAGAATGACACTCGAGGACAACTTACCATTACACTAAGTGTTGTGTAGTGTTGAGTGTTCTTTGGCTTAAAACAAACAAATATTAATTTTGATTCAAACGACATCAGTAGCTTGACTTACAAAGTTAGCCATGATCGGTCCCGGGGGCACAGGACGCCACACAACCGGCCTAACGCATCGGTGAAGCTTGCTCTACCATAGAGCCCAATCCCTTTCATGAGCATCATAGTTCGTGACAACTATTTGTCCCACGATAGTGTACGGCTCCCCATAGTGCATGGTATTCAAGGTCATATCTTCAAAATTAGTAACGAAGGACTTATATCCGTATGCCTTGGCACTCCTAACAGAAGAGGCGCAACCCCAGATAAAGATGGAAACTCGTGGAGATTAATGATGTTTGTAAGATCATGGATACGGATCTCCATGCCTTCGTATTTGTAAGGGCATGTGATGACCCGGAATTTGTCAGATTCAAATTAATCAAATAAATTTGTTTCTAGCCAAAGGCAATTCACGACTACAACAAAAACGTAGTGTAGCAGTAAAATAACCTCGAGTGTCGATCTCTAAGGACTATAACTAGCTTTATCTAATCTAACTTAAACTATAAAATCAACAAACGACTTAGCACAGGTTTTTCTTATCAAGATAATGGAAGTTAGTGATAGTATGATCATTCAAAGCATAGTGGGTTAATAATCATGCATGAAGTACCCGATCGTTTTGCATAGAGATCTTTGATCATGAATTGTCCAATGTGTTCCATTTTATTCAACACTACGAAGATAGAGGTCTTAGATAGATCAAAGAAATAAAGCAATAACTCAAAGTCTGATTCGCTTTACCGCCATCAGCATAATTACTAACCCTTCGCTAAGAAATCACATACTATCACCAACGATAGATTTAGCTACTCATAGATGTCATGCAATCAACAGAAATCATAGCAAGATTGAATGAAAACATGTTGAAAGATATATAAATATAAATAGAAAAAATCTGAGATACAATGTTACCGAAGGTTGTCAATCTCCGAAGAATCGCGATCTCACAAGCTCCAAATCGATATGAAAAAGTATCTCCTATGCTAAGAATTCCCAGAACAGGCTCTGGAGAATTCCTACCTAAAACTAATGAGAAAGGTATGAAAAAAGGTCTGAGAAAGTATGCCCCTGAGCATGCAATAATCACCCCCTTTATATAGCCTTCAATTTGCAGCTAAACCTAAAGGAATTCGAATAGGAATTGAATTCGAATAGGAATTGATTTCCTAATGGAGACAATTACCTTTTCCTGATTGCATTCGGAAACAGTTGTTGAGAGCGAAACTATATATAGGAGTTCGGACGACGTGGGGCGAACCGCCCCACATCCCGGGCAAACCGCCCGGGAGCTCCAGTGGCGGTGGATGCGTTTTTGGTCTTCTTTTCCTTTTCGATCTCGGATTTTGCCTTCTAGTGACCTTTAAGCCTTGAAACTCGGCCCCTAGACCTCAAATCTCGTCCGGAACCTTCTAGATACACCACGGATGACCACGAAACACCGAATCTTCGTTCTCTTCAACATAATTCCACCTAAAAACACGTTTTTCACCTAAAACCTGAAAAATGCAAAGAAAAGGGAAACGTGACACTATTCTAATAAAATACACTAAAATATAAGCTAAATTAACCTAGAGGATAGCTAAATTGGTGAAAAAAGACTCGAATGAAAGTGTAAAATACACGTTCATCAGCATGCGGCTAGGGTTCCTGTTTCCGTAGTTGCCTCCATTTGTTGGGCCCTTCTCACATCAGATGGATCTCCCAACGTCTTAATCAATTTGGAATTAATAAAGTTCCTACCAGCTCCACTGTCCACCATAGCGCATATATCATGGTCCCTAATTTGTACCTTGACATACATAACCGAGGGTCCTGTTCCTTCTCCCAAGTTAAGGTCCTTGGTGCCGTGTTCATCCAATAAGCATAGGGGTATAATTGGGATTTTATGTCCCGGTTCACCTTCGCGGAGCGACTCACCCTTCAATGTCCATGATGCGTACCTTTGAAAGTACGTGCGATAGTCCCCATCAAACTCGGGTCTCTCGATCACTTCCCCTTCCTCAATTTCTCCCTCCTCAAGCTCTAATGGAAATTGCAACTCAGGGCTATCCAGTTCTCCCTTCTCACCCTCCTCCTAAAACCCAAACAATCCCTTAGCGAACACGAAGCATTCGTTTTCACGATTTGCCTCGTCCTTCCTAACGCACCCGGTTGTTTCATTCGCAAAGAACTCGGCGATTTCCTCCTTGGAGGCCATAACCGCGGTTCTCTTCTTGATCCAATCGGTGGTCTCAACCGTGGTCAAAAGCGATCCGGTTGGCTCGCGCTTGGTTCGGCTGAACATTTGGTTAGCTGGATAGGGTCCAACCGGACCCTCTTCTTCTTCTCCTTCGCTGGGTACGGGCTGGCTAGGGCAGCCAAGCGGTTGCGGCAGCTGCCGCGCCACCGGTTGCACGACCACCGTGCTCCCTCCTTCCTCATGGCGTGACCGCCATCATCACCCAACTCCTCCTCCCTCTTGCCCTCTCCTGTCCCTTCTTCTCCAGGCTCGATCCCTCTCGGACCACCACCTTCTTCCCCCTTCTTCACTGCCCAGACCTCTCCTTCCTCTTCTTGGCGCTGTTCGTGCCTAGCCCTTCGTCCGCTTCTCCTCCTCCTGCCGTACGCCTCCCTCCCCTCACGTCCACCATGATCGGGCCGATCGATCGTGCCTTGATTGGCCCGATCAACTCCCTCCCCCTCTCGCCGTCTCTTACGCCGCCCCACCATCATGTCTGATATTTCACGGACCTCGTCTTCCACCCTTGAAAGCCTTCTAATGATTCAGGTTTCCCAATCAGAGTGTTTTGCTGAAGCATAGTGCAGATCTTCCATTAACACTGGCTCTGATGCCGATTTATGGAAGCTTGGTCGGATTTTACCGCTCCGAGTGGCAGTCAACATGGTGACTTCTTCCATAGCCATGGAATTGGCGCCTTTTACAGGACCTGATGTAGAGCTGATGACTCTAGGCATATTCTTCATAATCATACTTGTCTATTAATGAAATAAGAAAGCCACTTATATAGTGGTGGAAGTACAATGCCATAAGATAAATAAAAGATAAAAATGGTAAAGGAAATCCTAACCAATCTCTAGAATATCTCTCCATGTTTATAGGAGATTTACCCTAGATATTATTCTACTAACTACTCCTAATATATCTAGATACCATAAGAGATAAGGTACGACTTGATGTTCAAGCTACTACGAATTAGACTCCAAGCCGTGGTGACCAGGGTCTCATCACTATGCCTCAACACTTGACGTATCGTACTGATCCAATCCTTATAATTTGGTCATGTTAGTTTTGAAAGCTCCAAGCTACTGTTGAACGAGGACACATCAACCATTTTGTTTTCCTAAGGAGAAATAATATAAATGGAAACAATAAATCAACCATTGAAATAAAATTTCTAATCACAAATCAACTAACTAAATAATAAGGACCTTTAGCTATTTAGCTCCCATTATTTTCTACATATGCATTGCCCCATACACATGTATACGAGTGTTGTCAAACAGATCACTTTAGTGGCCAACATCCACATCACTACTATTATGATCCCATTGCTTAGGCATGTGAGATCATAATAATATGACTGGTAGGACTATCCAATTGCACAATGCAACTCTTGGTCGGTTAAGTCAAACTTAATCTTGATGCCCTCACACTTACAAGTCGCTTGGGCGATCATGTAAGCATAAGTAAGTCATCATAAGTCATCACCATAAGCAAACTCTAGACACCCCAATGACAAAATAGTGGTGCCTACTTGGGCAGTACACCGTACGTCGTTAAAGTTCTTGAATAGAGCTCCGCATGGAAGGCATCGTCGAAGAATACATAAAAGAGTATATAATCGAGACTTACAACATATGGGGTTTTAGATATGAGGGTTATTAATCAGCCATCTACAAACAAACAAGGGCGCCGCCTACACACCATGCATGAGCAGTCTACACATAACGGATGTTGCCTATCCATTCTAATTCTAAGACGCGGTCAAGCATATAATGGGCGCCGCCTACCCATACATACATACAATATGCCGTCCGACAAATAAGAGGACACCGTCTACCCTCGCATGCAATCCTGTCGAATATAAAATAAAGTGCAATATGCGTGGTATTTAAACATGCATTGACATACAATAACAAATATGAATATATCATATACAAACAAATATAAGTCTATGTGGATAACAAAAGAATTCATAATCCAAGTATGAATATTATTAAACAATTTTATAATTTCTATATAATTTTAAAATTTATATGACTAGATTGAAAATTTCGAAAACCCTAGTGACCAAGTAGCAATTTTCAAAAATACTGAGGACCTATTTGTAATTTTCTTAAACTTCAAGGGCTTAAGTTCAATTTATAAAAGTTGAAGGAACTATTTGCAATAAACAAAAAATTGATAAATTGAAATAACCCCCTCAACTAAGTATAAATTAATTCATAATCCCTTTGCTGATACTAATTACAAATAAGTCCAATTTGTATTTCAAATATAAAATTCAATCTATAAATGTTAAGAGATCCGATTTTTAAGGGACAAACCCGTAATTTCAGAAATTATATTAATTACGGACAAGAATCGGAGAGGATGGGATTCGAAATCCCATCACCGTGATCTACACTCGAACCGCAGGTTATACTACGCTTGGAGCCTGCGCTTCGAGCGCAGGTCGGAACCTGCGCTCAAGCGCAGGCAGCATTACGCCTGCGCTATGAGCGCAAGCGTGCCTGCGCGTCGAACGCGCATGCAATGATGCGCATGTCCGGTGGCGGGTCACCGACTTGCTCCACCACCGGTTGGTGCAGTTCCGCCATCGGTTTGCTCCCAATTCCAATATTTAATTACTTTTTTTTGAAAAAGAATAAATTCAAAATTTAATAAAAAACAAATTTTTTGAAAACCGAATTAACATAAAATCAATTGTATCCACATAAACTAATCAATCACATAGAATATACGTATATACATAATTAAACAGCATGCGCTCTGATACCACTGTAAGAAAATATGGTCAGAATAACCCCTAGTGTTGGTGCAGCGGAATTTAAAATTTTCTTAACAAGCATATTGATTAATCATGCATATAATGTATATTAAACACATCAAAGAGAAGACTTACAATAATTCGGATGCAAGAACTACTATGGATTTAGGTGTAGGATTCAAATCAATCAAGTCCTCGTAGTAATCAGCAAATTCTTCGCCTTCGATGAAGTTGAAGATATCTAACTCGTCTGGTTGACTTCCAGCAAAACAAAGGTTAGTATCCAGCTTCAGTTTTCCTCAACCTTGGTATCCACGAATGAACAAACATCTTATCGAGAGAATGCTAGGATATTCTCGAGACAAACTCGAAGTTTGACTTTGGTCAACAGGGGGCGGTGACGCGGCTAAGGAGGAAGAGCTTATTTCACTAAGAGAGAATAGAATAATGAGTGAATCTATGAATTAAGCTCTCTACTACTCTTCTTATATAGTAGTGAATAGAAACCTAAAGAAGGTTCTATTAGAATCCAGAAAGAATTAAGAATCCAATTCTTATTGCATAAGTAAAGCATTTACCTTTTAGATTCGAAACGCTAATTTGGTAAAGATTTTTCCAACTCCTAATTAGTTCAAAACTCAATTAGGAAATCTTTTAAGCACATGTCAAAATTGGGAGAAGAGGTCAAACTCCTTCTCCCTTCCTCCAACCGGCTGCTCCTATGGGGAAGGTGGGCCCCACGTTTTGGAGCCCACTTACATGTGTAGTTGTGGCATTTTAAATCCAATCTAAATCTTGTCCAAGTACACATATTAATCCAATTAATATGTTCTTTCAAATCCTACTTTAATTATATTTCTAAAATATAATTACCATTAAATTGTATTTCTAAAATACAAGTAATTCAATTAATATTATTATAATATTAATTTGGCCATGACTAATTATAATTAATCTTGTTATTTATAATTCCCTTTCCAATAGTAATGCGGATAAGCTGGTTCACCACATAGTGTGACCCATAGGGTCTCATTGCATTAAGCTAGACAAGACACTAGGCCTCATGGAATCTCAAAGCTACCTTTTGTTGTGAAGCCTGTTGCACTCAATGCGACGATGGTAAGGTCCTTTCATCTGACTGACTCGGTATGCATCTCGGATCGATATTGTGCCAATCCCATTAATGCACCCATGGCGCCTCAGGGAGTTGTTTGGTTAGGTAGACATATTTATGACCATCATAAATACTTTGCACGCTGGCTAGCGGTTTTACCAACACAACTATGACGACTATGACCAGTACTCTCCAATGCTACACATGACAGATGAAACCTCTTCGGAGACCACTTACCATCCACACTTTGTATTATTGCCATGATCCCAGAAGGGTCGTATCTACCGCGTATTTCTGGGTGCAAGCATTGGTTCCAACCAAAGGCCATGGCGCAACAAATGTGATGTTAAAGTCCTGAGAGTCCAAGGACGAATGGCATCACTTCCACAACTCCGGTTCCCATAGACACTTTCAGTGTAGAGTATACATCGATGGAGATATCCGTTGGGTACTTCCATTGTTCGGATAATCTCCTCGAACAACTATTCACAGTTATGGGAACATCATGGACTCGCTCCAACGATCCATTCCGTGGCCTTGGGAACGACGACACTTGCTCCAACAAGTATAACATCCACGCATACTATTTTCAACTGCCTCATTCAGACCCCTACACCCGACATGAGCTTCGACTAGGGAGAGTTTGGGATGAATGATAATTCACATAATTCTCACTAGTTATGTGATAAGTCATTCATCCACTGGGGAGATGTTTGATATCGATACAGACCAACCAGATAAAGATATGACATGTTGTATGACCAGTGTAATATAAATACATAAGTAAACACAAACATTACTAAACAGACATATATTATATTATGTTTATTGTGAAGTAGTACAGTTGTCCTTTAGATGTGGTTATCTCTAGGACAGTATCACTAACAATCTTCAGTCTTCAGAACGCGTGCTATTGCATTTAATGCTCTTTGAATTCAATGTGAACATTGGAGCGCAAATGCAAGTGATCAGCAAGGCAGTCACATGTGTTTCAGTCAGCAAGCAATCCGAGTTCAGAAAGTTCAACCTACTTGGTCATCTAGATTTTCATTTAAACTATCTGATTGCTGAGTTACTCACTTTCTGAG
The DNA here is from genome assembly GCA_028274465.1 of Plantago ovata. Lineage (NCBI taxonomy): Eukaryota > Viridiplantae > Streptophyta > Magnoliopsida > Lamiales > Plantaginaceae > Plantago > Plantago ovata. The sequence goes on along the minus strand of CM051457.1, from coordinate 86,030,248 downwards.
ATAACATGCGCCTTTGTAGATACCTTTCTCACAAAACTTATAAGTCTTCAACTTTCTGAGCGGTTCTAGGTCTTCAATAGATTGTTTGTATAAACAAAGTACATCATCAGCAAGCATAAGAACCTAACTAGTACCTACACTAAGTCTTTCAGCAAATGTTCCTCTTTTACAATGTCCTTAAAATTCTAAATTCCTATGGACCTTAAGAGTACTAGTTACATGACTTTACTTAATTTAGCATGGTTAATTGCTCATCAAAATTACAATTTGCTGAAAGACCTAACAAGTACCCAAACTTATGCCTCAGTCATGCATATCATCACGTTCCTCATCCAGAACAACAGATGTTGTTAGGAAACTTGTAATTTCGATGAGCAATTAACCATGCTAAATTAAGGAAAGTCCAGTAACTAGTACTCTTAAGGTCCATAGAAATTTAGAATTTTAAAGACATTGTAAAAGAGGAACGTTTGCTGAAAGACTTAGTGTAGGTACTAGTTAGGTTCTTAAGCTTGCTGATGATGTACATTGTTTTTACAAACGAACTATTGAAGACCTAGAACCGCTCAGAAAGTTGAAGATTCGAAGACTGAAGACTTAGAAGAATTCTGAGAAAGGTATCTACAAAGGCACATGTTGCTTCAGTAAGTAAGAATCTCAGCAACAGCTTGCATAAGTGAAAATCTATATGAAAGAGTAGGTTGTGCTTGCTGAAACTAGGACTAACCACTTGCTGACAACATATGTGACCTCCTTGCTGATGAACTGGAATTTGTCAGATTCAATTAATCAAATAAATTTGTTTTTAGCCAAAGGCAATTCACAACTACAACGAAAACCGTAGTGTAGAAGTAAAATAACCTCGAGTGTCGATCTCTAAGGACTATAACTAGTTTTATCTAATCTAACTTAAACTATAAAATCAACAAACGACTTAGAACAGGTTTTTCTTATCAAGATAATGGAAGTTAGTGATAGTATGATCATTCAAAGCATAGCAGGTTAATAATCATGCATGAAGTACCCGATCGTTTTGCATAGAGATCTAAGATCATGAATTGTCCAATGTGTTCCGTTCAATTCAACACTACGAAGATAGAGGGCTTAGATAGATCAAAGAAATAAAGCAATAACTCAAAGTCTGATTCGCATTACCGCCATCATGCATAATTAATAACCCTCGCTAAGAAATCACATACTATCACCGATGATAGATTTAGCTACTCATAGATGTCATGCAATCAACATAAATCATAGCAAGATTGAATGAAAACATGTTGAAAGATATAAATATAAATAGAAAAATCGTGAAATACAATGTTACCGAAGGTTGTCAATCTCCGAAGAATCGTGATCTCACAAGCTCCAAATTGATAAGAAAAATTGTCTCCTATGCTAAGAATTCCCAGAACAGGCTCTGGAGAATTCCTACCTAAAACTAATGAGAAAGGTATGAAAAAGGGTCTGAGAAAGTATGAAAAATGGAGAAAACTGAGCAACTATATTTAGGAGTTCGGAACGTGTGGGGCGAATCGCCCCACACACCGGTCGAACCGCCTGGTGTGGGGCGAATCGCCCCGCATCCCGGGCGAATCGCCCGGGAGCTCCAATCGGCGAGAGACGCGTTTTTGGATTTCTTTTCCTTTTCGGACTCGGTTTTTGCCTTCTAGTGACCTTTAAGCCTTCAAACTCGACCCCTAGACTTCAAATCCCATCCAGAATCTTCTAGATACTCCAAAAATATCCTTGGAACACCGATTCTTCGTTCTCTTCAATATAATTGCCCGGAAAACCACGTTTTTCACCTAAAACCTGTAAAATGCAAACTAAAGGGAAACGTGACACTATTCTAATAAAATGCACTATAATATAGCTAAATTAACAGAGAGGATAGCAAAAATAGGTGAAAAAAGACTCGAATGAAGGTGTAAAATACACGTTCATCAAATTCCCCAAACCGAACCTTTGCTTGTGCTCAAGCAACTAAGCTAGACTCTAATGCAAAAACAATGCAACACAAAAAATGGAGTCTGATGCCAAATGAAATGAACTAATCCATTGAATCTATCAAAAAACTTATGAACAAAAACCATACAAATCATAACATAGATATTGGTTGAAGAATGCCTCGATTTACTCATACACATTCACATAAGCACTTATGTCAAACAAGATAGTCTCTCGTAACATTCTCTACTTGGACCTAGTCAGTGACGACGTAATGAAACATGTTAAAATACGAATAGTTGTCCCGTGCCTATGAAACTGAGGACTTACTGTTGTTCACCAAGTTAAGACTTTTCCTCAAAGAGGTCGAACCAATACTGGTTCTCATCAAACGAAGGAGGGTTTCCGAAAAAAGATAACACTCCCCTATTCTACCCATCTCTCAAGCACAGCCTTAAACTATTCACCACTTCCTGAATGGCAGGACGAGAGTGGTCTAGAACAGATGACACTCAAACAAACAAAAGACAAAAAGTTACAACTCGATTACGAACATTACAAGAATTGAAAAATGAGACAAACACTTTGCTAAACTGCTTTTTGGCTCTCTTTTTCTCTTTTGGACCCTTCATTGCTTTATTTTGGGGTCTTTTCTTTTTTTCTTTTTTTTTCTTTTCCAGTTTTTTTCCTTTTTCTGGAATTTTTCTTTTTCTTTTTTTTTCCTTTTTTTTAGCCAGCAGTAGCACAACGAAAAAGAAATTACAATGACACACAAACGACATCCCCAAACCTATTCGAAAGAATAGGTTGGAGTTCAAACTTCACGAAAAAGAAAAACAAACTCACAACAGACACTCAATATCGAAAAACAAGTCTATTGATAGCGTAACCCCCTCCCCAAACTTATTCGAAAGAATAGGTTGCAAACAAAGGATCACACAATCTCACACTACCTCTTTCCTAGGCATTTACCAATCTCAAAGCAAGGTGAAGACTTGTTGCCTCTTAGGTACATAATTACTCGGGAAAACAACCACAAGACTCTAACATGCATCATCCTATTATAAAGGCCTTCGTGAACCACAGTAGAGAAAACACCACTAAGTGATGTCGAGACTATCGAGCTTAACTAAGTGCAAACATAAATGTGACAAGCCAAGCGAGAAAAATCTCAAACAAATTCATAGAGATGAAGCATACGATTAAGGTCATAACTAGTTAATCTACCCCATAACAAATGATGAACGTATTTTTGACACGTTCATTGATGAATGTGTATTTTACACTTTCATTCGAGTCTTTTTCATCTATTTTAGCTATCCTCTATGTTAATTTAGCTATATTTTAGTACATTTTATTAGAATAGTTTCACGTTTCCCTTTAGATTTTATTTTACAGGTTTTGCTTGAAATTCGGGGATTTCTGGGCAAATATATTAAAGTTGACAAGGAATTGGTGTTCCAGAAGCCTATTTGGAGTATCTGAAGGTTTCCGGATAGGATTTGGAGTCTAGGGGTCGAATCTGGAGGTTAGAAGGCCATTAGATGTCTAAAACCAAGTCCGAAAAGGTGAAGAAATCCAAATCCGCGTCGAAAAACACGGAATTCCGCGAAAAAGCCGGGGGGCGAACCGCCCCAGAGAAATTTCGGGGCCTATATATAGAGCTCAGTTTTTCTCCGAAAATCATATCTTTCCAAGCCTACTTTCTCACCTCTCTCTATAGTTTTAGGTAGGAACTTCCCGGGGCCTGTCCTGGGAGTTCCGTAGCTTAGGGGATACTTTTTCATAGCAGTTTGGAGCTCGTAGGACCGCAATCATCCGGAGATTGACAACCTTCGGTAACTTTGTATCTTACAAGTTTTATTCTACTTATTTTATATTCTTTCAACATGTTTTCTTCTATGATATCTGTTGATTGCATGCTTATTATGAGTAGCTAAACTTATCATTGGTGGTAGTATGTGAATTCTTAGCGAGGGAAGATAATCATGCTAATGGCTATATCGCGCATTATACTCCGTGTCATTGCTTTATTTCGTTGATCAGTTGTAACCAAAATTCTCGTATGTTGTATTGATCATTATGCACAATTGGACACTAGTCGACCATCAGACCAATTATATTCGTAGTGTTGAATAATTATGGAACACATTAGGACAACCGTGATTGACTAGTCAGACCAGATTATCTTCGTAGTGCTTAATACTTGCAACATGACACTAGATTGATTCAAAGATCTCTATGCAAGACCGAGGAATTTATGCATGATTATCGACCCATTATGCTAAGAAGGACCATACTATCACCAATCTCCATTATCTGCTAGAAACCCCTCTGCTATCTGTTTGCCGTTTTTATATTCTAAATTTGATAAAGCTAGTTATAGTCCTGAGAGAACGACACTCGAGTCATCCTACTACTACACTACGGTTTTCGTTGTAGTTGTGGATTGCCTTTGGCTAAATAACAAATATTATTTGCTGAATTAGAATCTGACAAATTCCCGTTCATCAAATTGGCGCCGTTGCCGGGGACTATACTCCTTTTTTCTATTTAATTTGTTTTTATTTATAGCTTTAGATTCCTAATTCTACTAGTTTTAGTTTTCCCTTTTAATCTCTCTCTAATCACCTTTCCTAGTCTGTTTCAAATTGTGTATGCCGCATACACGTTCTGCAGGAACACCGCTTGCTGATTCAATTGCTGAGATCGATAGAGTCTACCACCAGAGAAGGCGACTACTTGAAAGGCGCGCACTAGAGGAAATAGAGGAAACTGATTTCTCTGAATCTCTACTTAGTCTCTTCAAGGAAATCGACGGAATGGCAGAAGCTAGACCACTGAAGGCATGGGTACAACCCACCAAGGATCGTATGAGGGGACCGGCGATCGTTCTTTCGTCTGCAACCCGAGATCTGGAGATCAAGAACCACGCATTCCAACAACTTCCGAGGTTCTATGGCTTATCAAGGGAAGATGTGATGGGGTACTTGCACGATATCGATGATTTCGTCAACCAACTCCCACGACCCGGAGCTGACATAACAACGGATGAGTTGAGGATGAAGGTTTTTGCTATGGGACTTGGTGACAGAGCCAAGTCATGGCTGAGTTCTCTACTAGCCGGCTCGCTGGACACTTGGGAAAAGGTTTTTTCAGCTTTCATGGAGAAATACTTCCCTCACACTCTGACTACCGCGCTAAAGGCGCAGATCACTGGATTCAAGCAGGACTATGATGAGACCATCTACACCGCATTTGAGAGGTTTCAATATCTCACGAACAAGTGTCCTCACCATGATTTTGAACTTTCTGACCTAGTCCAACACTTCTACAATGGACTAACCTTCGAGAACCAACAAGTGGTGGATTTCCAATGCCGAGGCAATATTTGGGAGGAAACCGCAGAAGCCGTCTGGGCTGTTTTCGAAAGGCTTGCTAAGGGTTCACAGTTCAAGGACCTAAGAGCAATGGTTAGGAGACGTGGACCTGAAGCTCCACCGACTCAAGAAGCCCCTATGTACAGGGGGAATGGGGATCAATTCGAGTGCTTTACCAACGAATTGAAGCAAGTCCTTAAGAGCACCACCGGAACAACTGTTTCAAACGAAGTATGCCGAATATGCAAGAACTATGGGCATGGGGCTCATATGTGTAGATCGGAGATGGCATACGATGATGGCAACTGGGCTCGAGGAGGCGAAGAAGAAGCCTTTGCTACGGAGTTTGGCACTCAAGAAGTTAGCTACGGACAAGACGGTAGGAATCCTCGAGGTGGATTTTGGAGAAAAGGATACCGCAACAATCAAGGATATGCACTGGCTAACCAAACTTATGGACCTAACCAAGACCGTAGTAGGCTAAACTATGGTAATGACCACTGCGAAAACCCCGCTCCGAAAGAGCCACCGAAGTCGAAGTCGGCTCAACTTATGGAGAACCTGCAGAAGATGGTCGATCACACACAAAGTTTTCTCAAACGTTATGAAAAAGATTCTGAGAAGACTAGGGCAAGGCTCGATAGGCTGGAAGAAAGCACTAGACTTGCATATCAAAAGATGCAAGAGTTGATCGACCGAGGAGCAAGTAGGGAGCAAGGCAAACTGCCTAGCAACACTGTGAAAACGAATGCCATTACTTTGGCTGGTGATGTACCTGACGGAGTCACCATCAAGAAGGTTGTTAGGTGCGAGTGTTGCATAAAGGAGGAACTTCTACAGGCTGAGGAAGAAGAGAAGGGCCTTGGTTCTGACACAAGTGATGAGGAGCAAGAGGATACCGAACCACTCCCTAAAAGTTTCGATGTTAAGGTAGGGATTGGTGAGCTTGAAGATGTCCGTGCCACACTAGATACGGGATCCTACTCAAACATAATTCCTTTGAATGTGTTTGAAAAGAGCAACATTGGAAAACTATCTGAGCAAAGAGCTATTGTGCAACTGGCGGATGGATCCTTTATGAGACCCGAGGGCGTTGTGAAAAATGTGTTGGTCAAGATTGGTGAAACATCAATATACACCAATTTCGTAGTTATGCCAGCATCTGCACCTGGGACGGTTGATGTCATACTCTTAGGGCAGACATTCTTGACCAAGCTACGCTCCGTGATGGACATCTACCAAAGAACTTGCACCATCGAAATGGATGGCAAGCGACACGTATTGCAAGCCATACCTGACCCACCGGAACCGCCAAATATCACTACTCACTACTGTGGTCTTGCAGCCTATATTCTTTCTTATTCACAGGTTCGTGGCATGGAGAGGAGATCAATGAAGGGGAAGTCTAGTACCCGCAAAAAGAGGAGATAGGCGCAGACAGGAGTCGAGTCAAAGACTTTAAACAATGACGCTATCCGGGAGGCAACCCGGAATTTTTTATCGCTTTCTTTACTGCTTTTCTCCATGCATTCATTCTTGAACTATTTGCTTCTCATACGCGAATTTGTTCATGTGTGTGTCGTATGTGCTTTTGTTTAAGTGAGATTTTTCGAGTGGTTTTTTGAAAAGAATTGGTTTCGGGGATTAAAATCGCATTTTTCTGACGACGGAACCACGGGGCGAACCGCCCCGCACGTGGGGCGAACCGCCCCACGTCCCCAGATCTTCAAAAACGCGGATTTGAACCCCAAAACCTTATTTTCTTCATTCTTCTTCATCCATACTCCCAAAAAACCCGAAAAGTGCGATTTTGCTTCTAAATCTTCATAACTTCTTCATTTCTTGACCAAATTGAGTGTTCTTTAGCTTAATTCGAAGCCTATTACATGATCTATCATCCTATCCGAACAGATTTCATCCTAATTCGTTAGCTTTGAAGATCTGAGGTATCATCTTTAAGAACCCTTATTTTCGAATTTGGGGGTTTTCTATTTTGAGCTTCAATTATGCTTATTTGATGCATGGGTATGTTGTTTGTGTGATTAGACATGTTATTTACTATCAATTGCATGTTCAATATTGCTTGAATTGTTGATTTGGGTATTTTGCTATTAGATGATATATCTTGTTATGCATTATGTCTTTATCTTTGATTTCTAGCATATGGATATGTTTATTGGTGTAATGTTGGTGGATTTGACGATAGAATGCTTATTAGTTGAGAATGAGGATTTATGCTGGTAGAATTTTTGCGCTGCTATGGTGTGAATTGAAACCTTGTTATCAAGGATATTGGTTGTCTAGTAAGAGCATGATGTGATGTATTGTATGTAGTAGTTACGTTGATATGTTGCTGATGAAGAAGCTAGGCTAGACATTGCGGTTTGGGGAGTTCGATTGTTGATTTTATCACTTGTGTGTTTCATTTTTACACTAGTATGTATTTGAGTCAGTTTTGAGTCATTCGAGGTGCTAACAGCTGTTTGTAGGTACCATACCAAGGGGGAGGAGAATTCCCGTATGATCGCTGTGAAGAACCATGTCAAGGAAGGTGATCTCGCTAGATGTGCGTTCGAGCCAAGGGGTTTGGCAACAACGTCGTGGATTATCCAAGAGGAGGAGCTAGAGTACGCCTGGAGTAAGGACTCCTATGCCTATTCATGCACCACCGAAGGGTCAGAAACCACTATTATGTCAGCACTCCATCACGAGGACTGCAGAGTTCGAGTGAACAAGAAGGCACCGGGACAGTCTTGCCACGACGGATTCGATCTTGAGTCCGAAGTTGCTCAAAGGTTCCGAAGCGCTAGCTTGGTTCCAAAACGTAATGACATGGGTACCCAGCACCTTGTTGGGGTGCCCCTTGCCTGCCTCTAAAGTGAGCATCATATAGACATCGGTCGGATCCACGATAGAGAATGTGGACAAAATTGGAGAAAAAAGTAGAAGACTTCTGAGTGTCCAAGCAGCTTACTGAAACCTTCTCGAGGAGTAAAACGTTGGAGGGGGAGGTCCTGATACCACTGCCCTTTCCCCTTCAACTGTTCACATCCTATTGGAGGGCTCCAGGATGGAGGATTCCATAACAGCGGCGGCTACTCTTGAGAATTCTACCTGCCACTACAACTCTACTAGTGAGGATGTGCGTGAAAGTAGTGACAATGAAGGCCATACGGGCAATGATGATCCTGATAGAGGAGTTGTTCCTGTCCAGCCTATAAGTGGAACTACCGCACTTACCAGAAGACCTGATGAAACTCTATAAAGCTCACAGAGGAGGCCCAATAACCCACAAGCAGCATACTCAGCCGACCGAGGCCAAACCATGGGGTAACATCTAGTATCACATCTTAATTCCTCATTTTCTTACTGCTAGGGACTAGCATTAATTTCATGAGGGGGGATGGGATTTAAGTGATCCGATGTTGTTAGTTTGGAGCTTGGCATTGGTAGGATGAATATAGTACCTTGCATGCTTTATCAGTTTGCATTTGCATTTGCACGTTTACCGCTTTCATAGATTTTTTTGGTTGCATTCACTACATTCATCCTAGGATAATTTTGCATGTTTTATATGGAGTTTATTGCCAATTTTTTTGAACTTTTTTATTGGTAAGATCAGCTAGCTATGCCATTAATCGTATGCTTCATCTCTATGAATTTGTTTGAAGTTTTTCTCGCTTGGCTTGTCACATTTATGTATTGCACTTAGTTGAGCTAGGTAGTCTCGACATCACTTAGTGGTGTTTTCTCTACTGCGGTTCACGAAGGCCTTTATAATAGGATGATGCATGTTAGGGTCTTATGGTTGTTTTCCCGAGTAATTATGTACCTAAGAGGCAACAAGTCTTCACCATGCTTTGAGATTGCTAAATGCCTAGGAAGGAGGTAGTGTGAGGTTGTGTGATCCTTTGTTTATAACCTATTCTATCGAATAGGTTTGGGGAGGGGGTTACACCATCGTTAGACTTGTTTCTGTTTTCATTTTCGTATCGTGAGTTTATTTTTCCTTTTTCCGTGAATTTTGTACTCCAACCTATTCTCTCGAATTGGTTTGGGGAAGTCGTGTGAGTCTTTTTGTTTCTCTCTTTGTTATGCTACTGCTGGCTAGAAAAAAACTCGAAAAAGAAGAAAGAAAAATTCCAGAATAAAAGAGGAAAAGAAAAGAATCTGGAAAGAAAAAAAAAGAAAAGACCCCAAAAAAGCAAAGAAGGGTCCAAAAAAGAAAGCCAAATAGCAGTTTAGCAAAGTGTTGAGTCTTTTCCATTTTTGTGATGTTCGTATTCGTGTTTTTTATTTTTTTATCTTTTTTGTCTTGAGAGTCAACTGTTCTAGACCACCCTCGTCCTGCCATTCAGAAAGTGGTGAATAGCTTAAGACTTTACTTGAGAGATGGGTAGAATAAGGGAGTGTTATCTTTTATAGGGAACCCTCCTTCGTTTGATGAGAGCCAGTACTGGTTCGACCTCTTTTGAGGAAAAGTCTTAACATGGTGGAACAGTAGTAAGTCCTTAGTTTCATAGGCACGGGGCAACCATTCGTATCTTAGCATGCATCATTACGTCGTCACTGACTAGGTCCAGGTAGAGAATGTTACGAGAGACTATCTTGTCTTGACATAAGTGCTTATGTGGATGTGTATAAGTCAATCGAGGTATTCTTCAACCTATATTCATGCTTTGATTCATATGGTTTTTGTTCATATGTTATTTGGTAGATTCAGTAGATTAGTTCATTTAATTTGGCATGAAACTCCATTTTTGTGTCTTGCATGTTTTTTGTATTAGAGTCTAGCTTAGTTGCTTGAGGACAAGCAAAGGTTCGGTTTGGGGAGTTTGATGAATGTGTATTTTACACTTTCATTCGAGTCTTTTTCACCTATTTTAGCTATCCTCTATGTTAATTTAGCTATATTTTAGTACATTTTATTAGAATAGTGTCACGTTTCCCTTTATATTTTATTTTACAGGTTTTGGTTGAAATTCGGGGATTTCTGGGCAAATATATTAAAGTTGACAAGGAATTGGTGTTCCAGAAGCCTATTTGGAGTATCTGAAGGTTTCCGGATAGGATTTGGAGTCTAGGGGTCGAATCTGGAGGTTAGAAGGCCATTAGAAGTCTAAAACCGAGTCCGAAAAGGTGAAGAAATCCAAATCCGCGTCGAAAAACGCAGAATTCCACGAAAAAGCCGGGGGGCGAACCGCCCCAGAGAAATTTCGGGGCCTATATATAGAGCTCAGTTTTTCTCTGAAAATCATATCTTTCCAAGCCTACTTTCTCACCTCTCTCTATAGTTTTAGGTAGGAACTTCCCGGGGCCTGTCCTGGGAGTTCCGTAGCTTAGGGGATACTTTTTCATAGCAGTTTGGAGCTCGTAGGACCGCAATCATCCGGAGATTGACAACCTTCGGTAACTTTGTATCTTACAAGTTTTATTCTACTTATTTTATATTCTTTCAACATGTTTTCTTCTATGATATCTGTTGATTGCATGCTTATTATGAGTAGCTAAACTTATCATTGGTGGTAGTATGTGAATTCTTAGCGAGGGAAGATAATCATGCTAATGGCTATATCGCGCATTATACTCCGTGTCATTGCTTTATTTCGTTGATCAGTTGTAACCAAATTCTCATATGTTGTATTGATCATTATGCACAATTGGACACTAGTCGACCATCAGACCAATTATATTGGTAGTGTTGAATAATTACGGAACACATTAAGACAACCGTGATTGACTAGTCAGACCAGATTATCTTCGTAGTGCTTAATACTTGCAACAGGACACTAGATTGATTCAAAGATCTCTATGCAAGACCGAGGAATTTATGCATGATTATCGACCCATTATGCTAAGAAGGACCATACTATCACCAATCTCAATTATCTGCTAGAAACCCCTCTGCTATCTGTTTGCTGTTTTTATATTCTAAATTTGATAAAGCTAGTTATAGTCCTGAGAGAACGACACTCGAGTCATCCTACTACTACACTACAGTTTTCGTTGTAGTTGTGGATTGCATTTGGCTAAATAACAAATATTATTTGCTGAATTAGAATCTGACAAATTCCCGTTCATCATTCATCTTGTCTTTTTTACCTTCTTTTGCTATCTTTTAGCCTTGTTTTTTGGTTAGTTTTGTAGAATAGTGTCACGTTTATTGTTTTCTGCATTTCCAGGCACTTAGGAACGAAATGGCGTTTTTGGACCCCGTTGAAGTTCCTTGATCTCCACGGCTTGTTCGTGAGTGTTTGAGCATCAATAAGCATTGAGAAGGATGAGTCCAAGGCACCCAAGGGCCGTACGAGGGCAAAAAGATTGAGTTGGAAGACAAAAATCTGCCCAGGAGCCAAGCTAAGCGCCTGGAATAGTGAACCGCTCCGCTTCATTTTCCAGTAGTTTTGGCACAGCAGCCAAGCGAAGCGCTTGGAGGGCCCAAGCGCTTGGCTTGCCAAGCGCTCCGCTTGGCCTCTCCAAGCGGTCCGCTTCGCAGCGATTACGTTTTTGGATTTTCCTTCTTAAATCTGATTTTCAGTTACTTTTTCAATACTTTTGAACATTTGCAACGTTTTGGCAGAGCTCCTAAGCCCCAAAACTCAGAGAAAACTCAGATTACATTGTATCTTAGATTGGATTAAAGGTTTTGGCATAGGATTGCATCCATTCTTTCATCTACGGAGAGGTTTTCATCAATACCCACCGATTAGTGACATCTTGGTGGTAACATTGTATCATTATCTCTTGTCTAGTAGTTTGATTTGATGTATTCTATTTACAATTCATATGATTTGATGTCTATGTTGATGAATATGAGTAGCTAAATCCTTTGTGTTGGTGGTAGAATGTAGAATATGCATGCTATGGGTTATGTTTATGCTTACATGAAATTGTGATTCAATCTTGCTGCAAAAATCCTTCATATGATTCTTAGTTGCCTATAAAATATATTCGAATTGAGTATAGTGACAAACTCTTGGTCAATGAAAGCTATAGGATTGTATGTTAGAGATTTGCAGCATGCTAGATAAATGGTGTTAGTGACAAGCACCTCTAAAGTATTGATAGTGGTCTTTTATGATGTGTGTCTTGAAAGTTACCTAGACGAGTTGCTTAGCAGACTTGATCGAATGTTTTACGCACTGAACTTGTGAGCATATTCGTAACCCATGCATGTGTATTTGATTTCTACCACCAACCGTTTTCCAAACTTGATTACAACAATCTGATTTCTCGTTGCTTTGTCTAAGAAAACAGTTCTATAAACACTTGAACACGTTGTCTGAAATAACTAGCAAAAACCACAAACAAAGCCACGTTAGGTCCCGAGAGAACGACACTCGGGGACAACTTGCCATTGCACTCTAGTTTGTGTAGTGATAAGTGTTCTTTGGCTATTAAACAAATTTAATCGGTGAAAAATGACATCATCAATTTGGCGCCGTTGCCGGGGACTTAACTCCTTTGGTTGGTGTTTTTGTTTTGGTTTTTCAGTCAACATCTCTTCTTTGCCTTATTTCTGTCTTTTGTTTCTTTTTGACTTGGAAACTCACTACTCTTCATTTCAGGTGAGTGCATGCCTAGAACCCGAACGGGTAGACCTATTATTGAACCTTTTGTAGACGAGATCGATCGTTTGTTTCAAAGGAGAAGGAGGAATTTGAATCTCGAGTTTGAAGAAGTAGCATCTAGAGCTTCCACTTCTGGTATTCGGGAAGAGTCTTCTTCTTATCTTTTGGAGCCAATTCTTGAATCTGTTTTCTTGGAAGGTGAAATGGTGGAGCAGCCTATACGTACACTTACTAAGCCTACGGTTGGGGCTAGAGGACCAGCAATTGTGCTCAATGATGCCACAAGGAACTTGGAGATCAAGAATCACATGTTCCAACAACTTCCCAAATTCTATGGGATGGCTAATGAGGACGTGATTGGGTTCTTGAATGAGCTCGAGAATTTTGTTCTCCATCTTGGGCGACCAGGAGCTGGTGTTACGGATGATGATCTCCGTATGAAGGTCTTTTCTATGGGGCTAGGTGATCGTGCAAAGGCTTGGCTTAATACTTTGGAGGCCGGGTCTTTGACAACATGGGATCTTTGTTTTGATAAGTTCATGGAGCGTTACTACCCCGCTTCCAAGATGATGGCTATGAAGAGCCAAATTAGCTCCTTCGAGCAGAGGTATGATAAGGCTTTCCACGAGGCCTATGATCGATTCATGGGGTTGCATCATCGATGCCCACATCACGGGTATGATAAAGGTCATCTTCTCCAATTCTTTTACAATGGTTTACATCCCGAGATTCAATCTCAAGTGGATAGTATTTGTGGAGGTAGTATGGGGGAGTTGCTTCCTTCTCAAGCTCAAGTGAAGCTGGACATGATGTACCGGAATTCCCAAAACCGGAATGTGAGGGCTCGTTTGCTCCAAAAGGAGCAAAGAGGTGAGGCCAAGGTAGTGGTAGAACAAGATGCCTTCGATGGGTTTGCCCATGAAGTGAAGCAAGCTTTGAGGCAAAGCGTTCCTTCTCCTTCTACGGAAGTTTGTGGTGTGTGCAAGAACTATGGGCACCCGGCCTATTTATGCCGTTCTGAATTTGCTAGAGAGCAATATATCACGAACGATGTCCGTCAAGACGTTTATGCTGCTGAGGGAGAGCAAGTAGTTGGAGATGTGAACTACGGGCAAGGATATGGCAATATGAGGCCACAAAACCGTGGGCCCCGAGGTGGGTACCAGAATCAAGGCAACCGTGGTTATCTTCATAACCCGGATCAATATGCCTATGGGCCTAATCAAGATAGAAGTCGTCTCAGCTATGGGAACAATTGGTGTGAAGGAGCACCGCCTTCTAATCCTACACCTCCACCTCAGGTTGCTAGTTCGGGACCACAAGGTGGAGGTGTGCTTCCTTCACCTCTTGTCTCTTCTCTCAACGATCTTGTGTTGAAGACGAATAAGTTTATGGAGCATTACTATCGTAATGAAGCTACTAACAATCAGCGGTTTGAGAAGCTTGAGGCTAGTAGTAGCAACCTCCATAAGAAGTTGCAGGAGTTGATAGATCGGGGGCTAGTAGAGAGCAATGGAAGTTTCCCGGGAACACGGAGAAGGCTATGGCCATAACCGTGGTGACTGATTTGCCCGTGGAGATCACGGTTGTGAGAGACAATGCACGAGTTGAGGTGCCAAGTTGCAAGATAACTGAAACTTGCAAGGTGAGTGAGGAGGTCGAGACTCCTAAGGTGGTTTTGGAAGAGGAAGTTGTCGCACAATATGATGCGATAGTTAAAGAGGTGAAAGAAAACTCATCGTCTGAGGATGAGATGGTGGATATGGTGGAAGTGCCCATCCAAGAGAGCTTCGATGTTGAAATCGGCTTGGGGAAGAAGGACGGAATAGTGGCAACTCTAGACACGGGAGCGGGTGTGAATGTTATACCCTTGAACGTGTATGAAGAGTCGGGTTTGTCTGGCTTGAGACCTATGAAATGCATGGTGCAATTAGCGGATGGGTCCATGAAAAAGCCGTTGGGTGTGATTGAGAACTTGGCGGTGAGGGTTGCCGGTGTAGAGGTGAAGACTAATTTCATCGTTATGCCTACATCTTCTGCTAAGCTCAAAGATGTGGTTCTCTTGGGTAGAGACTTCATCAACAAAGTGCATATGGTCATAGACATGTATCGCCGAACATGTCACTTTGAGGTAAATGGCAAGCAACACACGTTGCGAGCCATTGTTAATTCATGTGCTTATGTTGATACTAACGAACTTGTAGGATTTTTTGGTCCACTTTATGTTCGTCAAGATGTGCAGGGAATTGATTCTTTGAGAAGCAACTGGAGGGGGAAGTCTAGTACCCGAGGCGAAATCAATCCCGCATGAGTTGTGAAGAGTCGAGCCAACGACTTTTAAACGAAGGCGCTTCTCGGGAGGCAACCCGAGGTTGTAGGTACTTGCATATAGATTAGGAGCACGTTTAAATTTTGTGTCGTTGATTAGACAAGGTTTTTGGGGTGAAAATCTAGCAAAAGTCGAAAAAAATGGATTTGGGAGCTCCAGGTCCCAAGCGAAACTCTTTTTCTTTCGATTTGGTTGTATGATGCTATGACTTATGACTC
The DNA here is from genome assembly GCA_028274465.1 of Plantago ovata. Lineage (NCBI taxonomy): Eukaryota > Viridiplantae > Streptophyta > Magnoliopsida > Lamiales > Plantaginaceae > Plantago > Plantago ovata. The sequence goes on along the minus strand of CM051457.1, from coordinate 86,014,803 downwards.
TTGTACTCTTAGTTTGCTTTTGTAGTTGTGGCCTGTGTGGCTTTTGTCGTGATTCATTTAGTCTAGTGTTTGTCTTGGTGCCTTAGGTGATTAAGATAGGAAAAAACATCGAAAATCTGGAAACAGAGCCAAGCGAAATGCTTGGAAGTGCCAAGCGGTCCGCTTGAATCTTCAGTAAATCAAAGTTTACTGGAATTTCAAGCGGAGCGCCTGGAGCCTCCCAAGCACTCCGCTTGACAAGCGGTCCGCCTGGACCCTGTACCCAGATTTTCCTCGTTTTTTCCATTCTTCTCACCTTTGCGCACCCGTTTTCACTTGTTTCTTGAGTCTTTTCAGGTACTACTCTTCTATAGGAGTTGGACACGAACCTTATTCAGGGAAGTGTACTCTCAATCCAATATTTTCTTTCTAAATCAACTTTTCTTTGCTCGAGGACGAGCAAAAGTTTAGGTTTGGGGAGGGGTTATTGGATTTTCAGTACTATGTGCTCTTTTAGTTCGTGTGTACTTGTTGTTAGCTCAATTCTCGTGATTTGTTGTATTTTTTTTAGTTTTTGCATGCATATCATCCTTAGGTTAGTTGTTGCACGTTGTGTGTGGAGTCTATGGCCAAGTTTTTTCGAACTTTTTTTTATTGAGTAGACTAAGTGTTTATGACCATTGATCATATGTTGCATCACTTTGCAAGTAGTTTGAGGCTTGTCTCGCTTGGTTTTTCACATTCGCATGTGCACTAGTTAAGCTTAGTAGTCTCGACATCACCTCGAGTGGTGTTTCTTCTACTGCGGTTCACGAAGACCATATAAAATGATGCATGTTAGAATCTGTGGTTGTAACCCGTGTAATTATGTACGTAAGAGGTGACAAGTTTTTCACCTCGATTAGAGATTGCCAAATGCCTAGGAAGGAGGTAGTGTGAGGTGTGTGATTCCTTGTATTAAACCTATTCTATCGAATAGGTTTGCGGAGGGGGTTACGTTGTTATACTTGTCTTTCGTCTTGAGTCGTTGTAGATTTTTCTTAGCTTTATTTTTCTTTTGTTTTGTGTTCCAACCTATTCTCTCGAATAGGTTTGGGGAGGTGTCTTTGTAAAAAGTTTTTCCCTTTTTTCTTTTTCGTCTTTGTGCTCAAACCTATTCTCTCGAATAGGTTTGGGGAGGTTTTTGACACGTAGTACTGCTGCTTGCCTAGCTATATATAAAAAAAAAAAAAAAAAAGAAAAAGAGAAAAGAAAATAAAAAAAAAAAGAAAAAAAAGAGAAAAGAAAAAGAGAAAAAAAAAAAAAGAAAGAAAATAAAGAATAAGACCCAAAAGCAAAAGAAGGGTCGTCGCAAGCCAAAAGCAGTCTAGTAAAGTGTCAAGTGTCATGTAAATATTTGTTATTGTGAAGTTATCGAGTTGTAAATTCTATCTTTCGTTCCGTGTCGCCTTTGTCCAAGGCCTGTTCTTGACCACCCTCGTCTTGCTATTCAAGAAGTGGTTGAAAGAGGTTCGTTCTTTGAGAGTCTGGGTAGAATAGGGGAGTGTCTTCTTTTTCTAGGGAACCCTCCTTCGTTTGATGAGAGCCAGTATTGGTTCGCCCTCTTTTGAGGAAAAGTCTCGCTTGGTGAACAGTAGTAAGCCCTCGGTCTCATAGGCACGGGCCAATTGTAGTATGATAATGTGAATCATTGGGTCGTCACTGACCAGGTCCAGGTAGAAGATGTTACGAGAGACTCCTTTGCTTAACCAAGTGCACATGAGAATGTGTATATTCGCAATCGAGGCATTCTTCAACCTACTTGCATGTCATGCTCATTTGGTTTTGTTCATAAGCATTTGGTAGATTCAATAGATTAGTTCACTTTACTTGGCATGAGACTCCTTTTGTGTTGCATTTAGATTTGTTTGTCGCTTGAGGAAAAGCAAAGGTTTGGTTTGGGGAGTTTGATGAACGTATTTTTGACGCGTTCATCTTGTCTTTTTTACCTACTTTTGCTATCTTTTAGCCTTGTTTTTTGGTTAGTTTTGTAGAATAGTGTCACGTTTATTGTCTGCATTTCCAGGCACTTAGGAACGAAATGGCGTTTTTGGAGCTAAAAACGAGCTTTTTTGATAGAAAATGGCCCCGTTGAAGTTCCTTGATCTCCACGGCTTGTTCGTGAGTGTTTGAGCATCAATAAGCATTGAGAAGGATGAGTCCAAGGCACCCGAGGGCCGTACGAGGGCAAAAAGATTGTGTTGGAAGACAAAAATCTGCCTAGGAGCCAAGCTAAGCGCCTGGAATAGTGAAGCGCTCCGCTTCATTTTCTAGTAGTTTTGGCACAGCAGCCAAGCGAAGCGCTTGGAGGGCCCAAGCGCTTCGCTTGCCAAGCGCTCCGCTTGGCCTCTCCAAGCGGTCCGCTTGGCAGCGGTTACGTTTTCGAATTTTCTTTCTTAAATCTGATTTTCAGTTACTTTTTCAATACTTTTGAACATTTGCAACGTTTTGGCAGAGCTCCTAAGCCCCAAAACTCAGAGAAAACTCAGATTACATTGTATTTTAGATTGGATTAAAGGTTTTGCCATAGGATTGCATCCATTGTTTCATCTACATAGAGGTTTTCATCAATACCCACCGATTAGTGACATCTTGGTGGTAACATTGTATCATTATCTCTTGTCTAGTAGTTTGATTTGATGTATTCTATTTACAATTCATATGATTTGATGTCTATGTTGATGAATATGAGTAGCTAAATCCTTTGTGTTGGTGGTAAAATGTAGAATATGCATGCTATGGGTTATGTTTATGCTTACATGAAATTGTGATTCAATCTTGCTGCAAAAATCCTTCATATGATTCTTAGTTGCCTATAAAATATATTCGAATTGAGTATAGTGACAAAATCTTGGTCAATGAAAGCTATAGGATTGTATGTTAGAGATTTGCAGCATGCTAGATAAATGGTGTTAGTGACAAGCACCTCTAAAGTATTGATAGTGGTCTTTTATGATGTGTGTCTTGAAAATTACCTAGACGAGTTGCTTAGCAGACTTGATCGAAGGTTTTACGCACTGAACTTGTGAGCATATTCGTAACCCATGCATGTGTATTTGATTTCTACCACCAACCGTTTTCCAAACTTGATTACAACAATCTGATTTCTCGTTGCTTTGTTCTAAGAAAACAATTCTATAAACATTTGAACACGTTGTCTGAAATAACTAGCAAAAACCACAAACAAAGCCACGTTAGGTCCCGAGAGAACGACACTCGGGGACAACTTGCCATTGCACTCTAGTTTGTGTAGTGATAAGTGTTCTTTGGCTATTAAACAAATTTAATTGGTGAAAAACGACATCATCAAAAAACTTCAAAAAATTTGGCAATAAACTCCACACAAAAACATGCAAAACTATACTAGGATGAATGTAGTGAATGCAACTAAATACTAAGAAAGTGGTAAACGTGTAAATGCAAATCCAAACAAAAGGTTTCACGAGTTTATCATAAGAAAAACAAGTATAGAGATAGCCAGCGATAAAGCCCCCCCAAACCTGAACGTCGTCGCTCGTCCCGAACGGCGAAAGTGGATTTAAGGTGAGAGCTAACTTGTACCTGTAACCTATAGGACTCAAGGAAACTCGTGAGAAACTAAAACGGACGATAAAAGAAGTAAAAAGATCAATAATTTAGCATAATAGGAGAAAAATGGGGATCCGAACGAAAATCCGGACCTCCAGGTTTCTGGACACCCGGGGCGAACCGCCCCAGGTGGGGGGAGATTCGCCTGGGGCGTCCAGAACGTCCCAGGCGGTCTGGGATTGCCAGGCGAATCGCCCCACATGGGGGCGGTTCGCCTGGCATCTCCAGACTCCTGGAGACGCCGTTTTCCTCCCAAAACGCAAAATTATCATCTTAAAACCTATTTTATCACAAAAAACACACGAAAAATAAATATTCATGCCATGCAAGAAAGCGATAAAACTAAACTACATGCGACCATTATCACTAATGTTGTCCATTATCAAATGAAAACGAATCATGTGCATCCGTTCCATTACTCCTCGCATCTTGGGAACCATCCTTGGCTCCTCTCCGTATCTGCTCAAGCAAGTCCATGATTCCCTGAAAACTAAAATTAACAAAACCAAGAAAAACAAAATCTAAAGAATAACTAAGGGGGATCAGATGGAAAATAAAAAGAGTAAAGAGGATCAAAACTCCTTTGGGACTCATAGGTGGGTGCATGGACCAGAACGTAGGAGTCAAGATGAAGAGTATCTGCCGCAATTGATTCAAAGACACCAAAATCTTCAGAGATTGGCTCCTCGACCTCAACACAACTCACTCCATCACCTTCTGACTCAAGTGAAGCAATGGATTCAGTTATCAATTCCTCCACGACTTCCTCTTGACCAACAACCTCGGCATCCGCAAGTAAGGACGTGGAATCTAAGCTAAGCACTGAGGAGACTTCATCAATGGATTCTTCTCCACATTCCTCTTCATCGGCAATGTCGATTTCTGGTGGCTGACTACTAAAGCGAGACGTCCATGCCCTTGACCCGGGAGGTGAGTCCCTATCCCAATGTTCCAGAAACTTGCCGGTTACTTCACCCCAAGTGCGCAACGATTTTTCCGGCGGGATTCTGAGCCATCCTCGAGCGTACCCTTTCAAGGCTCCCATAAATCCTCTCATACAAAGTTGCTCATGTGATAAAATAACCTCCTCCTCATTCTCATGAGGTATCCTCAACACACCTTCCTCGTACGTGTCTAAGAACCCTCTTGGATCATCATCCATCGAAAACGTGGAGAGAATGGAGTAGTACGAAGGATCGAAGTCATAATCCTTGCAATCGTCATCCAATGTTATGCAAGGCCCTCGAGGCATCATATACCGGGGCAACGGAGGTTGACTCATCCTTTCATATGACTAGTTTCTGCACATGAGGAAACAAGAAACCACGGAGCAGAATCCACAAAAGAAAAATAAAAACTTGCAAAGAAAAGCACAAAGATTGCAAACAAACACAATGTAACCGAGAACTTCGAGAGCGCAAGCACACAAGGTAACCGAGATCAGATTAGATAAATTTATTGAAAAAGATAGGGGGAAAGAAATAGGGTAAGAAAGTGAATTTTTTTTTTTTTTGAGAGCAAACCCCCAAAGCCTGTTCTTCTGTAGAGAACTGAATGCTGAAAATATAAATAAGCTAAAGAGAAAAAAGGAGTATAGTCCCCGGCAACGGCGCCAATTTGATGAACTGGAATTTGTCAGATTCAATTAATCAAATAAATTTGTTTTTAGCCAAAGGCAATTCACAACTACAACGAAAACCGTAGTGTAGCAGTAAAATAACCTCAAGTGTCGATCTCTAAGGACTATAACTAGCTTTATCTAATCTAACTTAAACTATAAAATCAACAAACGACTTAGCACAGGTTTTTCTTATCAAGATAATGGAAGTTAGTGATAGTATGATCATTCAAAGCATAGCAGGTTAATAATCATGCATGAAGTACCCGATCGTTTTGCATAGAGATCTAAGATCATGAAGTGTCCAATGTGTTCCGTTCAATTCAACACTACGAAGATAGAGGGCTTAGATAGATCAAAGAAATAAAGCAATAACTCAAAGTCTTATTCGCATTACCGCCATCATGCATAATTAATAACCCTCGCTAAGAAATCACATACTATCACCAACGATAGATTTAGATACTCATAGATGTCATGCAATCAACAGAAATCATAACAAGATTGAATGAAAACATGTTGAAAGATATAAATATAAATAGAAAAATCATGAGATACAATGTTACCGAAGGTTGTCAATCTCCGAAGAATCGCGATCTCACAAGCTCCAAATTGATAAGAAAAATTATCTCCTATGCTAAGAATTCCCAGAACAGGCTCTGGAGAATTCCTACCTAAAACTAATGAGAAAGGTATGAAAAAATGTCTGAGAAAGTATGAAAAACGGAGAAAACTGAGCAACTATATATAGGAGTTCGGAACGTGTGGGGCGAGTCGCCCCACACACCGGGCGAACCGCCTGGTGTGGGGCCAACCGCCCCGCATCCCGGGCGAATCGCCTGGGAGCTCCAGTCGGCGAGAGACGTGTTTTTGGATTTCTTTCCTTTTCGAACTCGGTTTTTGCCTTCTAGTGACCTTTAAGCCTTCAAACTCGACCCCTAGACTTCAAATCCCATCTGGAATCTTCTAGATACTCCAAAAATGTCCTCGGAACACCGATTCTTCGTTCTCTTCAATATAATTGCCCGGAAAACCACGTTTTTCACCTAAAACCTGTAAAATGCAAACTAAAGGGAAACGTGACACTATTCTAATAAACTGCACTATAATATAGCTAAATTAACATAGATGATAGCAAAAATAGGTGAAAAAAGACTCAAATGAAGGTGTAAAATACACGATCATCACTTGCTGAAAAGTACTTGCATTTTGGCTCCAATGTTGATATTTGAATTTGATTCAAAAGAACATTAAATGCAAAGTAGGCACGCACAAGAAGACAAATGAAGAACGATGTTGAAAGTACAAAAGCAAGATAGTGATATCTTAAGGTACAAAGCCTTAGAATTTGAAATTCAAACGGCTCCCTTGAGACACTATAAATAGAGGTCATCAGGCAAGAGTAGAAGGTGTGTCAACAACGTGATCAAACTCTCACTTGTGCTTTAAACACTCAAATCCTTCTCTACTCTCTACTGCCTATTGATCCGTTCCAAGCCTTAAGCTTGAAACAAAAGCTACTGGTGAAGAAGTAGAACATTCACGGCTAAGAAATTAGTTAAGTGTTGTTTTTTTGGAACAAGAACAAGTCTTGACACCAGAAACAACAAAGCTTGCTTACTGCAAAGTATTACAAGTTGTGTTTCTTTAGATAACTTGTTATAGCTGAAAAGTTATACTCAAGTCATCTCATCCCAAACCTCTCTAACTGATAAACACCCTTTACAGGCGTGAAATTCAGGGCGAATTAATCAAGCATAGTGTTGCTGATTATTATCCCAAGTTTGGTGGAGAACAATGTTATAGTTCTCTAGTTTAGGTTGGAAACAAGGAAAGTGTGCTTTGGTTTCTGAGAATCATTAGTGATAGGATTTGTAAGGAACCTCATATCTTATCATAGTGGATTCAGTCCTAGAAAGGACAAAGTGGATTAGTTGAGAGATTACGCCACTCTCAGATACCACTATAAAAGTGCTTGTGTGATTTACTTTACTGCACTTAGTTTTCAGCAAGTTACGTTTATCATACTTTGTTACTCTGCTCACTTGCTGAAACTAGCTCTCTGATAAAAGCACTTATTGTAAAGACTTCCGCACTCTGTTTTTAAGTATCAGCAAACTCATTATTGAAAAGTAATAAGCACTTTCTGAGAAAGTTAAGTACCAGCAAACTCATTATTGAAAAGTAATAAGCATTTGCTGAGAAAGTTTTAAACGACGAAAAGTTTGAAAAGACTAATCACCCCCCCCCCCCAAGTCTTTTCTTGTTGTTTAAAGGGACAAACAGATTGTCATTGAGGTTTTTCTTAAAAGCCACCCTTCTGATTTTAACTTCAGCATCTATCCACAATCTTCCATCATTGATGTTCAGAGGAGATTCAACTCTTTCATTCTTTCAAACTTTCAACACGTACTAGTTGTACATTTGGGTTAGTACAGCTGTGGGAAAGAATTCATTGGCCAGTAGGTCTTCAAGCTTAAGAATCCAGAAACCCTTGCTTGTCTGAGTGGTTTCCTCATTGCTTGTCTTGGTATACACGATACCTAACCCAACAAGAGAATCAGCAAGTTGATTCTTTGCTTACCTTTTCTTCCGTCTACTTACTTGAAATTGAATTTTCGTCATCCTTATTTACTAAGGATTTGGTATCAGAAGAGAAGTGTTTTGAATGGCCTGATTGAGTACGAGCATTGATTGGCTTGACCTTTAAGGTACCTTTTCTTGGGGGAGGAGTGTCATCACTATCATCATCATCAGTAGTGTGCACAATGACATCATCCTTACAAAAATCAGGAGTGTCAGCAACGGTTTTCCTTTTCTTTGCCACTTTTGCTGGACTCCTTTTAGTTTCTGTCTCAGTTCTTTTCTAAGATCTTGAACCTTGCATTTCAGCAATTGGTTTTGTTGGTCCTATCAGTTTCAGCAAGGAGGAGGTGGGAGAAGTAGGAGGCAAGTCCTTTTTACTTTTCATTCGTTTTCTTTCTTCCCTCTTAGTCGTGGATTGCGTATCATCAAAAACATGAGTGGAGAAGAACTCATTGAGATGATCAACAAGTGACTTCAAACTATTGTAGTTAAGCACCATGGTTTGATGATCTTTGGCATATGTGGAATGTTCTTCTCGTATGCGTCTTACGTCAGCAGCAACTTGCTTTGATTCAAGATCTTTTTCATCAAGAGCTTGTTGAGCCCTTTTTAAGGCATTGACTGCAACCCTCATAGCATTTCTTGCTTCATGCTCATAGATTTTGTGATGGTAGCTAATATCAGCTTGATCTAGAGTGAGACTTGTGATTCGTCTCAGCAAGACAGTTAGGACCTTTTCAATGTTCATGGGCTTTTCAGCAATAAGCTTCTCATCTTCAGCATTACACTTAGCATGAATTTCTCTAAGTGATGTGATTCTTGGTGTATACTCGTCCACGTTTGGAAAGGGCACGAGTGTCGTAGAAACTTCATGAGCCTTAATCTCAGTCGCAATTTGGTCTTCTCAACTTTTTATTTCATGCATCTCAGTCGAGTCTTATAAATCAGATGATTTAGAATTGTCTGGTTTCTGAACTTCACCAGTCTTATTATTTAGAGTAAAAGTCTCTTCTTCATCATCCGAAAAACCAGATTCGATGACATCATCGTCTTTATCAAAGTCAGCAATCTTTTCACCAAGGTTTTCAGCTACAGAGTTTTCTGGTTGAGTGGTTGCTGATGGAAACACTTGCAAGTACTGGAGTTTCACCAGCAGTAGTGAGTGGAAGGAAGGATTCTTCCAAGCTTTTCGCTCCTAAAGACTGAGCTATAGACAGATGTTGTGTTTCAGCAACATGAATATGTCTACTATTATCAATAGCTCTTTGCACGTCTTCATCTTCATCATCCTCAAGGTTTGAATCACTGACCTTGGCATCAAGAGTATCTTGTGCAACTATCTCGGCATCAGAAAGTTTCTTTTTCCCTTTGGCAATTTCAGCCAACTTTCTGGATTTCTCCTCATCAAGATCATGTCACTATCCTAATTCGAAGGTTTTTATTAGAAAACTATAAACCTAACATAAAATCGGCCATCAACATACACATATATGCATCCTTTTCATAACCTCATGCTAACATAATCATAATCCATATCAATATAGCCTACATCCTACCATCAACACGTACTGATTAGCTACTCATAACGAATAAAGCAACATGCATATTCATAATCATAACCATAGCAATAGAAAACATAGTGAATCTGGAAAAGAAATAAAGATTGATACGAAAATACTCAATGATCGGTTGAGCAATAGCAATCCAATGTCGAATCCAAACAAAGCAATGAAATCTAGCACCAGTAGCAAATCCAACGATGAAAATCGAGATCTACGAGGGTAAGAGGTGCCTCCAAAGTGTATCTTCTCTCTAGGGTACGAGCTAGGCTTCTAATGAATGATAAAACCCCAGTAAAACCTAAACATACGAGTTTCAATACAATTACCGGAATCTGAAATCGCGCAGTTGGCTAGGTGCCAACTGCACTGGCAAGGCGTGGGGCGTGCCTGCTAGGCGCCAGTGAGTCTGCCGAGGCGCCAGTCTGATGTAGCGGAATTTGTCGAACTTTTATTGTTTGAAAGTCCTCGAAACTCCGTCAAATGCTTAATATTGTACTTCTCGGACCTCGGGAACGTCCGGTTACTCTATTTGCACCAAAATAAGCTTAATTTACGCTATTTTCACCAAATTGCATCCGGGGGCCCTGTGACACAAAACATATCAAAAGTAACTACTTCTTACTAAATATAAAGTAAAAGAACAATAAAATGTCGAAATAAGGCCATGATGACGGGTACTTTTATTTCGTCTTTGAATCCCCAAACCGCCTGTTTGCTTGTCCTCAAGCAAACAAAATAACAAAATAAACAGAAAAAATGCAAGTGCTAATGCAAACTAACTAACATGTAATTACTAAATGCAAACAAACAAACACATAAAAATTGCTTTGCCAAGCTTAAAAACATTCTACTAAGCTAACCTAATCACCCATGAACTAGGTCCATACTAAACACAACAAGTAAATAGGTTGAAATGCGCCCTTATTGACACATACACATTCTCACACACATGCACTAAGCTAAATAGAATAGTCCTTGATACATCTCTAATCTTGACTCAAATCATTAACGATTATTAAGGACAACTCACATAATCATAGGACTTACTCTATTCACCAAAACACAAACAAAAGACTCCTTCCCGAATGGCGGGATGAGGGTAGTCGGAGCACATAACAAACACAATAGCAAAATGCTTAAAATCTAGACAAAACAAAAAGGAAACGACATAACAAACAAGTTGCTTGACCCCTTAGGCTTTTTTTCTTTTTCTTTTCTAATGCCTTTTGCATACAGTCTTTTGGGTTGCCTTAAAGCATGTGAATCCGTGGAGGTGCCACAGAATTCCTAAAAACCTGAGTGAGATACCATAGCATGGTGTATACTACACGACCTCGACACAACCACGTTGTCATGCCCTATACCGGACTAGCAACGGAGATAAAAACGACTCAAAATATGGGTTGGCAACCGTATGCTAATATAATTTTTATATAAAGTAGCAGCAAAACGAATACGTTTACATATAACGACTTCCCCAAACCTATTCGACAGAATAGGTTGGAGTTACATAACACAAACACATGTGAACAAAGTACATGGCATATCTTCTAGCAATCCCTTCCCCAAACCTATTCGATATTCGATAGAATAGGTGTATTACAAAGAAAAGCTATTCCTTAAGTGCTCCTAGATAGGATTTAAGTAGTTTGCTATTATGGTAAATGCCAATGCCTAATCATGCTTATACTAAAAATAGTTGTCCATAGGCCCTTCGTGAACCGCCACTAGAGAATAGCACACCAAGGTGCAATGGTGTGTTGTTCGACTACTAAAGTTAGCAAAGTGAATATGCATGTGAATATATATAACATACTAATAGAAGTTAATCCATGCGGACTTCAAACTAAATACAAATCACATAAAGCATGGAAAGAGTTCACTATATTAAATTAACTGAATACAAGTTTTTAAGACTTAGCAAAGTGACTTCTAGAAAATTTAAATGTGAATGCATGCGAAACATTTAACAATAATAAAGAAAAATAAACATGCAATGCAACAATGCAAAACATATGGAAATCATGAACACACATTCTTTACCCCCTCCCCAAACCTAAATCTAGTCCCTTAGATAGAAATTTAAAGAAGGTTTAAAGAATGTTACTTCCCAGGTTAACGAGCACCGCACATGCTTTGATAGAAGTTGATGGTTGCCTCCACCTCCTTAGCTTGCTGGCACGACTCCCATGATGCGATTTTATCGGGCACGCTTCCTCCACTAGGCGCCTGTTCAGTGAACTGTCCCTTCAACTTCCTTTCAATCTTTTCCCTCTATAATTACCACTAGGTAACCATTCAACTACTTCCTTTATCAAAACCTCAACTTCTCCAAAAAGATTATCATCTTCTCCTTTTCTTCTCCAAAACGAAAAATCGGTGTCGATCTTTCTTCCTTTAGACAAAAAGTCGAACCCTTTACCGCTGCAATAGCCTGAATTATGTCTCTTCCACGACCGAATCCTCAAGTAAGTTTTCAAACTTCCCTTCAGTTTTACTTGCTCTTGCATCTTTTCTTACGCATCTTACTAGATTTGCGGTAAATGTATTTCCTTTTGGTAATAACTTGGTTAAAAATGCTTTTCTAGACTCCGAAATGCTTTTCCTTTCAAAGCTTCTTTGTTTGAACTTAATCTGGGTAACTCCAAATCTTTAGAATTTTGACGTCGGATTTTTGTATCTTTCGATGAACTTTTCTGAGTCGATTTTTCCCATGCTCCATCAATACGTAGCGCCATCCTAGAGGTACCTTGAGTTTTCTAGCCTAAGGCTTTTGGGTTTTTTGGGTAAAATACTCTTTTTCTTTTCCCCTTTTCACGCGTTTTCCTCGTTTTTTAGTTTTTCGTAGGATCTTTAAGATTACCACAGCGACGGTTACTCAACCCCTCTTTCTAATTTTCTTTCTTCTAAAAGCAGTTCCCAAGCTGCTAGTCCAAATTCTTCTTCTAATGGTTCCCAAGCCGCTAGTCCCCATTCTTCCCGTAGCAATTCCCAAGTTGCCAGTCCTAATTTTGTGCCTTCTTTTCAAGATAACTCTGAAGAGGAATTCCAATCCCCTGTGCGTCACCTCCCTCGAATTTCTCCCTTGGGCGCTCTCGCTCCTCCTCCTGTAGATTCCTTTAAGAGATACACGTTTAAATACAGTCGACCCCTTTCCGAAATACACATCTATAAGGGCTCGGGCGAACTTAGCCTGGACGGTCTTATCCCCACTACCCCTCCTTCCCTTACAGAGTCTGATATACCTCTTCTTAGGGAGTTATATGATATTCCGGACTACCCGGAAATCATCATCCCGGGTCCGAATGACTCGTTTTATACCTATTCTGAATCCTGCATATCCGTTTTCACTAAACCCTTGAAGTGGGAGTGAGGCTTCCTTATCCTCAACTCTTCTGGGAATTTTCCAAATTCCTTGGGGTTTCTATCCTCCAACTAACTCCTTTGGCTTTGGGTTTTTTGGTTTCCTTTGGGGTTTTTACGAAAAAACTTGGTATCCAACCCTTCTTTTCCAACAGTTGCTTTCTCTTCTCCCCGAGATTCTCTAAAGGTCACAAACACATGATCCAATTCAACCTAAACGACGGTTCCTCCGGATTCTTATAAGGCTAACCAACTAACCTTAGGTTTAAGTGGCTTGGGGAATACTTCCACGTTCGACATAAACCTGTTGCTCCGGGCGTTTCCTTTTTCCGTTTCCCTAATAACTTCCGGATGACTTTCTTTAAAGGCATCCTTACTGAATACTCTGTGCCTTTCCCAAACTAGTACATCGACTTTCTTCAACAAAGAAAATACGCAGGCCCTTATCCTTTCTTTGCCTTAGTTTCTCCTCCTCTGCCTAATCTAGTCGGGTTGTGCCCTGAGGTTGATCTCAGTTCTTACGAGGACTTTGGTAATTGGCTTCTTCTAGGAACATATACGTCGTTTGTATCGTACAAAATTCTTGCTTTAATGAGCAGCTTGAGTTGATCTTTTACTTACTTGTTTTTTACATGGTTTGCAGGTTTTTGGCTTGATAGGAATATGTCTGACTTAAGGAGGGCTCGCATGCAGTCACTTCGGGTTGCTTCCTCTGCTGTTTGTGGTCAGAGGGCTAGGTTCCCTCTTCGTATACCGGTTTCTCCTCCGTTACGTGATGCTTCGGCTTCCTCAGATGCTGGAACATCCGTCGTCACCTCCGTTGCTAGCGCAATTGGATCTACCAACGTCCAGGGCCCTTATCCACATGCGGGTGGTGAAGATTTTGGATCTCCTTCTCCGGTTGTCACGGGCTGAGGTGTTCAGGAGGAACATCCCTCGTTTCAGCTGGAAGAATCCGGTCGTACTCCAGATTCATATGGGCATGTGGCTTCTTCATCCCCCCATCTTCTAGCATCTCTTTCTCATGGATTGATGTGTTTCATGGAACTTCTCAACCATCTCCCAATCAGTTCAAAGAGATTGTGGACGGGGCCCTGCCTTTCTCCGCAATTCCTGCTTCTCCGTCTCCTTGGATTATTGTATTTCCTAGAGGTCCTCGGGCGTCCCTTGCTGAGCCGGAAGGGATTGGGCGTCCTTTCCCGTCAGAAGTCCGTAGTGGATCCTCTCGTGGGGTACATAACCGTGGTGGTGGTGATATGGAGATGGGTTTTTCTTCTAGACTATCTCCTTCCCTATCTTTGGACGGCCATTTTCATTAGGGAGTTCCTTCACTAAGTCGGGGGATTTTATCTAGTCCGGCTTCTTCTCTCTCTGCCGCTCTTACACCATTTGATGCTGACATAGCTCATGCTGCCCCGATGGTGGGGATTGTTGGCCCTTCCCTTCATGCGGATCTTCCCGGTTCTCTTCCTTCCGGTTTAAAAAGGAGGAGCATCGATACAGACCTCGATGTGAACGAGTTGGTTGCATCTATGTAGTCTCTTCCTGCCTCTGGTAGGTTCGAAATTATTGAGAACTTCGGTGACAAGGTATGAATTCCTTCTTCTTGGTACATGTGTTTCCTTTCTGCTTTCTTCTTTTCATCTGTCTTAACTTCCTTCAGTATACTTGGCAGTTCGTCGCTGTTTTGGGAGCCGCTCGGTGGGCTGCTACTGCCGATTCTGGTGCCGAAGCTGAAAGGCTTCGTCCGGTGGCTGAGCATCCACATTTAATTGCTTGCGCTGCTGAATTGGAGAAGGAGGTTTCCTTGCTTCCTTCTCTTCGCGAGGAATTGTCCAAGGCACAAGGTGAACTGGCACCACTTAGAGCCCTAGATGAGCAGGCTGAAAGGTTGAGGGGGGAGATTACTTCGCTTCAAGAGGCTATGTCCGAGCAAACTTCTGATTTAGGCTCCATTAGGGCAAGAATCAGAGTTCTTGAGGAGGCTGAACGATGCAATATGAAGATGCTCCTCAACTTTAGGCGGGCCTTAATCTATGGCATGTCCAGAAGCCGACTCGAGGCAGTGGAGGACTTCATTCACAGTCCTTCTTACGGGTTTCAGAGGCTCCAGAGTACTGATGTTACTAAAATATGTCCTAACGCACTTGAACGAGAGGAGACGAATTAAGACCATCCAAAGGGACATAGCGGAGCAGAAAAGTACTAATGCCAGGAACAAATCCTACTAAAGAAAGCTGGAACCGATGGTTATGCTTCGGAAGGATACCCCGAAGGCAACAGACTACCCGGAAGGTTAAACTTGAGTAGATAAAAATTTTGAATCTGAAACTTATCTACTAAGGAAAACCTCGTACGACAGAGAAGACGTGTTTGGATACAACCACCAAGACATGTTAGCAGATGACTGATGTATCGTGTTTGAATTCCAGTGAAGCAGTACTATTTAGGGAGACGTGGTTCAATCTGGAAACACAGAGATCTACACTTCAACGCCAGAAGTTATATAAGAAAGGAGGACAACAAACTTTGGGACCAAGCCTCACCAGATCCAGAATTCCATCCAGAAAAATAAGGTCTATTCTAAAGGATTTTCTTCTTTACAAGGTTTTCCTTCCAGTAAAGTATGTTACAACCGGCTTGACCATCAGGCAAGCTGGTAAAAAAGGTCCTAAAAAAGGTCACATTCATTTGATTAGCAGGACCCAAGAAAGAAGAGGGACGACCAAAGTGGAGTCACATACAAGTTAAGTGGTTTCACCGAAGATCTGGTTGACTGCCTTGTCGACCTGTAGATAGTCTAATACCTGAGGGAAAATCATGTCCCATCATTTCTGGTGCCCTTTGTGGGAAGCGATACAAAACTGTTTCTCACTAAAAGACCTCTCTGAGTCCAAGAAAGATGGTGACCCCAAGGCGCTCTGCCGGTACGGAAACCAGGACCATTGGAAGGCGAGCTGAACCAAGAGCACAAAGCCAATCGAAAAGGAGAGGGCGACCACTAGGGCGGAAGGCTCAGCAGATTGTTGAAACAATTGTGAATGACGGGATTAACAATCTTCAAGTCGATGGGCAAGAGACCAGCATATCGTCCTCTACTAAAAGGGATCCTTCCTAGGACCAGAGGAGAATGGAGATACAGGAGAGAAACCAACAGAATCAGGTGGATGCCGACAGGAGGGCGGCTGAGTTGAACGAATGCACCCACATCCAGAAGCTAGATTGGAGACCACAGCGAGAGAAACAGAGAGTCGACAGTACCCAGGACTCGCGTGTTCGTGGCCTCTACTTAACCTCCCATTACGGGGTGAGATCCCGCTGGTAACTTCTACCCGAATGACTTTGAATACGCCTCTGATATCTAAACCTGATGCTTTAATATCAGATACTCGTTTTGTAATGCCCCGCATCCCACATCGCTTAAGAGTGAGTGGAATAAAGGGTATATATGTTAGACCACCACACTCACATGGTATGAAGCCTTTTGGGTGATTCCAAAATCAAATCCGTGCGGGCTCAGGCCCAAAGCGGACAATATCATATTGTGGGGACGTGTGTGGTTCCGTCCAGGAGTAACCACGCCGGTCGGATTGGTCAGGTCGTTACAAATGGTATCAGAGCCTAGATCAACCCGAAGCCCGCACCGGGTAGACGGTTGGTAAAGGTTATTGTCAGTTTGTCACCCGCACCACTTAAGGCGCTCGACGAGGACGTCGAGGCTTTAAGGGGGGTAGTTTGTAATGCCCCGCATCCCACATCTCTTAAGAGTGAGTGGAATAAAGGGTATATATGTTAGACCACCACTCTCACATGGTATGAGGCCTTTTGGGTGATTCCAAAAGCAAATCCGTGCGGGCTCAGGCCCAAAGCGGGCAATATCATACTGTGGGGACATGTGTGGGTCAGTCCAGGAGTAACCACACCAGTTGGATTGGTCGGGTCGTTACAAAGAAGGCAACGTTTGTAACGACCCGACCAATCCAGGCGGCGTGGTTACTCCTGGACGGACCCACACACGTCTCAATAGTATGATATTGTTCGCTTTGGGCCTGAGCCCGCACGGATTTGCTTTTGGAATCACCCAAAAGGCCTCATACCATGTGAGAGTGGTGGTCTAACATATATACCCTTTATTCCAATCACTCTTAAGCGATGTGGGATGCGGGGCATTACAACGTTACTTAATCATAGGGAAAGATTTGTACGGGTAGTTATCTAGGGGCACACATCTCCGGTGTCTAACACCTTCAGAAGAAAAATTAGTCATGAGTGAGATACATGGAGGCAGTTGCGGAGGAAGGGCGTTGGCACAAAAGATTATCAGACAAGGATATTACTGGACGCGAACAACTACGTCAGGAGATGCGCAGAATGTTAGAAATACGCCAACCTTATAAATCGACCTTCGGTAGGAATGCATCCTTCAGGGATTACTTTCCCATTTGATAAATGGGGAATCGATATAGTAGGACCTTTCCCAAAGAGAGTAGGGCAAAAAAAATTCCTCATTGTGTTGGTCCCTTCAAACAACAAGAAAAGACTAGGGGGGGGGGGGTGAATAGTCTTTTCAAACTTTCGTCGTTTAAAAACTTTCTCAGCAAGTACTTATTACTTTTCAGTAATGAGTTTGCTGATACTTAACTTTCTCAGCAAGCGCAAGTTACTTCTCAGTAACGAGTTTTGCTGATACTTAAAATCAGAGAGCGGAAGTCTTTGATACAATAAGTGCTTTGTCAGTAAATGATAGTTTCAGCAAGTGAAGTGAGTGACTGTGTACAGATAGATATGCTTTGCTGAAAACTAAATACAGTAAGTAAATCACACAAACACTTTTATAGTGGTATCTAAGAGTGGCGTAATCTCTCAACTAATCCACTTTGTCCTTTCTAGGACTGAATCCACTAAGACAAGTTTGAGGTTCCTTATAACACCTATCTAGAGCGATTCAAACAAAAACCAAAGCACACTTGCTTCGTTTCTAACCTAACTAGAGAACGAAACCTTGTTCTCCACCAAACTTGGGACTTTTAATCAGCAACACTATGCTCGATTAAGTTCCCCCTGAATATCACGCCTGAAAGGGTGTATTTTCAGTTGGAAGGATGAGATAACTTAATTATAACTTATTCAATTACAACAAGTAATCTAAGAAACAAAACTTTGAATACTTTGCAGTAAACAAGTTTGATTGTTTTTTGTGTCAAGACTTGTTCTTGTTCGAAAGAAAGAACACTTAACTAATTTCTTAGCCGTGTGAGTTCTACTTCTTCACAAGTAGCTTTTTCAAGCTTTAAGTCTTGGAACGGATCAATGGCAGTAAAGAGTGTTTGAAGGGTATGTGAGTTTAAGCACAAGCGAGAGTTTGATCACGTTGTTGACACACTTCAACTCTTTGCCGGATGACCTCTATTTATAGTGAATCAAGGAGCCGTTTGAATTTCAAATTCTAAGGCTTTTGTTCCTTAAGATGTCACTATCTTGCTTTTGTACTTTCAGCAGCGTCCTTTATTTGTCTTCTAGTCTTCATGTCCTTCGAGTGCATGCTTTGCATTTAATGTTCTTTTGAATGAAATTCAAACATTAACGTTGGAGCGCAAATGCAAGTACTTTCAGCAAGAGGTCACAAATGTTCATCAGCAAGTAGTCAGTCTCAGTTTCAGCAAGCACAACCTACTCTGTCGTTTAGATTTTCACTTATGTAATGTTGTTGCTGAAGTTTCCACTTTCTGAGCAACATGTGCCTTTGTAGATATCAGTCTTTAGAAATCTTCTAGTCTTCAGATCTTCGAATTCTTCAAGTTTCTGAACGGTTCTAAATGCTTCAATAGTTTGTTTGTGTAAACAAAGTACATCATCAGCAAATGCTCCAATAGGTTGTATTTCTTTTCAGAAAACAAGATACATCATAAGCGGTAAAACCAACCTATCTAGCACCTACTTTAAGTCTTCAGCAAACGTTCCTCTTTTACAATGTCCTTAAAATTCTAAATTCCTATGGACCTTAAGAGTACTAGTTACTGGACTTTCCTTAATTTAGCATGGTTAATTGCTCATCAAAATTACAAGTTTCCTAACAAATTTCCCCCTTTTTGATGTTAGCAATCCATGGCTAAATTAATTGTTACCCTTTTAGAGGTTTCTGATGTTGAATAAATCAGTTGATTAATGCAAGCATACTTGAATAATTAAACAGTAAGCATAAGTAAATTGCATAATCAAAAACCAATAAAAGTCAAAAGCTTCATTGCTGATAGTTATCTTTCAGTAAGTTTACAGGAAAGATCAGAGATAACTACACAAAATCAGCAAGCAAAACTAAACAGAATTATTACAGAGAGTTAAGCTCTTTCAGAGGATTTTCTCAAAATCTCTCTTACACTCTTCTCAGCAAGTGTAGTAAATTCAACACAGTCCTTTGCGTAATTTTCAAGTAGCTTACGGACTTGTAGTTGAAGAATCCTTGCATTCTTGCATGCGGTATGATGATGCTTTTCAGCATTCATTTCCATGTAGTGAACTACCCACAAATGCATGCCCCAATTGCTGGCATGGAGAAGTTGTGTATCTGAAATGCTTTTAGCATGAATCTTCCTTAACCAGAGAAGATCTTCTTCTTGATCCTTAGCAGTGAGATAGAAATACTCATAAGGAATCAATCTAAGTTTCTTCTTTGACTTCTTGGTTACAGGGTCATAGTAATAGGCAACGCCAATTGGTTTTATCAAATCAGGTTCTTGTTTTATGGACTTACCAATTGAAGTTCTTCTTACCAAGACTTCCAGCCATCTCCCAGCAATATTTCTTGGTAGGGAAGGAGGATCCCTTTCTTTTCTTTTCACCTTGAGATCAATCCAAGAATACACTTGGTTTAGTATAGCAGTTGGAAAGAACTCATTCACCAGCAAGTCTTCCAGCCTCAAGAGCCAACAACCATGGAACATTTCTGATCACATTTTGAGTTGTTTCCTCATTGTTGGTCTTTGTATATTCAATGCGGGGGCCAATAGCAATGCTGGCCAACCTCTTTTCTTCCTGCCTTTGCCTTCTTCTTCTTGACTTTGCATTTTCTTGATCTCTTGCTGAAGATCTTGAGTCAGAAGAGAAATGCTTAGAATGGCCAGACGGAGTTAAGGCTGTTATTGGTCTAGCTCTTATGGCTTGAGCTATGGTCTGATTGTCATCATCATCATCATCTTCATTATTCAGATCTTGATGACTTTCAGTGTGACAAAATTCTTGAGTTTTAGCAGAAGTTTTTCTCTTTTTCGGACTTGCTGAATTCAACTCAGAATCTGCTTGTCTTTTAGAACTTTTCTCTCTTTCCGCAAGAGGTTCTATAGTCAGTGGCGCTTCATTAGGGGTTTTCTTCCTTGAAGATCTCTTTTGCTTATCTTCCCCCTTAGACATGGATTGCATCATTGGAGTAATGTGCAAAGAGAAGAACTCATTGCAATTTTCAGCAAGAGTACTTAGGCTATTGTATTTCATGATTATTGCTTGCTAATCAGAGGTCAGCTTTGACAATTCTTGTTTAATACTCACCATATTCTCCTCATGTCTGCAGTCTGTTGCGACCTTATCTTCAATGAAAGTCTGAGCCTTGATTAATGCAGACTTTGCCAGCCGGAGTGCTTGACTTACATCTTCTTCATAGCTTTTGTGGTAAAGACTGATGTCTTTCTGAGCTATTGTAAGAGTAGTAGTGCGTTTCAGCACAGTAGCCAATATCTTTCCAATGTCAAGCGGACTCTCAGCAAGCAGTGCATCATCTTCTGCTTTGCAGGCTTTGTGGACTTCCATAAGTGCCAAAATTCTTGGAGTAAAATCCTCCACACGTGGGAACGACACTAAATTTGGGGTCAACGAATGAACTTTGAGCTCAGAAGCAAATTGATCATCTTTTGTCAGCAAATGACTTCTCAAGTCATCTCCTACATCATGTTCGTAGTCAGGAGGAGGAATTTCAACCACTTTGGGGTCATTTTTCTTTGAATTGTCATCCTCATTTGCTGAAAGATCATCTTCATCCTCATATTCATCAAGGCCAGCAACCTTGGAACCTAAGTCGGCAGCTTCATTCCTTTCTGGTTGAGTGGTTGCTGATGGCAACGCTTCAGACTCAACGACTGGAGTTTCACCAGTAGTAAGTTTTAATTGAGTAGTTGTTGAGGGCAACGTTTGAGACTCAATTGCTGGAGTTTCACCAGTAGTAAGTGGAAGGGAGGGGACTTCCTGTGGCTTTACTCCTGAAGATTGAGCAATATCCAAATTCTACGTATGCCTTGCATGAATTTGGAGACTATTTTGAAGTGCTCTTTGGTAATCTTCATCCATTTCTTCATCATCATCAAGGTTTGGATCAGTGACCTTGGCATCGAGTAAAGATAACTCGGCATCAGAAATCTTGCTCTTGCCATGTTTCAATGCGGCGCGATTTCTGGCGTACTCTTCTTCAGTATCAGCGCCTTGTACAGGTGCTTGAGTACTTGGTTCAGTAGGAGCAGGTTGGGATTCTTGCTGAGTTGGTGTTTGATCAGCTTGCTGATTGTCTTGATTCTCAGTCTCAGCAACTGTCAGTTTAAGTCCACCAGCATCAGGACTAGGACCTTGATTGTCATCATCGTCGTCCCTTTTATCCTTAGAATCTTTCCCTTCATCATCACTGGGATCAGTAGGGATGTTTTCATCTTCTTCCTCTTCATCATCATCTGTTCATATGACCAACTCGAGATGCTTGTACAAAGCAACACTCGTAACTTCCTCTTCTTCATTGATTTTGTGGGGATCAGCCACCACGGGTACAAAAGAACCTTTGAGCATCACAACTTGTTCAGCTGGAGAGGCACTCTTAAATTTGGCCTTCATATTCTCTCTGATTTGAGCAATCAGATTTGAGCTCATTAGCTGAGAATATGACATATCTTCCGGAAGTATAGAGTGGACAAAGGTCTCGAGTTTCAGCAAAGAAGACCTCTTTTTCTCGTTTGATAGATGAAGATGAAGGTCAGAAAAGTCCATCCGTCTGTACCTTTGCCAGTTGCTGACAGACTTAGCAACTCTTGACAAGGTAGTTCTCTTGAAGTCTAAGTAAAGTTCTTCAGAACTTACTTTTGGATCTTCAGTGATGTGAACCACTTCAGTGGTCTCCTTCTGATCCTGAAAAAGAATAACATTATGTTCAGGAAAGGTTTGGAAAATAGTCTTAGAGTCCAAAGCTGAAACATGATTTACCTGCTGAGATTCAGCAAGCTCATGTTGCACACTTGTTTGTGCTGGTACTATTTCCATTCCTTGAGGAGCTTGATAAGCATCCTCCATTTGTTCATCCTGAAATAAATGTGAGTTAGATACAAGTACTAAGTTTTCAAACTTAGTTGTATTACAAAAACTTTAACTACCTGCTGAGCAGGAAGTGTTGATTCTGGTGCAAAGGCTTCAGCGACCGTCTGACTTGTATCTTGAGAAGTCTGTAGAGAAATCATTATATTAGCAAAAGATTGAGTTTCAGATAGTGAAGATTTCCTTATGGTTGAGTTAACTACCTGCTGAAGAAGGACAGGTTGTGGCTCAGTCCTTTCAGCAAGGACAGCTTCTTCAATATCTCGGACTGTTTCTTCAGCAGACTTCTTTTCTTGCTCTGTTTGAGAAAGCTGTGCGGTTTCAGCAATCTCCCTTGTCTCTGAAATGACAAGTTGAGCAGAGGCATCTTGACCCTTGAGCTCATTGCTTGTCATGAAAACATCGATTAATTTGTTGGATGTGTCTTCAATATCCAACTCCATTTGATGACTTAGTTCTTTCAGCACAAGCTGAACTTTGTCAATGGATGTTTTCGGTGAACTGGGTCCAGTATTCTCAGCATCACGAGATGCGTCGTCGAATAATGTCTCTTGTGTTGTTTCAGCAATTTCTGGGACTTGAACCATTGCGGTCTCAGCAACTGGTTCTTCAGCAACTTGATGAGTTGTTTGTTCAGCAACCATCTTTTCAGCAACGGCAGCTTCAGCAAGTGTCGCGGTTCTTATATCAGCAGCGATATCAGTCACTGGTTCCAGAGTCTGATCATCAAGATTATCTACAATGTAGATATCTGGGATTGGGGCAGGAATTTCATTTCCAGTGCCTTGTGGTCTAATCTCAGTAGATGAATCAACATTAAGTTGATTGTTGAAGGCTTCCGCAAATACTTCAACATTGCTGACATAGGTCTCAGTAACCACTTTGTCAACATCTACTGGAGTTTGCTTTTCAGCAACTGCTTGAGAATCGTCCGAAAGATCATGGACAATAGGTACTGACTTGCGAGCCAGTGTTTTCTTTCTTGGGTTATTTATCCTTTTTCTCTTGGGGATGGGGTTAGCTGATGGCGCTGCAGTCTGAGTGTCATCATCAGCTTTCCTCTTTTTCTTCTTGGATTTCTCCAATTTCCAAGCAGTGGCGTCAGTAATTGCATTTTCACCAACGGGTGTAGTGGTGTTAGCATGATCACCATCTACAACAGTTTCATCTCTATCACCATCTACAGCAGTTTCATCAACAACTTTTTCAGTTGCTGGAACATTTTGTTGCTGAGTGGTGACATCTGCAGCTGTTGTATACCTTTCTTGCTGACTTGTGCTGACAACATCTGCAGGTGTTGTCTTCTTTGATTTTTTGAGTTTCTTGCCAGCAGTCTTAGGTACATTCGGCTTGTAGAAGGCTCTTCCCACATTGCATACAGATTTCTTGATTGGCAATGGGTTTCTCAGCTGAATCCTGAAGTGTTCAAGGATATAGCATATCTTTAGTCCATACATGACTGGGAAGGTAGGTGAGACCTTGTTGTCTTCAACCTTGACCTTAAACTTATTAACACAATCAACAAGTCTGTTGAAAATGTACTTTGCCTAGTTGAGCTCCGTTTTGTTCTCATAGATATGCATCAGCAGCGACCACCTTCTCAAGCCTACGTGGTCTATTCCTCCGACTTGGGAGTCTAAGACTTTGATTAGTAGCAGAGCTACTAGACCAAGTGAATGGCAGAGATGCTTCCTCTTAACGTGCTTTGTCCAAGTCACGGGAGCAATCTCCCCTTTCTTCATTTTCTCATTTTTGACATCACTGTAGAAGGCTTCTATCTCTTCATCAGTGGCAGTGATGTCATCTTCAGTTCCAGTAGTTGGAATCTGAAAGATTTCTGCCAAATCAGTCCATTTCAGGACGATTTGCGTATTCTGAACTGTAGAAAAGATCACTTTTTCAGTGACTCCTTGACTATCAGTTAGGGACTGGATTTCTGCATTGTTGTAGAATTCCATAGTATCTAACATGCTCACTTGCTTAGGGCGAGCTGTTATAAAATGAATGAGGCCTTGCTGTTTAATGAAGTCAAGCGCCTTCTCATTGTCAACGTCTAGTTCTTGTTGATAGAAGTATCGTATATACTTCTCCTTTGCAAAACCACCCCATTGCATCATCATCTCACACTTTGCAGTGTCAAGATATGAGGGAGGCATAGGTTTTTCTGTTATCCTATCGTTTTTCAACACAACTTTCGCTGTGTTAGTCACCGGAGTTGTCACCGGAGCAGTGCGTTTTTCAGCACTGTCAACCTTAGACGACTTTTATGTCTTAGATGACTGTCTTCTTGGAGCCATTTCTTTATATAGAGTGAAATGTGTACGAAAAAGGATGTTTGTTGTTAGACCAGAGGTACAGTAGATTCAGGCTAAAATTTGCAGAGAAAGGAAATGTGAGTTAAAGAATTTTGTCTTTCTCTAACTCCTTCTTTATATAGTGTCTCTGATGTGCAAGAATCTCAATCGATTTGAGTTCTCAGCAAGGGTAAAACAGAGAAACAATGGCGTTAGTGGAGCCTTTGCATTAAATGCGTAGTGGCCCACTAACAAAAACCGTCAGAGCACTCTTTCTCTTTGTAATGTTAACTGTTAGATCAATAACTCCTTTTAATCAATGGCCACGATTGCATTTCATGTCATGATTATAGCGAGTTTATCTGTGCCCGATTAACGTCACAAATTGATTTTACCGAGATTTATGGGATGTGATTGCTTGCTGAAATAAACAAGAATCTTTTCAGCGAGTTTGCATAAATAGCCTTGTTACTTGCTGAAAATTCCCCCTTACTCAGACATCTCATATTTCCTTAAGTTTTAAAAGATATTTCTGAGTTCCCGTATCAGTAAATTCTTTTTATACTTGAGATATCTTTTGGTAAAATCTGAGAAGTGAGTTTTGCTCTTTTCTGAGTTCCCGTCTTAGAATATTCCCTTGATACTTGAATACCTATTTCAGTATCTTTGATGGTCTGAATACCCATTTCAGCAATCTTTAAGATTTTTCTCTTACTGAGTGCCCGTCTCAGCAAGTGATCAAGTTTCCTAACAAATACTCATTTTGAAGGAATTACTTGCTGAATGCCTGTTTCAGCAATCATGTACTGACCTATCATTTCTTAGAAGAAATTAGTGGAAGGAGCTTTATTTTTACAAGTAATCATCATACTTTGGCTTGCTGAATACCTGTTTCAGCATTCTTCCAATTGTATCCCTTATTGAGGTAATTCAATCAATCCAAGGTCATACCTTAGCATTGCGAATCTATTATCTGGTAGGGGCTTGGTAAAGATGTCAGCAAGTTGATCATCAATACCCACTTTTACAACCTCAATATATCCCTTTTCCACATGATCTCTAATGAAATGATGTCTAATATCAATGTGTTTGGTCCTTGAGTGAAACTTAGGATTTTGCGTGATAGCAATAGCACTCGTATTATCACAAAAGATTGGTGTTTTCTTTGCAGAAATACCATAATCTCTTAATTGTTGTTGAATCCATAGGATTTGAGCTGTGCAACAACCAACAGCAATGTACTCAGATTCAGTAGATGAATTGGCAAAACAGGTTTGCTTCTTGCTGAACCATGATATTAATCTAGTACCCAAAAACTGACAAGTTCCATAGGTACTTTTTCTATCAAGAGTTGATCCTCCATTATCAGCATCAGAATAACCAACCAACTCAAGTCCAGAATCTTTAGGATACCATAATCCAACATTGACTGTACCTTTGACATATTTCAGTATCTTAAGTGCCTTTTTGTAGTGTGATTCTTTTGGATCAGATTGGAATCTTGCACAAACACAAACAACATACTGAATGTCAGGTCTACTTGCTGTTAAATACAACAAGGAACCAATGAGCTTCCTATACTTGTGTTCTTCAACACTTTTATCTTCTTTAGTATAGCCCAATTTGGTACCAACACTCATAGGGATCTTTTCAGGTTTCTCTTCCTCTTTGATCCTAAACTTTATGAGCATTTCTTTCGCATACTTTGCTTGATTTTTGAATATTCCATCTTTGAGTTGCTTGACTTGCAATACTAGGAAATAATTCAATTTTCCCATCATACTCATTTCAAATTTGTTTGTCATGAGTTTGGAAAAATCATCACAATGTTGCTTGTCCTTAGATCCAAAAATTATGTCATCCACATAAATTTGAACTAAGAGTATTTTACCATCATGGTTCATGGTAAACAAGGTTTTATCAACTTCACCTTTCTTGAAACCATTATCCAGCAAGAACTTAGCCAAGGTATCATACCAAGCTCTTGGTGCTTGCTTTAGACCATATACAACTTTCTGAAGCTTGTATACCATCTTGGTTTCAGAGGGAAGTTCAAAGCCAGGGGGTTGTTCTAAGTAGACTTCTTCAGCAAGTTCACCATTCGAGAATGCACTTTTAACATCCATTTGGTAAACAATGAAGTCATTGTGAGCAGCAAAGGCCAAGAAAAGCCTAATTGCATCCAATCTTGCAACTGGTGCATAAGACTCATCATAGTCCAATTCTTCAGTCTGACAGTAACCTTGAGCAACTAAACGTGCTTTGTTTCTTGTTACTTCACCAGACTCACTCAGCTTGTTTCTGAACACCCACTTTGTACCAATCGCTTTCTTGCCTTCAGCAGGACGTACAAGTTTCCAGACTTTGTTCCTTTCGAATTGATCCAGTTCTTCTTGCATTGCCTTGATCCATTCAGAATGCTTTAAAGCTTCTTCTATGGTCTTGGGTTCAATTTCTGAAACAAAGCAAGAGAACAATGATTCTACTTCTACGACATTTGCTTCTTCAGCAAGTCCATGAGTAGCAGAAACTTTGGATCTAGTCACTTGGCGTTTATCAATATCACCAATCATATCCGTAGAGGGATGATCTATAATCCATTTGTTAACAGGTTTTCTGCTCGTTGGATCTGGATATGTTTGCTCATCAGCATGTGACTCTTCAACATGTACTTGTACAGTACTACTGGGATTTTGTGTCTCTGCTGAGATAAGGTTCATCAGCAACTGCTTGTTCAGCATTGCTAGATTGTGGTAACTCATCAGCAGGTACGAGAGGTTGCGTAGTTTCAGAAACTTCCGGAGCAACTGCGTCTTTTGCTGGAAATTCATTGTCGTGAACTACATTTATCTTGTCATGACTTGGGGGAGGAGAGTCATTGTCAGAATCATCATTTAGTTCAATTGACTTGATTTTCCTAGCATTAGATTCAGTTCTTTGCTCATGTATGATTAGCTTTTTCATACATTCTGATATTTCTTCTTCAGCAGGCACTCCTTGTGTCTTTTCGTAGAATACAACATGCACTGATTCTTCGATTTTTTGTGCCTTTTTGTTGTAAACTCTATAAGCTTTACTATGCAAGGAGTAACCAAGAAATATCGCTTCGTCTGCCTTTGGTTAAAATATTCTTAGGTATTCTCTACCGTTATTAAGAACGAAACACTTACAACCAAATACTCTTAGATGAGTGATATTAGGAGGTCTACCAACAAACAACTCATATGGAGTTTTGTTGTATTCCTTAGTAATCAAACATCTGTTTTGAGTGTAACAGGCGGTATTAATCGCTTCAACCCAGTAAGCCTCACTTATTTTAGGGTACGATTTGTCCGTTCAGCAACACCGTTTTGTTGTGGTGTCCTTACTGAGGATAACTGATGGTGTATGCCTTTTGAAGTGCAATACTCAGTTATGTACTGGTTTACAAACTCAGTACCATGGTCTGTCCTTACGACTTTTACCTTGTCATTTTTCATGACTTCAAGCTTATTCAGCAAGTTAGGTATTTCAGTCCTTGTTTCAGATTTGTGCTTGATAAATACTACCCAAGTGAATCTTGAATA
Organism: Plantago ovata; assembly: GCA_028274465.1. NCBI lineage: Eukaryota > Viridiplantae > Streptophyta > Magnoliopsida > Lamiales > Plantaginaceae > Plantago > Plantago ovata. The sequence goes on along the minus strand of CM051457.1, from coordinate 85,986,869 downwards.
GTCATCTACCACCACCAGACCATTCTTACCAGCATAGCTTGTTGAAGAAGATTCAAACAAGTCCATGTGCAAGAGTTGTAAAGGTTTTGTAGTTGACGGTACTGCCTTGTTCTTAAAAGAAGATTTGATTTGCTTTCCTTGCTGACATGCATTGCAAACACCATCCTTTTTAAAAGTAACCTTAGGTAATCCAACTACAAGTGCCTTTTTAGACAGCTTATTCAACGTCTTGAAGTTTAGATGACTTGTTCGTTTATGCCATAACCATGCTTTTTCAGCAAGGCAATCGTGATCTGAGACAAGGCATTTTTCAACGATTCCTAAAGACCAATCTACGGTGTACAAGCCTCCTGATCTTCTTGCAATCATAATGACCTTCTTTGTCTCGAAATCTATAAGTTTACATTCATCACTTTTGATTTTGATGAAGTATCCTTTGTCAGCAAATTGACTCTTGCTGAAAAGATTAAACTTAAGATTTTTGACATAAAGAACTCCCGTAATGGTAATGCATCCTAACTTCACGTCACCATAGCCTTTTGTAGAACCAGAGCCTCCACCAGCAAACCTTATTATTGGACTTTTAGACCACCATCTATAGTTTATAAGGTTATTCTTGTTGCCCGTCATGTGCTTTCCACAACCACTGTCAAAGTGCAAGATTGCATCGTTTGTCTCCGTGGCTGAAGTCTGACCGGCCATGAGGCAGAACTCGTAGTTTGACACATCTGGATAAGCTTCCATGGCTAATCCACAAACTTCCTTGCCAATCTCTACGTAAGGAGTGGCTTCTTCATCATCAGTGTCTGAGCCTTCTTCCTCACTGTCTTCAGAGCTAGTATCAATGCACAATGCATCGATTTTTTCTTGAAGCTTCTTCTTTTCTTCAGCAATAAAAGCTCTTTTGAACTTCTTCTTCTTTTCAGCAGATTTGCCTTTCAGCAAAGGACAATTTGCTTTGAAGTGTCCAGGCTTTTGCAGTAAAAACAAAGATCATTTCCAATTGCTGGTTCTTCTGACGAGGTTGCTTGCTGAGCTTGCTTGTTCAGCGAGCTAGTCTCATTCTTGTACTTATAGTAGTTGTTACCAAGATGCCTTTTCAGCTTCTCTTTTGCTTTTCGCCTTTCAAGTTCCTTACTAATGAATTTCTTCATGTTTTTAACAACCAAAGCATTTTCATCAGCAGGCTCTTTATCATTCTTCTTTTCAGAAGATGACAGTTTTGCAGCAAGAGCAATGTTTTGCGATTTTTCAGCAAACACATTTTCTCTTTGCTTAGTCTCGTAGTTGACAGTAGCAAGATGAGAGAACAACTTTGTTGGTGTAATGTCTTGCATTCCTTGATTGTAGTAGAAGTTCTGAGTGTGGATCCATTCTTGGTTCAGACTTCTGATGATGGTTTTCACCTTCTCAGAATCTGAGTAAAGATTTCCAACACCCAAGGCTGCCATCTCACTAACGAGAGTTGTGAATCTGAAGTCCAAGTCTTCCAGTGACTCATTTGTACCTTGTTTAAAGTTCTGGAACTTTAACTTCAGCACTTCGAGTTTGTTTTCCTTGGTTTTGTCTGATCCAGCACAAAGATCTTGAACCATTTTCCAAGCTTCCTTAGCAGTTTTAGCACCCCACAGTTTGCACTGTATAGTATCCGGAGTTGATCGAATGATGATGTTTCTTGCTTGGCAATCAAGACGGAATCTCTTGGCTTCGTCGGAAGTCCATTCCTCTCTTGGTTTTGGGACAAAAGTATCAACTGGTTCACCTAAGATAGTTTCCTTTCCAGCTTCTGTGGTTTTGTGAGGAAAACTTCTTTCTACCTTAGTGATTTTGATAGGTCCATCATGTTGTTTCACCATTTTTCGTAGTTTTCCAGCTTCAGCAAGGGAGCGTCTCCTAAAGACATCCTGTCAGCAAAATACTACCAAACTGATCAAGTGAGAGTGATTTACAGAAAGCACCTAAGGGGATCTAGGTTCAGTGCTGAAGGTTAAAGAACCTCCAGCTCTGATACCACTTGTTGGTCCCTTTAAACAACAAGAAAAGACTAGAGGGGGGGTGAATAGTCTTTTCAAAATTTCATCGTTTAAAAACTTTCTCAGCAAGTACTTATTACTTTTCAGTAATGAGTTTGTTGATAATTAACGCAAGCGCAAGTTACTTCTCAGTAACGAGTTTTGCTGATACTTAAAATCAGAGAGCGGAAGTCTTTGATACAATAAGTGCTTTGTCAGTAAATGATAGTTTCAGCAAGTGAAGTGAGTGACTGTGTACAGATAGATATGCTTTGCTGAAAACTAAATACAGTAACTAAATCACACAAACACTTTTATAGTGGTATCTGAGAGTGGCGTAATCTCTCAACTAATCCACTTTGTCCTTTCTAGGACTGAATCCACTAAGACAAGTTTGAGGTTCCTTACAACACCTATCTAGAGCGATTCAAACAGAAACCAAAGCACACTTGCTTCGTTTCCAACCTAACTAGAGAACGAAACCTTGTTCTCCACCAAACTTGGGACTTTTAATCTGCAACACTATGCTCGATTAAGTGCCCCCTGAATATCACGCCTGAAAGGGTGTATTTTCAGTTAGAGAGGTTTGGGAGGAGATAACTTAATTATAACTTATTCAGTTACAACAAGTAATCTAAGAAACAAAACTTTGAATACTTTGCAGTAAACAAGTTTGATTGTTTCTGGTGTCAAGACTTGTTCTTGTTCGAAAGAAAGAACACTTAACTAATTTCTTAGCCGTGTGAGTTCTATTTCTTCACAAGTAGCTTTTTCAAGCTTTAAGTCTTGGAACGGATCAATGGCAGTAAAGAGTGTTTGAAGGGTATGTGAGTTGAAGAACAAGTGAGAGTTTGATCACGTTGTTGACACACTTCAACTCTTTGTCGGATGATCTCTATTTATAGTGAATCAAGGAGCCGTTTGAATTTCAAATTCTAAGGCTTTTGTTCCTTAAGATGTCACTATCTTGCTTTTGTACTTTCAGCAGCGTCCTTTATTTGTCTTCTAGTCTTCAAGTCCTTCGCGTGCATGCTTTGCATTTAATGTTCTTTTGAATGAAATTCAAACATTAACGTTGGAGCGCAAATGCAAGTACTTTCAGCAAGAGGTCACAAATGTTCATCAGCAAGTGGTCAGTCTCAGTTTCAGCAAGCACAACCTACTCTGTCGTTTAGATTTTCACTTATGCAATGCTGTTGCTGAAGTTTCCACTTTCTGAGCAACATGTGCCTTTGTAGATACCAGTCTTTAGAAATCTTCTAGTCTTCAGATCTTTGAATTCTTCAAGTTTCTGAACGGTTCTAAATGCTTCAATAGTTTGTTTGTGTAAACAAAGTACATCATCAGCAAATGCTTCAATAGGTTTTATTTTTTTTCAGAAAATAAGATACATCATAAGCGGTAAAACCAACCTATCTAGCACCTACTCTAAGTCTTCAGCAAACGTTCCTCTTTTACAATGTCCTTAAAATTCTAAATTCCTATGGACCTTAAGAGTACGAGTTACTGGACTTTCCTTAATTTAGCATGGTTAATTGCTCATCAAAATTACAAGTTTCCTAACACATTGTCACCGTGGAATTCTTCTCCAAATGGATTGAGGCGGAAGCAGTCACGAATATATCAGAAGAAAGAGTTAGAGAGTTCATTTCGACAAACATCACTTGCAGATTCGGCGTGCCAAGAATCCTAATCTCCGACAACGGCTCACAATTTTCAGGCAAAAGATTGAGAGAATGGTGTGAGGCACTAAAGATTGACCGAAGATTCACCTCCGTATACTACCCACAGGCAAATGGCCAAGCAGAAGTTTCCACCCGAACAATAGTCAAGACGTTGGAAAAAAGGCTATTCGATTGCGCCGGAAATTTGGTGGATGAGTTAAGTGGAGTCTTATGGTCTTATCGAACCACGATGAGGGAAGCTACCAGAGAAAATTCATTTAGCCTGGTGTATGGGTCTGAAGCGGTCATCCTAGCAGAGACGACCGTGGAGACTTTGAGGATACAAGGTTACCAACCAGAAGACAATCACGAGGCAAGGATTTTTGAGTTAGACATACTTGAAGAACTCAGAAGCACGAAAATGGCAAGAACCCTGCACTATCAAACCAAGGTGGCAAGAGCGTACAACAAAAAGGTCAAGACAAGGGAGTTCGAAGTTGGAGATTTAGTATTGAGGAAGTCATTACTCGCTGGAGGAGTCAGAAAATTGCAACCCAAATGGGAAGGCCCATTCAAGATCATAAAATCTAGGTCGAATGGGAGTTATGATTTGGAAGATATGGAGGGATACCAATTCCCCAGGCCTTGGAACATCAAGAACCTCAGGCGTTTCTACGCCTAGAATGGTCCACGCTAGGCAATTTTCCTAAACAATTTTACGTCAAAATTGTATGTAGTTGTAAGAAGATTTACGCCAAATCTATGCAACTAGGGAAAAATAAAAGTTGTACAAATAAACTTCCTTATAATATTGAAAAAAAATAGTACGGGAGGTGCAAAGAAGAACATAATCTTGTTCGGAATGTACATCTACTTTGGGGCGTACCCCGGACAACTTTATTCATCTAAATTATTCCTCCGGAATCTCCGAGTCTTTTCCTTCACCATTATTACCCTTGGGAATCTCGGAGTTGCCAGTGTTGGGATCCCCAAGAAAACTTTCAACCAATGTCAGAACGGACAAGAGAGCATCCTTCTTAACAACTTCAATGTCCGGAAAAGGTGGAAACGAATACCGGCTATGAAACTCTGAAGATCGAGAATCCGAGAAAGAAGAAATACCACCACTATGTTCAAGCTTAATCCGTCGCCACTCTTCTTCCCATCCTTGGGCCTTTCGCTTAATCTCCTCATACATATTAAAATCAACGGGCTTACCCTTGATAGGTCCGAGAAGACTCAAGATCTCTTTGTTAACAGTTTCATAACTTTCAAAGGGAGTAAGGAAGAAATACTGCATCATGTCTGCCAACCATCCCGGATAGAAAGGGCCCCCATATTTCGCTTTCACTTCGGCACTTCCACCAAGCACCACTTCCATAAATTCGTCCATCTCCAACTCTTCATCAGGGACATTGGGAGTGACAAGATCAACACCCCCGTCTCCGCCCTTGTCAAAGGTAACCCCACCACTTGAAAAGTCTATGTTGGATAGGTCCACCCCTTTCCCCTTTAACTGCCCAATCGCAGAATCAAAACTGTGAGATCTAGCAGAATAATAGTCGAGAGTCCTTAAAAGGTCATATTGCAATAAAGTGTTATTTTTGATGATATCATGACCATTTGTGATGAACATGGAATCTCAGGATGCCATTAATTGTGATGAAGTAATGACCATTTGTGATGAAATATACATGGCAACAAAGTGTTTTTTGTGATGATATAATGATAATTTGTGATGAAAAATACATGGCCTGACAGTGGAATTTGTGATGAATTGCTCGACCAATTGTGACAACATGACAGTCGCCGGAGTTTGGCTTTAGTGATGAAATTTGAACGCATTTGTGAGGAAAGTTATTTTGGTGATGAAATAGTGAACCAATTGTGACGACACGTCCGGCGCCGGTGCTTGGTTTTAGTGATGAAAACGAATAGCATTTGTGAGGACAGTCAACTGGCCGGAAAGTTGGTTTTGTGATGAATTAGGTGACCAATTGTGACGATAGGTCCGGTGCCGGAGTTTGGCGTTAGTGATGAAAATTGATAGCATTTGTGAGGAAAGTTAAATGGCCGGAAAGTTGTTTTTGTGATGAAATAGTAGACCAATTGTGACGACACGTCCGGCGGGAGTTTGGCTTTAGTGATGACAATTGATATCATTTGTGAGGAAAGTTAAATGGACGGAAAGTTGCTTTTGTGAGGAAGTAATATACCAATTGTGACGACACGTCCGCCGTCGGAGTTTGCCCTTAGTGATGGCATTATGCATCAATTATGACGACTAAAAAGCTGCCCGAGATTGTATTTGGTGACAAATACCGTAGGCATTTGTGACGAATGTGAAGCTTCCCGGGATTTACATTAGTGAGGGAAAAATTTATCTTTTGTGACGAACTATTACGGGAAGATACGGCAGGGCATATGTGTTTTGTGAGGAAACTTTACGGATATGCGACAACATATGTTTGTCAGTAAAGAGGAACTATTTGTGTCGAACGAAAATTTTGTCGCAATGTTACATAAACGTCGAGGATGTTGCAACGACCCTGTGACGAACTTTTTTGGTCACTTTTTCATAAAAGTGACGAAAATCTAGGATTAGGTGACAAAAAATTTCCTCACAAATGCTGCAGTGTTTTGTAGTGTTCAAAGATATGCCGCAAGAACAAGCTCCAGACAGTCCTACGCCTACTGCGGCATCGACTTCTATTGCCTTGACAACTCTAAACCCAACATTTACCAGCACAAAAGGGAGGAAAAAGTAGAGACCCAAGTCACATCTAAAGAGGAAAACAAAGAAAACAAAGACCCAGGCCCAAGAATTTGCGGCACCAATCGACAAATACTTAATATGAATATGTTCTGTAAACAATTACTTTATTACACTCTATTTCATTTGTTTTGATACTTAGAAGTGTTATGTTAATTCCTACATTTTTCTTATATTCTCATATATGTATGCTATGTTCTCAGTTATATGTGTTATGATCTCAATTACATTGGCTATTTTCTAAAAGGTTTACGCTATGATCTCAAAATGTTACCCTATGATCTCATTAACAGATCCTATGATCTCAAAGCAATACCCTATGATCTCAAAAATTTTATCCTATTATCTCATTAACAGATCATGTGATCTCAAATCAATACCCTATGATCTCAAAATTTTACCCAATGATCTCATTAACAGATCCTATGATCTCAAAGCAGTACCCTATGATCTCAACATTTTACGTTATGATCTCATTAACAGATAAAATGCAAACATTTTCTAAAGATAAAAAAACATATTATAATAGTAAAACCATAAAGCATAGGACATTTATGTAGAAAATATAGTTAATATCAACCGACAAGATAGACAAAAGCATGTTATAAAATCCACGAGGTTCACCAAAAACACGTGTTCCACAAGGTTTTCACAAGTATAGTCCATGATTATAGTAGAGCCCGTCTTGCGAGAGACGCGCTATATTGAGAGACCGAGAGACACAACCCAGAATAAGAAACTCACGGTTCAAGTAGCTAAGTTTCGGATCTTTATAACCCGGTTAACCCAAAACCGGGTTATAAGAAAACACGCAGAAACACACAGTTGAGCGTGCAAAAACCAGATCTTGCTTTTTTCTCTCTCTTCTCCGAATTGATGGACAAAAGCAAACGCACAATCGGAAGAAAACCAGTAAATCTGTGATCGATTCATCATAACGACATGTTTTCGACATCATCCAGCTGAAATCGATCATCTCAAATCGCCGATCTCCATCTTCCGCCATATTCGATGATAGATTTGCTTTTTTTTACTCGATTTTGTGGTTTTTGAGATCAAATCAATGGGATAACCAACGTCAGAGATCATTACTTATGAACAACACGTTGTAGAACCAATGGATGTGGATAATCCTGGTGTTGAAGAAACAACAAGGTACGTTTCTCTAGAATTATTCATTATTTTTGTTAGATAGTTCATGTTTCTGTCAATTGAATTCTTAAGAATAATAGTTCATATTTGATATGATTTAGTGCATTATTATTACATGTTTCTGCATATTTATTGGATATGTGTATCGAATGATGTTATGATGTGGAAATTTTTCAGGTTTTTTAATGATTAGTACATGTTTGTATATATTTATCTAATATATGTATCGAATGATATTATGCTACAAAAATGTTTCATGTTTGTAAATGAGTAGTCCATTTTTTTATGTCATTGTCTGAATGTTGGTAATAAGGTAAGCTTTCTCTTGCTGAAGTGTAAGGTTTGTATGAAATGAGTTCAGATTTCTATAATATGCATATCTCAGTGAATATAGTTCATTATATTATAAATTAATGTCATGTTAAGTATTATCTATTAGATTTATATGTTCAATGTTTCTACTTTTTAATCTATGCAGGTCTATACTTTCAAAAATTTTGCCAACTTTGAACTACAATTCTTGAAGGCCATTTCTACGAAGAATACAATTGGAATAGACCTTGAAAATTCACTTCTGATCACTGTGACCAATCAAGTTGATCGGGATGATACTGGAAAAGTGATGTTTACAATTGGTGAACTTGGAGAAATAAGTGTCAGTTGTAGCTGCTTGCACTTTAAAGATATTGGTTGACACTGTTCCCACTGCCTCAGTGTTTCCATTAAAAGAGATGTTGAAAAGATCCCAGATAAGTATATATTGCCAAGGTGGACAAAAACTGTGAAGTCTGCTTGTTGGGACAAGTATAGAGATATAAAAGGTGAACTCACAAAAGGACCTGAATGCATTGCTTGGAGGAATCAAATGAGTCGATGTGCCTATGATCTTGTTGTTATGGCAGAGGGGAATCTAGATGCTAGAATACTTTTGGAAAATTCTTATGAAAGGGATTTCTTGGCAGTAAAGGAACTATTGCAAGCACAAGAAGAAGCTAATGCACAAGAGAAAGAAACTAATGCAGGTACTTCAACAGATAACGCAAATGCTGCTGCACAATCTCCAGTTAAACTCATAAAGAATCCACAATAGACAAAGAGAAAGGGAAGAAAAAAAGAAACGTTGCACTATATGTTTGAGATTTTGGAAGACATTTATGTTGGACAAATTTATGTTTGTTGTTATACTTTGATTTTGACATACTATTTAAGATTTTATTTCATATTATTTCAGATTTCTTTAAATAATATTAAGATTCTTATGCTGAATCAATTATATGTGTTGATTTCATTTCTATAAGCATAACATGTCAAATATATTAAAGTGTGAAGGAAATTTACCTCCACCAGTTACTTTGGCAAATAGCTTCCTCTTCATCTTTTGTTCTTTAAAACATTGAAAAACATAGTTCATGTTAATATGTTTACTGGTTTTATGATGTTATTATTGATTATGAGATGATATGTGAATGCATTAATGTTTTTGTTAACCGATATAGAAGGTTTCTATAAATGTGTAAAAAGTCTGATTAAAATGCATACAACGTTTATTATATGCCATTATAATATAAATATACTTCATGATTTTAATTACTCAACTATATTGAAAATCTTTGATTTGAAGAAGGGAAACCTTCTAGATTTTATAGGAAAAGCTTTTATAAAATTAATATTCATCAATTATAAAAACATGAACTATTTTGGACTTGTATATTATAGTAGAAGTTGTACATATCTTTAATTGCACTTACTATTTTGGACTTGTATATTATAGTAGAAGTTGTACATATTTTCTAGAACCTAAAGGGGGATTAGTGTACCCTAAAATCCACTTAAAACTGATACAAGTACCTTCGGATTCTACAGTCTTAATTAGGGCTTAGAGTCTCGAATGGGTTGCAGCCCTGCAACCCATTCGAGACTCTAAGCCCTAATTAAGTGTTTTTCGAGGTATATTAAATCGATAACTATGTGTGTATGCGGTACTATATGATGATTTCTTCCAAAACAAAATTAAATTTTCTAGAACCTAAAGGGGGATTAGTGTACCCTAAAATCCACTTAAAACTGATACAAGTACCTTCGGATTCTACGGTCTTAATTAGAGTTTAGGGTTAGGATATGATGGGGTGCACCCCATCCTAACCCTAAACCATCGGGGGTAGTGAAGTGTTATTACAACACAATATCAAAACCTTTAACCATTATAGAAGAAACCTTAGATATATTATATGTGAACCTTGAACACATAGGTATTATAACCAACAATATCTCAAAATCTTTAACATTCCAGGATAAACCTTATACATTTTCTTCACATAATCATGAAACGTTTTGCACAAAAAATGAATTGTTTTTAGTTTATATTTGTACATATAATGGATAACTTTCTATGTAACATGAACTATTTTTCAATAAACGTGAACTATTTTTAGGAAAATAATAACACTTAGGTATTGTATGTGAACCTGAACACTTAGATTTTACAACCGAAACTATTACAACCAATATCTCAAAACCTTTAAGCATTCCAGAATAAACCTTAAAAATCGAATATGAAAACCTTGATCATTTCATATAGAAACCTTAATCATCTTAGATATAGATTTACTTCACATAAAGAAATAGTAGTTCATAAATATAGAGAATGCAATAATCAGCGTACATCAGTAATGTCTGGAGGCAAAACTTAGAAACCAACACAATTAGTAATTAACTACTACAGGTTATCTCATGAGCCAACAAATTAATTACTACTACATCGCCTAACAAAATGAAAGGAGCAGGAGATATGAGTATTTTGGTTTCATCAATTGAGACCCTTGTAGAAGACAAAACTGGTTCGGCAAATTGCAAACTGGCTTTGCCCACAATACAACACTACTTGTTCAAATCACCTTGCACCTACAACTACTTCACTCGTTATGGATGGATGACTATTATCACGATGGAAAGCAACATACTTTATACACATGAAATGGTGGTACATAAAAATCCGCTTGATTTCAGAGTCAAACGGATGATACTTGGCCTCTTGATTTCATCAGAGAATCAATTCTAGCATCCAAATCCCGAGCTTCACTACACCATAAGATTGACCAGACGATGTCTCCAACGTCACACTTCCAATCCCAAGCTGCAAAACAACAATAAGTTTAGCTCCCTGAAAAAGATGTTAATTACACGTGATTAGGACATGATATTATTATCTAGTACATATAATGTATAATCAGAAAACATGAACTATAATCACCAAAACATGAACTACTATCAACTAAACATGGACATATCAAAACATAGACTATTAAAGTCAAAATGTTACATATTTTAGATTATGTATTTATTTATTTATTTTATTTTTTTTGCTTCCATTCAAGTAGTATTGAACGGGTAAAATTCCATGCTAAATTACCCAACTTGCTAGCTCTCAGAACAGAATTGAGGGCTACCCTTTGTCCCTGTTAAAATGGGTTCAAGAGCGCATCAGGAGTGTCTGGCAAAAACCAGTTAACAAGAATGAGTTTATAACTAGCTTCTTTGAAGTTTATGTACTTGATTTTTTGTGTCATGTAATGTAATTCCATGAGTTGTTACGTGTGTATATAAATACTATAAAATAAAGAGAAGCTTGAATTAGTAAATTCTAAGGCCTTATTCCCCTGCTTCAAGTCCTTGGAAAAACATGCTGAAAGATGACGTTAAAGCTATCATACACAAACGAACATGTATAGTACAGTAACATATACAAGCTAAAACATGTACTATTAATTCACGAACATTGACTGTACAAGCTAAAACATGGATCTTTCAAAATATTGACCATTAATACCAAACCATGAACATGTACAGTACAATAACATATAAAAGCTAAAACATGTACAGTACACGAATGAACATTGACGATACAAGCTAAAACATGAATATTTCAAAACATAGACAATTAAAACCAAAACATGAACTATAATCATGAGAATATAATATTATGAACTATATTCACTGAAATATGCATGTTAAAGAAATCTTTACACATTTAATACAAACCTTACACTTCAGCTAGCAAAAACTTACCTCACTAACAATAAAGTCAACACTCAGACAATAACCGGAAAAAAAATGAACTATACACGAAGAAACCTATACTATCTATACATTAACTCATAGTAACCACAAAGAAACACCAAAGGACTCGTCGAAATCAAATTCTAGCTATGAACTCATCACTAATAACAACATAATACAATGGAAACCACAAGCACACACAGAAAGATACATCATGAGACTATAATATAATGAACTATATTCACTGAAATATGCATGTTAAAGAAATCTTTACACATTTAATACAAACCTTACACTTCAGCTAGCGAAAACTTACCTCACTAACAATAAAGTCAACACTCAGACAATAACCGGAAAAAAATGAACTATACAGGAAGAAACCTATACTATCTATAAAGTTAACTCATAGTAACCACAAAGAAACACCAAAGGACTCGTCGAAATCAAATTCTAGCTATGAACTCATCACTAATACCAACAGAATACAATGGAAACCACAAGCACACACACAGAGATACATCATGAGACTATAATTTAATGAACTATATTCACTGAAATATGCAATTTAAAGAAATCTGTGCACATTTAATACAAACCTTACACTTCAGCTAGCGAAAACTTACCTCACTAACAATGAAGTCAACACTCGGACAATAACCGGAAAAAAAATGAACTATACACGAAGAAGCCTATACTATCTATACAGTTAACTCATAGTAACCACAAAGAAACACCAAATCAATAGAAACATAAATGAGTGGCGAATAAATAGAGAGAGATCATTGAAACACAGAAACAACATGAATCAGCTCATAACAATGAAAAACAAGCGATAACAAAGGACAATGGTGAAAACGAACAAATATGAGACATAAATCACTAGATCGAACCCTAACGAACAAATCTGAGACATAAATCACTAGATCGAACCCTAACGAACAAATCTGAGACATAAATCACTAGATCGAGCCCTAACGAACAAATCTGAGATATAAATCAGTAGATCGAAGCCTAAAAACCCTAAAAAAATCAGAAAAATGTATAATAAATCGGAAAATCAAACTAATACCTTCATCTGGACATGATTTCTTCTGATTCACAGCTGAACGAAGCTCAATCAGATCCCTAGGATCATCATTTTCTCCAGCCATTTGAATTTCAATTCCAAAAACTCGATTCCAATGTCAAAACGTAGCTAACAAACACATAAATCACTTCAAACGGCGGCGAGGCAACGGAGAACCGATTAGAGACGGCGAGACGGTGACGAAGAGAGGCGGTGGAAGATCAGAAAGTCTCCGCGTTAGAGAGAGAAAGTCGAGATGAGAGAGAAAGTGGGAGATGAGAAGATGAATCTGGGTTTGACAGACATAACCCGTATTTGAACATATATAGGCAACCCGACCCGTAACCCGCGAGAATTATATTCGGGTCATGTCTCTCAATGTCTCTCACTAATGTGTCTTTCATAGCTTTTGTCATTATAATATAGCCCATAATTTCAACTAATGTTTGATTCGTCTATTCTGCACAAAGTAAACATTTGTTGACTTGAGATGCTCATCCTCTGAATTAACATCGTCTCTCTTATTTTCAGCAGCCGCCATTTCCTCTACAACATCCTTTGGCTCACTCTTGCATACACTAACTCAATCTCTCTGTGCTCATTCGCCTCTTTTTCTAACCTTTTCTTCTCCTTTCTCTTTTCTTCTTTCTCCAATGCATACTTCACAACAAGTATAACGTTTCACAAGTTCATCCAACACGTATCGCTGATTTTTGTATCGGAGACCGAGATCATTCTTCTTAGATAAACATGTCCACATTTTTCATCAACTGTCCACACTTCTTGTCTGCATCACTCAAACACAACGAAGTAACGATTTCAACTCTAAGAACCTGCCTCCCAAAACCCTACATACAATGGGAAAAAACAAACATCAACCAATTGCATGAATTATACACATAAACCGATTACTATGATATCAACCAAATCACCTATGACCTCAACTACAGTTACTATGATATCAATAAAATCCACTATAATCTCAACTACAATTATTAAACAATTCCAACTAGTTAGCAAGTTATGTCCGCTCTGAATCTGACATGCCTAAACTTTCTCAAGTAGTTGAATGTAATCACATGTAAAAAAGAAAATGTAATCACATATATAGCCTATGTTATCACAGAAATACCCTATGATCTCAACTACGGTTACTATGATCTCAACAACAGTTACTATGATCTCAAAACATATATTCTACGTTTATTTAAGCCCTGAATCTAACAAGCCTAAAATAAAGGGAAGGTTAGCAGAAGAACAATTAGCGCCTAAGAATGATCCATTCCTGTAACGGTACCGGTTTTTAAAATAAAATAATTCTTTCGAAAATAAAGTAAATCTTGAAAATTCAAAAGCAACGGTCTTCAATAAATAATAAGGAGCGGGTCTTGGCGCACAAATGAGCTTACAAATTTAAAGTAGAACATTGATAACGGTAACTAAACTCAGTGTCAATTTTAAAATGAACAGATAGTGAAGGTGAAAGAGTTTTTCTTCTTATTTCTAGCAAATAAAATCCCCCGAGCTCCCAAATCCAACTCTCATTCGTTGGACGCCTAGACTTGATCTTCTTCAACAAAATCTACAAGGAAGGAATTTTGAAAACAGAAAGAGTGTGAGATAAAGGATCTCAGTGAGGTTCTAAGTTTAATAGAAAGAAAAGTAAACGGTTTCGAAAACAAACATTTGTAGCAAGAAAAACAGTAAAAGAAACAGATAACATAAAAGAGACAAACAGAAACAGATAAGGTAAAGTCCGTTGGTGCAGCCCGCCTTGTTACTCCTACTCCCAGAATGCCCTTATAGCTCCCTCCAGAGGGTACAACTCTAGACAGAAACAGAAACAGAACCTACGACCCTAATAGACCTCAGCGACTTCTGCCTCGCGTCTAAAAGGGAATAGACTAGGCAATAACCAAATAAACCCGATAGTCCACACTACCCAAGTCTACCTAGTTACAACCTAATCGACCAGCCACACAGAAAACAGACATAAACAATAACAGATAAAGTGCTCAGATAACCGAGTTACATTCCTGCAGAAGAGTCAGTACAAACAGAACAACACTGTACATAATAAAGTAAAATGGTCATGCATAGGGCATATTTACTTTTAAAGCAGTAGCATACATAGTACAATACACATATGCATATATATACATGCGTAGCACATTGCCTTCCAGGTTTTAAAAACAAACAAACTTTAGGGTGAACACTCACCTCGATAACTTTAGCAACTAATCACAGAATCGAGACTTGAACAACGAAGAAACAGCCGATGGTAAACCTAAACAGAACCCAAAGGTTACTGCCTAAAGTAGAACGGAGACGAAATGATAAAGAGGATAAACGGAGAAAAGGTGGTTAATGCGGGTTCTTTTTTTTTTTTTTTTTTTTTTTTTGTTTCTTCTTCTCTCTGATGATGGAGGCGTGGATGGGGAAGAGTGGGGGAAGAAGGAAATGAGTTAGTTGGCTTAGGTTAGGGTTTTGACTAGGAAATTAGGGATTTGACTAAACTAAGATTGGGCCAAGACTTGGGCCAAGAAACATGGGCTCAGTCCAGTCTTGCAAAGTTGAAAATTCGTTTGGTCTAGTACAAGACCGAAAGGAAATCGATCCACTAAATAAGGGCAAATTACTTCTGGTACCCCTGCTATTTTCCGCTATTACAGATTAGTCCATCTATATTTTTTATTACGCGTACCTCCCTTGCTATATTAACCTAGTTACACATTAACCCACGGACTTGACTTTCTGCGCTCTAAGCCCTGAAAATGTCTTTTTCACCCCTGCCGGAATTTCAGATTCTGAAAAAAGCCAAACGGCTTACCTTGCACGTGACATGCACATGAGGACATATCTGTAATTGATTTTTAATAGTAGGGTAGTAAAATTAAAATTAAAAAACTGACCGTTAGAAACAAAAACTAGCCGTTAGGATTTGAATTGCAGCCTATTTTACCCCCCAAAACTCCATTTTTCTTCATAATTAACACATAAAACTCAGTTATTTCCTCTCACACTTTTTAGCAACCACAAGAACAAATGAGCTCCACAAGCAATTCGAGTGATATTCGACCGGGTTGCAAGAATGGAAGGTGTCGAAAACGGTGTTATGCGTTGCTAGTGATGGGAGGTTTTATTGGAATTGTCCAACTCACGGGTGGTCCGAATGGACAAACGAGCAAGAAAATTTTCCAACAGAGCGAAGGAAAATATTGCAACCAAAGTTTTTATGGGAGTATGTTCCACCAACACATTGTCGTCAAGAAGTTCACAAGCAAGGAGGAGAGCAAGAACACAAAGAAGCAACAATGACAAGAGGAAACAGATCGGGCAAAGCTAAACAGAAAGAGAGCAAAGATACACACACTGAAGAAGACAAGTACAGTGTAATAAGGCAATTAATCTGCCTAAATTTGTTGTTGCTAGCTATGTACCTTCTAGTGCAAATAATGAAGCCATTCATGTAGGAAAATATTCATTGTCATTCATCAATGTAACATGGTATTGTTTTGAACAATTTGAAATGACAAAAGCTAGCTTATTCATGCAACATATGCCAAAATAACTCGCTTAATACGGCAAAACAGCCAGTAGTCTAGAGTAATTGAAGTGAAATATCCCACTTAGCATCAACATTAAACATTAAAAAGACATGGTCCAAAAGACATGGTCCAAAAGACATTGTTCCAAAAGACATTGTTCCTTAACTCAAGCTTTAGCTTTCCCCTTTGCCTTGCCACTGCTACTCCTAGTTGCAAGTTTTGGGAGATTGCTACTTGATGACTCTCCATCATTCCTCTTTCTCCTTTTTGTGGCCTGCCATATATCACCCAATTTTCAGCAAGAATTCAACAAATACACACACACAGTAGCCAAGTGACATAGGCACACTAATACTCAGTCATACATACAATTAAAATGCATTACTTACAGTATGCTTAGGAGCTGGAACTTGTTGAGTTGCAGGCATAGTTTTGGTCTTGGCGGTAGCTTTGCCCTTTCCCTTACTCTTAACCCGGAACCATATAACACAGTATTAGCATTTGCAAATTGACAAAAACATGGAGAAATACACTTAGGTAATAATACAGAAAACTTACCAATGTTGGACACTTAGGTTTTGTTTGTCCTGCCTCACCACATATGCTACACTTCTTTGGTTTCCTTTGCAAGTGCAGTGGAGTCTTAGATTTTTGGGACCTCTGATGGGTGTCTGATCCTACTCTTCTTGGGCCTCCCAGGTTTCTTCTCAATAACAGGTGGGGAGAACTTGTGATTTGGGACTGGCTTCAATGACAATGTGAAATCATAGGCCCTCAAGTAAGCCTCCTTTGTGTGGTTATAACTAACAAAGTTCTCAGCTTCCTCCCTGTTGTGTGTAATTGCCACCCAAGCATGTCTACAAGGGATCCCAGTTATATCCCATCTATTGCAATTGCAAGTCCTATTTTCCATGTTAACTATAAAGGTGAAATTACAGTCTTCAATCTCATAGATTGGACCTGATTCAGATTTCAATACAAGCCTCCTAGATTGTTCAAAGGTCTCATTTAACTTAGCCAATGCTCTAGGCATCAAACTAGTTGAACATTTATAACCAAGCTTCATTCTAAGCACAACCTTTCTCATAACCTGTCCTCTAAGTTCCTATATATATTGGAAATAAAAACAATAAAAAATATGGATTAACAGGATGTGTATACATACAAGAGAACATTTACGGCCAACCAAAGTCGTCGACACAGTGCGCCAATGAAACAGAGATGACGACGCAACAGGTTTTCACCAAAATTCGGTCGATTATGGTTGGAAATTGAGGTAGAGGGAAGCGTTAATGGAGGTGGTGAAGAACAAGCGGGACAGAGCAAAAGGGGAAATAAGGGTTTGATTTTATTTTCTGTGTATTTAATCCCTAAAAGACAAAAATAGCATTTTTGACATAAGACCGTGTCTGGATGTTAAAATTGGAGGAGAGAGAGAACGTCGGAGTCAACACCGGGCGGTGACTTGGGTTTTTTTGTAATTTTCCGCGATAGTTGGGTTAGGATGCAAAGCCGCTGTTTAGTGGGGGTACCAAACGTAATTATGTCACTAAATAATGAGGCTTTCGAACTCGAATTCGATGACGCGGGAAGGAAATAAATTAAATTACTGAATAATTTAAATTACTCAGGAAATAAAAAAACGGGATGTTACACTCCACCACCCTTAAAAGAAGTTTCGTCCTCGAAACTTAACTAGCATAAAACTAACGAATGAGAAGGGAGAGCTAGTGCCAGTTAGGAAAACCACGGGTTGGCGGATATGCTTAAGTTGCTAGATGCCGATATGATCTACCCCATTCCTGATAGTAGGTGGGTAAGCCCCGTACACGTTGTACCTAAGAAATCTGGGATTACAATAGAGGAGAATGAGAAGGGAGAGCTAGTGCCAGTTAGGAAAACCACGGGTTGGCGGATGTGCATTGATAATAGGAGATTAAATGTCGCCACAAAGAAGACCATTTTCCTCTCCCATTTATTGATGACATGTTGAACCGCCTCGCGGGGTGGAAATTTTATTGTTTCCTTGATGGCTTGTCGGGTTTCTATCAAATTCCGATTGCGCCAGAGGACCAGGAGAAGACGACATTCACTTGCCCTTTCGGAACGTTTGCTTACAGGAGAATGCCATTTGGGCTATGCAACGCCCCCGTCACTTTTCAAAGGTGCATGCTTTCTGTCTTTTCTGATATGGTGACTAAGTTTGTTGAGGTTTTCATGGATGATTTTTCCCTTTTTGGTGATTCGTTTGATGAATGCTTGCATAGATTAGATCTTGTTCTGAAAAGGTGTATCGAATGCAATGTAACACTAAGATGGGAGAAAAGTCATTACATGGTTAGGGAAGGCATTGTTCTAGGACATGTGGTCTCCGATAGAGGGATCGAAGTTGATAAGGCAAAGATAGAGATAATTGAAAAGCTTCCCCCACCCACTTGTGTCAAAGAACTTCAGTCATTTCTTGGTCATGTAGGATTCCATAGGAGGTTTATCAAAGATTTTTCGAAAATTGCAAAACCCTTAAGCAACTTGCTTGCAAAAGATGTGAGTTTCGATTTCTCTGAAGATTGCTTAGAAGCCTTTAACACCCTTAAGGAAAGATTAATTACTGCTCCTATAGTTGTGCCACCGAATTGGAAACTTCCTTTCGAGATAATGTGTGATGCCTCAAATTTTGCTATGGGGGTTGTTTTATGCCAAAAGGTGGATAAGAAGTATCGTGTGATTTACTACGTTAGTAAGACCCTAGGCTCAGCTCAAGTTAACTATACAACTACCGAAAAAGAATTTTTAGCTGTTGTTTTTGCTTTACAGAAGTTTAGGTCTTATTTGTTAGGACACCATGTGAATGTCCATACTGATCATGCTGCTTTAAGACATTTAATAGCTAAACAAGATTCTAAGCCAAGATTAATCCGTCGGGTCTTATTATTACAAGACTTTGATTTGACCATAGTGGATAGAGCTGGTAAGGAAAATTGCATAGCTGATCACTTGTCTAGAATTCCAAATATCCCTGTAGATGCAATTCCTGTTAATGAGGACCTTCCCGATGAACACTTGGTGAGAGTAGATGAAGAGCCATGGTATGTTGATATTGTGAATTATTTGGTTACGGGTATTTGCCCAACTAATTTCTCAGCTCCGATAGGAGAGCTCTTTCAAAACAGTGCAGGTTTTACATATGGGATGATCCGAACCTTGTTAAAGAAGGAGCTGATGGAATCTTGAGGAGATGTGTTCCACAAGGAGAGCAACGAAGTGTACTGAGTCATTGCCATGAGCTTCAGTGCGGTGGACACTACAGTGGCACTAAAACAGCTCGTAAGGTGTTACAAGCAGGATTTTTCTGGCCATCCTTGCACCGAGATGCGAGGGAATTTGTGAAGAATTGTAATCCATGTCAGCGAGGGGGCAATATTGGCAAGAAGGAAGAAATGCCCCAGCAAGGGAATCTAGTGGTAGAACCTTTTGATGTATGGGGAATTGATTTCATGGGACCATTCCCATCAAGCTCGGGATATGAGTACATTTTAGTCGTAGTGGATTATGTAACTAAGTGGGTGGAGGAAGAATGATGCTTCGGTAGTCTTGGGATTCTTGAAGGATGTGATTTTCACCCGGTTTGGAGTTCCTAGAACAATTATCAGTGATGGCGGTTCTCACATCGTCAACCGGTCATTTGCCTCACTCATGAAGAAATACAGTGTTACCCGTAATGTTGCTACACCATATCATCCGAAGACTTCTGGGCAAGTAGAGGTTAGCAACCGTCAAATTAAAAAGATCCTTGAGCGTGTGGTGAAGCCTAGCAGGAAGGATTGGGCTGGAAAACTGAATGATGTGCTTTGGGCGCGTGTAGAACCAGCTACAAAGCAGTAATCGGCACCACTCCGTACAGACTTGTGTTTGGGAAATCATGCCACCTTCCGGTTGAGCTGGAACACAGAGCTTACTGGTCAATAAAGGAGCTAAACCTTGATATGGGAAAAGTTGGGGAAGAAAGGTTGATGCAACTCGACGAGCTTGATGAACTACGCCTCGGTGCCTATGAGAACGCCAAGCTTTACAAGGAGCGCACCAAAAAGTATCACGACCGTGGTATTGTGCCGAAAGAGCTGATCCTTGGTCAAAAACCCTTAGTGTTCAACTCCAGACTTCGCTTATTTCCAGGGAAGATCCGTACTCGATGGGATGGACCATACGAGATTGTCCAAGTTGCTCCCCTTGGAGTTGTAGAACTTTTGGACCCGAAGACTGGCGACACCTTCAAGGTGAATGGGCAACGTGTGAAACCATACTTTGAGATTCCCGGTGATCAAATGGAGGTTGATCATCTCAACCTCACCTCTCCCACCTTCACATGAGAGTATGTAGCTTGTATTTTTTTCCTTTTGAATATTTAGTTGTTTTTCCCCTTGTGTTAGAGTGTGTTT
This sequence comes from Plantago ovata, assembly GCA_028274465.1. Lineage (NCBI taxonomy): Eukaryota > Viridiplantae > Streptophyta > Magnoliopsida > Lamiales > Plantaginaceae > Plantago > Plantago ovata. The sequence continues at coordinate 85,966,162 of CM051457.1, read as the reverse complement.
TTGGTGATAAAATAGGTAAAAAGTTTGTATTTTTTGAGTTCGGGGATGATAAACTCGGAGCCAAGGCCCTGCCGCTCCCAGGCGGACCGCCCCTCACACGGGGCGTGCGCACGAGAGAGGCAGAATGCCTAGGCACCTCTGCCGCTCCCAGGCGGACCGCCCCTCACACGGGGCGGTGCGCCCGGGAGAGGCAGAACGCCTGGGCTCCTCTGCCACTCCCAGGCGGACCGCCCCTCACACGGGGCGGTGCGCCCGGGAGAGGCAGAAGTATGGGCGCCCCTGGGCACCCCAGGAGGACCGCCCCTCACATGGGGCGGTGCGCCTGTGGGCGCCAGTGCTCCAGGTGTCCAGATTTTCATCCGGACACCCCGAATCACCCCCGTATGCAAACATATTGGCCTTTTTACACTTTTTATCATCCGTCTTGGTTTCTCACGAGTTTCATTGAGTAATATAGGTTACAGGTGCACTTCCAGCTCTCACCCAACATCCACTTTTGAAATTCGGGACGTACGACGAAGTTCAGGTTAGGGGGGGTTATCTCTGGGTATTCCAATGACTTATTTTTCTCATTTCAACTCGTGAAAGCCTTTGTTTGCACGTTTACCGCTTTCTTAGGATTTAGTTTGTTCGTATGCATTCATCCTTAGTCTAGTTTTGCATGATGTTGTGTGGAGTTTATTGCCAAATTTTTTGAACTTTTTTATTGTATAGACTAAGTGTTTTTTACCATTAACCATGCATTGCATCTCTATGGAATAGTTTGAGGTTTGTCTCGCTTGGCTTGTCATATTCGTATTTGCACTAGTTAAACATGGTAGTCTCGACATCATTATTTGGTGTTTTCTGTACTGCGATTCACGAAGGCCTTATAAAATGTTGCATGTTAGAGTCTTTGGTTGTATTCTCGTGTAAGTATGTACCTAAGAGGCAACAAGTATTCACCTTGGTTTTTGAGATTGCTAAATGCCTAGGAAGGAGGTAGAGTGAGGTGTGTTATCCTTTGTTTGAAACCTATTCTAATGAATAGGTTTGGGGAGGGGGTTACCATTGTTATGACTTGTTTTTCGTATAGTTGAGTCATGGTGAGTTTGTTTTTTCTTCTTCTTTGTGAGTTTGTGCTCCAACCTATTCTTTCGAATAGGTTTGGAGAGGTCGTTGTAGAATCGTTGTTATTTCTTTTCATTGTTGCTACTGCTGGCCATTTACAAAAAAAAAAAAAAAAAAGAAGAAGAAAAAAATCGAAAAAATCTATTCCAGAAATCTGGAAAAAGAAAAAAAAAAAAAAAAAAGGAAAAGGAAAAAAAGGGAAAAAAGAATAAGACCCAAAAAAACAAAAAAAGGGTCCAACAAAACCAAAAGCAGATTAGCAAAGAGTTGCATCATTTTTCAGCTTTTGTATTAGTTCGTAATCGAGTTGTAAATTCTTCCTTGTGTTTTTGTGTCGCCTAGTCCAAGGCTTGTTCTAGACCACCCTCGTCCTACCATTCAGGAAGTGGTGAAGAGTCTTTGCTCTAAGAGTCGGGTAGAATAGGGGAGTGTTGTCTATTAGGGAGCCCTCATTCGTTTGATGAGAGCCAGTATTGGTTCGACCTCTCTTGAGGGAAAGTCTCACTTGGTGAACAGTAGTAAGCCCTCAGTTTCATAGGCACGGGGCAACCATTTGTGTCTTAATTTGCATCATTGCGTCGTCACTGACCAGGTCCAGGTAGAGATGTTACGAGAGACTCCCTTGTTTAACAAAGTGCATATGTGAATGTGTATAGGTTCAATCGAGGCATTCTTCAACCTACTTCCATGTTATGATTTGTATGGTCTTTGTTCATAAGTATTTGGTAGATACAATAGATTAGTTCCTCTTGTTTTGCATGAGACTCCTCTTTGGGTTGCATGTAGTTTGCATAGAGTCTAGCTAGTTGCTTGAGGACAAGCAAAGGTTCGATTTGGGGAGTTTGATGACAGTGTTTTTAACACTATCATTCGATTCTTTTTCACCAATTTAGCTATCCTCTTGTATGCATTTTAGTGCATTTTGTTAGAATAGTGTCACGTTTCCATTATCTTTGTTATATTCGGGATTTAGATGAAAATCGCACTTTTGGATATGACTCATGGCGAAACATTGAAGTTTTGGTGCAACGAGATCACCCGTGGTGTGTCAAGGAGTACTGGGACATGTTTCCAGGCCAAAAGACCAAGTTTCGGAGCTTAAAGTCGTGCCAAAGACAAAAAATCGAAGACTTGGAGGAAGAAAAACACGGGCATTCTCTGCCCGTGCCAGGCGCACCGCCTGGGAGCGTTTCGGCAGCAGATATATATATTTGTAAAAGTTGCGAATTTTCAGATCTTAGATCATAATTTTGCAGACATAAACCCTAGAGCTTGTTTTGGATTTTCTTTCACTTAGAACTACTTCTTCTTAGCAATTTGGAGCATCAAGGTAGAGATTCGGACATCTATTGATCTCACCTTGCTAGATCTTTGTGAGTTTAGCAATTCGCCGGAGATTGACAACCCTCGGTGGTAACTTTGTATCTCATAATTTTCTGCACTCTATCTTTCAATTCAACCATGTTTTCATCTATGATTGTTATGATTGCTATTGTTGATTTCAATTTTGATATGAGTAGCTAAATATCTAGTTGGTGATAGTATGTAAATTCATAGCTAGGGTTCATATTGTGCATGATTGAGTTTTTGAATCTTTTACTTGTATAATTGTTTTATTCGATTCTTTGATTCGACTAAGCCAAATATCTTCGTATAAAAGTGTTAGAAACACTAGGACAATTCAAGATCATCGATTCAATATTTATAATTATCAAGTATTGCTTGAACTAAGCTGACAACCTTAGCCAAGTATTAGTATAGATAGGAAGCTTTCAAAATACATGTCACAACCTGTCTTTTGGTGTTTGTTAATTCGAATTACTTTTAAAGCAGTACGTGTTGCACTTTCATGCATAATTAGAACCCGATTCTTAGAATGAGCATTACTATCACCAGCTCTCGTTATATATTGTTAAGTTAAGCTAAGTTGAATTTGTTTACTGAATTTATAATAGTTATTGTAGTTAAAGCTAGTTAAGTCCCTAGAGATCGACACTCGAGGTCATCTTACCTCTGCACTACGTGTTTTGTGTAGTTGTGAGTTGCCCTTTGGCTTTTAAACAAATTTATTTGATTGTTCGAGTCTGACAATCTCGTTCATCACTGTTCTTTGTTATGTTATCTGTTTCTGTCAATGCTTTGCTTGCTACAAATGTTTGTTTTTCAAAACCGTTTACTGTTCTATTTTTATTTTTTTTTTAACTTAGAACCTCACTGATATCCTTTATCTCACACTCTTTTTGTTTTCAAAATTCCTTCCTTGTAGATTCTGTTGGAGAAGATCAAGTCTAGGCGTCCAGCGACTGAGTGTTGTGTTTGAGGAACTCGTGGGATTTTATTTACTAGAAATAAGAAGAAAAACTCTTTCGTCTTCACTGTCTGTTCATTTAAATTTGACTTTGATTTTATTTACCGTATCTCTGTTCTAATTTAAAATTTGTAAGCTCGCGCCAAAACCCGTTTCTCATCATTTATTAAAGACCTTTACCTTTGAGTTTTAAAAATTACCTTATTTTCGAAAGAATTATTTTATTTTAAAAATCAGTACCGTTACAGTTGGTATCAGAGCCAAGTTCAAACTCAAGCTTGCTAGGATAGGATCTTCTGGCCTTTGGAGGTGTGTGTGAGGGTCCGAGTCGCTGGATATAGATTGAGTTATTTTGTTCAGTCTCTTTTAAAGTTTGGTCTTCCGCATTAACTCTGAACCGTCTTGTTTGTCTGTTAACTTTCCTACTAATCTGTCTTCCGTCTTCCAAAACTGTCCTGCTATTCATTATGTTTAACTTCTACCAAGTTCACAAGCTTACCATTGTTACTCCGTTCTTTTCCTTTAAGGCGATTATTTTGTTGTTATTAATTGCATGGGTATTTGCTTAAAAGTATGTTTAATTACTAATGTCATTATTTGCATGCTTTAAGGTTTAAACACTTATTTATGCATTGTTTTACTTATCGAAGTTCATATATGTTCTTGCTTGGTTCTGTCATACGGTAATCTATTGTTTAACCGAAGTCGACATAAATCACTGGCAGACAGCCGACTGTTTAAGTAATTTGTGTTAACCGAGGTCAAATGACTGATCACTTTATGAGAGAACGCTTTTATTGCATGCTTAATGTTTATGAATCTTTTCTGCAACATATGAATTTGCTACTTATGCTTTATCATCGTTTTTTTTTTCAATTTATGTATGCCTTGCATGCTAGGTTAGACACGCTCGAGGATTTACTTATTGATAAGTTACTACCTTACTAATGACTCTCTAATTTGAATTTGAGTTTTAGTAATTTTGTTTACTTTTACGCGCCCCTTGATTGTTAGATTGACTTAAGTTAGTGCCTTAGTTCTTGTTTACGCCTTAAGATAGTCACACTCGAGAACGTTAAATATGTTATTGATCTATTGAAGATCACATCACGAAGAAAAGATCACATCACGAAGAAAAGAGAGTACAACCTTGGCATCATTAGTCCGGGTGGGAACAACCTCTACCCATTTGGTGACATAGTCGACCGCAACCAAGATATATTCGTACCCATTACTCTTAGGGAATGGTCCCATAAAGTCTATACCCCAAACATCAAAAGGCTCAACAACTAAGTTACCTTGCTGGGGCATCTCTTGTTGCTTGCCAATGTTGCCACTTCGCTGGTATGAGTCACATTGCGCCACAAATGAGCGCGCATCTTCATACAAGCTGGGCCAAAAGAACCCGGATTGAAGCACCTTGCGAGCAGTTTTTTGGCCACTATAATGCCCTCCACATTCTAACTCATGGCAGAATCTCAGTATCGACAATTGCTCTTTCTCGGGTACACACCTCCGCAAGACTTCATCTCCTCCCTTGCGGAACAAGTACAGGTCATCCCATATGTAATGGCGACAATTCCTCACAAGTGAACGCCGTTCAGGTCCTGAGAGATGGGTTGGCATCACATTTGTGGCTAAGAAGTTAACGATATCGGCGTACCATGGTTCCAACTCTATGCGCATCAACTGATCATCGCGCAAATCATCTGGGACGGGTGTGTCATCTTGTGGAATGTTTGGCAATCGGGACAAGTGGTCCGCCACTAGGTTTTCCTTGCCACTTTTATCGATTAATTCCACCTTGAACTCTTGGAGGAGAAGTACCCACCGCATCAAGCGCGGCTTGGTTTCACGCTTAGCAATCAAATGCTTGAGAGTTGCATGGTCAGTGTGAACAAAAACTTTGTACCCAGTAATACAGGACCTGAATTTACTTAGAGCAAAGATAACCGCTAAGAATTCTTTCTCAGTGGTAGTATAATTAATCTGAGCAGCATCTAAGGTCTTACTAGCATAGTAAATCACTCTGAAACGGTTATCAACCTTTTGACCAAGAACAACACCCATAGCATAGTCAGAAGCATCACACATAATTTCAAAGGGAATTTCCCAATCCGGAGAGACTACAATAGGAGTTGTTAAGAGTTTCTCCTTAAGTGTGTGGAAAGCATCAAGACATTCTTGTGTGAATTCGAAGGGAACATCTTTGGCAAGCAAGTTACTCAAGCACTTAGCTATCTTAGAGAAATCTTTGATAAATCTCCTATGGAAGCCTACATGCCCAAGGAAGGATTGCAATTCATGCACACAAGTAGGTGGAGGTAACTTTTCAATGATTTCAAGTTTCCCTTTGTCTACCTCTATCCCTCTTTTAGAAATAGCATGTCCCAACACAATTCCCTCTTTAACCATATAGTGACTCTTTTCCCAACTCAAGGTAAGATTGCATTCAATACACCTCCTTAAGACACGATCAAGTTTATCAAGACAATCATCAAATGAATCACCGTAAACAGAAAAATCATCAATAAATACCTCAACAAATTTATTCACCATGTTGGAGAAGACGGAGAGCATGCAACGTTGGAAAGTGGCCGGAGCATTGCACAATCCGAAACGCATCCTACGGTACGCGAAAGTGCCAAAGGGACATGTGAAGGTAGTCTTCTCTTGGTCCTCGGGAGCTATAGGAATCTGGTAGAAACCTGACAAACCATCCAAGAAACAATAGAACTCTTGCCCAGCTAGGCGGTTAAGCATATCATCAATAAATGGTAAAGGAAAATGATCTTTCTTTGTGGCAGAATTCAATTTCCTATAATCGATGCACATACGCCACCCCGTTGTTTTCCTAACGGGTACTAATTCCCCTTTATCATTTGCTTCGACCGTTATACCCGACTTCTTAGGGACTACATGGACGGGGCTAACCCATCTGCTATCGGGAGCTGGGTAAATCATCTTAGCATCTAGGAGTTTAAGCACCTCTTTCTTCACAACTTCTTGCATAGCTGGGTTTAGCCTACGTTGTGGTTGCCTAACAGGTTTCGCATCTTCCTCTAAGGATATTTTGTGGGTACATTGCACCGGGCTTATACCCTTGATGTCACCTATGCTCCATCCTATGGCTCCGGTGTTTCTTTTCAACACCTCCACTAACTTAGCCTCTTCCTCCTTACCAAGCTTAGAAGATATGATTACAGGTTTGGACTCATTCTCTCCTAAGAAGACATATTTCAAATGACTTGGTAATGGTTTAAGCTCAAGGGTTGGTTCACTAGGTGGAGGGGTCACTCCTTCTTCCTCATCTATTCCTAGAGACTCTTCTACTTCTTCTACTAGAGGAATTTCTTCTTCGGTGACAAACCCCTCTTCACGGTTCATAGTAAGAGCGGCTTCTAAAGGGTCGCTAACTTGATGAGCCGAATAAGTATCACAAGAGACAGATTCATAACAATCAACAAATTTAAGTTCTTCAATCATAGCTTCCTCAGAGTCTGGTTCACATACCTGTTTGTATTGCTCGATCTGAACTTAGTCTCCAAGTACCTCCATGGTGATCTTTTTCCCTCGAAGCTCCAAACACGTGTTGGTGGTAGCCATGAAGGGTCTGCCCAAAAGCACAATATGCTCCTTCCTCGAACTTGTACCCTCGTCTGCTGTTTCCATCACCACAAAGTCGGTTGGCACAATGATTCTATCCACCTTCACTAGAATATCCTCGACTATCCCCAGTGGGCGTTTCACACTTCGATCAGCCATTTGAACGACCATGCTAGTGGGTTGGATTTTTCCCAACCCCAACGCCTTGTAGATGGAGTATGGCATTAGATTAATGCTAGCCCCCAAATCAAGCATTGCTTTTGTGGATCGGCCGTTCCCCATGGTGATACTAAATATGAAACTCCCCGGATCCTTTTGCTTCAAAGGTAACTCATGCACCGAGTTAACCATTTCAAGTTCAGCCACATCCCCTTTCTGGAAAATCCTCTTATTACTCCTCACTTCTTTGAAAAATTTCGTGTAAGCGGGAATATTTTGAATCAATTCCAGAAGGGGAACGTTCACCTCTACTTTTGATAGGATCCCATATATAGGTGAGTCTCGGATGTCCTTCTTAGCTTCCTTTATCCTTCCAGGAAAGGGAAGATGGGGTTTAGGGGGCACATAAGGATTAGGCGACTTATGGAGTCCGCCCTCCTTTTGTTGTGCACCCCCTTCCTCATCTTCCTTATCCTTCTCAGTAACAAGTTCAGGGGTTGGTGCGGCTTCTTCTACAACCTCCTTCTCCAGCTGCTCATCATCACCTGTATCACATGTATTATTAGGCAAAGATTTAGTTTTAGAAGGATACATCAAAGGATATGGTGATCTTGATTCCTTGACACTCCGCAAAAGTATGTTTGCCTCTTCAAGTTCTTCCTCAATCCTGGAGCTTTCACAATGTTCTTCTTTTCCTTCCAGATCAGCCTCAAGTCCCTCAATGAACTCCTCTTGACGATTAAGATTTCTCTCATTTTCGGAAAAATCAAAATTTTCCTCCCAGGTCTCAGGCGGACCGCTTGACAGAGCGCAGGCGGAGCGCTTGCCAAGCGCTTCGCTTGGCTCAGGCCAAGCGCTTCGCCTGGCTCCTGGAGCTTCTTTTTTTCCTCTCCTGGAATTTCAAGCGCTTCGCTTGACTGTCCCAAGCGCTCAGCCTGGATTTCCAGTGAATTTTCTTCATGCATGTGACACTCGGAACCCCTTTCTTCACTCATTTTCTCTTCTAGTAACTCGAGCATGACCTCAGATTCTCCTAGAACTCCATACACACACTCCATTCTAGTATCAAAATCCTATTGGTATTTCCCCGCTACTTCGAGCATATTTCCCCAAACCTCCATTAGAGTGGATAACACCTTTTCTTCCTCTTCGGTGAAGCACTCCTCTTCACCTTGAGCTTGCGAGTCTTCCACCTCAAAGACGTAATATGGAATATTTTCGCCCGAGCATGTCTTCACTTTATAATCGAAGTTGTCATCATAAGAACTAATGGCAATAGGCTTGGGTGCTCGATACATCTCTGAGTAGTCAACTGGTGGCACAAGAGCATGGTTTCGTGTCGCAACGAGCAATCTCCCAAAAACCTCTTTGATTTGGGAGACGGTACAATTCACCATACCGTCACATGCACCATCTATCACCAACTGCAAGTCTTCATCCAATCCTCGATAAAAACAAGTAATCAGTTCATGTTCGCTCAACCGATGATGTGGGCATTCGCCCTTGTAGAGCTCAAATCTCTCTAGAGCATCGCAGAACCTTTCTCCCTTCCGCTGAGCGAATTCAATTATCCGCTTCTTGAGCTCTTCATTTTCCCTAGGCGAAAGGAACCGATCAAGAAAGGCGTCTACCACGTCTTGCCAACTCCTCAGTGATCCCCCAGGCAAAGATCTCAACCATTCCTTGGGTTTCCCGGTAAGAGCACATGGAAACAACCGACGCAAGAGCTGATCATCATTCAAATCACGTGGTGGTAACAACCCAACGTCACGCCGGTATTCTACCACGAATCGTAATGCATTCTCACAAGGCGAATCTCGGAAGGTAGCTATGCTATAGAAAATTTCATCAGTGACCTCATACAACCTAGCCTCCGGTTCAAGATAAATCGCCGGCTCTTTCCTTATCGCCTCATACCGGACTTTGAAAGTTTTGTTCAAGCAAACTTCTTCCATACCTGTTCAACAACAAAGCCTCCAACTAACTGTAAGTTTCCGTTAGTTTCGCAAAACTTTCACACAAATCAATCAAGAAAGAAATAAGGGGTGGGAAAGAGATGTTGGCTGAAAAAACCAAAACAAAAACACCAACCAAAGGAGTTAAGTCCCCGGCAACGGCGCCAAATTGATGATGTCGCTTTTCACCAATTAAATTTGTTTTAAAAGCCTAAGAACACTTATCACTACACAAACTAGAGTGCAATGGCAAGTTGTCCCCGAGTGTCGTTCTCTCGGGACCTAACGTGGCTTTGCTTGGGATTTTTGCAAGTAATTTCAGAAGTCAACGAGTTCAAAAGTTTAGAGAATCGTTTCCTTTGAACAATAGCAACGAGAAATCAGATTTATGTAAACAAGTTTGGAAAACGGTTGGTGGTAGAAATCAAATACACATGCACGGGTTACGTATATGCTCACAAGTTCAGTGCGTAGAACCTTCGATCAAGTCTGCTAAGCAACTCGTCTAGGCAAATTTAAGACACACATCATGAAAGATCACTATCAATAATTTAGAGGTGCTTGTCACCAACACCATTTATCTAGCATGCTGCAAATCTCTAACATACAATCCTATAGCTTTAATTGACCAAGAGTTTGTCACTATACTCAATTCGAATATATTTTATAGGCAACTAAGAATAATATGAAGGGATTTGCAACAAGATTGAATCACAATCTCATGTAAGCATAAACATAACCCATAGCATGCATATTCTACATTCTACCACCAACACAAAAGATTTAGCTACTCATATTCATCAACATAGACATCAAATCATATGAATAATAATTGGAATACATCATATCAAACTACAAGACAAGAGAGTGATACAAGTTACCACCAAAGTTGTCACTAATCGGTGGAAATCAAAGAAAACCTCTCCGTAGATGATTACAAAGGATGAATCCCAATCAAAACCTTGAATCCCAAGATAAAATACAAAGAAATCTGAATATTCTCTGAGTTTTGGGGCTTAGGAGCTCTCCCAAACGAAGTTACAGTTCAAAAGATCTTCAAAAAATGATCAAAGATCAGATCTAAGAAGGAAAATCCGAAAACGTAACCGCTGCCAAGCGGACCGCTTGGAGAAGCCAAGCGGACCGCTTGGCAAGCGAAGCGCTTCGGGCACTCCAAGCGCTTCGCTTGGCTTCTGTGCCAAAGCTCCTGGAAATTGAAGCGAAGCGCTTCACTATTCCAGGCGCTTAGCTTGGCTCCTGGGCAGATTTTTGTCTTCAAACTCAATCTTTTTGCCCTCGCATGGCCCTCGGGTGCCTTGGACTCATCCTTCTCGATGCTTATTGATACTCAAACACTTACGAACAAGACACGGAGATTGGGGAACTTCAACGGGGCCATCTTTTCCATCAAAAAGGCTCGTTTTTAGCTCCAAAAACGCCGTTTCGTACCTAAGTGCCTGAAAATGCAGAAAACACAAAACGTGACACAATTCTACAAAACTAACCAAAAAACAAGGCTAGAAGGTGAAAAAGACAAGATGAACGCGTCAAAAATACGTTCATCAACGTTGTTGGCAACTGAGAGGTTCACTCGTTTTCAACCGGAAAGGTTCGAAGGATCACCCCCTGCAAGGAAAGCTGAACTTTGGGTTGAGGGCATCGACGATTTGTTTAGTATCTTGCACTTTAATGATGCACAAAGGGTGGAACTTGCAGTGTTTGAGCTCGATGGATCAGCACGACGTTGGTGGGTCACCGTTGATGCACGATGGAGGAGAGAAGGAAAATCTCGCACATGGGAGAATTTTGTGAAGGAATTTGTGGACAAGTATGTGCCCTGCTCTGTCCGTAAGAGAAGAACGGGTGAGTTTTAAAATTTGGTGCAAGGGAAGATGACGGTGCCCGAGTATGATCTTAAATGCACGCGATTATTGAAGTATGTGCCACACTTCCAAAATGATGAAATGGAAAAGATGAGTTACTTTGTACGAGGGTTGAAGCCTAAGATCAGGTTCCACCTGTTTGGAATCGAGATGACAACTTATGCGAAGGCCGTGGAAAGAGCTGCTGAAGTGGAGGATGGTTTAGGAGAGCTTGAGAGCTATGAACCCCATCGATCTGGAAAAAGGAGTTCTGATCACATGAGTAGCAATGACCGTCCGTCTCCATCGAAGTATCCTCGCAATCAGCGGGAAAGTCGTCCTCGTCAACTCGATGTTAATACTGGAGAGCCAATTAGGAGAAAGTGTAATTTCTGTGGAGGAACAACTCACGAGGAAGGAAACTGCTGGAAGAAGAAGGGTTGGTGTTTGGCTTGTGGCAGCAAAGATCATAAGGTGAATTAACAGATGTCCGAGACGTCGCTCTCTGGTTAAGGAAGGACGGCCTGGTAGCACGGTTTCGAACATAAAAAGGAGATGGTGCAACAACCAAGGCGAAGGTCTACAGTGGGTTTGGATATGAGGCTCTACCAGCAAATGTAGCAAAAGGTACACTCATTTGGACAAACTTCTTCTAAGTCATGTTTGTTTGTTGAACTGAACTTCTTTCCTTAGATTAGACTCACTTGAACTTTAAGGTATCGACTATTTATTGAGGACTTACAATTGAATGTTTGGTTGAAGAAGTAAGCTTTGTTTCCGCTAGGCTAGTTTCGAGTTTTTTCAACTTTTGGCATGCGAGTTTGTTCGTCTCATCCGGCGTTTGAAGTTTGAAGACTTTCGATTCTCCGTTCCATGTTCGTTAGTTTTATGCTAGTTAAGTTTCGAGGACGAAACTTCTATTAAGGTTGGTGGAGTGTAACATCCCCTTTCTTTTTTTTTCCTGAGAAAATTAAATTATTCAGGTAATTAAATAATTGAAATAAATGAATAAATAATATATAAAAAAAGGGGCGTTACACTAGGTTAATTACTGGCCCAATTTTCGTGGCCCATCAAATGGCCCATCTTTTCTAAAACCCTAACCCTAAGGTAACAACCATCTTTTGCCTCCATTCATTCTTTCCTCCATGCCTCCTTACTAAAAAAAAAAAAAAAATCTCTCTCTCTCTCTCTCTCACCCGCATCACCATCATCATCTCCAACCTTCATCTTCATCTCAAGCCACCTCCATCATCTCCATCACCACCACAAATCGCCCCCCCCCCCCCCGCCATCATCACGAGCGCATCTACAACATCACCGGGAATCATCTCCAGTCGGGTTTGGAGATCTCAGATCTCATTTCACGACCACCACAGGTTACCCTCATCACCGCTCCGTTGTCATCATCAATCGGAGCTACATCTGCTCCGTTTTAGCCGCTCCCGCCCGGGCTGTCCGCTCCGTTTTGCGTGCCCCGTTCCGGTGCTGGTCGGTCCAGCTCCGTTCGTGCGTGCTCGAGGCCCCGTGCCATCCTGTTCTGATTTCGTTTCCATCTCCGTAGGTTCCGATTCCAATCTGCTCGGTCCATCCGACAAGCACACTGTCCCGGCGTGTCGGTCGTGTCCCGTCCAGTCCCGTACCGGCTCGTTCTCTTCGTCCTGCTCCGTCCAGTTTCGAATCCCATCTCCATTCAAGGTAGTAATCTCAGTCTCTTTCTTTTCTTTTCAATTTTCAATTCGTACTTTCTATTTTGGACCATTTTACCCCTACGAAATCTGAACTTGACCATTTTGCCCCTGGATCGTCTTGGACCATTTATGGACTGTTCGAATCTCGATTTAGGACGTTGTTGACCTGTTTTGACTAACCGTGGACTGTTTTATGATAGTTCGAGTTGTTTGGAGACTGATTAATTGTTTTGAAACCTTGTGGGGTTTCGTTGTAATTTCAGAAACTTGAAACGGACTAATCTGCAATTATGACTTGGGGGTAAAACTGTAATTTCACTTTACGACCTGGACTGAGGTTAAGTTAATTCGAGTGTTGTGAACTGTTCTGATTCTGAAAAGTGTGGAGTTGATGTTTGATTTCTGAAACTTGAGAGGTTTTTCTGCGATTATTTTTTGAAGGATAAAATGGTAATTTCATGTGCTCTGGACTAAACTGTTAAATCGGGTTTTCTTTTGAGGACTGTTTTGATATTATTAAAAAATGTTGTTCTGTTTTGCCATTTACTACTGAGGGTGTTTTAGTAATTTCAAAGGTTGATTTCTGAAAACCGTACAATTAAGTGCTTACTGTCTTTGACTTTAAAAAACCACTTAACTTACTAGCCTAGTTGGTTAGGTTCTTGTTGGACTAACTTAGAGGTCCCAAGTTCGAACCCCACCTTCGCCTTTTCCCTGCCGACCTTTTTCTTTTATCCGTTTAACTTTCGTTTCAACTTCTAGTTAATAACTAGACAATTTTTGTTTAGGTGTTCCATTTGTTAGCTCTTAAGTCGCTGCGCTTTCGTGGACCGTTGGCTGCAAAGTTTAAGGTGAGTGTTCACCCCAAAGTTTGTTTGTTTTTTAAACCTGGAAGGCAATGTGCTATGCATGTATATTGTATTGTATTTTGTATGCAACTGCTTTAAAAGTAAATATGCCCAATGCATGACCATTTTACTTCATTATGTACGGTGTTGTTCTGTTTGTACTGACTCTTCTGTAGGAATGTAACTCGGTTATCCGAGCACTTTATCTGTTATCGTTTCTGTCTGTTTCTGTTTGTTTCTGTTTGGCCGGTCGATTAGGTTGTAAATAGGTAGACTTGGGTAGTGTGGACTATCGGGTTTATTTGGTTATTGCCTAGTCTATTCCCTTTTAGACGCGAGGCAGAAGTCGCTGAGGTCTATTAGGGTCGTAGGTTCTGTTTCTGTTTCTGTCTAGAGTTGTACCCTCTGGAGGGAGCTATAATGGCATTTTGGGAGTAGGAGTAACAAGGCGGGCTGCACCAACGGACTTCAACTTATCTGTTTCTGTCTGTCTTTGTTATGTTATCTGTTTTTGTCAATGCTTTGCTTGCTACAAATGTTTGTTTTTCAAAACCGCTTACTGTTCTGTTTTTTTTTTTTTTTTAACTTAGAACCTCACTGAGATCCTTTATCTCACACTCTTTCTGTTTTCAAAATTCCTTCCTTGTAGATTCTGTTGGAGAAGATCAAGTCTAGGCGTCCAGCGACTGAGTGTTGGGTTTGAGGAACTCGTGCAATTTTATTTACTAGAAATAAGAAGAAAAACTCTTTCGTCTTCACTGTCTGTTCATTTAAATTTGACTTTGATTTTAGTTACTGTATCTCTGTTCTACTTTAAAATTTGTAAGCTCGCGCCAAAATCCGTTTCATCATTTATTGAAGACCGTTACCTTTGAATTTTAAAAATTACCTTATTTTCGAAAGAATTATTTTATTTTAAAAATCGGTACCGTTACAATTCCGTAAACCCATCCCCTGTCAAACTCCAGTGACTTATTCTTATGAGGGTAACAACAATAATCCATAGCAATCCTACACACACCCAGGAACCACATCTAATAAATCAAAAGCACTTCAAATAGATATATTATATACCTTTGTTCTCTAACTAGAAGCAGAAGTTGTGCTGGAAATTTCGTTGTGCTGATTGCCATCTTCAAATTCATTAATTAAATTGAATAGAGCTCCTACTTTGATTTCAAATCCTGTAGTGTGTGTGTTCAGATCGTGTTAATTGGGGTATTTTTGGAATAATATGTTCAATTTGTGATGGGTTGGGAGCCACCAATAATACTGTAGACGACGACGGTGGTGGTGGAGTAGGAGGAAGTGGAAAAGAGGAGGAGCTAGCGGTGGCGGTTTCTTTTCTTGATTGGAGAAGAAGGTGGGATCGATCCTTCTGAGAAGGATCGATCGATCTCTCTGTCTGTCAGTCCATAAAGAATAAATAAGATGGTAATTTGCAATAAGGACCTCATGTTTATAAGTGTTGGTGTTGAAATATGTCATAACATGTTTAACTACTCTATCAAGTTATACGTCATAACAGAAAAAGAGTTAGTAAAAAACACAAGTATAGGCAAGGAAACGAAGAGCAACAAACATTTTATTGAAGGAAAGAGCGAAGAGATACATAATATGATAATTTATATTACAACAAGGAGATATGTTTCAACATGTGCCACCAAGGGCCGAATAGAAAGCAAGGAAAATTGTTCGGAAAAAACACCAAGTAGAAAAGTTTACAACATCACCGAGCATACTCGGCCTTCAAGGGTCATCGATTCGGCGGGTGCCACTACCGAAGAGATCAGTGATCGGAACAGTTGTGCTAGTTCCTCCCCGCGTCGGGCTCAGCAACTCTTGGATCTCAGTCGGGTCTCGCTCTTGAGCCTTAGATTCATTAATTTATAGCCTTCTCGTACAAGATCAGCTCAGGCTCGAAGAAGTCCGCTGGTCGCCCAAGAACTGGGTCGTTCACCTTAATCGAAGAAGCGTTGCAGAGAGCCGCCTTCTCAAAGGGAAAAAGGATCCCGGTCCTCAAGCACTCGGGGACCCATGAGGAGAGATAGGCTGGTTTGCTGGGATAAGGAACTTCCGGGTCGGTCACCAGCTCCCCGAATTCACATGCCTCGTGCATCTCCTTGGTTATTTCCTCATCAGGGTAGCGGGAAAGATCCTCGCGCCTACCAGCGTGCATGTCCTCGCGAGCATCCGGATCGAAATCTGCAGGAAGCATGTTGACCCGTTTTAGCTTGCCGATACAGGAGAAGAAGCCCTCCTCGCGCGATGAGTCTCGCACATCCAGCTGGGTGATGAACTGGAATTTGTCGGATTCTAATTAATCAAATAAATTTGTATTTAGCCAAAGGCAATTCACAACTACAACGAAAACCGTAGTGTAGCAGTGAAATAACCTCGAGTGTCGATCTCTAAGGACTATAACTAGCTTTATCTAATCTAACTTTAAGAATATAAAAACAGCAGACGACTTAGCAAAGGTTTTTCTTAACAGATAATGGAGATTGGTGATAGTATGGTCCTTCAAAGCATAACAGGTTAATAATCATGCATAAAGTCCCCGGTTTTGCATAGAGATCCTTGATCAATGAATTGTCAAATTGTGTTCCGTAATTATTCAACACCTGTTGACTCTCATATGTGAGTCCATTGTAGAAGTGCTGGACAAGATCAGGAAGCTCAAAACCATGGTGTGGACACTTGTGCATGAGGTCCTTGAACCTCTCGAAAGCGGTGTAGATAGTCTTATCATAGTCCTGTTTGAATCCAGTGATTTGCGCCTTAAGCGCGGTAGTCAATGTGTGAGGAAAGTATTTCTCCATAAAAGCAGAATACACCTTGTCCCAGGTGTCTAGTGATCCGGCTTCCAGAGAGCCTAACCATGCCTTGGCTTTATCACCAAGCCCCATAACAAAAACCTTCATCCTCAGCTCATCGTCCGTTATCCCTGCTCCGGGCCTTGGAAGATTGTTGATAAAATCGTCAATATCATTCAGGTATCCCATAACATCTTCCCTAGCCAACCCATAGAACCTCGGGAGTTGCTGGAACATGCAACTTTTGATTTCCAAATCTCGAGTTGCAGCAGAAAGAACAATAGTCGGACCTCTCATCAGTGCTTTGTTGGGTTGAACCCATGATTTCAAAAGTGGGCGAGCCATCACAAGACCTGAATATCTGTGACAAGCTAGGAAAGGAGTATCAGAGAGAAAAAATAAAAACAACTAAAACTAGGAATTGAATGCCGAAAATATAAATAGGCTAAACAGAAAAAAGGAGTATAGTCCCCGGCAACGGCGCCAATTTGATGAACTGGAATTTGTCGGATTCTAATTAATCAAATAAATTTTTATTTAGCCAAAGGCAATTCACAACTACAACGAAAACCGTAGTGTAGCAGTAAAATAACCTTGAGTGTCGATCTCTAAGGACTATAACTAGCTTTATCTAATCTAACTTTAAGAATATAAAAACAGCAGACGACTTAGCAAAGGTTTTTCTTAACAGATAATGGAGATTGGTGATAGTATGGTCCTTCAAAGCATAACAGGTTAATAATCATGCATAAAGTCCCCGGTTTTGCATAGAGATCCTTGATCAATGAATTGTCCAATTGTGTTCTGTAATTATTCAACACTACGAAGATAGAGGTTTTAGATAGATCAAAGAAATAAAGCAATAACTCAAAGTATAATGCGCGATATAGCCATTAGCATACCTATTAACCCTTCGCTAAGAATTCACATACTATCACCGACAAGAAGTTTAGCTACTCATAGATGTCATGCAATCAACAGAAATCATACCACGAATGAATGAAAACATGATGAAAGATATATAAATATAAATAGAAAAACTGTAAGATACAATGTTACCGAAGGTTGTCAATCTCCGAAGAATCGCGATCTTACAAGCTCCAAATTGCTAAGAAAAAGTATCTCCTAAGCTAAGAACCCCCAGAACAGGCTCTGGAGAATTCCTACCTAAAACTACTGAGAAAGGTGAGAGAAAAGGTCTGGAAAAGTATGAAAAACGGAGAAAACTGAGCAACTATATATAGTGTTTCGGAAGGTGTGGGGCGAAGGGCCCCACACACCGGGCGATTCGCCTGGTGTGGGGCGATTCACCCCACGTCCCGGGCCACTCGCCCGGGAGACTTTTTCGGCCAGATACGCGTTTTCGACGCGTTTTTGGATATCTTTTCCTTTTCGGACTCAGTTTTTGCCTTCTAGTGACCTTCTAGCCTTCAGATTCAACCCCTAGACTTCAAATCCTATCCGGAATCTTCTGGATACTCCAATTAGGCCTTCGGAACACCAATTCCTTGTCTACTTTAATATAATTGCCCGGAAAACCTCGTTTTTCACCCAAAACCTGTAAAATACAAACTAAAGGGAAACGTGACACTATTCTAATAAAATGCATTAAAATATAGCTAAATTAACATAGAGGATAGCTAAAATAGGTGAAAAAGACTCAAATGAAAGTGTAAAATACACGTTCATCACTGGGCCATCTTGTAAGTGTTTGAGGCCATGAAGTCGCGAGCAGTTTCCAAGCGGTTGCCCTTAAGGAAGGAGAGGACACTGTTCTTAAAACTTCTCCATACAGATCGACAAGGTGGCATAGGTCCCCTTGTATCCCTTGGTCCTCGCCTTCTCCTTGGCGAGCTCCTTCTCGAGATAATCGACCTTGGCATAGAGCTTGTCGGTCTCCACCTCAGCGAATTTGTTCTTGTTTTGCTCTGCCGCGAGCTTCCTCTCAAGTTCCTCGATCACAACGCCTATGTCGGCGCGATCAGTAGCAACCTGGTCGTAAGCCTCCTTTAAGTTCTCGAGCTACAACAAAGAAGACTACACAGTTAGCGAGGAGAATAATTTCATACTTAGCAACTTACTTGAAAAAAATAAGCAAAGTTACCTGAAGCGAGCACATGCTCAGCTCATGGGCGCGATCCAGCTCGCTCATTTGGATGAGCCTGTTCACCTTGGCCTCTTGACTTAGAGCGGCCGTCTTTCCCTTTTTGCAAGGAGGCTCATTGTTGCCCCCAAGCGTCAGCTTCCTCGAGCCCTTCTTAGCAGCAGGCCTCTCCGGCCTCTTCTCTGGCTCCCCAGCAGCAGCCTCCTCGGCCTGCTTAGCCTGCCTCGCCGCCGCTTCCTCCTCGGCCTTCTTCAACGCCTCTACGGGGTTCTCGCGTGTCTCGAGACCCTCCTGCACCATTGCATCTCGATGATACGAGGCACTCCTCGGGGGAGAGAGGTTCAGTGATCCGAAGATCTTCGTCTCCTTGTTATCCAATCTTTGTTTCCTCCTTTGCTCTTCCTTGGCGGCCAAAGTCTTCGACGTGATCCAGTTAAACCAGTAAGCTGTGGAGGAAAAAACACAAGTTAGTAAGGGAAGCGAGAAGCATAAAAAGCGAGAAGGAAAATAAAAGCGAGCACACTGCAAGCAAGCAAGAAGAAGAAAAAGACAAGTATAAAAACTTTCTAGGCGTACTGAAGAGCACATCGTTCGAGAACCTGTTGCCCGTGTACCCGGTATAAGCATAAGGCGAAAGCCCAACTAAGTAAAGAAGGGGCTGAAGAACGAGGCCCCAGTAAAAGTACTTCTCGGGATTGGGCCCCCGGTTCTTCTCCTCGAGCTCCAAGACCCATGGGTCTAGCTCCGCTGGCAAGGGATGCTTCTCGAAAATATTTCCTCGATACATCAACTTGGGAACTCCCCACTCAGCATCCTCCTCGCTCATGTTTGGTAACTTCTTCTTCTTGATGTAGAAGTACCGGTGGAACCATTTATAGCCCGAAGAGGATGGAGCGTCCATGATGAAGCCCAGGCCTGGTCGCGCGTTAAAGTAATAAAAGTATTTGTTGCTCGAGCTCATCGAGACCCTGAAGATTTGATTGAAATTGTGGAAATTGAGCTCGACCCCGTGTTTCTTGCAGAACACTCCGAAGCAAACTAAGGTCCCAAAAGCACTTGGCACGAGTTGCCAAGGAGCAATCCCCAGGGTGTTAAAAATCTCGCGGAAAGCCTCGTAGAATGGCAAGATCCATCCTCGATCCAAGCTCAAGCAGTGAACCGCCACATAGCCTGGAGGCGCGTTGTAAAAAGTCTGATTCTTCTTTGGAACGAGGATGTCAAATTTACTCTCGGGAAGGGTGTACTTCCACCGAAGAGTGGCAATCTCATCCTCCTTCACGGTAGAGGCAGTCGTCGGGATGATGCCATCCTCGTTTTTCTCACCCTCAGGATCGGGGAGGTCCACATTGAGAGCACTCTGCGTGAACTTGTTTTGAGTAGCCTTGTTGGATTTAGGCTCCTCGACGGCCTTACCTTTGCCACTCTTACTAGAGCGAAAACGCTTCTTCGCTCGCTTAGGCTCCTCATCAGCCTTTACTTTTCGAGTTGCTCGCTCCTCAAGATGTTGTTGGAACTCTTCTTCTTCCAGAGGATTTGGTGGCCGAGTATTACTAGGGTACGAGAAGTCAATGGATCGAGGATCCACTGAATGGTAACTGGTCTCCTCCTCGGGGGCATACTTCTACCCGATGAGCAAGTCTCTCTGAGCTTGCCTGTTCATTTCAGATATTGATGGAGACAAAGGTACTGCGGTGCTCGAACCAGCTTCATTCTCGTGCACGTTCCTTAAGGCCAAAGGAGGTTCCTCCTCGTCATCAGTTACTATAGTTCGACGAGTGGTTTGAGGAGGGAACCTAACTCGTTGCGGCGGAGGAGTTGTCCAAGGAGAGGTAGCATCGTCATCATCACTATCAATTATAGTGATGGCCTTCCCGCGTTGGACAGAGTGATTGCGTTCCTCGTATAAAGACAGAGCCAAGTCTGGTCGCTCTGTGTCATCCATGTCCTCGATCCGAATATCCAACGGAGGAACTGCACTGACAGCGCCATAGTTGCGACCATGAACTTGGGCGGCCAGTGTAATAAATTCAGCAGAGACCCCCGGGTTAGAAGGACCCCCTTCCTCTTCGGTCCGATCTTCTATAAAATCGTCGTCCTCGCTACGACGCCTCTTGCGAGTAACTAATTGATACTCCGCCTCCTCCTCCTCCTCGGTTTCATCATCATCATCCTCCTCATCATTGGCGTCTTCGCCTTTCTTCACCCTCCTCGAGTTGGTCTTCATCCTCAGATTCTTCTTCCTCCCCGGATTCAACAACGGGCTCCTCGCCCACGGCGGCATGCTCCAAAGTAGTGTCTAAGAACGTCGCCGATATCTCTGACGTATCGGCTGACGTAGTATGGTCGCTCCCATACTCTCCGACTTCTTGGCGATTCTGGCTGTCGTCACTTCTCTCGGACATCCTAAATGGGTAGGAAAAGAAGAGTTAGGATGGTTGGTGATAGTCCGAGAAGTCCGTTTATGTATATTGATTATGTTCGACCTCCCGAACGGAGAAAAATCTCAAAAAATAAGCAAGCACGATGTAAAAAAGAAGTTATTCTACGAAAGCGAAGAGCATACAAGAAAAATGAAGAGGCAAAGTCACGAGCATGTTACGGATCGAGGAGCAAATGAGCGACCAACCGCTCAAAAAAGCGATGAAGTGTAAAGGCTTACTTCTACAGTTACAGTTACTATTACCTCTACAGTTATGCGCATACATCGAAGGAGGCAAAGGGGATTTACAGAAAAATAAAAAGGGGAAGCATGCGAATCTACGGTTTGATTAAGACATGCAATTCAAGGTCCGTTTATGTCTTTTAAGTCCGTACAAGTATTGGCCGTTTCAAGACCGCCGTACGCCGGCAAAAACTTCAGGCGATGGAAAAAGGGGCGAAGGTCATATGCCCCGTAACGGCAAAACAAAGGAAGAATGTACACAATTAAAGCACGCAATCAAAGCCGGGGTATAAAAGCTTACTTGGAAAGGTCAGATGGATGGCTGGAAACCGGAAAGTAAGCCGGAAAACTTGAAGATCGCCTGAAAAATCGCGAAGTTGATGTCGGAATTAGTCCTCGCTCTCCTTTTGTATCGATGAGGTCGCTCTTCGGTCACTTAAAAAGGCTCCTCGCTCTTTCTATTTGCTCTGAGAAGTTATGTTGCGAAAAGTGTGGAATGACCAAGTATCGACCTATTTATAGAAGGGTATCTCGGGAATACGAACCGTCGCATACCCTCGCTCCATTGGGACCGAACACATTGCCATTATCAACGGCCCAAATCACAGCCGCCTGGCGAATTTACCGATTTACCCTCCACGCTCCCGCTCCGACACTCTTTCCCAGGTGAACGCGGATTACCTAATCACACCAGATAATCCGCGGAGCGAGGACCATGTCACATGGGAAAAATGAAGAGCGACGAGCGACCATTCACTCGAGGAGAAAAATTTGAAAGATTTGAAAGATTAATTTTACGGGATCGAGGAGCCACTTTCTCACGAAGCTTCTCGAGAAATGGCCAAAAGAAAAAGATGGAAGGAAGTCATTCCATTTCATTCACTCACAATTATCTCCTCGAGATAATTTACAAAGAAGATAGCGAAGAGGCAAAAAATTGAATAACCTATTCCCACCAAGGAACACTTACCCAGATCTGATCTCTGCCCAGTAAATATACCCCTTTTATAAGGTCCGAGCAACGTCTGCTCGCACCCTATAAAAAGGGGGGGAAGGGAGAGATAGGAGGAGGGAAAGGCACCAAGGCGCGAATACGGAAATCATTTTCGCCCACTATTAGTCGAGGCTCTGCTCGACCTCTAATTCAACATAGTTTCTCAACTATCTTCTACAAAGATACTTGGAAACTAGGGGGACATATGTTGGTGTTGAAATATGTCCAGTCCGCATGTACGAACTGGAGCGGTCTAAGAGCGTGACAAGGCATCAAGGGCCGTCCCTCAAGGGGCGCGACCACACCCAAGTATGTCACTAAGGTGTGGCTCGACCAACATAGGGTCCGACCATCACTAAGAGGCCAACCCTCAAGATAAGCTCACTACAAGGACAATGCAGTTGTTGGGCTCGAGGAGCATCACTAGGGCTCGAGGAGGACCTTGCGTCAAGGTGACACCCTCCAAGAGAAACTAGACAGAGCACTACTCGGACCATGGACGTAAGAAGAAGGCACGAGGACCAAGGGCGACCACCCATGGTCGCTCCTTGTGGGACCCGTCTTCCAGATTACTTCACGGGACCCAAAAAGTCAATATTGCCCTCTCAACCCTAGCCAAGATGTTTGGGCCAAAGCCCATGGACCTCCTTAATGGGCTTGGGCCTAAGGAGGCTTCAATCTCAGCCGGACACTTGTCACGATCCTACATGGAGTGACATTAAAATACTACGAGTATATAAAGGACTCATTCATTACCCAGCGGGTAAGCATTCATAGCTCTCACCTACCATTCACCTACCACATTTACTACTCTTACTAGGGAAGCCTCACAACTCCCTACACGTAAAGTCGTCCCTCCGGTTTGATCCTCGACAAACCGGGCACGAGGTACTAACCCCCCCCTCCAGTCTATTTCAAGTACGAGGAAGCTAAAAGAAAGTTTCCTATCATCTTAAGAGGAACACTACATGAAGAAGACCTAAAATAGTGTATTGTGACTGTTCGGAATCTTGTAATTTTGATGAGCAATTTACCATGCCAAATTAAGGAAAGTCCAGTAACTATTACTCTTAAGGTCCATAGGAATTTAGAATTTTTTAAGGACATTGTAAAAGAGGAACGTTTGCTGATGACTTAGTTAGGTGTTAGATAAGTTATTTCTTTTGCGTATGATGTATTTTATTTTCTGAAAAGAAAATATCTTATTGATGCTTAGCTTTAATGTATCTTATTTTCTGAAAAGAAAATAACCTATTGAAGCATTTGCTGAAGATATATTTTGTTTATTACAAATAAATTATTGAAGCAAATAAGAAACCGGTCAGAATCTTGAAGACTTTTGAAGAATCTGAAGACTTGAAGAAATCGAAGACTTGAAGACTTGAAGATTGCTGAAGACTGGTAAGGCACGTGTTGCTCAGAAAGTAGAATATTCAGCAACAGCATTGCATAAGTGAAAATCTGAAAGACAGAGTAGGTTGTGCTTGCTGAAACTGAGACTGGCCACTTGCTGATAAACATATGTGACCTCTTGCTGAATGTACGTGAATTTGCGCTCCAATGTTACTGTTTGAATTCTATTCAAATGTGCATTTAATGCAAAGCTTACACACGAAGGACATGAAGACTAGAAGACAAACATAGTCGCTGCTGAAAGTACAAAAGCAAGATAGTGACATGTTAAGGAACAAAAGCCTTAGGATTTGAAATTCAAACGGCTCCTTACTTGCACTATAAATAGAGGTCATCCGGCAAAGAGTTGAAGTGTGTCAACAACGTGATCAAACTCTTACTTGTGCTTAAAACTCACAAACCTTCAAACACTCTTACTGCCATTGATCCGTTCCAAGACTTAAAGCTTGAAAAAGCTACTTGTGAAGAAGTAGAACAAACTCGGCTAAGAAATTAGTTAAAGTGTTCTTTCTTTCAAACAAGAACAAGTCTTGACACCAGAAACAATCAAACTTGTTTACTTCAAAGTATTCCAAGTTGTGTTTCTTAGATTACTTGTTGTAACTGAATAAGTTATAATTAAGTCATCTCACCCCAAAACTCTCTAACTGAAAATACACCCTTTCAGGCGTGATATTCAGGGGGAACTTAATCGAGCATAGTTTTGCTGATTAAAAGTACCAAGTTTGGTGGAGAACAAGGTTGAGTTCTCTAGTTTAGGTTGGATACGAAGCAAGTGTGCTTTGGTGTCTGTTGAATCGCTTTAGATAGGAGATTGTAAGGAACCTCAATCATATCTTAGTGGATTCAGTCCTAGAAAGGACAAAGTGGATTAGTTGAGAGATTACGCCACTCTCAGATACCACTATAAAAGTGTTTGTGTGATTTACTTACTTGTATTTAGCTTTCAACAAATTATATCTGTCTGTACACAGTCACTCACCTCACTTGCTGAAACCTTCACTTGCTGAAAAAGTACTTATTGTTTCAAAGACTTCCGCTCTCTGATTTTAAGTATCAGCAAACCAAGCTACTGTAAAGTAACTTACGCTTGCTGAGAAAGTTAAGTATCAGCAAACTATTCACCCCCCCCCCTCTTGTCTTTTCTTGTTGTTTAAAGGGACCAACAAGTGGTATCAAAGCAGGACGTTCTTTAGCCTTCTGCACTGAACCTAGATCCCCTTAAGTGCTTTCCGTAAATCACTCTCACTTGATCAGTTTGGTAGTGCTTTGCTGACAGGATGTCTTTAGGAGATGCTCCCTTGCTGAAGCTGGAAAATTACGAGAAATGGCGAAACAACATGATGCTACATCTTGAGGCCATTAGTGATGAGATGGTAACCGTCATTAATGATGGACCTATCAAGATCACTAAAATTGAAAGGAGTTTCCCTCACAAGACCACTGAAGCTGGGAAGGAAACCATCCTTGGCGAACCATCAGATACTGTTGTGCCAAAACCAAGAGAGGAATGGACTTCTGACGAAGCTAAGAGATTCCGTCTTGATGGCCAAGCAAGAAATATCATCATCAGATCAACTCCGGATACCATACAGTGCAAACTGTGGGGTGCTAAGACTGCTAAGGAGGCTTGGAAAATGGTTCAAGATCTTTGTGCTGGATCTGACAAGACCAAGGAAAACAAACTTGAAGTACTTAAGCTAAAGTTTCAAAACTTTAAGCAAGGTGCAAACGATTCACTGGAAGACTTGGACTTCAGATTCACAACTCTTGTTAGTGAAATGGCAGCGCTGGGTGTTGGAAACCTTTATTCAGATTCTGAGAAAGTGAAAACTATCATCAGAAGTTTGAATCAAGAATGGATCCACACGCAGAATTTCTATTATAATCAAGGAATGTCAGACATTACACCAACATAGTTGTTCTCTCATCTTGCTACTGTCAATTATGAGACAAAGCAAAGAGAAAATGTGTTTGCTGAAAAATCGCAAAACATTGCTCTTGCTATAAAGCCGTCATCTTCTGAAAAGAAGAATGATAAAGAGCCTGCTGATGAAAATGCTTTAGTTGTTAAAAACATGAAGAAGTTCATCAGTAAGGAACTTGAAAGGCGAAAAGCAAAAGAGAAGCTGAAAAAATATCTTGGTAACAACTACCATAAGTACAAGAATGATACTAGCTCGCTGAACAAGCAAGCTCAGCAAGCTACTTCATCAGAAGAGCCAGCAGTTGGAAATGATCTATGTTTTTACTGCAAAAAGCCTGGACACTTCAAAGCTAATTGCCCTTTGCTGAAAGGCAAATCTGCTGAAAAGAAGAAGAAGTTCAAAAGAGCTTTTATTGCTGAAGAAAAGAAGAAGCTTCAAGAAAAAATCGATGCATTGTGCATTGATACCAGCTCCGAAGACAGTGAGGATGAAAGTTCAGACACCGACGATGAAGAAGCCACTCTAGACGTGGAGATTGGCAAGGAAGTTTGTGGAATAGCTATGGAAGCTTATCCAGATGTGTCTAACTACGAATTCTGCCTCATGGCCGGTCAGGTAAATAACTCTACCTCTGACTCAGACTCAGAAAGTGAAGACGAGATTGACCTTGACAAGATTCAAGGAGAAATCGAAAGATTTGAGAATACTCTCAGCAAACAGCAAGAGAGACTACAACTTGCTGAAACTCTGACCAAGCAGACTACTGAAAAGTACGTTTTGCTGAAGGAAGAGACAGAAGAAAAAAATGCTGAAATAATGCGTCTTAAGAAGTTGATTGCTGAGGCTGCAGAGAAAAATTCTCAAATGGCATTAGAATTGGAAGAGTATCAGTCCTCAATTCTAAAGTTACTTGCTGAAATCCAAGAAATGAAAAAGATGAAAGTCAATTTCAAATCCTACGTGGAAGCAAGTAATACGCTGACTGAACTAAACTCTTATTTGAGAGATCCATCTCAGAAAGAAGGTTTAGGAGCAACGTGTGAAGGTGATAACGTAGAAATCTTGAGAAAAGATAAATCACCTATCTCCTTTGTACGTGCTACTGATAGTAGTCCTCCAGTAATCTATCAGTTTGGTCAAACTAAGGTTGCTGAAACATGCAATCAAGTACCTATGACCATAAAGCCCGCTGTTGCTACTCAAAGTAACAAGACTTTAAAAGGAAAACAGGTTGCTGAAAAGCAAACTAGAAAGAAGAAGAATGCTGTGAAGCATTCCGCCAAACAAGTTGCTGGAAAGCAAGTTGTTAAGACTAAAGGCAAGATTACTAAAAGTAATCAGAAGTCCTTTGCTGACAAACCTGAATCAAGTAAGGTTGCTGAAGCTAAAGCTCAGCATTCTCCAAAGAGTGGACTCGGTTTCAAAACCAAGCAAAGTCAACTCTTTCATGAGTATAAGCAAAGTCAGCAAAGATACTTCAAAGAGATGAAGAAAACCAAGCCTAAGAGTTCTGAAAAGACTCCCAATGCTAGGACTAGAAGGAACCTTGCTAGAAAAGAACTTACTGAAAAGTATGTTCAGCAAAAAGGTCAACAGAGCAAGACACCACATCAGAAAGTGGAATTGACCAGCACTAGTCAAAAGTCTTTCAGCTCAAAACCTCCTAGTTCCTCAGCAAGTAGAAAACAAGTCAAAGTTGAAAAACTTCGGACTTGGGTTTCCACTGGACGCATTCTTGAACATGTTAATGGACATCCATCATTGGATAATTAACTTGTTTGCTCTTGATTGTGCAGACTGCAGCCACGGAGACAAACGATGCAATCTGGCACTTTGATAGTGGTTGTGGAAAGCACATGACGGACAACAAGAATAACCTTATAAACTATAGACGGTGGTCTAAAGGTCCAACAATAAGGTTTGCTGGTGGAGGCTCCGGATCTACAAAAGGCTATGGTGATTTGAAGTTAGGATGCATAACCATTTCTGGAGTTCTTTATGTCAAAAATCTTAAGTTTAACCTTTTCAGCATGAGTCAATTTGCTGACAAAGGATACTTCATCGAAATTAAAAGTGATGAATGTAAACTTGTAGATTTTGAGACTAAAAAGGTTATAATGATTGCAAGAAGATCAGGAGGCTTGTACACCGTTGATTGGTCTTCAGCAAACGTTGAAAAATGCCTTGTTTCAGATCATGATTGCCTTGCTGAAAAAGCATGGTTATGGCATAAACGAACAAGTCATCTAAACTTCAAGACGCTGAATAAGCTGTCTAAAAAGGCACTTGTAGTTGGATTACCTAGGGTTACTTTTAAGAAGGATGGTGTTTGCAATGCATGTCAGCAAGGAAAGCAAACCAAATCTTCTTTCAAGAACAAGGCAGTACCGTCAACTACAAAACCTTTACAACTCTTGCACATGGACTTGTTTGAATCTTCTTCAACAAGCTATGCTGGTAAGAAGTATGGTCTAGTCGTGGTAGATGACTATTCAAGATTCACTTGGGTAGTATTCATCAAGCACAAATCTGAAACCAAGACTGAAATACCTAACTTGCTGAATAAGCTTGAAGTCATGAAAAATGACAAGGTAAAAGTCATAAGGACAGACCATGGTACTGAGTTTGTAAACCAGTACATAACTGAATATTGTACCTTAAAAGGTATTCAACATCAGTTATCCTCAGTAAGAACACCACAGCAAAATGGTGTTGCTGAACGGAAGAATCGCACCCTGAAAGAAGCCGCAAGAACAATGCTTTCTGACACTGAAATAAGTGAGGCTTATTGGGTTGAAGCGATTAATACCGCCTGCTATACTCAAAATAGATGTCTGATTACTAAGGAATACAACAAAACTCCTTATGAATTGTTTGTTGGAAGACCTCCTAACATCACTCATCTAAGAGTATTTAGTTGCAAGTGTTTCGTTCTTAACAATGGTAGAGAATACCTTAGAACATTTCAACCAAAGGCAGACGAAGCGATATTTCTTGGCTACTCCTTGCATAGCAAAGCCTATAGAGTTTACAACAAAAAGGCACAAAAGATTGAAGAATCTGTGCATGTTGTATTCTACGAGAAGTCACAAGGTGTGCCTGCTGAAGAAGAAATATCAGAATGTATGAAAAAGCTAATCATACACGAGCAAAGAACTGAATCTGATGCTAGGCAAATCAAGTCAATTGAACTAAATGATGATTCTGACAATGACTCTCCTCCCCCAAGTCATGACAAGATAAAAATAGTTCACGACAAAGAATTTCCAGCAAAAGATGCGGTTGCTCCGGGAGTTGCTGAAATTATGCAATCTCCAGTGCCTACTGATGAATTACCTCAATCCAGCAATGCTGAACAAGCAGTTGCTGACGAACAAATCTCAGCAGAGACACAAATTCCCAGTAGTACTGATCAAGTACATACTGAAGAGTCACATGCTGATGAGCAAACATATCCTGATCCAACAAACAGGAAACCTGTTAATAAATGGATTAGAGATCATCCCTCTACGGATATAATTGGCGATATTAATAAACGCCAAGTGACTAGATCCAAAGCTACTCAAGGACTTGCTGAAGAAGCAACTGTCGTAGAAGTAGAATCTTTATTCTCTTGCTTTGTTTCAGAAATTGAACCTAAAACCATAGAAGATGCTTTGAAGCATTCTGAATGGATAAAGGCAATGCAAGAAGAATTGGATCAATTTGAAAGGAACAAAGTCTGGAAACTTGTGCTTTTTGCTGAAGATAAGAAAGCTATTGGTACAAAGTGGGTGTTCAGAAACAAGCTGAGCGAGTCTGGTGAAGTAACAAGAAATAAAGCACGCTTAGTTGCTCAAGGTTACTGTCAGACTGAAGGATTGGACTATGATGAGTCTTACGCTCCAGTTGCAAGATTGGATGCAATTAGGCTTTTCTTGGCCTTTGCTGCTTACAATGACTTCATTGTTACCAAATGGATGTTAAAAGTGCATTCTTAAATGGTGAACTTGCTGAAGAGGTCTACCTAGAACAACCCCCTGGCTTTGAACTTCCCTCAGAAACCAAGATGGTATATAAGCTTCAGAAAGCTGTATATGGTCTAAAGCAAGCACCAAGAGCATGGTATGATACCTTGGCTAAGTTCTTGCTGGAAAATGGTTTCAAGAAAGGTGAAGTTGACAAAACATTATTTACCATGAACCATGATGGTAAAATAATCTTAGTTCAAATTTATGTGGATGACATAATTTTTGGATCTAAGGACAAGCAACTTTGTGATGATTTTGCCAAACTCATGACAAATAAGTTTGAAATGAGTATGATGGGAAAATTGAATTATTTCCTAGGATTGCAAGTCAAGCAACTCAAAGATGGAATATTCATAAATCAAGCAAAGTATGCGAAAGAAATGCTCATAAAGTTTAGGATCAAAGAGGATGAAAAACCTGAAAAGATCCCTATGAGTGTTGGCACCAAATTGGGCTATACTAAAGAGGACAAAAGTGTTGAAGAACACAAGTATAGGAAGCTCATTGGTTCCTTGTTGTATTTAACAGCAAGTAGACTTGACATTCAGTATGTTGTTTGTGTGTGTGCAAGATTCCAATCTGATCCAAGAGAATCACACTACAAAAAGGCAATCAAGATACTGAAATATGTTAAAGGTACATTCAATGTTGGATTATGGTATCCTAAAGATTCTGGACTTGAATTGGTTGGCTATTCTGATGCTGATCATGGTGGATCAACTCTTGATAGAAAAAGTACCTCTGGAACTTGTCAGTTTTTGGGTACTAGATTAATATCATGGTTCAGCAAGAAGCAAACTTGTGTCGCCAATTCATCTACTGAATCTGAATACATTGCAGCTGGTTGTTGCACAGCTCAAATCCTATGGATTCAGCAACAATTAAGAGATTATGGTATTTCTGCAAAGAAAACACCAATCTTTTGTGATAATACAAGTGCTATTGCAATTACGCAAAATCCTAAGTTTCACTCTAGGACCAAGCACATTGATATTAGACATCATTTCATTAGAGATCATGTGGAAAAAGGTGATATTGAGGTTGTGAAAGTAGGAACTGAAGATCAGCATGCTGATATCTTTACCAAGCCCCTACCGGATAATAGGTTCGCAATGCTAAGGTATAACCTTGGATTGATTGAACTACCTCAATAAAGGATACACTTGGCAGAATGCTGAACAGGTATTCAGCAAGCCGAAGTATTCCTGTCCAAAAGACCAATTCACTGATTTCTTCTAAGAAATGATAAGTCACTACATGTTTGCTGAAACAGGCATTCAGCAAGTAATTCCTTCAAAACTGGTATTTGTTAGGAAACTTGACCACTTGCTGAGACAGGCACTTAGTAAGAGAAAGAAATTATGGATTGCTGAGACGGGTACTCAGACAATCAAAAGATACTGAAACAGGTATTCAAGTATCAAAGGAATTCTCTGAGACGGGAACTCAGAAAAAGAGCAAAGCTCATCTCTCAGGTTTTACCAAAGGATGTCTCAAGTACAAAGAATTTACTGATACGGAAAATCAGAAATATCTTTAAACTTAAAGAAAATATGAGATATCTAAGTAAGGGGGAAATTTCAGCAAGTATCTAGATTGTTAATACAAACTCGCTGAAAAGATTCTTGCCTATTTCAGCAAGCAATCTATCCCTTATTACTCGGTAAAATCAATTTGTGACGTTAAGCTGGCACAGATAAACTCGCAATAATCATGACATGAAATTCAATCGTGGCCATTGATTAAAAGGAGTTATTAATCTAACGGCTAACAAAACAAAGAGAGAGAATGCTCTGACGGTTTTAGTTAGTGGGCCATTACGCATTCAATGCAAAGGCTCCACTATCTCCAGTGTTTCTCTGTTTTACCCTTGCTGAGAGCTCAAATCGATTGAGTTCTCACACACCAGAGACACTATATAAAGAAGGAGTTAGAGAAATGACAAAATTCTTTAACTCACATTTCCTTTCTCTGCAAATTCTAGCCTGAATCTACTGTACCTCCGGTCAAAAAGCAAACTATCTCTTTTCGTACAATCTTTCTTGCTCTATATAAGAAATGGCTCCCAAGAGACAGTTATCCAAGTCCTCAAAATCGTCAAAGGTTGATAGTGCTGAAACACGCACTGCTCCGGTGACTGCTCCGGTAACTACTCTGCCCCAGACACAACGAAAGTTGTGTTGAAAAACGACCGAATCACTGTAAAACCTATGCCTCCGTCATATCTTGACACTGCAAAGTGTGAGATGTTGATGCAATGGGGAGGGTTTGCAAAAGAAAAGTACATTAGGTACTTTTATGAACAAGAACTTGATGACCAAAATGAAGAGGCGCTTGAGTTATCAAGCAGCAAGGCCTCATGAACTTTATCTCTGCTCGCACTAAGCAAGTGAGCATGATTGATACAATGGAATTCTACAACAATGCAGAAATCCAGTCCCTTACAGACAGTAATGGAGTCACTGAAAAAGTGATCCTTACTTATGTTCAGAACACGCAAATCGTCCTGAAATGGACTGATTTAGCGGAGATTTTTCAGATTCCAACCACTGGAACTGAAGATGACGTCACTGCCTACTGACGAAGAAATTGAAGCTTTCTACAGTGACGTCAGAAATGCAAAAATGAAGAAAGGCGAGATAGCTCCCGTGACTTGGACAAAGCACGTTAAGAGAAAGCATCTCTGCCATTCACTTGGTCTAGTAGCTCTGCTACTGATAAAGTTCTTGACTCCCAAGTTGGAGGAATTGACCAAGTAGGCCTGAGAAGATGGCCATTGCTGATGCATATCTATGAAAATAAATCGGAACTTAACTGGGCTAAGTACATTTTCAACAGGCTTGTTGATTGTGTTACTAAGTTTAGGTAAAGGTAGAAGACAACAAGGTCTCACCTTCCTTTCCAGTTATGTATGGAATCAAGATATGCTATATCCTTGAACATTTCAGGATTCAGCTAAGAAACCCATTGCCAATCAAGAAATCTGTGTGCAATGTGGGAAGATCTTTCTACAAGCAGAATGTACCTAAGATTGCTGGAAAGAACTAAGAAGACAACAACTGCAAATGTTGTCAGCACAAGCAGCAAGAAAGGTATACAACAGCTGCAGATGTTACCACTCAGCAACTTAGAGATGAAACTGCTGTGGATGGTGGTAACACAAATGAAACTGCTGTAGAAAATCAACAAGGTACGTGTACAACACCTGTTGCTGAAAAGGCAACAATAGATGACTCTGGGAAACGGAGAAATCTAAAAGAAAAAGAGGAAAGCTGATGATGACACTCAGACTGCAGCGTCATCAGCAAATCCCGTACCTAAGAGGAAACGGACAAGTAACAAAAGAAGAAGACACTGGCTTCTCAGTCAGTCCCTAATGTCCAAGACTCCTCAGTCAATTCCCAGACAAATGCTGAAACGCATTTGCCAGTAGATGTTGCTGAAGTAATTACTGAAACATACATCAGCAATGTTGAAGTGTTTGCGGAAGCCTTCAACAATCAACTTAACGTTGATAACTCTACTGAGAATAGATCACAAGGCAGTGGAAATGAAATTCCTGCCCAAGTCCCAGATATCTACATTGTGATAGACCAATGATCCAACTATGGAACCAGCAAGTGACATTGTTGATGATCTGCAAAAGCGGC
>CM051457.1:85780215-85932946 GCA_028274465.1 Plantago ovata | reverse complement strand
CGAGGATGAAAGTTCAGACACCGACGATGAAAGACCCACTCTAGACGTGGGAGATTGGCAAAGAAGTGTGTGGAATAGCTATGGAAGCTTATCCAGATGTGTCGAACTACGAATTCTGCCTCATGGCCGGTCAGGTAAAAACTAACCTCTGACTCAGATTCAGAAAGTGAAGACGAGATTGACCTTGACAAGATTCAAGGAGAAATCGAAAGATTTGAGAAAACTCTCAGCAAACAGCAAGAGAAACTACAACTTGCTGAAACTCTGACCAAGCAAACTACTGAAAAGTACGTTTTGCTGAAGGAAGAGACAGAAGAAAAGGATGCTGAAATAAGGCGTCTTAAGAAGTTGATTGCTGAGGCTGCAGAGAAAAATTCTCAAATGGCATTAGAATTGGAAGAGTATCAGTCCTCAATTCTAAAGTTACTTGCTGAAATCCAAGAAATGAAAAAGATGAAAATCAATTTCAAATCCTATGTGGAAGCAAGTAATACGCTGACTGAACTAAACTCTTATTTGAGAGATCCATCTCAGAAAGAAGGTTTAGGAGCAACGTGTGAAGGTGATAACGTAGAAATCTTGAGAAAAGATAAATCACCTATCTCCTTTGTACGTGCTACTGATAGTAGTCCACCAGTAATCTATCAGTTTGGTCAAACTAAGGTTGCTGAAACATGCAATCAAGTACCTATGACCATAAAGCCCGCTGTTGCTACTCAAAGTAACAAGACTTTAAAAGGAAAACAGGTTGCTGAGAAGCAAACTGGAAAGAAGAAGAATGCCGTGAAGCATTCCGCCAAACAAGTTGCTGAAAAGCAAGTTGTTAAGTCTAAAGGCAAGATTACTAAAAGTAATCAGAAGTCCTTTGCTGACAAACCTGAATCAAGTAAGGTTGCTGAAGCTAAAGCTCAGCATTCTCCAAAAGTGGACTCGGTTTCAAAACCAAGCAAAGTCAACTCTTTCATGAGTATAAGCAAAGTCAGCAAAGATACTTCAAAGAGATGAAGAAAACCAAGCCTAAGAGTTCTGAAAAGACTCCCAATGCTAGGACTAGAAGGAACCTTGCTAGAAAAGAACTTACTGAAAAGTATGTTCAGCAAAAAGGTCAACAGAGCAAGACACCACATCAGAAAGTGGATTTGACCAGCACGAGTCAAAAGTCTTTCAGCTCAAAACCTCCTAGTTCCTCAGCAAGTAGAAAACAAGTCAAAGTTGAAAAACTTCAGACTTGGGTTTCCACTGGACGCATTCTTGAACATGTTAATGGACATCCATCATTGGATAATTAACTTGTTTGCTCTTGATTGTGCAGACTGCAGCCACGGAGACAAACGATGCAATCTGGCACTTTGATAGTGGTTGTGGAAAGCACATGACGGGCAACAAGAATAACCTTATAAACTATAGACGGTGGTCTAAAGGTCCAACAATAAGGTTTGCTGGTGGAGGCTCCGGATCTACAAAAGGCTATGGTGATGTGAAGTTAGGATGCATAACCATTTCTGGAGTTCTTTATGTCAAAAATCTTAAGTTTAACCTTTTCAGCATGAGTCAATTTGCTGACAAAGGATACTTCATCGAAATTAAAAGTGATGAATGTAAACTTGTAGATTTTGAGACTAAAAAGGTTATAATGATTGCAAGAAGATCAGGAGGCTTGTACACCGTTGATTGGTCTTCAGCAAACGTTGAAAAATGCCTTGTCTCAGATCATGATTGCCTTGCTGAAAAAGCATGGTTATGGCATAAACGAACAAGTCATCTAAACTTCAAGACGCTGAATAAGCTGTCTAAAAAGGCACTTGTAGTTGGATTACCTAGGGTTACTTTTAAGAAGGATGGTGTTTGCAATGCATGTCAGCAAGGAAAGCAAACCAAATCTTCTTTCAAGAACAAGGCAGTACCGTCAACTACAAAACCTTTACAACTCTTGCACATGGACTTGTTTGAATCTTCTTCAACAAGCTATGCTGGTAAGAAGTATGGTCTAGTCGTGGTAGATGACTATTCAAGATTCACTTGGGTAGTATTCATCAAGCACAAATCTGAAACCAAGACTGAAATACCTAACTTGCTGAATAAGCTTGAAGTCATGAAAAATGACAAGGTAAAAGTCATAAGGACAGACCATGGTACTGAGTTTGTAAACCAGTACATAACTGAATATTGTACCTCAAAAGGTATTCAACATCAGTTATCCTCAGTAAGAACACCACAGCAAAATGGTGTTGCTGAACGGAAGAATCGTACCCTGAAAGAAGCCGCAAGAACAATGCTTGCTGACACTGAAATAAGTGAGGCTTATGGGTTGAAGCGATTAATACCGCCTGCTATACTCAAAATAGATGTTTGATTACTAAGGAATACAACAAAACTCCTTATGAATTGTTTGTTGGAAGACCTCCTAACATCACTCATCTAAGAGTATTTGGTTGCAAGTGTTTCGTTCTTAACAATGGTAGAGAATACCTAAGAACATTTCAACCAAAGGCAGACGAAGCGATATTTCTTGGCTACTCCTTGCATAGTAAAGCTTATAGAGTTTACAACAAAAAGGCACAAAAGATTGAAGAATCTGTGCATGTTGTATTCTACGAAAAGTCACAAGGTGTGCCTGCTGAAGAAGAAATATCAGAATGTATGAAAAAGCTAATCATACATGAGCAAAGAACTGAATCTGATGCTAGGCAAATCAAGTCAATTGAACTAAATGATGATTCTGACAATGACTCTCCTCCCCCGAGTCATGACAAGATAAATATAGTTCACGACAAAGAATTTCCAGCAAAAGACGCGGTTGCTCCGGAAGTTGCTGAAATTACGCAATCTCCAGTGCCTGCTGATGAAATACCTCAATCCAGCAATGCTGAACAAGCAGTTGCTGACGAACAAATCTCAGCAGAGACACAAATTCCCAGTAGTACTGAACAAGTACATACTGAAGAGTCACATGCTGATGAGCAAACATATCCTGATCCAACAAACAGGAAACCTGTTAATAAATGGATTAGAGATCATCCCTCTACGGATATGATTGGCGATATTAATAAACGCCAAGTGACTAGATCCAAAGCTACTCAAGGACTTGCTGAAGAAGCAACTGTCGTAGAAGTAGAATCTTTATTCTCTTGCTTTGTTTCAGAAATTGAACCTAAAACCATAGAAGAAGCTTTGAAGCATTCTGAATGGATAAAGGCAATGCAAGAAGAATTGGATCAATTTGAAAGGAACAAAGTCTGGAAACTTGTGCCACTTGCTGAAGATAAGAAAGCTATTGGTACAAAGTGGGTGTTCAGAAACAAGCTGAGCGAGTCTGGTGAAGTAACAAGAAATAAAGCACGCTTAGTTGCTCAAGGTTACTGTCAGACTGAAGGATTGGACTATGATGAGTCTTACGCTCCAGTTGCAAGATTGGATGCAATTAGGCTTTTCTTGGCCTTTGCTGCTCACAATGACTTCATTGTTTACCAAATGGATGTTAAAGTGCATTCTTAAATGGTGAACTTGCTGAAGAAGTCTACCTAGAACAACCCCCTGGCTTTGAACTTCCCTCAGAAACCAAGATGGTATATAAGCTTCAGAAAGCTGTATATGGTCTAAAGCAAGCACCAAGAGCATGGTATGATACCTTGGCTAAGTTCTTGCTGGAAAATGGTTTCAAGAAAGGTGAAGTTGACAAAACTTATTTACCATGAACCATGATGGTAAAATAATCTTAGTTCAAATTTATGTGGATGACATAATTTTTGGATCTAAGGACAAGCAACTTTGTGATGATTTTGCCAAACTCATGACAAATAAGTTTGAAATGAGTATGATGGGAAAATTGAATTATTTCCTAGGATTGCAAGTCAAGCAACTCAAAGATGGAATATTCATAAATCAAGCAAAGTATGCGAAAGAAATGCTCATAAAGTTTAGGATCAAAGAGGATGAGAAACCTGAAAAGATCCCTATGAGTGTTGGTACCAAATTGGGCTATACTAAAGAGGACAAAAGTGTTGAAGAACACAAGTATAGGAAGCTCATTGGTTCCTTGTTGTATTTAACAGCAAGTAGACCTGACATTCAGTATGCTGTTTGTGTGTGTGCAAGATTCCAATCTGATCCAAGAGAATCACACTACAAAAAGGCAATCAAGATACTGAAATATGTTAAAGGTACAGTCAATGTTGGATTATGGTATCCTAAAGATTCTGGACTTGAATTGGTTGGCTATTCTGATGCTGATCATGGTGGATCAACTCTTGATAGAAAAAGTACCTCTGGAACTTGTCAGTTTTTGGGTACTAGATTAATATCATGGTTCAGCAAGAAGCAAACTTGTGTCGCCAATTCATCTACTGAATCTGAATACATTGCAGCTGGTTGTTGCACAGCTCAAATCCTATGGATTCAGCAACAATTAAGAGATTATGGTATTTCTGCAAAGAAAACACCAATCTTTTGTGATAATACAAGTGCTATTGCAATTACGCAAAATCCTAAGTTTCACTCTAGGACCAAGCACATTGATATTAGACATCATTTCATTAGAGATCATGTGGAAAAAGGTGATATTGAGGTTGTGAAAGTAGGCACTGAAGATCAGCTTGCTGACATCTTTACCAAGCCCCTACCGGATAATAGGTTCGCAATGCTAAGGTATAACCTTGGATTGATTGAACTACCTCAATAAAGGATACACTTGGCAGAATGCTGAAACAGGTATTCAGCAAGCCAAAGTATTCCTGTCCAAAAGACCAAGTCACTGATTTCTTCTAAGAAATGATAAGTCACTACATGATTGCTGAAACAGGCATTCAGCAAGTAATTCCTTCAAAACGGGTATTTGTTAGGAAACTTGACCACTTGCTGAGACAGGCACTCAGTAAGAGAAAGAACTTAAGGATTGCTGAGACGGGTACTCAGACAATCAAAAGATACTGAAACAGGTATTCAAGTATCAAAGGAATTTTCTGAGACGGGAACTCAGAAAAAGAGCAAAGCTCATCTCTCAGATTTTACCAAAGGATGTCTCAAGTACAAAAGAAT
Source organism: Plantago ovata (assembly GCA_028274465.1). Taxonomy (NCBI): domain Eukaryota; kingdom Viridiplantae; phylum Streptophyta; class Magnoliopsida; order Lamiales; family Plantaginaceae; genus Plantago; species Plantago ovata. The sequence goes on along the minus strand of CM051457.1, from coordinate 85,927,912 downwards.
TTACTGATACGGGAAATCAGAAATATCTTTTAAACTTAAGAAAATATGAGATATCTAAGTAAGGGGGAACTTTCAGCAAGTATCTAGATTGTTAATTCAAACTCGCTGAAAAGATTCTTGTCTATTTCAGCAAGCAATCTATCCCTTATTACTCGGTAAAATCAATTTGTGACGTTAAGCTGGCACAGATAAACTCGCAATAATCATGACATGAAATTCAATCGTGGCCATTGATTAAAAGGAGTTACTAATCTAACGGCTAACAAAACAAAGAGAGAGAGTGCTCTGACGGTTTTAGTTAGTGGGCCACTACGCATTCAATGCAAAGGCTCCACTATCTCCAGTGTTTCTCTGTTTTACCCTTGCTGAGAGCTCAAATCGATTGAGTTTCTCACACACCAGAGACACTATATAAAGAAGGAGTTAGAGAAATGACAAAATTCTTTAACTCACATTTCCTTTCTCTGCAATTCTAGCCTGAATCTACTGTACCTCCGGTCAAAAAGCAAACTATCTCTTTTCGTACAATCTTTCTTGCTCTATATAAGAAATGGCTCCCAAGAGACAGTTATCTAAGTCCTCAAAATCGTCAAAGGTTGATAGTGCTGAAACACGCACTGCTCCGGTGGTGACTACTCTGGCCCCAGACACAACGAAAGTTGTGTTGAAAAACGACCGAATCACTGTAAAACCTATGCCTCCGTCATATCTTGACACTGCAAAGTGTGAGATGTTGATGCAATGGGGAGGGTTTGCAAAAGAAAAGTACATTAGGTACTTTTATGAACAAGAACTTGATGACCAAAATGAAGAGGCGCTTGAGTTCATCAAGCAGCAAGGCCTCATGAACTTTATCTCTGCTCGCACTAAGCAAGTGAGCATGATTGATACAATGGAATTCTACAACAATGCAGAAATCCAGTCCCTTACAGACAGTAATGGAGTCACTGAAAAAGTGATCCTTACTTATGTTCAGAACACGCAAATCGTCCTGAAATGGACTGATTTAGCGGAGATTTTTCAGATTCCAACCACTGGAACTGAAGATGACGTCACTGCTACTGACGAAGAAATTGAAGCTTTCTACAGTGACGTCAGAAATGCAAAGATGAAGAAAGGCGAGATAGCTCCCGTGACTTGGACAAAGCACGTTAAAAGAAAGCATCTCTGCCATTCACTTGGTCTAGTAGCTTTGCTACTGATAAAAGTTCTTGACTCCCAAGTTGGAGGAATTGACCAAGTCGGCCTGAGAAGATGGCCATTGCTGATGCATATCTATGAAATAAATCGGAACTTAACTGGGCTAAGTACATTTTCAACAGGCTTGTTGATTGTGTCACTAAGTTCAAGGTAAAGGTAGAAGACAACAAGGTCTCACCTTCCTTTCCAGTTATGTATGGAATCAAGATATGCTATATCCTTGAACATTTCAGGATTCAGCTAAGAAACCCATTGGCAATCAAGAAATCTGTTTGCAATGTGGGAAGATCTTTCTACAAGCAGAATGTACATAATATTGCTGGAAAGAAAACTAAGAAGACAACAACTGCAAATGTTGTCAGCACAAGCCAGCAAGAAAGGTATACAACAGCTGCAGATGTTACCACTCAGCAACTTAGAGATGAAACTGCTGTGGATGGTGGTAACACAAATGAAACTGCTGTAGAAAATCAACAAGGTACGTGTACAACACCTGTTGCTGAAAAGGCAACAATAGATGACTCTGGGAAACTAGAGAAATCTAAAAAGAAAAAGAGGAAAGCTGATGATGACACTCAGACTGCAGCGTCATCAGCAAATCCCGTACCTAAGAGGAAACGGACAAGTAACAAAAGAAAGAAGACACTGGCTTCTCAGTCAGTCCCTGATGTCCAAGACTCCTCAGCCAATTCCCAGACAAATGCTGAAACGCATTTGCCAGTAGATGTTGCTGAAGTAATTACTGAAGCATATGTCAACAATGTTGAAGTGTCTGCGGAAGCCTTCAACAATCAACTTAATGTTGATAACTCTACTGAGAATAGATCACAAGGCAGTGGAAATGAAATTCCTGCCCAAGTCCCAGATATCTACATTGTAGATAGACCAAATGATCCAACTATGGAACCAGCAAGTGACATTGTTGATGATCTGCAAAAAGCGGCACTTGCTGATGCTGCTGAAAAGATGGTTGCTGAACAAGCAACTCATCAAGTTGTTGAGACCCAGCTTGCTGAAGAACCAGTTGCTGAAATAGCAATGGTTCCAGTTCCTGAAGTTGCTGAAACTCAAGAAGCATTGTTCAACGACGCATCTCATGATGCTGAGAATACTGGCCCAAGTTCACCTAAGACATCAATTGACAAAGTCCAGCTTGTTCTGGAAGATTTAAGCAAACAAATGGAGTTGGAAATTGAAGAATCATCCAACAAGTCAATTGATCTCTTCATGACAAGCAGTGAGCTTAAAGGTCAAGATGCTTCTGCTCAACTTGTCATTTCAGAGACAAGGGAGATTGCTGAAACCGCACAGCTTTCTCAGATAGAGCAAAATCAGAAGTCTGCTGAAGAAACAGTCCTAGAAGCTGAAGAAACTGTTAATGCTGAAAGGACTGAGCCACAACCTGTCCTTCCTCAGCAGGTAGTTAATTCAACCATCAGTAAAACTTCAAACTCTGAACATTGTTCTTTTGCTAAAATTATTCTTTCTCTACAAACTTCTCAAGATGCAAGTCAGATGGTTGTTGAAGCCTCTGCACCAGAACCAACACTCCCTGCTCAGCAGGTAGTTAATAATTTTGGTATAAAAACTAAGTTTGACAGCTTAGTACTTGTGTCTAATTTTACTTTATTTCAGGATGAACAAATGGAGGATGCTACTCAAGCTCCTCATGGAATGGAAATTGTACTACATGAGCTTGCTGACTATCAGCAGGTAAATCATGTTTCAGATATAAACTCTAAAACAATTCTCCAAACCAATTCTGATCTAAATAAAATTCTTTTTCAGGCTCAAAAGGAGACCACTGAAGTGGTACTCATCACTGAAGATCAGCAAGTAAGTTCTGAAGAACTTTACTTGAACTTCAAGAGGACAACTTTGTCAAGAGTTGCTAAGTCCATCAGCAACTGGCAAAGGTACAGGAGAATGGATTTCTCAGATCTTCACCTTCATCTCTCAAATGAGAAAAAGAGATCTTCACTGTTAAAGCTCGAAACATTTGTCCACTCCATCCTTCCTGAAGAAATGACATATTCTCAGCAAATGAGTTCAAATCTGATTGCTCAAATCAGAGAGAATATGAAGGCCAAATTTAAGAGTGCCTCTCCAGCTGAACAAGCTGTGATGCTCAAAGGTCTTTTTGTTCCTGTGGTGGCTGATCCTCACAAATTAACTGAGGAAGAGGAAGTGACAAGTGTTGCTTTGTATAAGCACATTGAGCTAGTCATTCTGACAGATGATGAAGAAGAAGAAGAAGATGAGAACATTCCCACTGATCCCAGTGATGATGAAGGGAAAGATTCTAAGGACAAGAAAGACGACGATGATGACAATCAAGGTCCAAGTCCTGGTGCTGGTGGATTGAAGTTAACAGTTGCTGAAAATACTCAATCTGACAATCGGCAAGCTGAACAACAACAATCTCAGCAAGAATCTCAACCTCCTCTTGCTGCTGCTGAAAATCAAGCACCTGTACAAGGTGCTGATACTGAAGAAGAGTACGCCAGAAAAAGGGCTGCCTTGAAAAATGGCAAAAGTCCAGTTTCTGATGCCAAGGTTACTTAAAAAAACCTTGAAGAAGAGGATGAAGAAGATGAAGAAGAAGATGAAGATTACCAACGAGCTCTACAAAACAGTCTCGTGATCCATGCAAGGCATACGCAGGATCTGGAAATTGGTGAATCTTCAAGACCAAAATCAAAGGAAGTTCCATCCCTTCCACTTACTACTGGCGAAACTCCAGTTATTGAGTCTCAAACGTTGCCTTCAGCAACTACTCAATTAAAACTAACTACTGGTGAAACTCCAGTAATTGAGCCACAAACTCAATTGAAACAACTATCTACTGGTGAAACTCCAGTCGTTGAGTCTGAAGTGTTGCCATAAGCAACCGCTCAACAAAAAGGAAGTGAAGCTACTGATAAAGGCTCAAAAGTTGCTCAACTTGATGAATCAGAGGATGATGACGACTTGTCAGAACATGACGATGAACAATCAAAGCAAGATCCAAAAGTCGTTCAGATTCCTCCTCCTAATTACCTCACTTATGAAGGAGATTCACTAAGAGTCGAGCTGCTTTTAAGAGATGATCAGTTTGCTACTGAACTTAAGGCTCACTCCTTGACCCCTCATTTAGTGCCGTTCCCACGAGTTGAGGAGTTTACTCCCAGAATTCTAGCACTAAAGAAAGTCCATGATGCCTGCAAAGCTGAGGATGAGGCATTGCTTGCTGAGAGCCCACTTGACATTGGAAAAATATTGGCTACAGTGCTGAAACGCACTACAACTTTGACAATAGCTCAGAAAGACATCAGTCTTTATCACAAAAGCTATGAAGAAGATGTAAGTCAAGCGCTCTTACTTGCAAAGAATGCTCTTGTCAAGGCTCAGACTATTATGGATGAGAAGGCTGCAACATAGAAAAGACATGAAGAGAACATGATGAATATTCAAAAAGAGTTGTCCACAATGAACTCTGACCAACAGGCAATCATCATGAAGTATAACAGTCTCAACACTCTTGCTGAAAATTGCAATGAGTTTTACTCTCTGCACATCACTCCGATGTTGCAATCCATGTCTAAGGGAGAAAAGAAGAATACTAGAAAAAGCAATCAAACCCCTCCTCCTCCCGTTGCTGATGCGCCTTTGCCCATAGAACCGCTTGCTGAAAAAGAGCAAAGTTCTAAAAGGCAAGCAGAATCTGAGTTAAATTCAGCAAGTACCAAAAAGAGAAAAACTGCTGCTGAAACTCAAGATTTCTGTCACACTGAAAGTCATCACAATTTGAATGAAGATGATGATGAAGATGATGACAATCAAACAATAGCTCAAGCCATAAGAGCTAGACCCTTAACAGCCATAACTCCGTCTGGCCACTCAAAGCATTTCTCGTCTGACTCTTCAGCAAGAGATCAAGACAATGCTAAAACAAGAAGAAGAAGGCAAAGACATGAAGAGAAAAGGCTGGCCAGCATTGCTATTGGCTCCGGCATCGAATATACAAAGACCAGTAATGAGGAAACCACTCAGAATGTAATCAGAAACAATCATGGTTGCTGGATTTTAAAGCTGGAAGACTTGCTGGTAAATGAGTTCTTTCCTACAGCCATTTTGAATCAAATGTTCAAATGGATTGAACTCAAGGTCCAAAGAAATCAAAGGGAAGAATCCCTCCCAAGAAATGTTGCTGGGAAATGGTTGAATCTAGAGGTCTATGCAAGAAGAGTTGCCATTGGTAAGACATACAAACAGGAACCAAATCTGATCAAACCACCTGGCATTGCTTACTACTCAGACCCGGTAACAAAGAAACCTAAGAAGAAACTTGGATTGATTCCTTATGAGTACTTCTATCTCACTGCTAAGGATCAAGAAGAAGATCTTCTCTGGCTAAGAAAGATTCATCCGAAAAGCATTTCAGATACACAGCTTCTCCATGCCAGCAATTGGGGCATGCATTTGTGGGTAATTAATTACATGAAAATGAATGCTGAAAAGCATCATCATACTGCCTGAAAAAACGCAAAAATCCTTCAACTACAAGTCCGTAGACTTCTGGAAAACTACGAAAAGGATTGTGTTGAATTCACTGCACTTGCTGAGAAGAGTGTAAGAGAGATTTGAGAAAATCCTCTGAAAGAGCTTAGGTCCCTGCAATAGTTTTTGTTAAAGTTTTTATTTGCTGATTCTGTTTATGTTATCTATGCTTTTTCATGTAAACATCTGAATGATAACTATCAGCAATGAATTCTTTTGACTCTTATTGGTTTTTGATTATTCAATCTAATTTTGCTTACTGTTTAATTATTCAAGTATGCTTGCATTAATCAACTGATTTATTCAACATCAGAAACCTCTAAAAGGGTAACAATTAATTTAGCCATGGATTGCTAACATCAAAAAGGGGGAAATTTGTTAGGAATCTTGTAATTTTGATGAGCAATTTACCATGCTAAATTAAGGAAAGTCGAGTAACTAGTACTCTTAAGGTCCATAGGAATTTAGAATTTTTTAAGGACATTGTAAAAGAGGAACGTTTGCTGATGACTTAGTTAGGTGCTAGATAAGTTATTTCTTTTGCGTATGATGTATTTTATTTTCTGAAAAGAAAATATCTTATTGATGCTTAGCTTTAATGTATATTATTTTCTGAAAAGAAAATAACCTATTGAAGCATTTGCTGAAGATATATTTTGTTTATTACAAACAAATTATTGAAGCAAATAAGAAACCGGTCAGAATCTTGAAGACTTTTGAAGAATCTGAAGACTTGAAGAAATCGAAGACTTGAAGACTTGAAGATTGCTGAAGACTGGTAAGGCACGTGTTGCTCAGAAAGTGGAATATTCAGCAACAGCATTGCATAAGTGAAAATCTGAAAGACAGAGTAGGTTGTGCTTGCTGAAACTGAGACTGACCACTTGCCGATAAACATATGTGACCTCTTGCTGAATGTACGTGAATTTGCGCTCCAATGTTACTGTTTGAATTCTATTCAAATGTGCATTTAATGCAAAGCTTACACACGAAGGACATGAAGACTAGAAGACAAACAGAGTCGCTGCTGAAAGTACAAAAAGCAAGATAGTGACTTGTTAAGGAACAAAAGCCTTAGGATTTGAAATTCAAACGGCTCCTTACTTGCACTATAAATAGAGGTCATCCGGCAAAGAGTTGAAGTGTGTTCGTGATCAAACTCTCACTTGTGCTTAAAAACTCACAAACCTTCAAACACTCTTACTGCCATTGATCCGTTCCAAGACTTAAAGCTTGAAAAAGCTACTTGTGAAGAAGTAGAACAAACTCGGCTAAGAAATTAGTTAAAGTGTTCTTTCTTTCAAACAAGAACAAGTCTTGACACCAGAAACAATCAAACTTGTTTACTGCAAAGTATTCCAAGTTGTGTTTCTTAGATTACTTGTTGTAACTGAATAAGTTATAATTAAGTCATCTCACCCCAAAACTCTCTAACTGAAAATACACCCTTTCAGGCGTGATATTCAGGGGGAACTTAATCGAGCATAGTTTTGCTGATTAAAAGTACCAAGTTTGGTGGAGAACAAGGTTGAGTTCTCTAGTTTAGGTTGGATATGAAGCAAGTGTGCTTTGGTGTCTGTTGAATCGCTTTAGATAGGAGATTGTAAGGAACCTCAATCATATCTTAGTGGATTCAGTCCTAGAAAGCACAAAGTGGATTAGTTGAGAGATTACGCCACTCTCAGATACCACTATAAAAGTGTTTTGTGTGATTTACTTACTGTATTTAGCTTTCAGCAAATTATATCTGTCTGTACACAGTCACTCACCTCACTTGCTGAAACCTTCACTTGCTGAAAAAGTACTTATTGTTTCAAAAGACTTCCGCTCTCTGATTTTAAGTATCAGCAAACCAAGCTACTGTAAAGTAACTTACGCTTGCTGAGAAAGTTAAGTATCAGCAAACTCATTACTGAAAAGTAATAAGTACTTGCTGAGAAAGTTTTAAACGACAAAAGTTTGAAAAGACTATTCACCCCCCTCTAGTCTTTTCTTGTTGTTTAAAGGGACCAACAGTGACGATCCACTGCGAACTTAGGAAGAAGTACGAATTACCCTTCAACAATAAGTTATAACGATTTTGCCACTGAGTTTTTATGTTGATTTTAAGATGTTAGTATATTGCAATTTAGTCCGGTCTCTCCTTAACTTAAATAGAGACGGTCTCTTATGAGACTTTGCGGAGATCTATGCCCCTACTTTAAAATGGGCACCTACCATTTAGTCTCATTTGCTTCCATAGTTTACCATTTGAATACTACCATAATTTTTTTTACCATTTGGTATCATTAGTTTTAGTACCCGGGTACTTCAATTTTAGTACCCGCTAATTATAGTACCTAAATTATTATAATTAAGTATCCAACACTTTTTTTAGTATCCCTTAATTTTGGTACAGGGTACTAAATTTTTAGTACCGGGTACTAAATTTTTAGTACCCGACACTTAGTGGCCCATTAATTTTAGTACCGATACTTATATTTTAGTACCAATATACTTTTTTTTACCAATCAATCTAAAAATGAGACCAAATAGTAATTAATTAGACTAAATTGTAAAATACTTGATGGTGTGATTCAAATGGTAAATAGGTCCAATTTATTTGACCATTTGAGAAAAACCCCATTTTAAAATGAGAGATATGAGAGGATACTAAATTGAAATTAGGTAAATTTTCATAAAGAACCCCTCTTAGTGCATGACATTTCATTTTTCCTACTACTAGTTGAACTATTACATTTGATCCCATTTGAGTTGACCACTTTTCAAATTTTCAGAAAAATCACCTCCCCAAACAAGCCCTTATCATATTTTCTTTTTCTTTTTTCTTTTTATTTCATCGTTTAATTTTATTTTATTTTTCCTCTTATTACTTTTTTTTCTTTTTTCTTTTTCTTTTTTTTCGAATCACCATCTTCTTCAAGCTCCGGTGCCGGAAACAAATTCCGATGCCGGAGCTATCAGTAAAACAGCTCCAAACGGAGCTTTTTGAATCTCCAATTGGAGCTTCAAACAGCTCCAATCGGAGCTTTTTGATAGCTTTGATGGGGCTTTTTTTTATTTTTTTTAAATTTTTTTTTTCTGTTTTTTATTTATTTTCTGAAAAAAAAAGGACTAAAAATGAATTAAGAATTTTGTATAGGATCCTTTTACAATAATATTTAAGATCATTTCGAGATTTAAATAAGTAATGGGGGTTAATTTTAAATAATTTATAGTTAATTTTGTAAAATAGGAAAATTTAGAATCAAGTATGTAATAAAAAATAATTGAACGTGTTTGGTGTTTTTTGAAAACTAAAACTTAAATGAGGATAAAATGGTACTTTCCAGGCCTTCATTCGAAAAAAGTCAATATCGTAGGCTAATATGTAATTGATGTGCACTAACTAATGGGTAATGTCAAATGTCCATGTAAATATCCTTAAGGGTCCATATCTTTGTAGTACCCTCCAAGATACTCTAATATCATATTTGTTCCCACTAGATTAACAATTACATTTTGGTACCCAAAATTGACTTTTTCACTTTTCAATTATTGAATTTTGGCTGATCCAAACAGCCTTAGTGAAAAAATATGATTTTCTTAATTTTTCTTTTTCATAATTTTTCATAGATTCAATAAGAATTTTTTCATAAATTTTCTTTTTCTTTTTTTCTTCCTTTTTCTTTTTATTCTCACCCTTATTCTTTTCTATTTTCTTCATTCTTCTTTTTTCTTTTTCTTTTTTCATCTTCTCTTCTTCAATTTTCCGGTACCGGAATTATGTCCGGTACCGGAGCTCCGATAGTGAAGCTCCGATCGAGCTTCACTCATGGAGACAGTGAAGCTCTACGACCAAGCTTCACTGTAACAGTGAAAGCTCCGATCGGAGCTTCACTGTTACAGTGAAGCTCGAATCGGAGCTTCACAACCCCGATTTGGGGATGTGAAGCTCCGATTTGGAGCTTCACAACTCCGATTGGGGTTGTGAAGCTTCGATCTGGAGCTTCAAGCCCCAAATCGGAGATGTGAACTTCCGATAGCTCCGGTCATCGAAGTTCCGATCTTCTTTAATTTTTATTTTTTAATATATATTTTACTTTTTGTGATATTTCATTTTTAATATTAAGTTTATAGGGTAATAAAGTTTTAAAAATTAAAATTATGTAATTTAAGAAACAAAGAAAAAAAAAAAAAAGTTAAGGCCTTGTTTGGATCACCCCATGACAATTGTGTAATTACATCAAAGTGAACCCAAAAATCCATTTTCAGGTACTAGATGGAAACAAATATGATATTAGGGGGTATGTCATGGTAATAATGTGAGATTAATTCTATCCTTAATTAAATTAGGGAGGAACAAATATGATATTATATGATATTAGGGGTCTGTCATTCTATGTGAGATTAACTCTATCCTTAATTAAATTAGGGAGTCCAACACAGCAGAAGGTATCCTCTCTATCTATCTCGTCTCCTAAGGTTGGTTGTGTTGTGCCCACTGCCCAGGAATGGCCTTGCCATGGGCTACCGCTTCTGCAAAATCAATTATGAAGAAGCTGATTTTATTCCCTCCTCCTCCGCCGCCGATTCGCTGCTTCTCGACTTCGACAGTGGTTACCAAAATGAGAAAAAAAGATTATTCTTATCTGAAACAGAAAGCAGCGGAGTTGAAGAGGCGCACCCGCTCGGATAGAGAGCTTGACGAGAAGGGGTTTTCGGAACTCTATGGAAATCATCACAATTCTGCCCATGTACCGGTTTTGGTTGGCGAAGTTCTTGATGTCTTTGCTTCAGTACCCCTCAACTCCTTTGTCGATTGTACTCTTGGCGCTGGTTGCCACTCTACTCAGGTCACTCACTTACGGAATTTCTTTTTTTCCTTCTCTCTATTATCTAATTAATTTATTAATTATTCCTTGTTTATTTCAGCATTATTATGTATGTCGTTTTTATTGTTTGATGTTTAGAGTAGAGTATTGGTTTAAATGACAAGGTAAAAACTTGTGGGATTTTTTTTTGTTAGATTTAATGATCTTAAATAAGATAACTCTTTTATTTTATGATATCTGTCAGTCTGGACTCAGTAGTTTTACTTTTGTTATTGTGCTACGATAAACCAGAATTTTCAAAGAATTTCAGTAAGATATAATCTGCGAAACTTAACCAACTGCCAAACGATATTATCTTAAGGTGTAACTGGATGGCATTGTCCTTGTGGTAGTTTTTAATGATATATCAAGTAACACCGGGGTTAATTCAAAATGATGCTTCAATGTAACGCTACGAAGCTCTTATCTTTTCACGTATTTAATTGCTTCTGCTTGCTTAAATGAGGGTGTTCAGATGGGCATGTAAACTCTTGGTAGGTTAGTTGTAATTGTGTTTTATTCGAATATGAAATTCAGGCTATATAAATTAAATGATGATATTAATTGGATGTTTGTATCACTGTTATATGTATAGGTTGCCTGATAACATGAAACGAAAGAATGCTACTTTACATACCTTGTGTTAGAATTGTATATTGCCTGCACCTTTTGTTGTGATTTAGTGACCTTGTTGTTATGTGTTTACTAGAAGTAGTCGCCCGTCTTCTACAATCTATAAGCCTTTACTCAGGAGTATGAAACTATTTCTATGAAAAATCCTACTCTGGCCCAGAGACAATACTACTGACTATAGGCCACCCATAGAGGTGAATTGAATGGTTACTTGATTGAAACCTGAAAACAGGAATGATCCCAAAAAACATATATTTGGGTCTCAGGTTCACCAATTATATGATAAAGCCTATAACTATAATTGGATGTTTTTTGTTTTATATATATATAGATATATATATTTTATTTTTATTTCTATGAGTGACGTTACATTACATTAGCTAATGCTTTTAAAGAAAAAATTTAATGGATGTGCCTGTGCAAGTGCTGAATGAGAATTGTTCTTCTTGTGCATATTGTGTGGACAAACGGTTCAACCAAAGCCAGATGTTTGTGGCAAAGTAAAAGAATTACGCTTTTATGCATTTTCAAGTTCGATAGACTAAGAAGAACCTCTGTGTCAATTCTCAAAAGCAAATAACCCCCTAGACCCTAAAACCAAATGAAGACTAGCACTTGAAATATAGCTAGATAATTTGCCAAGCAGCAACTCCGTCACCACTGCTTGTGGATGACAGTGGTTTATTTCCCACATAAAGCGGTTTCCACCCTTATGGTGGTTTGTCCTTTCAGAGATTGGCGCCATTATTGTATTTCCTTTCTTAAAACTTCAGAAAACATATCTATTGCTACACCAAAATGATATCTTCTCTCTTCCATGTGTCAATATCTACTGCTCTACCAATTGCTCCGACATGAATGTTTGGCTTGCTGTTAGGATCTGTCAGTTTTTTATTCCAGCAAAAGGTTTAAAAATAAATAAATATCTCAGGACGTGTCCAATCTATCAGCCATCACAGGAGATTATAGGCCAGATCCCTGCTGCATCTCCTATTTCAGCAATTCACCTTAGGCTTGTTTGGGTGTTCAACTTACTGATTCCTGATTCAGCTGAGGTCTTTCATGGATTAAGACCTCTAGATTTCAATTTTCGATGCTGGGGATATAGAGGTGCAGACTTACAATGTCAGACCCCACCCCAACGCATCTCAATATAAAATTCAAAACGGGGTACTCATCTTTCCGGCGCCTGAACCAGATCCTCCTACTCCTCGCTATAAAGTCTCCAGGGATGGGGTACTTGTCTCAGTTTGCCGCCCCCCACCTCATCACTTGAGGTTGGAATTTTGGAATACTGGATCCATCTTGTGCACAAGTTCATACATGAATGTAGTAGTGATGAGTTGGCATCTCCATTAGAGACTGCTGCAGATACTTTTTGTGATGCGCGACTGCAGACATTACCAAGCATTGCGTCACTGACTTCACAAGATCATGTAACTGCTAAGCATATTAATTTAGAATTGCAGTTCATGTTGCAGAGCGTAATCCCATGCAGATCGTACTTGTTGGAGATTATTCACCATGTTCTGTTTCAAAATCCAGCCTTGGTCAAGGCTGAATTTAAGTGGGAAGGAAAGAGGGAAGAAGTTGGTATAGCCACCTATGTTCTCTATGGAAGAGCAGCTGCAAGGAGATTTCCAAACACTTAACATCAATCACACCATATCACCCATTCCAAATCATTGTCACGTGCTGGTTATGCGAATTTACAAGAAGAGATTCAAGGTCCTTGACGAGGAAAAGGCTGGGCAAGAGTTCTTTCCATTGCAAGTTATTCACGGTTACAAGAAGAGCTGATGAGGCAAGTCCTTGGTTATTATTAGGATTAATTAAAATTTATTATTCTTATATTCTTATATTCTTATATTCTTATATAGTAGTTCCATTAGTGATTTCAAGTGAGTAGGAATAAAGTAGAGTTCTTTTGGGATCAGAACAGAGTCCTAGTTGGTTTAGTAATAGTTTACTCCTATATATGGAGCTTCCTGGTCAGTAGTTTATTCATTCATTCAGAACACAGGGTTTAGTTTATTTCGCTCATAAGGGTTACTTTCGCCCTTGTGGTGGTTCGTTTTTTCGTAGATTGGTACCTTTATTTTTATTTCCATTCCTTTAATAAAATTTGAGAAAATGTAGCTATTTCTACACCAAAATCATATACTTGTCTCTTCCCTGCTCAATATCTTCTGCTATATCACCAACAATTCTTGGAGTTGTTCTTTTGTGAATTATGTTCGCTAACTATTGCTCTAAGTACAGATAATTCAGGGTCATCCAGAAATGAAACTATATGTTGGATTTGATGTTGTTTCCGATACTTGGAGTTATTCTTTTGTGAAGTATGTTTGCTAACTATTGCTCTAAATACAGATAATTCAGGCTCATCCAGAAATGAAACTATATGTTGGATTTGATGTTGATCCCGTTGCCTATGAGATGGCTCAAGCTCGGATTAGTGGACTCTTGGGTAAAGATTCTGGTGATTTAATATCAGACCTCAAAGTTCTTACTTATCTGAAGAACTTTAAACATATCAAGTCGGTTCTTCATGACATTGATGAGGAACTTTTACCTACTGGATTTCATGGAATCTTAATGGATTTGGGAATGTCATCCATGCAGGTTCTCTGTTACAATTTAATTTTTTTTTCCCCTTAAAATCAATCCCCTATAGTTGGTATTGCAACTTTTATGTTATGAGCTGGCCCCACCATATACGTGTATGTTACTACCTGTAATTATCCCTATTCATTTAACACCGTTTGACACCAACACCATCTTTGGTGATATCTGATGCTCGTATTCCATTCTGCTGGAAATATTAAGGGCCTGTTTGGATTGAAACTACTGGCCGATGCAATTGTATTTTAGGATCATTTTAGTGGGATTAAGATTGATTTAGTGTGAAACAGAGTATGTTGTGGTGTGTGATGTGATGTTTTCGGTCAACTAAAATGTAAGCTAAAAGTGATTAAATTCCTGGTGAGATATGATGAGAGTTATCCGAACATGCCCTTAAAATTTACGTTACATCTTGATCTTTCAGCAATTCAGTTTTTCACTTACCTGCTGTGGCCTGCAGGTAAACAATGCTGCACGAGGATTTAGTGTACTCAATGATGGGCCTCTTGATATGCGGATGAATCCCCAGGTTTACTACATTGCTGCATTCTATAAGTTATCCAAATGACTTGTTGTGGCTGACTCACCTCTCTTAAATTGTTAAGCTCTCACCATTTTCTTCCTCTATCGAAGATGATTTGCTCTATAATTGGGATATCTATCTAAGAAGACTTTAACATAATGGCTATGTACCTTTATGTAACTTACTGCTTATGTCTAAAGCCAAACAGGAAAGAACCAAAGAGAGTCCACATATCCGAAGGAATGATTATTTAGTACAAGCCGTCTACAAAATATATCATACAAATATGCCTGGCCTGTCTTAGGAGAAAAGTTCATGGCATGCATTGTTGACTGAAGTGTTCGCATAGCATATAATCCAAGAACCAAATTTTAGTCACAACTTCCGTATTTAATTTCAAATGTTATTTTATATTGCGCTTCATGTTTTTCTTTTGAGCCTATGATGTAATTTTTTTTTCAGGCAATATTACGCAGTAAATGCCCATTCGTTCAAACTTTGGCTGCTGGGTGAAGTATTTGGTCAAAACCCTGTATTCGTAATTAACTCACATGACCTATATCATGCTCACTCACATAAAGCTCATGTACCATACGTACTATTTTATCTAACTGGTTATTTTGTACAGTTATGGTTTCTGATGTCGATTTTTGCTTTATATGGAGATGTTTCATGTATTCTTCATTAACTGATTGAAGCAGGATAAATGACAGGCAAGTCTGAAAGCTGAAGATATCTTAAATTCATGGCCTGACGTGGAAGTTGGGCGAATCTTACGTGAATATGGGGAAGAAAGTAATTGGTATCTGCTACAAAACAAAATCGTTAAGGCTCGTTCAACCGGTGGCCTTCATTCGACACGTGAACTTGCTGAGCTTATCAGGAACTCAACTTCTTGGACAAAAGGTAGCAATCTCTTTTCTTCTTTGATGTTTTACTGGATTTATAGTGTTAATTTCGTATCGTACTGTGCCACTGCCAGCTAAATGGTTGGAAACAGAGACGGAAGAAATTTGAAATTGCATGAGAAACTAGATAAATCAAGATGAAAAACTAAAGATGGAGAAAAACCATCAATAGACAAAGTGGCAGAAGTAAGAACCTTAATTCTGTAAAAATAATTTAAACGCGTTTATGCTAGTAAGAAACTGTTCTTTTCGTCTGAACAGAAAGAACTGAATGGAGCTGAACTTAATTTATTTTTAGTATAAAATACTACTACTAAGCAAATCTGAACTGAACGGGATGAATTTGAAGTGAACTGAAAATAATAAGATGAAGATAAAAGAGCCTAACTAGATTTTGAGAAATAGTTGAACAAAAATACAAAGAAAAGCTGAATCTTAGGAACGTGAAAATAAATCTGGTACCAAAAAGTATTGTTAACTACTCCTTCCGTTCTGTTTGGGTTAGCTACCATGTTTAAGGTGGATAAATCTAAAAAAATAAAAATAAAAAAGTTTGTTGAGAAAAAGTAGGAGACAAAATTGGACAATGTACCAGAGACGGTGAATTCCAAATTAATAACTGGAGGTGGCTGTCTATATACGAAAACTTCAACATTTTTAGAAACTGGTCCAAAGTGGACAATTGTTAAAATCTTAAAAAACAGGTGAGATCTTGATCACGATCAAATAATGTTGATACTCTTCATACTGTAAGTTGAAATTCAGGATGCTAATGACGGAAGTGATATTGTATTTAAATGATACAGGAGGTAGGCAAGGTTGGATTAAGACTGCGACACGAGTGTTTCAAGCACTGCGGATTGCTGTGAATGATGAACTCAATGTCCTAAAAGATTCTATTCATGCTTGTTTCGATACCCTTGCTTCTGGTGGGAGGCTTGCTGTCATTTCATTTCATAGCTTAGAAGACAGAATTGTGAAACAAGCATTCTTGAACATGGTAAGCTCTGGTGTAGAAGACCTGGAAGAGAGATGCGTAAAGAGTAATTCTTCAAAATCTGATACTAGTGAGAAGGAAGCATGGGTTAAACAGATAGTCCAAGGTGTAAATGGAACCATTCTCACTAAGAGACCCATCACACCATCTGAAATTGAGGAGAGATTAAATCCACGAAGTCGGAGTGCTAAACTGAGGGTGATCCAGAAGGTATGAAAGGAGATAGCTGGTGGCTGAAGTTCATTTTTTGGTTACTGTTGCCCATTGGTAATGTGAAATTTGAAGCTACCAGATGCTACTGATCGGTCCGTCAGGGGCAGGGCACCTTGCGTTTTCTCCAATAAGGCTGCTAAGAAATTAACTGGTTTGCATTTGCAGGGTTCATGTAGATCAGAAGCAGAAGCAAGATAGGGAAACTGACAGATGTAGACCAGGATTTGTTTTGGCTTTTGTTGTTTGAGTGAGATTATGCTCAATTTTTGTTATGAAAGATTGGGTTCTTGGTGTTATATGGCAGATTGATTGTCACAATATAATCTTTATGGTCCTTTTATATTAAGACCAAAATCCTTAAGGATATAAATATATTTGGAAACAGCAAAAAATTGAATGAATCACTTATGAAAACCGATCCGGGTACAACATTATAAATATAAAGAGTGAGAAATATTGTTACGTTACATATATATAATAATACTAAACCCAATCAAGATATAGAAACCGTAAAATTTGAACACCACCAATGCAACTCAAAAACACCATACACAAAACAGGAGTCACAGTCCACATCGTTAACCACCCAACAATCGAAAATGTCTCGAAGTCGAGCTAAACCAAATTCCAGCCAAATAACTTTTCACAAACCAAGGCCCAAAAATAAGTTCTTCATCCCAAACGAAACAAATTCATCAACACCATGAAGTTTCAAAATAACACTATGTAAAATATAAAATAGTATTTGTCAAACTAACACTCTCCCAAAATTAATTGTCAAAGTAGCATTTTCTTGCCATGTAGATTCTAGAGCAATACCACGTGGCCATCATAAATATAATGGCACTTTACTAACTAATTACTGAAGTAGTATATTTCCATCTAATTTACTAGTTAATTAACTCGTCGAGTACTCGACGGGGCATAAAAAATTTGTACGCACACTTGTTACTATATAAATTTGATTGTGTCGAACTACAAATAAAGAAAGATATCGTTCATATGTATATTGTTACACAATTGTTTATCTCTCTACTTGGTCTATGTTTGCATTACCACACACCAACTCTTAACTGAAACATCTTATAGTATCCAAAAACTGAACAGGATGTATTTTTTCATTGAATTAGAATGTCATATGGCAATATAATATCACCCCATTATCATTTTCATTGGCATTGATACTATTGTCAACATCCAATAACCATCGGGACTATGCTATTTCGATATGAATGTATTTCCTTTGCCCTATGAGCATGGTCATATAATACTCCACCTTTACCATCGGAAAATGTTGAATTTACAAAAATACTTAATACGATGTATTTTTTCATCTTCAAACTTAACATGTACATGCATAATATTCATATGTGTCATAATTAAGATTCAGTATAATGTCATCCATATGAATGTCTTTCATTTTCCCCGTGACCATGAACTTGTCATGGATCATATATTACCTTCGCTCTATTTTCCTCAAATTAAATGGGTTCCAATATTGGAGTTCAATAGTCATTCAACAAAACCCCTAGTATGTTGAACTTCAAAATAGGATAAGCAGGAATACACTGATTATAGATAGAGAGCCTACTCGGTAGTCCGATCTATTGTGATTGTTATTGTATATTATCACATGAGTACACCAATCAAACACATCCACTATTTCATCATAATTAAGACGGAGTATAATGTCATCCACATGAATGTATTTCATTTGCCCCGTGATCATGAACTTGTCATAGATTCTATATCACGTTCACCCTAATTTCCTCAAATGCGTTCCAATATTGGATTTCAACTCTGATTCAGCAAAACCCTTAATCTCTTGAATTTCAAAATAGAATAAAGCCAATATACACTTATATGGATAGATAGTCTACATGGTAGTCCCATCAAATGCAATCATTATTTTAATTATTATGGAACACAATCAAACCCATCCATTATTATAAATTATTTCGGCATAATTAAGACTGAGTATAATGTCATCCACATGAATGTCTTTCATTTTCCACGTGACCATGAACTTATCATGGATCATATATCACGTTCGCTCTATCTTCCTCAAATTGAATGGGTTCCAATATTGGAGTTCAATAGTCATTCAACAAAACCCCTAATATGTTGAACTACAAAATAGGATAAGCAAGAATACACTTATTATAGATAGAGAGCCTATATGGTAGTACCATCTATTGTGATTGTTATTGTAAATTATCACATGAGTACACCAATCGAACATGCACATCCATTGTTTTAAAGACTCAGTATAATATCATCCACATGAATGTCTTTCAATTGCCAGTGAGCAAGAACTTGCCATAGATCCCATATCACGTTCACCCTATTTTTTCTCAAATGCATTCCAATATTGAATTTCAATTCTCATTCAGCAAAACACTTAATCTCTTGAATTTCAAAATAGGATAAAGCCAGTTTACACTTATTATGGATAGATAGCCTACATGTAGTCTCATCAAATGCAATTATTATTTTTATTATTATGGAACATAATCAAACCCATCCACTATTATAAATTATTTCGGCATAATTAAGACTGAGTATAATGTCATCCACATGAATGTCTTTCATTTTCCCTGTGACCATGAACTTGCCATAGATCCTATATCACATTCACTCTATTTTGTTTCAAATGCGTTCAAATATTGAGTTAATAGTCATTCAACAAAACTCCTACAACATATTTGGATTTGGACTATAGAGGCCTCTCGGCGTCTATAATTGACCTCACATTTGGGTTTCAATTATAGAGGCTCATAATACTATTCACATTTTGAGAGACCTCTCGTATTTTTCCTCTCATTTTCCCTCTCTCTAGGTTTCATCTTTCTCTCTTTATTTCCAACTTTCTCTCTTCCAATCAATAATCAACATCTCATACTTTCACTCATAATATTCGAACAAAATCTATTTTTGGTACTCTAGAGAGCGTCCGTGTCCAATTTATGTACTTTATTGTGAAACGTTGCCAATTTTAATACTTTTTCAATTTAACGACAAAAATTAAATAATTCAAGCATGGTAATCACACATCCGACATATCGAAAATAGAGAATAAATTAAGAATAAATTAAAAAATGCAAAACAAAAATGAAAAATGGGCGGGTGCTATGTACACTTTTTAGTACTTTGGAGTACCAAACTGGGATTTTAATGCATTGTATAAGACATGACAATTTTTCCTTTTGTCTTGATAATTTTGGCCCGACAGGTTAGTGGCTGTCACACGCTTGTATTGTTCATATTTTTTCTGTTGAATTAGAAAGTATCTAAATAGAACAGGGCGCACTCTGGAGTACCTAAATTGGACAGAGGCACTCCGTAGTACCTGAAATGAGTTTTACCACATACAAAGCAAATGATAAACTTATACAGGAACGGTGATAGTATTAAATAATAAATAAATAACTATTTTCTAAAATAATTTTTATTGATAATAAGTTTATATAGCAGTACCATCATTGAATCGAATGTTATTGTAATTCTAATTTATTTCGGAATATACATATCAAACAAATCTTTTATTCTAAATTACCTAAAGGGTAAATAAATATCAAATAAAATACATAATGATAGTTTCTTTCATTTTCATTAGTAGACATTTTTCAAAATAGTATCACCAAATATGAGTATTATTATAATTTATTGTGTAATACACATGTCAAATATATCAATTATTCTAAATTATTATTGAATAAATTCATGAATAGTGACATAAGTACAAAGTAATTAAAATATTATACCGTCTTTTTCTAGTCATTTTTTATTTTTAATATATACATGAAATGGTCGGCAGAGGAATCAAAATATTGATTATAAGATAGAAATTCTAATTTTAATTGAATTTGGGGAGATTATATTTCACCACGTATATTTTCAGTTAGATTAATTATTTTTTGACATATGCTTAGTTGAATTTTAATTTTATTCTATTTTTAGTCAATGTTTTCAAGTGAATTTTAAAATAAATTTATTCCAATTAAATGAGAAATTGACACGTCAGCATGAACTTGAATTGAGCATTCTGATTGGTTGATATTTTTAGAATGTGAACTCTGCTTTTATATATTATATAGATTCAAGTTCCATCCTAATTTTATTAATCATTTTATGTTAATAACTTAACTGTTGGTCTAAGACTAGAGGGGGGTGAATAGTCTTTTCAAACTTTTATCGTTTAAAAACTTTCTCAGCAAGGACTTATTACTTTTCAGTAATAAGTTTGCTGATACTTAACTTTCTCAGCAAGCGCAAGTTACTTTTCAGTAACGAGTTTTGCTGATACTTAAAATCAGAGAGCGGAAGTCTTTGATACAATAAGTGTTTTGTCAGTAAGTGATAGTTTCAGCAAGTGAACAGAGTGACTGTGTACAGATAGATATGCTTTGCTGAAAACTAAATGCAGTAAGTAAATCACACAAACGCTTTTATAGTGGTATCTGAGAGTGGCGTAATCTCTCAACTAATCCACTTTGTCCTTTCTAGGACTGAATCCACTAAGACAAGTTTGAGGTTCCTTACAACACCTATCTAGAGCGATTCAAACAGAAACCAAAGCACATTTGCTTTGTTTCCAACCTAAATAGAGAACGAAACCTTGTTCTCCACCAAACTTGTTACTTTTAATCAGCAAAACTATGCTCGATTAAGTTCCCCCTGAATATCACGCCTGAAAGGGTGTATTTTCAGTTAGAGAGTTTTGTGGTGAGATGACTTAATTATAACTTATTCAGTTACAACAAGTAATCTAAGAAACACAACTTGGAATACTTTGCAGTAAACAAGTTTGATTGTTTCTGGTGTCAAGACTTGTTCTTGTTCGAAAGAAAGAACACTTAACTAATTTCTTAGCCGAGTTTGTTCTACTTCTTCACAAGTAACTTTTTCAAGCTTTAAGTCTTGGAACGAATCAATGGCAGTAAGAGTGTTTGAAGGTTTGTGAGTTTTAAGCAGAAGTGAGAGTTTGATCACGTTGTTGACACACTTCAACTCTTTGCCGGATGACCTCTATTTATAGTGCAAGTAAGGAGCCGTTTGAATTTCAAATCCTAAGGCTTTTGTTCCTTAACATGTCACTATCTTGCTTTTGTACTTTCAGCAGCGTCTTTGTTTGTCTTCTAGTCTTCATGTCCTTCGCGTGCAAGCTTTGCATTAAATGCACATTTGAATAGAATTCAAACAGTAACATTGGAGCGCAAATTTACGTACATTCAACAAGAGGTCACATATGTTCCATCAGCAAGTGGTCAGTCTCAGTTTCAGCAAGCACAACCTACTCTGTCTTTCAGATTTTCACTTATGCAATGCTGTTGCTGAATATTCCACTTTCTGAGCAACACGTGCCTTTGTAGATACCAGTCTTCAGCAATCTTCTAGTCTTCAGATCTTCAAATTCTTAAAGTCTTCAGATCTTCAAAAGTCTTCAAGATTCTGAGCGGTTTCTATTTGCTTCAATAATTTGTTTGTAATAAACAAAGTATATCTTCAGCAAATGCTTCAATAGGTTATTTTCTTTTCAGAAAATAAGATACATCATAAGCTAAGCATCAATAAGTTATTTTCTTTTCAGAAAATAAAATACATCATACGCAAAAGAAATAACTTATCTAGCACCTAACTAAGTCATCAGCAAATGTTCCTCTTTTACAATGTCCTTAAAATTCTAAATTCCTATGGACCTTAAGAGTACTAATTACTGGACTTTCCTTAATTTAGCATGGTTAATTGCTCATCAAAATTACAAGTTTCCTAACAAATTTCCCCCTTTTTGATGTTAGCAATCCATGGCTAAATTAATTGTTACCCTTTTAGAGGTTTCTGATGTTGAATAAATCAGTTGATTAATGCAAGCATACTTGAATAATTAAACAGTAAGCATAAGTAAATTGCATAATCAAAAACCAATAAGAGTCAAAAGTTTCATTGCTGATAGTTATCATTCAGAAGTTTACATGAAAAAGCATAGATAACATAAACAGAATCAGCAAACAAAAACTTTAACAAAAACTATTGTAGGGACTTAAGCTCTTTCAGAGGATTTTCTCAAAATCTCTCTTATACTCTTCTCAGCAAATGCAGTGAATTCAACACAATCCTTTTCGTAGTTTTCCAGAAGCCTACGGACTTGTAGTTGAAGAATTCTTGCGTTTTTGCAGGCAGTATGATGATGCTTTTCAGCATTCATTTCCATGTAATTAATTACCCACAAATGCATGCCCCAGTTGCTGGCATGGAGAAGCTGTGTATCTGAAATGCTTTTCGGATGAATCTTTCTTAGCCAGAGAAGATCTTCTTCTTGATCCTTAGCAGTGAGATAGAAGTACTCATAAGGAATCAATCCAAGTTTCTTCTTAGGTTTCTTTGTTACCGGGTCGGCGTAGTAAGCTATGCCAGGTGGTTTGATCAGATTTGGTTCTTGCTTGTATGTCTTACCAATGGCAACTCTTCTTACATAGACCTCAAGATTCAACCATTTCCCAGCAACATTTCTTGGGAAAGATTCTTCCCTTTGATTTCTTTGGACTTTGAGTTCAGTCCATTTGAACATTTGGTTCAAAATGGTTGTAGGAAAGAACTCATTTACCAGCAAGTCTTCCAGCTTTAAAATCCAGCAACCATGAATGTTTCTGATTACATTCTGAGTGGTTTCCTCATTGCTGGTCTTTGTATATTCGATGCCGGAGCCAATAGCAATGCTGGCCAGTCTTTTCTCTTCCTGTCTTTGCCTTCTTCTTCTTGTTTTAGCATTGTCTTGATCTCTTGCTGAAGAGTCAGGCGAGAAATGCTTTGAATGGCAAGACGGAGTCACGGCTGTTAAGGGTCTAGCTCTTATGGCTTGAGCTATTGTTTGATTGTCATCATCTTCTTCATCATCTTCATTCAGATTGTGATGACTTTCAGTATGACAGAAATCTTGAGTTTCAGCAGCGGTTTTTCTCTTTTTGGTACTTGCTGAATTCAACTCAGATTCTGCTTGTCTTTTAGAACTTTGCTCTTTTTCAGCAAGAGGTTCTATTGGAAGTGGCACATCAACAGCAGGAGCAGGAGGGGTTTGATTTCTTTTTCTAGTATTCTTCTTTTCCTCCTTAGACATGGATTGCAACATCGGAGTGATGTGCAGAGAATAAAACTCATTGCAATTTTCAGCAAGAGTGTTTAAACTGTTATACTTCATGATGATTTGTTGTTGGTCAGAGTTCATTGTTGACAACTCTCTTTGAATATTCATCATGTTCTCTTCATGTCTTTTCTCTGTTGTGGCCTTCTCATCCATAATATTCTGAGCCTTGACGAGAGCATTCTTTGCAAGCTTGAGCGCTTGACTTACATCTTCTTCATAGCTCTTGTGATAAAGACTGATGTCTTTCTGAGCTATTGTCAAAGTTGTAGTGCGTCTCAGCACTGTAGCCAATATCTTTCCAATGTCAAGTGGGCTCTCAGCAAGCAATGCCTCATCTTCAGCTTTGCAGGCATCATGGACTTGCTTTAGTGCTAGAATTCTGGGAGTAAACTCCTCAACTCTTGGGAACGGCACTAAATGCGGTGTCAAGGAATGAACCTTAAGTTCAGAAGCAAACTGATCATCTTGTAAAAGCAGCTCGACTCTTAAAGAATCACCTTTATCAGTGATGTAATCAGGAGGAGGAATCTGAACAACTTTGGGGTCTCGCTTGGATTTTTCATCTTCATTTTCTGACAAGTCGTCATCATCCTCAGATTCATCAAGTTGAGCAACTTTTGAGCCTTTGTCAGTAGCTTCACTTCCTTTTTGTTGAGTGGTTGCTGATGGCAACGCTTCAGACTCAACAACTGGAGTTTCACCAGTAGTTAGTTTTAATTGAGTAGTTGCTGAAGGCAACATTTGAGACTCAATAACTGGAGTTTCGCCAGTAGTTAGTTTTATCAATTGAGTTTGTGGCTCAATTACTGGAGTTTCGCCAGTAGTAAATGGAAGGGATGGAACTTCCTTTTGTCTTGGTCTTGAAGATTCACCAATTTCTACATCCTGCGTATGTCTTGCATGGATCACGAGACTGTTTTGTAGAGCGCGTTGGTAATCTTCATCTTCTTCATCCTCATCTTCAAGGTTTTCTTCAGTAACCTTGGCATCAGAAACTGGACTTTTGCCATTTTTCAAGGCAGCCCTTTTTCTGGCGTATTCTTCTTCAGTATCAGCACCTTGCACATGTGCTTGATTTTCAACATCAGCAGGAGGAGGTTGAGATTCTTGCTGAGATTGTTGTTGTTCAGCTTGTTGATTGTCAGATGGAGTATTTTCAACAATTGTTAACTTTAATCCACCAGCATCAGGACTTGGACCTTGATTGTCATCATCGTCGTCTTTCTTGTCCTTTGAATCTTTCCCTTCATCATCACTAGGATCAGTGGGAATGTTCTCATCTTCTTCTTCTTCTTCATCATCTGTCAGAATGACTAGCTCAACGTGCTTATACAAAGCCACACTTGTCACTTCCTCTTCCTCAGTTAACTTGTGGGGATCAGCCACCACAGGTACAAAAAGACCTTTGCGCATCACAGCTTGTTCAGCTGGAGAGGCACTCTTAAATTTGGCCTTCATATTCTCTCTGATTTGAGCAATCAGATTGGAGCTCATTTGCTGAGAATATGTCATTTCTTCAGGAAGGATGGAGTGGACAAATGTCTCGAGCTTTAACAGAGAACATCTATTTTTCTCGTTTGAGAGATGAAGGTGAAGATCTGAGAAATCCATTCTCCTGTACCTTTGCCAGTTGCTGACGGACTTACCAACTCTTGACAAAGTTGTCCTTTTGAAGTTCAAGTAAAGTTCTTCAGAACTTACTTGCTGATCTTCAGTGATGAGTACCACTTCAGTGATCTCCTTTTGAGCCTGAAAAAGAATATTATTTAGATCAGGATTGGTTTGGAGAATTGTTTTAGAGTTTATATCTGAAACATGATTTACCTGCTGAGAGTCAGCAAGCTCATGTAGTACAATTTCCATTCCATGAGGAGCTTGAGTAGCATCCTCCATTTGTTCATCCTGAAATAAATTATAGTTAGACACAAGTACTAAGCTGTCAAACTTAATTTTTATACCAAAATTATTAACTACCTGCTGAGCAGGGAGTGTTGGTTCTGGTGCAGAGGCTTCAGCAACCATCTGACTTGCATCTTGAGAAGTCTGTAGAGAAAGAATAATTTTAGCAAAAGAACAATTTTCAGAATTTGAAGTTTTACTTTCTCAGAATCTGAGTAGAGGTTTCCAACACCCAATGCTGCCATTTCACTAACAAGAGTTGTGAATCTGAAGTCCAAGTCTTCCAGTGACTCGTTTGTACCTTTCTTAAAGTTTTGAAACTTTAATTTAAGTACTTCAAGTTTGTTTTCCTTGGTCTTGTCAGATCCAACACTAAGATCTTGAACCATTTTCCAAGCTTCCTTTGCGGTCTTAGCACCCCACAGTTTGCACTGTATGGTATCCGGAGTTGATCGAATGATGATATTTCTAGCTTGGCCATCAAGACGGAATCTCTTAGCTTCGTCAGAAGTCCATTCCTCTCTTGGTTTTGGCACAACCGTATCTGATGGTTCGCCTTGGATGGTTTCCTTTCCAGCTTCAGTGGTCCTATGAGGGAAACTCCTTTCAACCTTGGTGATCTTGATAAGTCCATCATTAATGACGGTGACCATCTCATCACTAATGGCCTCAAGATGTAGCATCATGTTGTTTCGCCATTTCTCGTAATTTTCCAGCTTCAGCAAGGGAGCATCTCCTAAAGACATCCTGTCAGCAAAGCACTACCAAACTGATCAAGTGAGAGTGATTTACGGAAAGCACCTAAGGGGATCTAGGTTCAGTGCAGAAGGTTAAAGAACCTCCCGCTCTGATACCACTTGTTGGCCCCTTTAAACAACAAGAAAAGACTAGAGGGGGGGGGGTGAATAGTCTTTTCAAACTTTCGTCGTTTAAAACTTTCTCAGCAAGTACTTATTACTTTTCAGTAATGAGTTTGCTGATACTTAACTTTCTCAGCAAGCGTAAGTTACTTTACAGTAGCTTGGTTTGATGATACTTAGCGGAAGTCTTTGATACAATAAGTGCTCTTTCAGTAAGTAAAGGTTTCAGCAAGTGAAGTGAGTAACTGTGTACAGACAGATATGATTTGCAGAAAGCTAAATACAGTAAGTAAATCACACAAACACTTTTATAGTGGTATCTGAGAGTGGCGTGATCTCTCAACTAATCCACTTCGTCCTTTCTAGGACTGAATCCACTAAGATATGATTGAGGTTCCTTACAATCTCCTATCTAAAGCGATTCAACAGAAACCAAATCACACTTGCTTTGTCTCCAACCTAAACTAGAGAACTCAACCTTGTTCTCCACCAAACTTGTTACTTTTAATCAGCAAAACTATGCTCGATTAAGTTCCCCCTGAATATCACGCCTGAAAGGGTGTATTTTCAGTTAGAGAGTTTTGGGGTGAGATGACTTAATTATAACTTGTTCAGTTACAACAAGTAATCTAAGAAACACAACTTGGAATACTTTGCAGTAAACAAGTTTGATTGTTTCTGGTGTCAAGACTTGTTCTTGTTCGAAAGAAAGAACACTTAACTAATTTCTTAGCCGAGTTTGTTCTACTTCTTCACAAGTAGCTTTTTCAAGCTTTAAGTCTTGGAACGAATCAATGGCAGTAAGAGTGTTTGAAGATTTGTGAGTTTTAAGCACAACTGAGAGTTTGATCACGTTGTTGACACACTTCAACTCTTTGCCGGATGACCTCTATTTATAGTGCAAGTAAGGATCCGTTTGAATTTCAAATCCTAAGGCTTTTGTTCCTTAACATGTCACTATCTTGCTTTTGTACTTTCAGCAGCGTCTTTGTTTGTCTTCTAGTCTTCATGTCCTTCGCGTGCAAGCTTTGCATTAAATGCACATTTGAATAGAATTCAAACAGTAACATTGGAGCGCAAATTTACGTACATTCAGCAAGAGGTCACATATGTTCCATCAGCAAGTGGTCAGTCTCAGTTTCAGCAAGCACAACCTACTCTGTCTTTCAGATTTTCACTTATGCAATGTTGTTGCTGAATATTCCACTTTCTGAGCAACACGTGCCTTTGTAGATACCAGTCTTCAGCAATCTTCTAGTCTTCAGATCTTCAAATTCTTCAAGTCTTCAGATCTTCAAAAGTCTTCAAGATTCTGAGCGGTTTCTATTTGCTTCAATAATTTGTTTGTAATAAACAAAGTATATCTTCAGCAAATGCTTCAATAGGTTATTTTCTTTTCAGAAAATAAGATACATCATAAGCTAAGCATCAATAAGTTATTTTCTTTTCAGAAAATAAAATACATCATACGCAAAAGAAATAACTTATCTAGCACCTAACTAAGTCATCAGCAAACGTTCCTCTTTTACAATGTCCTTAAAATTCTAAAATCCTATGGACCTTAAGAGTACTAATTACTGGACTTTCCTTAATTTAGCATGGTTAATTGCTCATCAAAATTACAAGTTTCCTAACAGTACTAGTTACTGGACTTATGGTTAATTGCTCATCAAAATTACAAGTTTCCTAACAAATTTCCCCCTTTTTGATGTTAGCAATCCATGGCTAAATTAATTGTTACCCTTTTAGAGGTTTCTGATGTTGAATAATCAGTTGATTAATGCAAGCATACTTGAATAATTAAATAGTAAGCATAAGTAGATTGCATAGTCAAAAACCAATAAGAGTCAAAAGCTTCATTGTTGATAGTTATCTTTCAATAAGTTTACAAGAAAGTTCAGAGATAACTACACAAAATCAGCAAACCAAAACTAAACAAAGCTATTACAGGGACTTAAGCTCTTTCAGAGGATTTTCTCAGAATCTCTCTTACACTCTTCTCAGCAAGTGCAGTAAATTCAACACAGTCCTTTGCATAATCTTCAAGTAGCTTACGGACTTGGAGTTGAAGAATCCTTGCATTCTTGCAGGCGGTATGATGATGTTTTTCACCATTCATTTCCTTGTAGTGAACCACCCACAAGTGCATGCCCCAATTGTTGGCATGGAGAAGTTGTGTATCTGAAATGCTTTTAGCATTAATCTTCCTTAACCAGAGAAGATCTTCTTCTTGATCCTTAGAAGTGAGATAGAAATACTCATAAGGAATCAATCCAAGTTTCTTCTTTGATTTCTTGGTTATAGGGTCAGAGTAATAGGCAACACCAATTGGTTTTATCAAATCAGGTTCTTCTTTCATGGTCTTACCAATTGAAGTTCTTCTTACTAAGACTTCCAGATTCAGCCATCTCCCAGCTATGTTTCTTGGTAGGGAAGGAGGATCCCTTTCTTTTCTTTTCACCTTGAGATCAATCCAAGTGTACATTTGATTCAGTACAGCTGTTGGAAAGAAATCATTCACCAGCAAGTCTTCCAGCTTTAAGATCCAGCAACCATGAACATTTCTGATCACATTCTGAGTGGTTTTCTCATTGTTGGTCTTTGTGTATTCAATGCCGGAGCCAATGGAAATGCTGGCAAGCCTCTTTTCTTCCTGTCGGCCTTCTTCTTCTTGACTTTGCATTTTCTTGATCTCTTGCTGAAGATCTTGAGTCAGAAGAGAAATGCTTTGAATGGCCAGACGGAGTTAAGGCTGTTATTGGTTTAGCTCTTATGGCTTGAGCTATAGTCTGATTGTCATCATCATCATCATCATCTTCATTTAGATCTTGATGACTTTCAGTGTGACAGTATTCATGAGTTTCAGCAGAAGTTTTTCTCTTTTTCGGACTTGCTGAATTCAACTCAGAATTTGCTTGTCTTTTAGAACTTTGCTCTCTTTTAGCAAGAGGTTCTATTGTCAGTGGCGCTTTAGTAGGGGTTTTCTTCCTTGAAGATCTCTTTTTCTTATCTTCCCCCTTAGACATGGATTGCATCATTGGAGTAATGTGCAGAGAAAAGAACTCATTGCAATTTTCAGCAAGAGTACTTAGGCTGTTGTATTTCATGATAATTGCTTGCTGATCAGAGGTCAGCTTTGACAATTCTTGTTTAATACTCACCAGATTCTCCTCATGTCTGCGCTCTGTTGCGACCTTATCTTCAATGAAAGTCTGAGCCTTTACTAATGCAGACTTTGCTAACCGGAGTGCTTGACTGACATCTTCTTCATAGCTTTTGTGGTAAAGACTTATGTCTTTCTGAGCTATTGTAAGAGTAGTAGTGTGTTTCAGCACAGTAGCCAGTACTTTTCTGATGTCAAGCGGACTCTCAGCAAGTAGTGCATCATCTTCTGCTTTGCAGGCTTTGTGGACTTCCATTAGTGCTAAAATTCTTGTAGTGAAATCCTCCACATTTGGGAACGACACTAAGTTTGGGGTCAAGGAATGAACTTTGAGCTCAGAAGCGAATTGGTCATCTCTTGTCAGCAAATGGCTTCTCAAGTCATCTCCTACATCATGTTCATAATCAGGAGGAGGAATTTCAACCACTTTGGGTTCACTTTTCTTGGAGTGATCATCCTCATTTGCTGAAAGATCGTCTTCATCGTCAGATTCATCAAGGCCAGCAACCTTGGTTCCTAAATCTGCAGCTTCATTCCTTTCTGGTTGGGTGGTTGTTGATGGCAACGCTTCAGACTCAACGACTGGAGTTTCACCAGTAGTAAGCTTTAATTGAGTAGTTGCTGAGGGCAACGTTTGAGACTCAATGACTGGAGTTTCACCAGTAGTAGATGGAAGGGAGGGGACTTCCTGAGGTTTTACTTCTGAAGATTGAGCAATATCCAAATTCTGCGTATGCCTTGCATGAATTTGGAGACTGTTTTGAAGTGCTCTTTGGTAATCTTCATCCATTTCTTCATCATCATCAAGGTTTGGATCAGTAACCTTGGCATCGAGTAAAGATAACTCGGCATAAAAAAGCTTGCTTTTGCCATGTTTCAATGCAACTCGCTTTCTGGCGTATTCTTCTTCAGTATTAGCGCCTTGTACAGGTGCTTGAGTACTTGTCTCAGTAGGAGCAGGTTGGGATTCTTGCTGACTTTGTGTTTGATCAGCTTGCTGATTGTCTTGATTCTCAGTCTCAGCAACTGTCAGTTTGAGTCCACCAGCATCAGGACTAGGACCTTGATTGTCATCATCGTCGTCCTTTTTATCCTTAGAATCTTTGCCTTCATCATCACTGGGATCAGTAGGAATGTTCTCATCTTCTTCCTCCTCCTCATCATCCGTCAGTATAACCAACTCGAGATGCTTGTATAAAGCAACACTCGTAACTTCCTCTTCTTCATTGATTGTGTGGGGATCAGCCACCACGGGTACAAAAGAACCCTTGAGCATCACAGCTTGTTCAGTTGGAGAGGCACTCTTAAATTTTGCCTTCATATTCTCTCTGATTAAAGGAACCAGATTCGAGCTCATTAGCTGAGAATATGACATTTGTTCTGGAAGTATAGAGTGGACAAAGGTCTCGAGTTTCAGCAGAGAGACTCTCTTTTTCTCGTTGGATAGATGAAGATGAAGGTCAGAAAAGTCCATCCTTCTGTACCTTTGCCAGTTGCTGACAGACTTAGCAACTCTTGACAAGGTAGTTCTCTTGAAGTCTAAGTAAAGTTCTTCAGAACTCACTTTCGGATCTTCAGTGATGTGAACCACTTCAATGGTCTCCTACTCAGATGTTTCAGTTCGCTAAGTTTGAAAAGTCCAAAGAGCTAGGACTAGCCCAAGGAGGTCGCGGAGAAAATGGAAAGAAGGCATTTCGAAAAACATGGTCAAGTTTTTGAGCCTGAAAAAGAATAAAATTATGTTCAGGAAAGGTTTGGAAAATAGTCTTAGAGTCCAAAGCTGAAACATGATTTACCTGCTGAGATTCAGCAAGCTCATGTTACACACTTGTTTGTGCTGGTACTATTTCCATTCCTTGAGGAGCTTGAGAAGCATCCTTGACTTGTTCATCCTGAAATAATTGTAAGTTAGATACAAGCACTAAGTTTTCAAACTTAGTTGTATTACCAAAAACTTTAACTACCTGCTGAGCAGGAGGTGTTGATTCTGGTGTAGAGGCTTCAGCAACCTTCTGACTTGTATCTTGATAAGTCTGTAGAGAAATTATTATATTAGCAAAAGATTGAGTTTCAGATAGTGAAGATTTGCTTATGGTTGAGTTAACTACCTGCTGAAGAAGCACAGGTGGTGACTCAGTCCTTTCAGCAATAACAGCTTCTTCAATATCTGGGACTGTTTCTTCAGCAGACTTCTTTTCTTGCTCTGTTTGAGAAAGCTGTGCGGGTTCAACAATCTCCCTTGTCTCTGAAATGACTAGTTGAGCAGAGGCATCTTGACCCTTGAGTTCACTGCTTGTCATGAAAACATCGATTGATTTGTTGGAAATGTCTTCAACATCCAACTCCATTTGATGACTTACTTCTTTCAGCACCAGCTAAACTTTGTCAATGGATGTTTTTGGTGAACTGGGTCCAGTATTCTCAGCATCACGAGATGCGTCGTCGAATAGTGTCTCTTGTGGTGTTTCAGCAACCTCTAGGACTTGAACCATTGCAGTCTCAGCAATTGGTTCTTCAGCAACTTGATGAGTTGCTTGTTCAGCAACTATCTTTTCAGCAACGGCAGCTTCAGCAAGTGCCGCGGTTCTTATATCAGCAGCAATATCAATCACTGGTTCCAGAGTCTGATCATCAAGATTATCTACAATGTAGATATCTGGGATTGAGGCAGAAATTTCATTTCCACTGCCATGTGGTCTATTCTCAATAGATGTATCAACATTAAGTTGATTGTTGAAGGCTTCCACAAACACTTCAACATTGCTGACATAGGTCTCAGTAACCACTTTGTCAACATCTACTGGAGCTTGTTTTTCAGCAACTGCTTGAGAGTCGCCCGAAAGATCATGTACAATTGGTACTGACTTGCGAGCCAGTGTTTTCTTTCTTGGGTTACTTGTCCTTTTTCTTTTGGGGACGGGGTTAGCTGATGACGCTGCAGTTTGAGTGTCATCATCAGCTTTCCTCTTTTACTTCTTTGATTTTTCCAGTTTCTCTCCAGCAGTGGCGTCAGTAGTTGCTTTTTCAGCAACGGGTGTTGTACCCTTATCATGATCACCATCTACAGCAGTTTCATCATGATCACCATCTACAGCAGTTTCATCAACAACTTTTTCAGCTGTTGGAACATTCTCTTGCTGAGTGGTGGTGGCAACATCTGCAACTGTTGTATATCTTTCTTGCTGACTTGTGCTGACAACATTTGCAGCTGTTTATTTCAGCATCCTTCTCTTCTGTCTCTTCCTTCAGCAAGACATACTTTTCAGTAGTCTGCTTGGTCAGAGTCTGAGCATTCTGTAGTTTCTCTTGATGTATGCTCAGAGTTTTCTCAAATCTTTCGATTTCTTGATGAACCGAGATTTGTCGGGTCCCGATTCAAGCAAATAAATTTGTTATTTAGCCAAAGGCAATTCACAACTACAACGAAAACCATAGTGTAGCAGTAGAATGACCTCGAGTGTCGTTCTCTAAGGACTATAACTAGCTTTATCTATTTAACTAAAGAATATAAAAACAGCAGACGGTAAAGCAAAGGTTTTTCTAACAGATAATGGAGATTGGTGATAGTATGATCCTTCAAAGCATAACGGGTTAATAATCATGCGTAAATTCCTCGGTCTTGCATGGAGATCTTTGATCAATCGATTGTCCTGTTGTAATTATTAAGCACTACGAAGATACAGATACTGACAAGTCAATCACTATTGTCCAATTGTGTTCCGTAATTATTCAACACTACGAAGATATAGATATGCATAGGTCGACGAGGGTCCAATTGTGCATAATAATTAATCAACATACGAGGATTTAGGCTGAGCCTGATCAACGAAATAAAGCAATAACACGGAGTATAATGCGCGATATAACCATTAGCATGATTATCTTCCCTTCGCTAAGAATTCACATACTACCACCAACGATAAGTTTAGCTACTCATAGTTGTCATGCAATCAACAGAAATCATAGAAGAAAACATGTTGAAAGATATATAAAAATAAGTAGAATAAACCGTAAGATACAATGTTACCGAGGGTTGTCAGTCTCCGAAGAATCGCGATCTTACAAGCTCCAAACTTCTATGAAAAAGTATCTCCTAAGCTACGAACCCCCAGAACAGGCTCTGGGAAGTTCCTACCTAAAACTACAGAGAAAGGTGAGAGAATAGGCCTGGAAAAGTATGAATTTTGGAGAAAAATTGAGCAACTATATATAGGCTTCGAAATAGTGTGGGGCGATTCGCCCCACACACCGGGCGATTCGCCCCACGTCCCGGGCGGTTCGCCCGGGAGTAAATTTCGCGGAATTCCGCGTTTTCTACGCGTTTTTGGATTTCTTCCCCTTTTCGGACTCGGTTTCTGACTTCTAGTGGCCTTCTAACCTCCAGATTCGACCCCTAGACTCCAAATCCTATCCGGAAACCTTCAGATACTCCAAATAGGCTTCTGGAACACCAATTCCTTGTCAACTTCAATATAATTGCCCGGAAATCCTCGTTTTTCAACCAAAACCTGTAAACTAAAATCTAAAGGGAAACGTGACATTATTCTAATAAAATGCACTAAAATATAGCTAAATTAACATAGAGGATAGCTAAAATAGGTGAAAAAGACCCAAATGAAAGTGTAAAATACACATTCATCAAACTCCCCAAACCGAACCTTTGCTTGTCCTCAAGCAACTAAGCTAGACTCTAATGCAAAAAACAATGCAAGACATAAAATGGAGTCTCATGCCAAATAAAATGAACTAATCTACTGAATCTATCAAAAAGCATATGAACAAAAACCATATAAATCAAAGCATGAATATAGGTTGAAGAATACCTCGATTGACTTGTACATATCCACATAAGCACTTATGTCAAGACAAGATAGTCTCTCGTAACATTCTCTACCTGGACCTAGTCAGCGACGACGTAATGAAGCATGCTAAGATACGAATGGTTGTCCCGTGCCTATGAAACTGAGGACTTACTGCTGTTCACCAAGTTTAAGACTTTCCCTCAAAGAGGTCGAACCAGTACTGGCTCTCATCAAACGAATGAGGGTTCCCTATAAAAGATAACACTCCCCTATTCAACCCGTCTCTCAAGTAAAGTCTTAAGCTATTCACCACTTCCTGAATGGCAGGACGAGGGTGGTCTAGAACAGATGACAATCAAACAAAAAGATAAAAAATAGAAAATTACAACACGATTACGAACATTACAAGAATTGAAAAATGAGACACAACACTTTGCTAAACTGCTATTTGGCTTTCTTTTTTGGACCCTTCTTGCTTTTCTGGGGTCTTTTCTTTTTTTCTCTTTTTTTTCTTTCCAGTTTCTTTTTTTCTTTTTTTTCTTTTTTCCTGGAATTTTTCTTTCTTTTTTTTTTCGATTTTTTTAGCCAGCAGTAGCATAACAAAAAGAGAAACAAAATGA
Organism: Plantago ovata; assembly: GCA_028274465.1. Taxonomy (NCBI): domain Eukaryota; kingdom Viridiplantae; phylum Streptophyta; class Magnoliopsida; order Lamiales; family Plantaginaceae; genus Plantago; species Plantago ovata. The sequence goes on along the minus strand of CM051457.1, from coordinate 85,892,936 downwards.
CTCACACGACTTCCCCAAACCTATTCGAAAGAATAGGTTGGAGTAAAAACTTTACGGAAAAGGAAAAATAAACTCACGATACGGAAATGAAAAACGAAAACAAGTCTAATGATGGTGTAACCCCCTCCCCAAACCTATTCGGAAGAATAGGTCATAAACAAAGGATCACACAACCTCACACTACCTCCTTCCTAGGCATTTAGCAATCTCAAAGCATGGTGAAGACTTGTTGCCTCTTAGGTACATAATTACTCGGGAAAACAACCATAAGACCTTAACATGCATCATCCTATTATAAAGGCCTTCGTGAACCGCAGTAGAGAAAACACCACTAAGTGATGTCGAGACTACCAAGCTTAACTAAGTGCAATACATAAATGTGACAAGCCAAGCGAGAAAAACCTCAAACAAATTCATAGAGATGAAGTATACGATTAATGGCATAGTTAGTTGATCTACCCAATAAAAAAGTTCAAAAAATTCGGCAATAAACTCCATATAAAACATGCAAGACTATCCTAGGATGAATGTAGTGAATGAAAATGCAATCTAAAAAACTAAGAAAGCAGTAAACGTGCAAATGCAAATGCAAACAAAGAACAAGATACTAATCAACACAAAGCCAAACAATACTCATCACGGTTCACATCCCATCCCCCTTACGATTCTTAAGCTAGCCCTAGAAAAAGAGAATGAGTAATAAGAGGTGATACTAGATGTTACCGAATGATTTGGCCTCGGTTGACTGAGAGTGGACATGTGAAAGGACTAATCATCGGGATGGTAATCCCCATAAAAGTCCCTCCACATGTCAGACATGAGCTCATTGGACTGACGTAGAGCCTCCTGCTGCTGCTGGATGAGCTGCTGCTGCTCCCACCTTTGTTGCCTATCCTCTCGGCGATGCTCCTCGAATGTCTCCCAATCGCGGTTGTGTTGGGCAATGTGCCTGTCGAGGTCCTGTCGCATGGCCGCGTTGTTGGCATAAATGATAGTGTATATGTCCTAGAGACAGTCCTTACTAAGGGCATGGTGCCCTTATAGAGGACATATATGTACTATTACACAGGTCAACGTAATATAATATATGTTTGTTGCATTTTACTATTGAGTATCGCTTTCATATTTATATTACACCAGGCTGCAGCATGTCATATCTTTATTACTGTCTGTATTGATATTAAACATGTCCCCTCGGATAGATGACCGATCACACAGTTAGTGGGAGCTATGTGAGTTATCATCTATCCCAAACTCTCCCTAGTCGTGGTTCATCTCGGATGTGGGGGTCTGAATGGACCTGACAAGACTAGTATGCGTGGAGGTTATACTTGTTGGAGCAAGTGTGAGCCGATCCCACGGCCACCGAACGGATTGTTGGACAATCAAGGAACGTTCCCATAACTGCGCATAGTTGTTCGAAGAAGCTTTGTCGAACAATGGAAGTACCCACCGGACACTCCCATCGGTGTATACTCTACACCGACGTGTCTATGGGAACCGGTGAGTTGTCGAACTGATGCCATTCGTCCTTTGTACTTACAGGACTTTATCATCACATTTGTTTCCCCATATCCTTGGTGGACCCGTCGATGTCAGCTCTGAATAAGCAGCTGACCTAAGACACGATCCAGGATTATGGCTACATATAAATGGGGGTGATAAGTGATTCTGTGAAGGATTCATCTCTCAAGTGTAGCACAGGAGAGCACTGCTCATAGTCGTTCATAGTTGTGATGGTAAAACCGCTGGCCAGCGTATCAATATTATTATGATGGTCATAATAGATATTGGATTCACCATGCAACTCACTGAAGACGCCCGTGGATGTATTATTGGGATAGACACTTCATCGATCCTAGATACATTCGAGCAAGTCAGATGAAGGGACGTTACCATCGCCGCGTTGAGCGCAACAGGCTTCGCAACGAAAGGGTTAGCTTTGAGAAACCTCTCAAACGTCCTCACGTATTAATATTGCAAATGGAACCGTCTAGGAATTCCATGTTGCCTAGTCTAGGACTTGCTTAATACGATGAGGCGCTATGGGTCACACTATGTGGTGATTCAGTCTATCAGAATATCCTTGAAGATGGAATCGCAATTAATTTGGAATTAATTGTGATTGATGGATTATGATTGATTTGGAATTAATTATAATATTTGGTGTCTCAATTAATGATTTGGAATTATTAATTGAATTGGCTAATTAATTGTATTTTATGTAAATACAATTAAAGATTATATTTTGGAAATATAATGGAGGTTTGATTTGAAAGGATATGTTAATTTAGAATTAACATATGCACATGGGCAAAATCTACTTGGAGTTTGAATTGCCTCAGAACTATAAGTGGGTCCCAAAATCGGGACCCACCTACTGTCCCTGGGAGAGCGCGCGCGCGCAGTGATGGATGAGGGGAAGGAGTTCGACTCCTTCCTCTATTAGAAGTCCAAGGGATAAGTTAGATTTTCCTAATTGAGTTTTAATTTGATTGGGAATGAATCTAGACTTGATATTGGTTTCCTTGTGCGATAAGAATTAGATTCTTATTCCTTTACGAAGTCTAATTGCTTATGCTTTAGGCTTCTATAGACTACTATATATAGTAGACTATTAGAGAGTTTTTGATACACAGTTTCAGACATAGACTTTGACAGTCATTCTAACCAGTTTTCTTAGAGAAAATAAAAACTCTCCCCTCCTCTTTAGCCACCCGCGCGCGCGCCACCACCGGAGGAATTGCCGCCCCGTCTTCTCGGTCACACAAAGAATATCCTAGCATTCTTCCGATAGGCTGTTCATCCGTGGATACCAAGGTTGAGGTTCTAGGAGCTGGAAACTAACTTTTATTGTCTTGCAGATAATCAAAGTATTGCAGATATCTTCGACTTCGACGAAGGAGAAGATACACCGGATTATTACGAAGACTTGGAAGCTGCTTTGAAAGTAAGGTTAGTCTTCTAATTGACGTGTTTATATATATACGACATATGCATAATCAATTAACCTGTATGTTAAGAAAATTTTTGAAATTCCACTGCGTACCCTAGGGGTAACTCTGACCATATTTTCTTACAGTGGTATCAGAGCGAGGTTAATTGATTACGTATATACGTATATATATTGTATGATTTTGTAGATATGTGGATGCAATTGATTCTATGATTAATTCGATTTTCAAAAGTTTTGTTTTTTTATATAAATTTAGAATTTATTTTTTTAACAAAAAAAAAATACTTAAAATATATATATTGACCGGGCCGCCTGCGTGACGCAGGCGGCGGGCGCCGGCGCCCCGGGAGCCTGCGGACGCAGGCGCCCGGCGCCTGGGGCGCCGGGCGCCCGCGACACGGGCGCTAGGCGCCCGCGTGCCGCGGGCACCCGGGTGCCCCAGGCGCCGTACCCGCGGCACGGGCGCTAGGCGCCCGTCTGCCGCGGGCACGTCCCGCAGGCACCCGCGCCTGCGGCCGCGGTACCCGTGCGCCTGGGGCGCTCGGGCGCCTGCGGCACCGCAGGTGCCGTGTGCCCGCGGCACGGGCGCTAGGCGCCCGTGTGCCGCGGGCACCCGGGTACCTGCGGGACGCAGGTACCCGGGGGCCTGCGGACGCAGGCGCCGGGCGCCTGTTCCCGAGGCACCGGTGCCCGCGTGCCGCGGGCGCCGGTCGCCCGTGTTCGCGGCGCCGGGCGCCCGGGGCCGCGGGCACCGGGGGGACGGGACTAGGTCCCGCCCCACGTTTTCAAAAAAAAAAAAAAAAAAAAAATGATATATGTTTTCAGATTGGACCCAAAATCGAATTTTTGAAAGTTTTGAAGATTGAATTTTATATTTGGAATATAAATTTGATTTAATTGTGATTGTTTTTAAACTAGAGGGGTTAAATTTAATTAGTATAAAGTTAAAGGGCTTATTTGTAATTTATCAATTTATTGTTTATTGCAAATTAGTCCTTCTACTTTTGAATTTTAGATTTAACACCTCCGAGGTTTTTAAAATAACAATTAAGTCCTTCGGGTTTTCGAAAATTGCTACTTGGTCAATAGAATTTTCGATTAATCAATCTAGTCCAAATTTTCAATTATTTCATAGAGATTATAATTATGGGATTATAATTTTCATAATGAAATTATGAAGTCATTTGTCATCCACATAGGCTACTACTTGTTTCATATGCTCGATATGCTATGGTTTGACAATGCATGTTTAAATACCAAGTATTTTACATTCCGTTCGACCGCTATGCATGCGAGGGTAGGCGGCGCCCTCTTATATGTCGGACCGCATATTTTATGTATGGGTAGGCGGCACCCATTATGTGCTTGACCGCGTTTAGAACTAGAATGGATAGGCGGCATCCATTACGTGTAGACTGTTCATGCATGATGGGTAGGCGGCGCCCTTATTTGTTTGTAGATGACTGATAACAACCCTCAAGCTACAAGCCCCGACCAATATAAGTACAGAAATATATATATGTATGTATTTCTGAGATGCTTTCCGTAGGGTGCTTTAGTTCTGAACTTTCATTGCGTTTCCTTGTATTGGCGACCTCGTCTTACAAGACTCGCAGTAATCGTCAGATTAGAGTAAGCCTATGGTTATGACTTACTGCATATTGTATCTAGCGACCTCGATAGGTACAATATGTAGGGCATCGGGTTAAATTAGATTTAACAACCAAGAGTTGCGTGACGCAATTGGATAGTCTTACTAGTCCTACCGGTCATATTATGCTATGCGACCAGCCCCCGTTGGAGTATAGCATAGTATGGATTTGGATCTTGGCCACTAAGGTAACTTGTTGGACATTACCCGTATGTTTGTTGTGGGGGCAAGCATATGTGAAAATAGTGGGAGCTAAACAGCTAAAGGATCTTGTTGTTTAGTTATGTTGACTGTGTATTTAGAAATAATATTTCAATAGTTGATTTATTGTTTTCGTTCTATATTATTTCTCCTGGAAACCGAAATGGCGAGAATCTCGCTCCGTGCTGTCTTAGAGAAACAAATTTTGACTGGACCAAACTTCCTAGATTGGATCAGGAATATATGTTTGGTGCTGAGGTACGAAAGGATTGAGTACGTCTTGGACGAGGCTAATCCCGTGTGTCCCGAGAATCAGACTGTCGATTTAGTTGCTGATTTGGAATCAAGCCAACAAGGCAAAGTCTGATAAGCATCATGTGGATGCTAGATCCGCGCAGTGTATTATGCTGGCGGCAATGAGCAATGAGCTGCAGAGACAACATGATAGCATGTTGCCGTAAGAGATGCTAAAGCATCTTGAGTTGCTCTTTGAGACGACAGCTAGAAGTGTTGAATTTGATTTGATCAAAGAGATACACAGGTGCAAGCTCAATGAAGGAGGGAACATGTCTGAACATGTTCTCAAGATGAGAATAAGATCATGGTGATCTTTGTCCTTCAATCATTACCGAATTCGTATTCGCAGTTCATCGTTAACCACCATGAATGCGAAGGACGTAACACTGCCCGAACTCCATAATCTGCTGAAGACATATGATCAAACTCTTCCTAAGAAGGAAAATTCGATCATGTTTGTTGGGCAACCGTCTAACCCAAACCCGAGAAACAAAGGTGCTAAGGGTAAGGGAAAGTCGAGAGCCAAAGCTAACACTTCGAGTGATAGGCCTAAGCGTCTGAACCAGAAAAGGAAGTTCAAGAGGAGCGGAACGGTACACACAGATGAATGTCTTTTCTGTAAGCAGAAAGGGCATTGGAAGAATGATTGTCCTAAACTAAGGGCAGATCAAGCTAAGAAGCCGCCGGCTTCTAGCTCAGGTATGTTTGTTATTGAAATGAACATGACTACTTTTGACTCCAATAGTTGGGTATTAGATACAGCCTGTGGCTCGCACATTTATAATAATGTGCAAGGGGCCATTGAACACAGGCTAGTCAAGTAAGGTGAAATCAACTTGCATGTTGGGAACAACAATCCCGTTGAAGCCAAACGCGTTGGACGCTGCAAGATAGATTTACCATCAGGACAATGTTTAGAACTTGATAACGTTTATTTTGTTCCATCCATTGTCAGAAATATTATTTCCATTCCATTGTTGGACAATTTGGGTTTTTCCTAATACTTGTTATTTTTCATTAAATGACCAGTATTATGGAAAAGCTCGCTTAGAGAATGGTTTATATATTTTGCAAAGTAGTCTACCTTTATTTCAAATACATAACAAACAACCGTCTTCAAGTAGGAAGAATAATCCATCTTATCTATGGCATTGTCGGCTAGGCCATATCAATGAAACACGGATTCAAAGACTAAGGAAGTTGGACTACTTAGAACCATTTGATTTTGAATCATATGGTACATGTGAATCATGTGTTAAGGATAAGATGACGAACAAACCTTTTGTTGGACAAGGTGTTCGTGCCACTCGCTGCTTAGAGCTCATACATACCGATGTATGTGGACCTTTTAAAGTCCATGCGCGTGGGGGTTATCCTTACTTCGTTACCTTTACTGACGATTTCTCAAGGTATGGATATATTTATCTTATGACGAATAAATCCGAGACCTTTGGGGAATTCAAGGAGTTTAGGAATGAGGTCGAGAATGAATTGAACCTAAGGATAGTCACTCTTCGATTGGATCGAGGAGGTGAATACCTTAGTGAAGAATTTATTGACTACTTGAAGGAAAATGGAATTCAATCGCAATGGAGCACCACAGTTAAATGGTGTGTCTGAGAGAAGGAATCGAACCCTGTTAGACATGGTGAGATCAATGATTGGATTCTCGACTCTTCCAAAACATCTATGGGAATATGCACTACAAACTGCAATCTACATTCTGAACCGTGTACCATCTAAATCAGTGGAGAAAACTCCTTGTGAGTTATGGAAGGAAAAGAAGCCCTCACTGGGCTATCTTAGACCTTGTGGCTGTCTTGCGATAGTCAAACTGATGCTCACTGATAAGTTAGATGCCAAGGGTGTCAAAGTATATTTCATAGGCTATCCTCGTTAGACGAGAGGCTATGAATTCTATCATGCTGAAGATCACTAGGTGATAGTATCTAGAAACGTTAAGTTTTTAGAAGCAGAATACCTCGAAGAAGAGAGGTTAGATGACATGATAGAACTTGAAGAAATTCAAGACCTTGACACGCGCGAACATGAGTTCTCTAAATCTTCTGATTTGGACTCAAGTTCAGTGGGAGCTTTTGAAGCAGACAAGGGTAATGATATGACACTTGCTAGGCATGTCATAGTCAGTGGGAGTCCTGTGATTAGATCAACAGTTGAAACCACACCAATAGAACCCGTTGTCAATCAAACTGTGCAACGAGTTGCGCAAGAGCAGCCTCCCGCTAGGGAACAGGGTCGCGGGGCGCGATCAGCTGCATCAGTGCCCACTGATAATGTTCGTGTTACACGAAGCCAGAAAAGAAAAGCACCAGAACCAGTCGAGCTCCGTAGGTCGAAGAGGATCCTAAAAGGACCTCAGAAGCAAAGCCTTATGATAGAAGACATCAGTGAACTTGATGTCGGCTTATCAGATCGGGAAGATCCCGAGACCTACAAAGAGGCAATAATTGATATTGACTCAGACAAATGGCAAGAGGCCATGGAATTGAAAATGGACATGTACCTGAACCAAGTTTGGAACTTGGTAGACTTGCCCCAATGGGTTAGACCTATTGGGTGCAAATGGGTCTTTAAACGAAAGACAGATGCCGATGGCAAGGTACAAACGCACAAATCTAGGCTTGTGGCGAAAGGCTACACGCAAAGGTATGGCATCGATTACAATGAAACCTTTTCACCGGTAGCAAAATTGAAGTCCATTCGAATTCTACTTACGATAGCTGCCTACTATGATTATGAGATCGGGCAGATGGATGTAAAGACTGCCTTCCTCAATGGCAACCTTGAGGAAGAGGTCTATATGGTACAACCGGAAGGTTTTATTAGTAAAACCAGGCCAACTGTTGTATGCAAATTACAAAGATCCATCTATGGGCTAAAGCAAGCGTCTAGGAGCTGGAATATCCGCTTTGATGAAGCTGTCAAATCGTTTGACTTCATCAGAAGCAAGGAAGATCCCTGTGTCTATACTAGGCACAGCGACAAGGGAGTCGTTTTCATGATCATCTATGTTGATGACATTTTGATCATGGGAAACAATGTCTCTATGCTAGAAGAGACTAAAGTTTGGTTATCAAGTACCTTCTCAATGAAGGACTTGGGTAAACATCCTAGGGATCAAGATCTATAGAGATAGATCCAAGAGGATGTTAGGATTGACACAGTCCACCTACATCGACAAAATACTGAAGCGTTATAAGATGGACGACTCAAAAAGAGGCTTTCTCCCAGCTAGGCATGGGATTGTCTTATCAGTTAAGGATAGTCCTAAAACTGATGAAGAAAGAAAGGCAATGAGTCGTGTGCCCTATGCTTCGGCAGTAGGGTCTATAATGTATGCAATGAATTGCACAAGGCCCGATGTGGCATATGCGCTTAGTGTCACTTGTCGACACCAACAGAATCCAGGAGTACCTCACTGGACTGCTGTAAAGAACATTCTTAAGTACCTTTGACGGACTAAAGAGATGTTCTTGGTGTTTGGTGGAGAACCAGAATTAAAGATGTCTGGTTATGTCGACGCTGGATTTGAATCAGATCCTGATGACTTTGAGTCACAGACAGGATACATATTCAAATTGAACGGAGGAGCTATCTGTTGGAAGAGTTCTAAGCAAGCCACGATTGCTGACTCATCCACAGAAGCCGAGTACATTGCTGGATCAGAAGCTTCGAAAGAAGCTGTCTGGATTTCAGAGTTCTTGAAGGAATTGAGGGTTGTTCCTGCTCCTAGTCCAATAACGATTTATTGGGACAATACGGGCGCCGTCGCTCAAGCTAAGGAGCCTAGATCTACAAACAAGAACGTACATGTACTTACAAAGTATCACGTTATACGTGAGATTATTGATAGAGGAGAAGTTAGTATAGAACGTATCTCTACCACGGACGACGTGGCAGATCCTTTCACTAAGGTCTTATCAGTGGAAGTCCACTTAAGACATTATGCTAATCTGGGCATTAGGCATAAAGGTGACTGGCTCTAGTCCAAGTGGGAGATTGATAGTGTATATGTCCTAGAGACAGTCCTTACTAAGGGCATGGTGCCCTTATAGAGGACATATATGTACTATTACACAGGTCAACGTAATATAATATATGTTTGTTGCATTTTACTATTGAGTATCGCTTTCATATTTATATTACACCAGGCTGCAGCATGTCATATCTTTATTACTGTCTGTATTGATATTAAACATGTCCCCTCGGATAGATGACCGATCACACAGTTAGTGGGAGCTATGTGAGTTATCATCTATCCCAAACTCTCCCTAGTCGTGGTTCATCTCGGATGTGGGGGTCTGAATGAACCTGACAAGACTAGTATGCGTGGAGGTTATACTTGTTGGAGAAAGTGTGAGCCGATCCCACGGCCACGGAACGAATTGTTGGACAATCAAGGAACGTTCCCATAACTGCGCATAGTTGTTCGAAGAAGCTTTATCGAACAATGGAAGTACCCACCGGACACTCCCATCGATGTATACTCTACACCGACGTGTCTATGGGAACCGGTGAGTTGTCGAAGTGATGCCATTCGTCCTTTGTACTTACAGGACTTTATCATCACATTTGTTTCCCCATATCCTTGGTGGACCCGTCGATGTCAGCTCTGAATAAGCAGCTGACCTAAGACACGATCCAGGATTATGGCTACATATAAATGGGGGTGATAAGTGATTCTGTGAAGGATTCATCTCTCAAGTGTAGCACAGGAGAGCACTGCTCATAGTCGTTCATAGTTGTGATGGTAAAACCGCTGGCCAGCGTATCAATATTATTATGATGGTCATAATAGATATTGGATTCACCATGCAACTCACTGAAGACGCCCGTGGATGTATTATTGGGATAGACACTTCATCGATCCTAGATACATTCGAGCAAGTCAGATGAAGGGACGTTACCATCGCCGCGTTGAGCGCAACAGGCTTCGCAACGAAAGGGTTAGCTTTGAGAAACCTCTCAAACGTCCTCACGTATTAATATTGCAAATGGAACCGTCTAGGAATTCCATGTTGCCTAGTCTAGGACTTGCTTAATACGATGAGGCCCTATGGGTCACACTATGTGGTGATTCAGTCTATCAGAATATCCTTGAAGATGGAATCGCAATTAATTTGGAATTAATTGTGATTGATGGATTATGATTGATTTGGAATTAATTATAATATTTGGTGTCTCAATTAATGATTTGGAATTATTAATTGAATTGGCTAATTAATTGTATTTTATGTAAATACAATTAAAGATTATATTTTGGAAATATAATGGAGGTTTGATTTGAAAGGATATGTTAATTTAGAATTAACATATGCACATGGGCAAAATCTACTTGGAGTTTGAATTGCCTTAGAACTATAAGTGGGTCCCAAAATCGGGACCCACCTACTGTCCCTGGGAGAGCGCGCGCGCGCGCAGTGATTGATGAGGGGAAGGAGTTCGACTCCTTCCTCTATTAGAAGTCCAAGGGATAAGTTAGATTTTCCTGATTGAGTTTTAATTTGATTGGGAATGAATCTAGACTTGATATTGGTTTCCTTGTGCGATAAGAATTAGATTCTTATTCCTTTACGAAGTCTAATTGCTTATGCTTTAGGCTTCTATAGACTACTATATATAGTAGACTATTAGAGAGTTTTTGATACACAGTTTCAGACATAGACTTTGACAGTCATTCTACCCAGTTTTCTTAGAGAAAATAAAAACTCTCCCCTCCTCTTTAGCCACCCGCGCGCGCGCCACCACCGGAGGAATTGCCGCCCCGTCTTCTTGGTCACACAAAGAATATCCTAGCATTCTTCCGATAGGCTGTTCATCCGTGGATACCAAGGTTGAGGTTCTAGGAGCTGGAAACTAACTTTTATTGTCTTGCAGATAATCAAAGTATTGCAGATATCTTCGACTTCGACGAAGGAGAAGATACACCGGATTATTACGAAGACTTGGAAGCTGCTTTGAAAGTAAGGTTAGTCTTCTAATTGACGTGTTTATATATATACGACATATGCATAATCAATTAACCTGTATGTTAAAAAAAATTTTGAAATTCCGCTGCGTACCCTAGGGGTAACTCTGACCATATTTTCTTACAATAAATTCTATCGAAACGACCGTCGAGGTAGGTACGGAATTCAGAGAAGTCAAATCCTCTAGACCCCTGTGGTGCTCGAGGCGGTGCATGCGGTGCTCTATGGACAAACGGGATATCTGGGATAGGGGCTTGGCCATCATCGGCCTCCATAGCATCCTCATGATCATCCTCATGATCAGAATCGCTCGGATGGAAGGGTGCTCCCACATCAGCAGCGGCAGCCGTGGGGTTCTTCAACTGATACCTAGTCAGCTGCACCTCAATGGTTGAGGGTGAAAGGGCAGCGACCTCGCAATCCCCCTCCTCAATGTCATCGACCCCATGATATTTGCAGTAGGCAGTGATGAAGCTTGGGAAGATGAAGGGCTTCCTCTTCTTTTCCCAGTGGCGCTCATACTCCTCGTACATGATGTGCCCAATGTCGATCCGATGTCTGTCTATCAAGCAGTAGAGGAGCTCGGTGTAGTAGGGCTGAATCCACGAGTCATTCTTCCTAGGGATCAAGTTGAAGATGAAAAATTTCATCATCACCTTAGCTTCAATGCTAAGGTCGTTCTGACGGATCCGTGTAGGTTCTCCCCCGATTTCTGGATATCTGTACTCCCTGTTACAGATCACGTCTGTGATATGTCTTCCTATCCCCCTAGAGGCCCTCGAATACAGGTAGGCATGGTCGCTCCCTGTGAATTCCTGCTGCCCAAAATGGATGAATGAAGAAATGTGCTCTGGTGTCCACGGTATTATCAAGCCTCGAACTAGTACCCCATTCTTCTCCTCGAGATCTGTGTATCCAGTGTAGAACTCTTGGAGGAGGCTCTCGTCGTACCCCTTGAACCTGTTGGAACTGTACCAAACCCAATTCCTTCTTGACGCCAATCGTGATAGCGTCCTATACCCCGCCGTATCAACTGCTGACTTTGGAATATCAATCCTCCTGTCTGGAATGATCGATCTTCCCCCGTCAGCCAGCTCCGCTTCTAGCCTTTGACGCACCTCTACCGCAGCTACAGACATCTCGTACATATGGTGAGATGGTTGGGAGCTTGATGCTACTCCCTTCCCCTTTTTGCTCGAGCCGGCTCTCCTCGATCTTGGTGCCATGATTCCTACAAACAGCAATTAGTATCTTGTACGATGCAAATCAGACCTATGCATATGTAAATGTACGAGCGAACAAACGAGCAATATCTTCAAAAATCCCAACTCCTCAAAAACCCAATGTCTAGTCTAGCTACTTCATCACGCAACATATCAATGTAACTACTACAATAACATATCACATTATGCTCTTGCTAAACAACAAATGCCTTGAATAACAAGGTTCAATCCATACCATAATATCAAAAATCTAGCATAAATCCTCAACTTCATCAATCATGCATTCTACCATTACATCCATCATTATCATATCAATAAACACATGTTTAAGCATGGAATGAAAGTAAGAGATACATTTTCTAACAAGATATATCATCTAATAGCAAAAATCTCAAATCAACAAACCAAGCCTAATTGAACATGTAATTGATAATGAATAATGATTCTAATAACATAAATCATCAACCCATACATCATACAAGCTTAATTGAAGCATAAATCAAAAAAAAACCCCAAATTTGAAAAATTAGGGTTCATGTGAGATTACCTCAAATCCGGAGATTGAATGAACTAGGAAGAGATTTTTTCGGATGAAAAGAAAGAGCACGTAACGGGCTTCGATTGAAGCTAAAGAACACACAAATTGATGGAAAGATGAAGAAGTTATGAAGTTTTGAAGGTATTTTGAAAATAGAGGATTTTTTGGAGTTTAAAGGAAGAAGATGAAGTGAAATGAGGAGAAAGGGGAAAAACCCCAATTTTAATCTCTGCAGACCGTGGGGCGATTCGCCCCACGCCTGGGGCGAATCGCCCCGCACGTGCGCTCTGGACGTGGGGCGATTAGTCTCCGAAAACCATTTTTCTCAAAAAATCACTCGAAAAATCTCACTCAAACAAAACATAAGCACATACGACACAGAGACGAACAAATTCACATATGAAAAGCAAATTGTTCAAAAATGAATGCATGCAATAAAGCGGTAAAGAGAGCGATAAAAACCCCGGGTTGCCTCCCGGATAGCGCCATTGTTTAAAGTCTTTGACTCGGCTCCTGTCTTCGCCTAGCTTTTCTTCTTGAGGGTACTAAACTTCCCCTTCACGGATCTCCCTCTCATGCCTCGAACCTGTGAATAAGAATGAACATAGACATTAAGACCACTTTAGTCAATAGTGTTAGAAGTATCAGGTGGATCAGATATGGCTTGCAACACATGTTGCTTGCCATCCACTTCAATAGTGCAAGTTATTTGGTAGATGTCCATCACGGAGCGTAGCTTAGTCAAGAACGTTCGCCCTAAGAGAATGACATCCCCTGTCCCAGGTGTAGACGCCGACATAACTACAAAATCGGTGTATACAGAAGCTTCACCAATCTTGACCAATACATTCTTCACAACGCCTTCGGGTTTCACAAAGGATCCATCCGCCAGTTGCACAATTGCCTTATGCACAAATAGTTTTCCAAGGTTACTCTTCTCGAAAACATTCAAAGGGAGCACATTAGAGTAGGATCCCGTGTCTAGTGTGGCACGGACATCTTCAAGTTCCCCAATCCCGATCTTAACATCGAAACTTTGAGGGAGTGGCTCGGAATCCTCTTGCTCCTCTTCATTCTCGTTAGTACTAAGGTCCTTCTCTTCTTCCTCGGCCTGTGGGGGCATTTCCCTCTTGCAACTCTCGCACTTAGCAACCTTCTTGATGGTGATTTCAACAGGTAGATCACCCACCAAGGTAATGGACATCGACTTCTCAGTGTTGCTAGGCAGTTTGCCTTGTTCCCTACTTGCTCCTCGGTCGATCAACTCTTGCATCTTTTGATGGGCAAGCCTAGTGCTCTCTTCCAACCTATCAAGCCTTGCCCTAGTCTTCTCAGAATCTTCTTCATAACGTTTGAGAAAACATTGGGTGTGATCGACCATCTTTTGCAAGTTCTCCATCAGTTGAGCCGACTTCGACTTTGGTGGCTCTTTCGGAGCGGGGTTTTCGCAGTGATCAATACCATAGTTAAGTCTACTACGGTCATGGTTAGGGACATATGTTTGGCTAGCCGGTGCATATCCTTGATTGTTTCGGAATCCTCTTCTCCGAAATCCACCTCGAGGATTCCTACCGTCTTGTCCGTAGCTAGCTTCTTGAGTACCAAACTCCGTAGCAAAGGCTTCCTCTTCGCCTCCTCGAGCCCAGTTGCCATCATCATACGCAAGCTCCGATCTACACATATGAGCCCCATGCCCATAGTTCTTGCATATTCGGCATACTTCGTTCGAAACAGTTGTTCCAGTGGCGCTCTTGAGGACTTGCTTCAATTCGTTGGTAAAGCACTCGAATTGATCCCCATTCCCCCTATACATAGGGGCTTCTTGTGTCGGTGGAGCTTCAGGTCCACGTCTCCTAACCATTGCCCTTGGGTCCTTGAACTGCGAACCCTTAGCAAGCCTTTCGAAAACTGCCCAGATGGCTTCTGCGGTTTCTTCCCAAATATTGCCTTGGCATTGGAAATCCACCATTTGTTGGTTCTCGGAGGTTAGTCCATTGTAGAAGTGTTGGACTAAGTCAGAAAGCTCAAAACCATGGTGAGGGCACTTGTTCATGAGATCTTGGAATCTCTCAAACGCGGTGTAGATGGTCTCATCATAGTCCTGCTTGAATCCAGTGATTTGCGCCTTTAGCGCGGTAGTCAAGGTGTGAGGGAAGTATTTCTCCATGAAAGCTGAAAAAACCTTCTCCCAAGTGTCCAGCGAGCCTGCTGGTAGAGAACTCAACCATGACTTGGCTCTGTCGCCAAGTCCCATGGCAAAAACCTTCATCCTCAACTCATCCGTTGTTATTTCAGCTCCGGGTCGTGGGAGTTGGTTGACGAAATCATCGATATCGTGCAAGTACCCCATCACATCTTCCCTTGATAAGCCATAGAACCTCGGAAGTTGTTTGAATGCGTGGTTCTTGATTTCCAGATCTCGAGTTGCAGACGAAAGAACAATCGCCGGTCCCCTCATACGATCCTTGGTGGGTTGAACCCATACTTTCAGTGGTCTAGCTTCTGCCATTCCGTCGATTTCCTTGAAAAGACTGAGTAGAGATTCAGAGATATCGGTATTCTCTAATTCCTCTAGTGCACGCCTTTGAAGTAGTCGCCTTCTTTGGTGGTAGACTCTGTCGATCTCAGCAATTGAATCAGCAAGCGGTGTTCCCCTAGATCGTGTATGTGGCATACACTATCTGTAACAGACTAGGAAAGCAGTATATCAGAGAGATTAAAAAGGAAAACTAAAACTAATAGAATTAGGAATTGAATGCTGAAAATATAAATAAATTAAACAGAAAAAAGGAGTATAGTCCCCGGCAACGGCGCCAATTTGATGAACCGAGATTTGTCGGGTCCCAATTCAAGCAAATAATTTGTTATTTAACCAAAGGCAATTCACACTACAACGAAAACCGTAGAGTAGCAGTAGAATGACCTCGAGTGTCGTTCTCTAAGGACTATAACTAGCTTTATCTATTTAACTAAAGAATATAAAAACAACAGACGGTAAAGCAAAGGTTTTTCTAACAGATAATGGAGATTGGTGATAGTATGATCCTTCAAAGCATAACGGGTTAATAATCATGCGTAAATTCCTCGGTCTTGCATGGAGATCTTTGATCAATCGATTGTCCTGTTGTAATTATTAAGCACTACGAAGATACAGATACTGACAAGTCAATCACTATTGTCCAATTGTGTTCCGTAATTATTCAACACTACGAAGATATAGATATGCATAGGTCGACGATGGTCCAATTGTGCATAATAATTAATCAACATACGAGTATTTAGGCTGAGCCTGATCAACGAAATAAAGCAATAACACGGAGTATAATGCGCGATATAGCCATTAGCATGATTATCTTCCCTTCGCTAAGAATTCACATACTACCACCAACGATAAGTTTAGCTACTCATAGTTGTCATGCAATCAACAGAAATCATAGAAGAAAACATGTTGAAAGATATATAAAAATAAGTAGAATAAACCGTAAGACAGAATGTTACCGAAGGTTGTCAGTCTCCGAAGAATCGCGATCTTACAAGCTCCAAACTGCTATGAAAAAGTATCTCCTCAGCTACGAACCCCCAGAACAGGCTCTGGGAAGTTCCTACCTAAAACTACAGAAAAAGGTGAGAGAATAGGTCTGAAAAAGTATGAATTTCGAAAAAACTAAGCAACTATATATAGGCTTCGAAATAGTGTGGGGCGATTCGCCCCACGTCCCGGGCGGTTCGCCCGGGAGTAAATTTCACGGAATTCCGCGTTTTTGGATTTCTTCCCCTTTTCGGACTCGGTTTCTGACTTCTAGTGGCCTTCTAACCTCCAGATTTGACCCCTAGACTCCAAATCCTATCCGGAAACCTTCAGATACTCCAAATAGGCTTCTGGAACACCAATTCCTTGTCAACTTCAATATAATTGCCCGGAAATCCTCGTTTTTCAACCAAAACCTGTAAAATAAAATCTAAAGGGAAACGTGACACTATTATAATAAAATGCACTAAAATATAGCTAAATTAACATAGAAGATAGCTAAAATAGGTGAAAAAGACTCAAATGAAAGTATAAAATACACATTCATCATTTCTCCTTGAATCTTGTCAAGGTCAATCTCGTCTTCACTTTCTGAGTCATAGTCAGAGGTAGGATTGTTTACCTGACCGGCCATGAGGCAGAACTCGTAGTTTGACACATTTGGATAAGCTTCCATGGATATTCCACAAACTTCCTTGCCAATCTCTACGTCAAGAGTGGCTTCTTCATCGTCAGTGTCTGAGCTTTCTCCCTCACTGTCTTCGGAGCTAGTATCAATGCACAATGCATCAATTTTTGCTTGAAGCTTCTTCTTTTCTTCAGCAATAAAAGCTCTTTTGAACTTCTTCTTCTTTTCAGCAGACTTGCCTTTCAGCAAAGGACAATTTGCTTTGAAGTCTCCAGGCTTTTTGCAGTAAAAGCAGAGATCATTTCCAACTGCTGGTTCTTCTGATAAGGTTGCTTGCTGAGCTTGCTTGTTCAGCGAGCTAGTCTCATTCTTGTACTTGTGGTAGTTGTTACAAAGATGCTTTTTCAGCTTCTCTTTTACTTTTCGCCTTTCAAGTTCCTTAATGATGAATTTCTTCATGTTTTTAACAACTAAAGCATTTTCATCAGCAGGCTCTTTATCATTCTTCTTTTCAAAAGATGACGGCTTTGCAGCAAGAGCAATGTTTTGCAATTTTTCAGCAAACACATTTTTCTTTGCTTTGTCTCGTAGTTGACAGTAGCAAGATGAGAGAACAACTATGTTGGTGTGATGTCTGGCATTCCTTGATTATAGTAGAAGTTCTGAGTGTGGATCCATTCTTGGTTCAGACTTCTGATGATGGGTTTCACCTTCTCAGAATCTGAGTAAAGATTTTCAACACCCTAGGCTGCCATCTCACTAACTAGAGTTATGAATCTGAAGTCCAAGTCTTCCAGTGACTCATTTGTACCTTGTTTAAATTTCTGGAACTTTAACTTCAGCACTTCGAGTTTTTTTTCCTTGGTTTTGTCAGATCCAGCACAAAGATCTTGAACCATTTTCCAAGCTTCCTTAGCAGTTTTACCACCCCACAGTTTGCACTGTATAGTATCCGAAGTTGATCGAATGATGATGTTTCTTGCTTGGCCATCAAGACGGAATCTCTTGGCTTCGTCGGAAGTCCATTCCTCTCTTGGTTTTTGAACGACAGTATCAACTGGTTCGCCTAAGATAGTTTCCTTTCCAGCTTCTGTGGTTTTGTGAGGAAAACTTCTCTCAACCTTAGTAATCTTGATAGGTCCATCATTAATGACAGTAACCATATCATCACTAATGGCCTCAAGATGTAGCATCATGTTGTTTCGCCATTTTTCGTAGTTTTCCAGCTTCAGCAAGGGAGCGTCTCCTAAAGACATCCTGTCAGCAAAAGACTACCAAACTGATCAAGTGAGAGTGATTTACGGAAAGCACCTAAGGGGATCTAGGTTCAGTGCTGAAGGTTAAAGAACCTCCAGCTCTGATACCACTTGTTGGTCCCTTTAAACAACAAGAAAAGACTAGAGGGGGGGTGAATAGTCTTTTCAAACTTTTGTCGTTTAAAAACTTTCTCAGCAAGGACTTATTACTTTTCAGTAATGAGTTTGTTGATACTTAACTTTCTCAGCAAGCGCAAGTTACTTTTCAGTAACGAGTTTTGTTGATACAATAAGTGCTTTGTCAGTAAGTGATAGTTTCAGCAAGTGAACAGAATGACTGTGTACAGATAGATATGCTTTGCTGAAAACTAAATGCAGTAAGTAAATCACAAAAACGCTTTTATAGTAGTATCTGAGAGTGGCGTAATCTCTCAACTAATTCACTTTGTCATTTCTAGGACTGAATCCACTAAGACAAGTTTGAGGTTCCTTACAACACCTATCTAGAGCGATTCAAAAAGAAACCAAAGCACATTTGCTTTGTTTCCAACCTAACTAGAGAACGAAACCTTGTTCTCCACCAAACTTGGGACTTTTAATCAGCAACACTATGCTCGATTAAGTTTCCCCTGAATATCACGCCTGAAAGGGTGTATTTTCAGTTAGAGAGGTTTGGGATGAGATAACTTGATTATAACTTATTCAGTTACAACAAGTAATCTAAGAAACAAAACTTTGAATACTTTGCAGTAAACAAGTTTGATTGTTTCTGGTGTCAAGACTTTGTTCTTGTTCGAAAGAAAGAACACTTAACTAATTTCTTAGCCGTGTATGTTCTACTTCTTCACAAGTAGCTTTTTCAAGCTTTAAGTCTTGGAACGGATCAATGGCAGTAAAGAGTGTTTGAAGGGTATGTGAGTTTAAGCACAAGTGAGAGTTTGATCACGTTGTTGACACACTTCAACTCTTTGCCGGATGACCTCTATTTATAGTGAATCAAGGGAGCCGTTTGAATTTCAAATTCTAAGGCTTTTGTTCCTTAAGATGTCACTATCTTGCTTTTGTACTTTCAGCAGCGTCCTTTATTTGTCTTCTAGTCTTCATGTCCTTCGCGTGCATGCTTTGCATTTAATGTTAGTTTGAATGAGATTCAAACATAAACGTTGGAGCGCAAATGCAAGTACTTTCAGCAAGGAGGTCACAAATGTTCATCAGCAAGTGGTCAGTCTCAGT
Source organism: Plantago ovata (assembly GCA_028274465.1). Lineage (NCBI taxonomy): Eukaryota > Viridiplantae > Streptophyta > Magnoliopsida > Lamiales > Plantaginaceae > Plantago > Plantago ovata. The sequence goes on along the minus strand of CM051457.1, from coordinate 85,873,434 downwards.
TTCAGCAAGCACAACCTACTCTGTCGTTTAGATTTTCACTTATGCAAGTTGTCGCTGAAGTTTCCACTTTCTGAGCAACATGTGCCTTTGTAGATACCAGTCTTCAGAAATCTTCTAGTCTTCAGTTCTTCGAAATCTTCAAGTTTCTGAACGGTTCTAAATGCTTCAATAGTTTGTTTATGTAAACTAATTACATCATCAGCAAATGCTTCAATAGGTTGTATTTCTTTTCAGAAACGAGATACATCATAAGCGGTAAAACTAACCTATCTAGCACCTACTCTAAGTCTTCAGCAAACGTTCCTCTTTTACAATGTCCTTAAAATTCTAAATTCCTATGGACCTTAAGAGTACTAGTTACTGGACTTTCCTTAATTTAGCATGGTTAATTGCTCATCAAAATTACAAGTTTCCTAACATTAACCTTAATAAAGATTAACACTTCCTTATTACGTAAATTCAAATATTAACTTACTTGCAAGCTCGTGGAATAGTTTCAAAAAAATTATTCAAATAATCCAATATGATATTTTATTATATATATAAATAAATATAATTAAATTTCAATTTCATATATTGATTCATGGTTTTCCATTTATGTTAATTACTGGAATATTTTTACAATAAAGTTCATGGGCTTACTTAAATTGCAAGTTACTTATTATTATATTCACATCTTTTTTGAACGAAGATCACAGTTTGTATTTCATCCAAAAACAAAGACAAAACAATGTCGATCCATAGATCGAGGCCACTCAACAAGTATCACACATCATCTCACTTATCGCATATAACACAGTAAAGCATACAACAATTTTTAAAGACATCACTGCAGACACAGGGGAGTAGATTCCGGCCCCTTAGTCGACAACGTCCCCTCCAAGCTGTACTGTTCTCAACTTTGACATCATCATGCATCTAAGTTTGATCACTTCCTTTAGCTGGCCAAGCAAGTTATTAACATTAGGCGCTGTGTTGAAAATAATTTCATTCTGTTGCCTCCATAATGCGTAGACTATTTCTGCTACCGCCAGTTTGATCAGTTTTGTGTGTATCTCATTTCCATTCGATTTCTGGACAAGCCAGCGCAGTTCCTCGTCCCAGGGTTTTGGATGATGTGCAATGCGCATCCAGGTCAAGACATCTTGCCATACTGCCCGGGTGTAAGGGAACTCGAAGAACAAATGCCGCGTTGTTTCCTGTCCCTGGCAAAAGACGCATAGTCCGTCATTTGGCATGCCAAATCTCGTCAATCTATCCTTCGTATATAATCTCTAGTGCACACATAGCCATACGATAAATAGCGCTCTTGGTCGCGCACCATTCACAAAGAATAGTTTCCGCCAAGGCACATCAGTTCCTTCCCCACGAATTTCGTAGTAGGCAGCCCGTGTAGGAAATTTTCCCCCTTCGTCAATGCCATTCCATACTAGGTTGTTGGTAGCATAGGTTCTCATCTTCAAGATACCTCTCAAGATCCAAGAGAGGCGTTGTATTGAAACAAACTCCATGACAAAATCATTCTTTATGTAGTATGCATGAGTCCACCGTACCCGTAGCTTATCAGCTTTAGAATTGAGATTCCATAAGAGTTTCATCATATTCGCTTTGTTCCAACACTTCACATCAATGACATTGAGTCCTCCAGAATTCTTTGTGTCACATACGTTTTCCCATGCAACTGGAGCTTTCTTGGTGATTTCCTCAGAACCACTCCACAAATAACTCCGGCACAGTGCTTCAATGTGTTTTAACACCTTCTGGGGTAGCGGGAATACCTGTAACCAATAATTAGTGATTGAGAACAAGACACTTTTTATCAGTTGGAGGCGTCCAGCATAGCTTAGTAACTTAAAAGTCCAGTGTTCAATGCGTGCTACTATCTTCTCCACCAAAGGTTGACACATGTGAACAGTCAGTTTTCGGGAGGCTAGTGGGACCCCAGATATTTAAAGGGATGTTTACCCAGGTCAAAACCCGTGGTGGCCAGGATACTGTCCTGTTCGGCGCGACACACCCCCCCAAAATAAATGTTGCACTTCGCCATATTCACTTTAAGCCCAGTAGACTCAGAGAACTCATGAAATTCCCGTAACATTAACTGTATAGAACCTTCATCTCCCCTGCAGAACAAGAGTAGATCATCCGCAAAGCATAAATTAGTCAAATCAACTTTTTCACACTTGGGATGAAAGTTAAAATCAGGGACTCTTTTCAGTTTCTGAAGCTTTCTATGGTGGTACTCCATAATCAGTACAAACATCAAAGGTGAGATGGGGTCGCCTTGGCGTATACCTCTTTTTGCCACCAGTAATCTGCTAGGAGTGTCATTCACCATATATCGATATGACACAGTACGTACACAAATCATAATCCATCGCACAAATTGTGGAGGGAAGTTTAGTTCTTTCAGAATGTCCTCCAAAGCATCCCAATCAACAGTATCATAAGCTTTTTGGAGATCCATCTGGATCATACATCGAGGTGATACTCCTTTCCTCGTATATCCTCGAATCAACTCATGTTCAATTAGGATATTATCATGGATAACTTTGCCTGGAAGGAACGCCGACTGACTATCATCCACCACTGAATTAATCACCGCACTAAGTCTCTTTGTAAGAATTTTTTAGATGATCTTATAGACAGTAGTGCAACATGAGATGGGTCGCATAGCCTTCATTGTTATTGCGTCTTTAGATTTAGGGATCAGAGTCACCAAAGTACAGTTAATAGCACTGTACAATCGTTCATTAAGGAAGAAATCCTTAACTGCAGCAGTAACCTCATCTTTAATAATAGGCCAACAATATTTAAAGAATTTAGCAATATACCCATCAATAACGGGAGCTTTGGAATCATCTATATCATGTACCGCTTGCCAGATGTCAAGGTCCGTGACAGGAGTAAGAAGTTCTTGGCCCTGTGCGAAAGTGAGATGTTTCCCAGCACACATAGCTTCTATATCAATGCTCAATCGGCTGGACATAGGGGTTCCAACTAAGTTAGCATAAAAGTGAATTACCTCATTCTCAATAGCGTTGGCAGATGTAAGAGTATGCCCTTGATCATTCTCCAGGCTATGTATGCCCACTTGCATTTTCTTATCTCTTACCGTGGCATGAAAATAAGCATTATTTCCATCACCGAGCTTTAACCAATTAACTTTTGCCCGTTGTTGTAAGAACTGCTCCTCCTGCGTACGTAGAAGCATTAGTCGAGTTGTACATTGTTTCTCCTTAAGAATAAGGGCCGGGTTTTGAAGATCCAGATTAAGCGCACATTGCATTTTTTCTAGCTCTTGCCGAGCAGCCCTAATATCTTGGTCCAGATTTGTATAAGTAGCTTGTAGTATGCGTAGGCTTGGCTGGAGAGATTTCAGCTTCGTCCATATTACATACATAGGCCTACCTTGCACCCGACATTGCCATTGTTGCCGTACAGTAGCTAAAAATGCCGGATGGGTTGCTGTCCTATTAATAAATCATAACCTGGCTCGCTGTTTTCTTTGGTCAGTCTGCGTGAAATGTAAGACCAATGGCGCATGGTCCGAGACACCTCGATCATGGACCAATATCTTAACCCATGGGTAAGTAAGAAACCAATCCAAGTTACCAATGCCCCGACCAATCTTAGAGTAAATAACTCCATGTGTGTGCTTGTTGGTCCATGTAAACTCACTCCCATACATATTCAGTTCATTCAAGCCCACGGTCTCCATCATATTAGTCAAATCAACATACTCACTCTCTTGTACTGGATGCCCTCCCGTTCTATCCTGAGTACTCAAGACATTGTTAAAGTCACCCAGAAGTAGCCATGGACCTTGAATGGAGGCAGAAAGTTGTTGGATGTCACTCCATAGCTTCCGTCTGTCAATCAAATAGTTCTGCGCATATATCACAGTGAGGAGGAATTGGAAAGCACCATTAATACTAACCACTTTACATTGTAAGAATTGGTCAGAAGAATCAAGGAAATCAATGTGAAGTCGATTAACATCCCACATGAGCCAAATGCGTCCATTCCTGTGTTTATCATAATTGTCCAAATACTTCCAACATCTTCCAAAACGTTTTCGAATTCTACTAGCATTACACTTTTTCACTCTATTTTCAAGCAACGCAGCTAAGCTAAAATTATGCTTTCTGAGGTAGGAGCTAACCTCCAGGTGCTTAGCTGCTTCAGTCATGCCCCTAACATATTCCAAGAAACTATCATTGATTAGATCGTCGAGCCCCTGCTTGGAGGGCACCATGGTTTGACTGTGCTTGAGTAATGCTTCCAAAAGTAACAGAAGGGGGATTGGCTTGTTGTTGCAACCCTTTGTCCTTAGCATGTTTCCTATGGCTCACTTCTTGCCATTCAGGCTCCCTCACAGCAGTAGTCGATGATGAAGAATTTGTCGCTACTGAAACGGGGGGCTGCCCAATCGAGCTAGATGGTCGACTTGAGGAGTGAGCAACACTCAGCCGAGTGGCTGGTCGTTGACTCACATTAGCAGCAACAGGAGCTGGATTACTAGAACCTATAGGCTGTCCCGGGTCACTCTCCATAGTTGTCGGCGCCGGTTGAGGAGCAGCAGCAGAGGAAGTCTGCGTGCATGCAACAAGGCCTCGTTGTGGATCCACATTATTTTGAGCTGGTCGTGGTCTCCACATTTACTATCCCCCCCCCCCTATTATGCACCTTCCGCTGGTCAGGTTTGGGTGGTGTCCATTCGTAAACTACTGGTTGGTCATAAAGTTTACCTTTGTGTCGAACCTTAGTTGTCTCTGGAAACTCTTGGGTGATATCCATCTCAATAAGCACCCGATCATAGGACACTCGAAGTTTTCTCTTTGTACACACATCAACCAACATTGGTTTCCCCAAGGTGCTGGCTACACGACCCATATTGTTGCTACCCCATAAACCGAGAGGTAATTGAGGAAATTGCACCCAGACAGAGGCCATGCGCAACATACTCTTATCAAATATAAAATCTTTAGTCCACTTGCGCAAAATCATAGGCATAGAGTAGATAGTATAAGGGTCATTCATCAATATCTCATCACATTCTTTGGCAAATTCAAAACGCAGTAGAAAATAGCCTTCATCATTATAATAGATATCTGGCATCGCAACAGTGGTCCAGACCTTTGACATCTTTTTGTACTATAACATAAATTAATCATAATTATTAGTCACCTCAATTATAATTTCATTTCATTATTTTTAGATATTATATAATTTAAGATAAAGTGACTAAAACACAATCAATTAATATATAATAAATATATATATGAAATATGTAAAAGATAAATGAATTAATTATTTATTTCAGATAATTCATTTATCTTTTACATATTTCATATATATTAATTATATATTACTTGATTGTGTTTTATTCACTTTATCTTAAATTAATTTTTTGAAACTATTCCACCAGCTTGCAAGTAAGTTGATACTTGAATTTACGTACGGTTAATCATTTTTAAGGTTAAGTTATTAACATAAAATGATTAAGAAAAATAGGATAAAACTTGAATAAATTAGATGGAAATATTATTACTTCAGTAATTAATTAGTAAAGTGCCATTATACTTATGATGGCCACGTGGTATTGCTGCTCTAGAATCGACATGGCAAGAAAATGCTACTTTGACAATTAATTTTGGGAGAGTGTTAGTTTGACAAATATTTTTTTACATAGTGTTATTTTGACAACAAATAGCATGAATCCATCCAGACTCCAAAGTGATCCCAGCTGATTCATTAGCATGGAAACATTTTAATAATGAGTTTCCTGACTTTCATATAGATTCCATATTTATATATTATTGTTTTTGCATAAATGTGGACATGTGGAATTTATTTCTTTCACGCTAAAGTCTTGGTAAAGGTTGGATTTTCATAAAATTATGGAAAATCCATATTGTTTGAATTAGCTTGCCTGACCGGTCGGACATACCACTTGCATTATGATTTTAATAGATTATGTTATAGTTTTAAATTTTTTTAGCATGTAAAGTTCCGGTTATGGTTTTAATAGGTTACGTTATGATTTTAAGAGATTTTGTTGTGGTTTTAATGTGTCATATTGTATGTCTAAATTATAGTTTTGACATCTTTTGTTAATTTTTAAGACATGATGTGATGGTTTTAAGGAGCCAAGTTATAATTTTAAGATAGTTTCTTATAGTTTTAAGTGGCAATAAGAAATCATTCACAAATATCATTAAACAAGTCTAAAAATTTAAGGGATGTCAATAGTACATCAATGAACAATTTTAAAATAAGATTCTTTGAACATTCACTTACAATATTGATACATTCAATCATCCAAATGTTTTTATGCAAATGCAAAATAAGTTGTTGAAATAAACGTTTTTCGACTAAACTTCTTGGTGAACTTCGGCTTCCTTCCTTTTTGTTGTTGTGATTATTGCTTCAATACTCCAAGGAACCTCTTTGAGACCTATCATCAAACTCAATGGCATCATCAGCACCTACTTAAAACACCAAAAGCACAAAGGTTATGATATATTAAAACTATAACATGAGGTCTTAAAACTACACCATGTGAATTTGGAACCACACCTTTTGGCCTTAAACACTGTAGCAATTCGAATCATACTACATAAATTAAACTAAAATAACTACTGCTCTTAAAACTATAACACGAGGTGTTAAAACCATAACAAGAGTTCTTAGAATTATAACTTGTGGCTTTAGAGATTAAGAAGATTATAGTATACTAAAACAGTAATATGTGATCTTAAACAAATGAATTTAGAATCATTACTTGTGGCTTTAATGAGAATATAGTATATTAAAACTGTAACACGAGGTATTAAAACTATAACAAGTGAACTTAGGACTGTAACTTGTGGCCTTAAAAACTGTAACAATCAGAATCATACTACATAAACTAAATTATAATAACTACTGCTCTTAAAATTATAACACGAAGTGCTAAAACCATAATACCAAGCCTTAAAACTATAACACGAAGTGTTAAGACCTACATCACCGCGAGCAAGAGCGCGAGCGGGAGCGCGAGCGGAAGCGGGAGCGCAAAAGCGCCAATTTTCTAAAAATGTACAAAGCGCGGGCGTCTTAGAGCGCCGAGTATTAAATATGTAAAAATATATTTTATATATGAAATTAATAATACTAGTAAACATTATCAGGCTAATCAATATATTCCGGACCCAATTCCATACATAAACATCCAATCTGGCTAAATGAGTACACGTTAGTAATCATCCAAGCCGTCTCAACAAAACAAGGTTCCGTTGAAGTCATGATTTAAATGCAAATCAATCCAAAAAGTACAAATATGTGGATGTGGACTGTGGAGGAAATGGAGGATATATTATATAATTATATAATAATGAAAAGGGGTAAAGATAGATCTCTAAAGAAAGATACTCCAATAGACTTCTCTATTCAGTCTTCACTTCACTGTCTTCCCTCTTCACTATCTTCGTCTCTCTTCGGCCTTCACTCATCTTCGTCTCTCTTCACTGTCTTCGTCTAATCATGAATCATCTCTTATGCCCATCACCGTTCACATCCAGTAAATCATCTGAGAACAACAAGGAAATCAGATCAAAAATTCCGTTGAAGCTTCTCGAGTCTCGACAGAGCTTTTTGAGCTTCACTTCTTCGAATCCATCTCATTATCTTCTCAACGTCTGTGAAAATTTGATTTCGTCTCTCAAGTCAAGGTAAGCCCGAATTTCAAACCTATAATGTTTATCCTATGGAGCTCGATCGGAGCTTTAAGAATCCCCAAATTGAGCTTCATCCTCTGTCCCTTCTCTGCAAATCCGAGCGCTCTAATGAAGAATACATAGTGCGCGAATTAAGAAATCTTAGTGCGCGCTCGAAGAAATATTCGAGCGCGCTTGAAGACGCTTTGCGCTCGCAAAGCGTGCGAGCGCGCTTTGAGCGCATAAAAATGGAGTAGGCGGTGCTTTAAGGTGATGTAGGTTAAGACCATAATACCAAGCCTTAAAACTATAACAACAGGTACTATTAAATTAATAATACGAAGAATGAGATAAAATACGATAACAACATATCTTAAAACCAATATGGTAGATGGATTAAAACTATAACATCATCTTTTAGAATCATAACAAATGGTATTAAAACATTAAACTAAAGCATATTTTTCATCATCTTTTCACAAATCATCCCAAATTTACAGCGAACAATACAAAACTAACTTGCAAAATTTAGTTTCTAAAGTATAATCACACTCTTCATCACACAATCATAATACTAATGAATCATTCTCTACTCTACTTTTTCCCGAACTAAGTCCAAACAATATCTTCATCACACAACTAGCATTAATCAACACACTCTTCATCACACAATTAGGCTCTGTTCTCTTCGTCTGAAAAAAGTCTGATTTGATCTGAACTGAACTGAACTTATTTGTAGTTCAAAATACTATTAGCCAAATATGAACTGAACTTAATGAATCTAAACTGAACTGAATTTAAAATAATCAATTTTCAGATGAAAAGAACAGAGCCTTAGTAGATTAATTAATCATTGCCTACGTCATTTTTTCCCCAAATCAAGTCCAAACAACAACATCTTCACACGGTTATCATATTAATTAATCATCCTCTCTACATCATTTTTTCCAAATCAAGTCTGAACAACATCTCGATAGGAAACAAACTAGCGAAATTGAACTTATACATGACATAAGAGAAATTGAACTAACAAGAGAGAGCCAAGCGTTGCAATCAATGTGGCAGATAGAAATTGAGACGACTTTGATTTGAGTCGAAGCCTCCGGCAGCACCAGTGATGAACGCACTGGATGTCGTGTTCCAACGCGAATATCAAATAAATTTGTTATTTAGCCAAAGGCAATTCACAATTACAACGAAAACCGTAGTATAGCAGTAGAATAACCTCGAGTGTCGATCTCTAAGGACTATAACTAGCTTTATCAAATTTAATTTAGAATATAAAAACAGCAGACGATATAGCAAAGGTTTTTCTAACAGATAATGGAGATTGGTGATAGTATGGTCCTTCAAAGCATAACGGGTTAATAATCATGCGTAAATTCCTCGGTCTTGCATGGAGATCTTTGATCAATAAATTGTCCTGTTGTAATTATCAAACATTACGAAGATATAGATTCTGATAGGTCAAACACTATTGTCCAATTGTGTTCCGTAATTATTCAACACTACGAAGATATAGATTCTGATTCTGATAGGTTAAAGACTATTGTCCAATTGTGTGCAATAATTAATCAACATACGAAGATAGAGATTCTGCTAGATCAAAGAAATAAAGCAATAACACGGAGTATAATGCGCGATATAGCCATTAGCATAATTATCAACCCTTCGCTAAGAATTCACATACTATCACCAACGAGGAGTTTAGCTACTCATAGTTGTCATGCAATCAACAGAAATCATAGAAGAAAACATATTGAAGGATATATAAAAATAAGTAGAAAAACTGTAAGATACAAGGTTACCGAAAGTTGTCAGTCTCCGAAGAATCGCGATCTTACAAGCTCCAAACTGCTATGAAAAAGTATCTCCTAAGCTATGAACCCCCAGAACAGGCTCTGGGAAGTTCCTACCTAAAACTACAGAGAAAGGTGAGAATAGGTCTGGAAAAGTATGAAATTTGGAGAAAAACTGAGCAACTATATAGTGTTCGAATTTGTGTGGGGCGAAGGGCCCCACACACCGGGCGAGTCGCCTGGTGTGGGGCGATTCGCCCCACGTCCCGGGCGATTCGCCCGGGAGGTTTTTTCGGGATTTTCTGCGTTTTCGACGCGTTTTTGGATTTCTTCCCTTTTCAGACTCGGTTTCTGACTTCTAGTGGCATTCTAACCTCCAGATTCGACCCCTAGACTCCAAATCCTATCCGGAAACCTTCAGATACTCCAAATAGGCTTCTGGAACATCAATTCCTTGTCAACTTCAATATAATTGCCCTGAAATCCTCGTTTTTCAAACAAAACCTGTAAAATAAAAACTAAAGGGAAACGTGACACTATTCTAATAAAATGCACTAAAATATAACTAAATTAACATAGAGGATAGCTAAAATAGGTGAAAAAGACTCAAATGAAAGTGTAAAATACACATTCATCAAACTCCCCAAACCGAACCTTTGCTTGTCCTCAAGCAACTAAGCTAGACTCTAATGCAAAAAACAATGCAACACATAAAATGGAGTCTCATGCCCAATAAAATGAACTAATCTACTGAATCTATCAAAAAACATATGAATAAAAACCATATAAATCAAAGCATGAATATAGGTTGAAGAATACCTCGATTGACTCATACACATCCACATAAGCACTTTTGTCAAGACAAGATAGTCTCTCGTAACATTCTCTACCTGGACCTAGTCAGTGACGACGTAATGAAGCATGCTAAGATACGAATGGTTGTCCCGTGCCTATGAAACTGAGGACTTACTGCTGTTCACCAAGTTTAAGAATTTCCCTCAAAGAGGTCGAACCAGTACTGGCTCTCATCAAACGAAGGAGGGTTCCCTATAAAAGATAACACTCCCCTATTCTACCCATCTCTCAAGCAAAGTCTTAAGCTATTCACCACTTCTTGAATGGCAGAACGAGGGTGGTCTAGAACAGATGACACTCAAAAACAAAAGACAAAAAATAGAAAATTACAACACGATTACGAACATTACAAGAATTGAAAATGAGACACAACAATTTGCTAAACTGCTATTTGGGTTTTCTTTTTTTGGACCCTTCTTTGCTTTTTTTTTTTTGGGTCTTTTTCTTTTTTTTTTCTTTTTTTTCTTTCCAGTTCCTTTTTTTTCTCTTTTTTCTTTTTTTTTCTGGAATTTTTCTTTATTTTTTTTCGATTTTTTTAGCCAGCAGTAGCACAACGAAAAAGAAACAAAATGACTCACAAACGACTTCCCCAAACCTATTCGAAAGAATAGGTTGGAGTACAAAATTTACAAGAAAGGAAAAATAAACTTACAACACGGAAATGAAAAACGAAAAACAAGTCTATGATGGTGTAACCCCCTCCCCAAACCTATTCGAAAGAATAGGTTATAAACAAAGGATCACACAACCTCACACTACCTCCTTCCTAGGCATTTAGCAATCTCAAAGCATGGTGAAGACTTGTTGCCTCTTAGGTACATAATTACTCGGGAAAACAACCATAACACCCTAACATGCATCATCCTATTATAAAGGCCTTCGTGAACCGCATTAGAGAAAACACCACTAAGTGATGTCGAGACTACCAAGCTTAACTAAGTGCAATACATAAATGTGACAAGCCAAGCGAGAAAAACCTCAAACAAATTCATAGAGATGAAGCATATGATTAATGGCATAATTAGTTGACCTACCCAATAAAAAAGTTCCAAAAAATTCGGCAATAAACTCCATATAAAACATGCAAGACTATCCTAGGATGAATGCAGTGAATGCAACCTAAAAAACTAAGAAAGCAGTAAACGTGCAAATGCAAATGTAAACAAAGAAACAAGATACCATACTCAACATCACAAAGCCAAACAATACTTAACATCATGGTTCACATCCCATCCCCCTCATGAAACTTAAGCTAGTCCCTAGCAAAAGAGAATGAGTAAATAAAAAGTGATACTAGATGTTACCGAACGGTTTGGCCTCGGTCGGCTGAGTATTCAAGAATGGACTCAAGAGTACCTCCCCACGGTGGCCGCCATTCTCTTGGTCTGATGTAGCAAAGAGACCTAGGAAACTTCAAAGATCTCACCATGGTGAATGGACTGGTTTGCTTTGCAGGCATATCCAATAAGGACTTCATCAATAGGAGGACATTCACTTTGACTTCATCGAGGTGCTTGTTTAGTGGTGGCTCCTGTGTATCTTGCTTGTCAAGCTTTCCACCTCGGAGGAGTAGATTCACCTCTTTGTACTTAAGAACCTCAGTAGTAACGGAAGGAAGTGGCTTTGGATTGATACGAATGTCTGCGAGTAAAGAAACAGGGGAGCTGGGGTCATCCAGCTCACTGGTCATGGGAGGCGTTTCTCCCCCCATGTTGGGCGACTCACCCCCCCACCTCCAGGGGGGCGTCGCCTTCCAATCCTTTCTCCTCTTCAAGTTCTCGAACCTCTTCTACTTCAGCACAATTCAACAAGCTGAATTCTTCCGTAAGATGCTCAGTTACTTCAACTTCTTCAACAACTTTTGCAATACGAAGGTCATCTTCAACTTGCTCGGCATGTGCAATTTCATCTTCCTCACTGATTTCTTCGGCTTCAAAATACTCCTCGGATGAGCTTCCTGCTTCACCTCGATCTACTTCCTTTGCGGTGATGTGAATTGGTATGACCTCATCGGATTGTGTTGAACCTCTGGCGTACTTACGGAGGACTTCTTCTGCCTCGTCGACCATACATTCTCCCAGACCGCCGCTCAACCGATCCACTCTAAGTCGTTCCTCTTCACGAAGTCCACCAACGAAGCACTAAATCAACTCCCCATCTTCGAAACGGTGATGGGGGCACTCACGTTTATACATCTCAAAACGTTCGTAGGCGTCACAAAACTGCTCATACTCTCCTTGCTCGAAATATTGGATCCTATCACGTAAGGCAATCGTCTCATGATAAGGCATGAACCGCGCCAAGAACTCCTCTACTACTTGGCCCCAAGTTTTCAGTGATCCTGGTTCTAACCTTGCAATCCAACGCCTCGGCTCATACCCAAGAGCAAAAGAAAATAGTTTCCTGCACAATTGGTCCTTAGTAAACCCTTCTGCTGGAATTCTTTCTATTTCCTCCTCATAGGATCGAATGAAACTCCATGGGTCCATCCCTACTCCATCTTTGTACCTTGGTAAGTACCTCACCATGGACTCCGTCACCTCATACCTCCTTAACTCGTCTTCCAGGTATATGGATGATCCTCTCCTCACCTGCGAGAATTGGGGTGTCATGCGAGCGCGCATGGACATCATACATGTATGTCTATAGTAAGAGTAACTCAAAACTGAAAATTAGTTCTATTAGCGTAATAAAACACAATATAACCACAAATTTCGAGAGCACAAACACGCAAGGTAACCAAGATCAGATTAGATGAATTTACTGAAGAAGATAGGAGGAAAGAAATAGGGCAAGAAAGTGAAATTTCTGAGAGACAATCCAAGAGCTGTTCTGGGAATTGAATGCTGAAAATATAAACAAATTAAACAGAAAAAAGGAGTATGGTCCCCGGCAACGACGGCAATTTGATGAACGCACTGGATGTCGTGTTCCAACGCGAATATCAAATAAATCTTTTATTTAGCCAAAGGCAATTCACAACTACAACGAAAACCGTAGTGTAGCAGTAGAATAACCTCGAGTGTCGGTCTCTAAGGACTATAACTAGCTTTATCAAATTTAATTTAGAATATAAAAACAGCAGACGATATAGCAAAGGTTTTTCTAACAGATAATGGAGATTGGTGATAGTATGGTCCTTCAAAGCATAACAGGTTAATAATCATGCGTAAATTCCTCGGTCTTGCATGGAGATCTTTGATCAATAAATTGTCCTGTTGTAATTATCAAACACTACGAAGATATAGATTTTGATAGGTCAAACACTATTGTCCAATTGTGTTCCGTAATTATTCAACACTACGAAGATATAGATTCTGATAGGTTAAAGACTATTGTCCAATTGTGTGAAATAATTAATCAACATACGAAGATAGAGATTCTGCTAGATCAAAGAAATAAAGCAATAACACGGAGTATAATGCGCGATATAGCCATTAGCATAATTATCAACCCTTCGCTAAGAATTCACATACTATCACCAACGAGAAGTTTAGCTACTCATAGTTATCATGCAATCAACAGAAATCATAGAAGAAAACATATTGAAGGATATATAAAAATAAGTAGAAAAACTGTAAGATACAATGTTACCGAAGGTTGTCAGTCTCCGAAGAATCGCGATCTTACAAGCTCCAAACTGCTATGAAAAAGTATCTCCTAAGCTATGAACCCCCAGAACAGGCTCTGGGAAGTTACTACCTAAAACTACAGAGAAAGGTGAGAGAATAGGTCTGGAAAAGTATGAAATTCGGAGAAAAACTGAGCAACTATATATAGTGTTCGAATTTGTGTGGGGCGAAGGGCCCCACACACCGGGCGAGTCGCCTGGTGTGGGGCGATTCGCCCCACGTCCCGGGCGATTCGCCCGTGAGGTTTTTTTGGGATTTTCCGCGTTTTCGACGCGTTTTTGGATTTCTTCCCCTTTTCGGACTCGGTTTCTGACTTCTAGTGGCCTTCTAACCTCCAGATTCGACCCCTAGACTCCAAATTCTATCCGGAAACCTTCAGATACTCCAAATAGGCTTCTGGAACACCAATTCCTTGTCAACTTCAATATAATTGCCCTGAAATCCTCGTTTTTCAACCAAAACCTGTAAATAAAAACTAAAGGGAAACGTGACACTATTCTAATAAAATACACTAAAATATAACTAAATTAACATAGAGGATAGCTAAAATAGGTGAAAAAGACTCAAATGAAAGTGTAAAATACACATTCATCAACCAGCACCACCACTGTCCCGAGCTGCTCACCACCAACCTCATCTGATCTCGTGAATCTCGAATCAGATCTGAGATCGCTTACTGTTGTAATTGTAAATCCCTTAAAATTGATAGGAACGAATATGGTGGTGGAGGACGAGGAGAGAGAATGGATATGAGAGAGAAGATAGATGTTAGTTTGTAGATTTAAGAAATTATGATGGTCTGACCGGATTTAATGGTGTGACCGCATACTATTTTCTTTTTACTATTAAACATGGACTTTCCTAGTGTTTATAGAAAAAACCAACCTTTTACTATATTTACTCTTATTTCAATGTGGTGGGTTGAAATTATGACAAAAGTGTAGCTTTCATGTGACAATAAACGTTATCAAGACATGCGACAACAATATTTGTCACCTGAAATCGATACATTGTGAAAACATTGAAGAATCCAGTGACGAAAATTTCATCACGGTAAAATTATACTTGGATGACGAAATATTTTGTCGCGTGAGCAGTGATCCAGAACGGATTATGGTGACGAAAGCAAACATCTGATGACGAACTCACTGTTCTACAACGACAAAACACTTTGTCATAGGAAACTCTAATAGGGACAAAATACTTTGTCACAAGAGATGACACATACAAACCTTTTGGTGACGAATGGGATCTTTTGTGACAACATATTGACTTCGCGTGATAAAACTTTTGTACCGAGAGCTAATTTCCAGTGACGAAATTTTATTCGTCACAACGTGTGATGACAAAAAACTTTCGTCACCGACTATGGTGACACCGTCTTCATTTTGTCACTGTACAATTATTGTGACGGGCCTACAGTGACGATAGATGTGACAAAATTTAGCGTCACAGTAACTCTTCAAAGAAATTTTTTTAATGTTCAGTAACATAAATTTCGTCACCTCAAACTTTTTTTTTTTTTTTGTAGTATTGTGTCATTAGAAACAATTTCTATAGACAAAGGAATAGGATCATATGAATGTGTTGGAGATTGATTAAGAGAACCTAGAGTAGTAGTAACAACTTATGTGGTGTTTTGTTCAACTGAAGAACCTTTAGAAGGTGATTGTTGAGAGGAGAAGATGTGGTGATAAAAGGAGTGGTTTGTACAGGAGATGGTGAAGAATGTATACCCTCTCATGAGACATGAGACATGTGACATGATCATGTTCTGAAATCTCTTCATCAGTAGTAAAAATATTTGTAGAACTCGCTTCTTTTGTAAATATAAGATCAGAAGGTAAGCTTTCTGGTGTAATTTGCTGGAGTTTGTTCTGTGTTATTTCATCTGTATGGAATGGAAATACATCATTCATGAAAAACCACATCCCTAGAAATGAAGGTAACTTTCTGTTTTAAATCATAAAATTTATAGTTCACATCTGTTGGGAATCCAAGCAGTATGCACTTTGTTGATCTGGGATGGAATTTATGATGGAGTTCCTTGATTGAAGCTCCATAAGCTAAACATCCAAGATTTCATATTCTTGAACAATTTGGTTTTGTTTTCAACAACTTGTCATATGAAGTTTGATTAGTGAGATCTACTGATGGGAACTCGGTTGATAAGAAAAGTTGCGGTCAGTACTGCATCTCCCCAAATCATTAGAGGTAGATTTGCCTAAACAACAAGGATCTGGCCATGTTCAAGAGATTTTGATGCTTTCATTCCACTACTCCATTTTTCTGAGTACAAATGCTAGTTTTCTCGTGAAGAATTCCATTTTCTTCATAGAATTGCATTAAGAGAAACTCGACTCCATTATCTGTTCTTATTTTTCTAAATGCAGTATTAAACTGAGTTCGAACCATTTTAATAAAGTTTGGTAAAATATGTGAAACATCTACCTGAAATTTCATCAATATGGTCCAAGTAACTCGAGAATGACCATCTACTTTAGTTAGAAAGTATCTATGACCATGAATCGAAGGTTACTAACTAACAAACTAGTTAAATACTGCTACAACATTGTCATATCTATTCCCTGGGACTAAATAGATTCAATACTTAATTTGGCACATCACGCGTTAATATCTCATCCTTCAACCGAATGACTTTCAATACCAAAAAAAAAAAAAAAACAAATTAATAGCAATTAAACAATTTTGTTGATCAAATATACTAGCAATATTAGTAGAGCAAGTGCATTCACATAATTAATTGTAGAAGTAATTATACATGAGTTGTGGTACAGCTTATTTTGTTTTGTTCTATATAAAATTCATTTTAACTTACATTGTTTTATGAGTTCTCCACAATACTTGTATTTTGTAAAGACTACTTGCTCCTGGGGCTAGCCGCAACAGCTACACTTTTGCAACCAAATCCAATATCCTTTCGGGCCAATCTAGATGAAGCAGGCCACTGTCCATTTGTAATTGCCATGTCCTTGAGAAGTTGAAGACTTTCAAGTGTTTCGATGATTGCAGGCATCTTAGGCCTATCTTTTGGGTTCAAGCTCACACATTGTTGGGCTAAAAGGCCCATTTCTTTAGCACCTTTGATAGAATACTGGCCTGCAAGTCTTGGGTCCATTATGCACCGAAGTCTTCTGCTACTTCCCAAGTAAGGCATGGCCCATTCAACAAGGTTTTGTTCACTCTTAGGCCTTGACTTTTCCATGGCTCTCCTGCCTGTTAGGAGTTCTAGCAGAACAACTCCAAAACTGTAGATATCACTTTTCGTAGTTAGGTGTCCTGCAACATATTATGGGACAAAGCATAATATGTTATGTTAATAATATTGTAAACTCTATTTATTCATAATATAGAAAAATTATATGTTTTTTTATAATATAAAACTTATATGTTTTTGTTTGTTATAATTAAAGCAAATTGGCTTTTGAATTTGAAATTTTCTGCATTGGCCACTTTATTATATATATAGTGCTACTATCACTACCATCAAATATATCATTTTGCCACAACAATGAGTTACCTGTGCTAACATACTCTGGCGCAGCATATCCGTAAGTTCCCATGACTCGAGTTGTAACGTGTGTGTTAGATCCTTCCGGACCCATTTTTGCAAGTCCAAAGTCTGACAATTTGGCATTGAATTCCTGTATATATAGCACATGACATGATTCGGATTTGAGGTAGCTAGAAATAAATTTTAAATTAGTCCTATTTTTTAACCACATTAAATAATGAATTTAATAATAAAAGGAAAATCAATAATTACACTTTAGTCATAGTCCTACAGAGTTTTGGTTCCGGAATACTTCTGGTACCGGAGCTGTTCCGATCGGAACTGTGCGCAAGCTTCAATCGAAGCTTACACAACTCTAGATTGGAGCATGCAAGCTCCGATGAGCTCTGGTACATAGGAGGAAGAAGGAAAAAAAAAAAAAGTGGATTTGTTTTTCATTTTTTTAATTAAGGACAAGGTTTAATTTTTTTATTGTTTTTTTTTAAACTAAAATTTAAGGCATGTTTGGTTTCAAAAATTGAATTTTAATGGTCAACATATAAATGGACTAGAAAGTAATTGTGATGCCACTAGTTGTCTAATTATGATATTTCCAATCTAATGGGGTTTAAAATGACATGCCTACTATTAGCTACCTCTAAAATGAAATTACCTCACCATTAAAAGTGAGTCATAAATTTTTTATTTACATAACTTATTTGGAGGGCTTGAGTTTCGAAAATTCTTATGTCAACAGGATCTGGAAATGCTTTTGCTGAGTGGTTTGGATTTTCATTGGGCAAGTTTGGGTTTGATCTTCTTACGGTGGTTAGCTATTCAGGTTTAATTTTAAAGGGTTGGAATATTATAAGGCTTTTCTTCATTTGGTCTTGGTAAGTTTGTAGAGGTTTCTTGATGAGACCTTGGGCCTGGCCCGGTCCGTCAACGCACTAAGCCCAAGTGTATATTAGGTAGATTAAGTTAGGCTTAGGGTGTCAGTAAGTAACTGATAAGGTAAGATCAGGAATATTCCCTAGACATCCTAGTCTATCTTTATCACGTAGTATCTTTAGTGTTTATCTTTTCCTTATTTGTCTCAATCTAGCTATTATAAATAGTCATCGTTTTAATTATATTTCACATGTTGTGAACATACAGAGTTAGAGTCATATCTCTTGCAAAGGTACCCGTTGGGTCAATTCCTCCTTGAACGGAGCTACCAAGGTCGCTTGGCGTCGACCGGATCTGCTATATACAAAAATCTCCAACAACACTACAAGGATTCACCTGATCAGAGACGAATTTTAGCGACGGATCGGTGTTTTGGCGACAGATGAAATAAAAACAGCGACGGATGAACACAATTCGTTATAGAGCGCGTCCCTAAACCCTTAGGGCGTGTGAGACCTACGAAGGATGAGTCATCCGTCGCTAAAATTGTGACGGATGAGTCATCCGTTGCAGAATACATCAACGGATGGCGTCATCCGTCGCTAAATAGTGATGGATGACTCATCCGTCGTAGGTCTCTTTGACCAAAAAGAGAAAAAAAAGAAAAAAAGGTAAAAAAAAAAAGTTAGCAACGGATGACGCCATCCGTCATCCGTCGCAGCCTGGACATATATATACTCACACTTAGCGTCACAAATCATCACACACACAGACAGAAACAGAAGCAGTCGGCTGCTCCTCCCGTTTTTCAAACCGGCGACCACTCCAATCTTCATATATTCTTCATTTCTTCACCATTTCAAGCAAGATTATAGACATTTTGAAACTCTTTCATCAAGGAACAAGGGTAGCTAGTCAATTGCGTGATTCTTTCACCATTTCTTCCGCAATCAAAGGTATTAAATTCCAACCCTAACTTGTCTAAATTTGAGTATTCTGCATTTTTTTTTTTCTATTTTAATGGATTGTATGCATTCTACAAGTACCTATTATGTGTCATGACACTAGAGGTCATAGGTTCAATTCTCGCCAAGTGCAAGATTATTTATAGTTTATTACTAGCATTGTAATGGTTCGATTATTAAAAAAAAGTAAAGCATACCTATTAAAAAAAAAAACAAGTACCTATTATGTTATATAGCTCAAATTACGGCGTATGCACAAGTTTTGGTTGGTGAATTGATAGATTTGGGATGAATTGGGTATTTTATGAATTGAGACTTTGTTTTGGCATATGTAGTTGGAGTATTGAGACCTAGAATTGAGACTTTGTTTGGGTTGAATTGATAGTTGGAGTATTGAGACTTTGTTTGGGATGAATGGAGACCTAGAATTGAGTTGTAGTATGATTCGACCGTAATTAGTTGTTAATGAAAATGTATAACTATAATCGAAATATAAGTTGATAAATTATAGTGATTACCCGTAGTTTATAATTTCACCATAGTTTCGTATTATAAGTATTTGTAGTCATATTTAAAAAAAATTATAATTATAAAAGAAAGAACTCATTGATAAATTAAAATGAGTATGTATTATAAGTACTTTTAGTTGTAAATTAGAAATATTGCAAGTATAATGCAAAGTAAAAATTGATAATAAATATGATAAATTATATCAATTTTATTTAATTACACGTATGTTAAATGGCAATTAAAAACCTAAAAACTAGAAATGAAAAAAATACATTATCCGCAATGTACTAAAATTTCATTGGCCAGGTTTAGCATTCAATTATGAACCCCGATCGTACTTGGATGTACAATAGGATTGCAGATGGGATACTTTTGCCTACGTTTGTAGAAGGAGTCAATGCATTTGTCGAATTTGCATTGTCAAAACCTGAGTGTTTGAGCAGTGGGATGATGAAGTGTCCTTGCAACCATAAGAAATGTAGGAACAGTAAGTTCTTACCCTCTACAATGGTTGTAGACCATTTGAAGCGTAATGATTTTGTGGCTAAATATGAGGTGTGGAATCATCATGGTGAGGCATTTCGTACGTTGGGGGATTATACGCAGTTGTTGGGTAAGCGTAGAAACATGCAACAACAATTTGAGGAGAGTAGAACTCCAACAGGTGGGGCTCTACTTATGATGATTCCGGAGGGGACCGGATGGAAGAGATGGTCTGTAACGCTGCAGGTCAAGAGTTTATGGAGGGGGTTGCTAATGAGGAGCCTCCGAATGCTGAGGCGCAGCTGTTCTTTGACTTGTTGGGAGCGTCCAAGATGCCACTCTACCCGGGGTGCAGGATGAATGAATTGTCCTGCTTGTCTCGAATTATGAGCAACAAGGAGGGTGTTGGGAATTCAGAAAGTAGCTGCAACGATTTGTTGAGTTTGATCACAGATATTGCGCCCGAAGGAAGCCTAGTTCCAACAAACTATTATTAAGCCCAAGTGTATATTAGGTAGATTAGGTTAGGGTTAGGGTGTCAGTAACTAAGTAACTGATAAGGTAAGATCAGGAATTCACTGGATATCCTAGTATATCTTTATCAAGTTGTATCTTTAGTGTTTATCTTTTCCTTATTTGGCTCAGTCTAGGTATTATAAATAGCCATCATTGTAATTCTATTTCACATGTTATGAATATACAGAGTTAGAGTCATATCTCTTGCAAAGGTATCCGTTGGGTCAATTCCTCCTTGAATGGAGCTACAAAGGTCGCTTGGCGCCGACCGGATCGGCTATATCCGAAGACCTCCAGCAATGGAGCTGCCTAAGTCGTTAGGTACCACACGGATCGGTATAATCCGAGGAACATCTCATCATTTCTCAAACTAATATGACTCTCATTTGATCGTCACGATGTGGTTTTGATTGTTTGGGTGTATTACTTCAGTTTTTTTTTTTTTTTTTTTTCATCCATGACCACATCTTTAAATTGATTGTTAATTGTAATTCTTGGCAGGCATGAGATATAGGAGATTAGAAAAAACTGAGTGAAATCATATCTTTTTTGAATTAACACTTTAGAATTGACGGTGTGGATTGGACTGTGGATTAGGCATGTCTTGTACAAGTATCCATTTTGGAAAGACTTTTGTGCTTTATTTCTATGGCCAGTTGTACTCTGCAATTATTGATGGTGTTAATCTGGAGTTTACGATGGTAGGATACGGATTCACTTCTTATTAAGTTTAAGTTTGATGAATTTTTCTTATGTATTTCGGTTGGATTTTGTTGAAGGGGTAGAGATTTTGGTTAATGTATATTTCTCAGATAAAGTTTATTATATTGCTACTTAAAAATAAATTTATTATATTGTACTTTATAAAATAGGTGTAAAATATCAAACGATAGAATGATCACCTAAGGAAATCATTTACTGCTCACTCTAAAGGATTAGGTCAACATGGGGCCTCTCTTTGTGAATTGGTACATGTGTAGAACTCAAAGAAATATGATTCCTTGAGGAAGTATGTTGAGTGACACGGTGGGTTCCTTATGCTATTTTGGTATGATTTCTTGCCTTAGCTCTGCACCTAACGTCATTTTTAAATTAGTTGCCACTTGTATGGAAGGGCATAGGGTGTAGGAATTTGACGAGTAGATTAGATTTTATCTCTGGGACTTGTGATGGCACGGATTGGAGTTGAGACTCGTTGGTGTAAATGTTAATGGCATGCTTTCTTGAGGGCCCGTGCAATTTACTGTTAATGGCATGGTTTCCTTGAGGGCCGGTGCAATTTACTGGATTATCAGTTTGATTGGTAATTTTAATTTTTGGGAGTATTTACAATGGGAAATTCACATTACGATTCTCATGAGCTACTCTATTTTCTCTACTAAACTCATCACTTTGTCCTCTCTAAAAATTTTCTCTCTGCTTTTCATCAGGGGCGGCCCAATATGCTAAAGCCCAGTACTAGGCTTCAGTATTAAAAAAAAAAAAAAATTAATTTCCCTAAATCTCAGAAACTAGCGAGACATACAGTCTCTTCACCTTCTTCCTCTCTTCCTCACGGCCTGGCCGTTTTCTTTTCTGATTTCTTTCTCGAAAAACTGGCTTATTTATCCCTCTTTCTTCTCAATCTCCATTAACTCTCCATCAATTTCTCTATTTCCTAAAAATTACCGTTTGAATTTCAATCTATATATATACATCATGTTTTGCAATTTACTTTTACCCAATTTCAATCATCTTCTCTTATTTTGGTTTACTCTACTCATATTAAACAAGAAAACAGTGGAGATTTGTCACAATTTTGATAATTTCGGTCTATCTCAGTGGGCATCTTCGAATTTTGAAGGTATTTGCTTCGTTTGATCAATACTCTTATTTGAATTTTTTAGGGTTCTTGTATTTTTCTAATTCTTGGTGAATTATTTTTTCTAGGCACTTGTTGGTTGTTGATGTCAAGACTGGAGTTTGGATTGCTGTTGGAATATGTGTTGACTGATCAGTGATCACCTGTGCTTTCTTCTTGCTTGATGCTTCTCTGCTAGTCTGCTACTACTGCCAGGAAGTTTTCTTTTCTTTATTCATTTAAACTTTCTATTTTCAATTTGTTACTTTGTGAACTTTCTGATTCTGATTTGAGTTATGCCCCCGAAACGAAAATTTGAATCTGGTTGTGCAAAACGTAAAAAGAAAAAACAAACTGAAGCATTAATTCTATCTCAAAGAGGGGCTATGGATAAATTTGTGATGAAAGATTCTCAGATTTCTAGTGATCAAGATACTGATAATGTGAATTTACATGAGAATGATGATGATATTGATTATAATGTGTCTCCTGAAAATTCTCATGATGTTCCTATTACTGCTGATGTGCCTATTACTGCTGCTAATGTGCCTATTACTGCTGATGTGCCTATTGTTGATGATGTGCCTATTGTTAATGATGTGCCTGCTGAAAATTCTGATCCTGTTAATGTAGAAACTGTTATCGATTCTAGTAACATTGATGAAAATAGTAATTTTAATTGTGATATATATGATCCTAGATATTGGGATGGTCTTAACGAAGGAATGGTCTGTGTTTTAGCACGTAATGGCCCAAAAAGGGATTTAACAATTGAGAAAGGTCCTAATGATAGATCTAAGAGACATTTTTCGTCTATCCATTATAACAGAATTTTGAAGAATGGAGAAAAATATGATAGAGATTGGTTTGTCTACTCGAAAGAGTTGGACAAAGTGTTTTGTTTTTGCTGTAAAGTATTTAAAAAAGGTCATGGAGTGGGTGAATTGGCAAGGGGGGGTTATAATGATTGGTCTCATCTTAGCGAAAGACTTAAAGAGAATGAAGTTGGTTTGGAACATGCTAAAAATATGACAACTTGGTATCAATTGCGTTTAGGATTAGATGAGAATAAAACAATCGATAAAGAAGCACAAAAGCACTTTGAGAAAGAAAAGGAGCATTGGAGAAATGTTTTAATTAGAATCATTTATATCATTCAATTTCTTGCGAAACATAATTTGGCACTCCGTGGTCACAATGAGAGATTGTATGAGAATAATAATGGTAATTTCTTGGGTTTGATTGAAATGCTAGCAAAGTTTGATCCAGTTATTCAAGAACATGTTAATCGTATGCAAAATAAAGATACTCAACGTCACTATCTTGGTCACAATATCCAAAATGAATTGATTCTTTTACTTGGTTCGAGAATTAAATCTGAAATTGTGAAAAATATCAAGCAAGCAAAGTACTTTTCTGTGATACTTGATTGCACTCCTGATTCTAGTCACCAAGAACAAATGTCTATGATTTTGAGATATGTTTCTTTTTCTTCAAATCGAGTTCATATTGAAGAATCCTTTTTAGGATTTTTAAGTGTGAATGATACAAGTGGTCAAGGACTCTTTGATGTTTTACAACTTGAGTTGAAATCTCTTGATTTAGATATTGATGATGTGAGGGGACAAGGCTATGATAATGGTTCTAATATGAAAGGAAAACATCAAGGAGTCCAAAAGAAACTTTTAGATATTAACCCTAGAGCATTTTACACCCCTTGTGGTTGTCATAGCTTGAACTTGATACTTTGTGATATGGCGAATACTTCTGCCAAGGCTAAAACTTTTTTTTGGAGTGGTCCAACGCGTATATACCATATTTTCTAAATCCACAAAGAGATGGCAAATTTTAAAGAATAATGTGAAAGGGTTAACTCCTAAACCATTATCATGTACTCGTTGGGAAAGCCGTGTTGATAGTGTGAGAGCCATAAGATTTCAAATAGAAGATATAAAAAAGGCTTTAATTGAAGTTTCTAAAGTGGATCTTGATCCTATGATTAGAAGTGAGGCTGGTGGTTTAGCAACTCATGAACTTGGTAAGTTTGAATTTTTGTTGGCATTGATCATTTGGTTTGATATTTTATCTCATGTAATGTTGTTAGCAAGCAATTGCAAAGAAAGGATATGCATGTTGATGTTGCGATAAGAGATTTGGATACTTTGATTTCATTCTTCAAGGAGCATAGAGAAAATGGCTTTCCAAAAGCTTTAGAAAAATCCAAGGAAATGGGCATCGAACTGAAAATTGATTCTAACTTTTCTGAAAAGCGTGAAATTAAGAAAAAGAAGCAATTTGATGAGAATCAAGATGTTGCAGCTCCTTTATCTCAAGAGGAATCATTTAGAGTTGATTACTTTTTATATATTATTGATCAAGCAATTTCTTCATTTAATAGCAGGTTTGAACAGTATCAAGAATACAAACAAATGTTTGGATTCATGTTTACATCTGAAAGTTTGTGTGCTTTAGATGATGCCTCTTTGCAATCTTGTTGTATTCATCTTGAAAATGCACTCAAGAGTAATGATAAATATGATATTGATGGACACTCTTTATTTATGGAACTGGAACTTGTTAAATTGTATATGCCAAATAAGAAGATGGGAGCTATTGAAATTTTGAGTTATTTAACAGATGTTGGTTGTTTTCCTACTGCAGCGATTGCGTATAGGATTATGTTAACAATTCCAGTCACTGTTGCATCTGCTGAGAGGAGCTTTTCCAAGTTGAAATTGGTGAAATCCTATTTGCGCACTACAATGTCACAAGAAAGACTCAACGGATTGGCGATGATGGCAATCGAGAAGGATGTGGCGGAAAATATTAGCTATGAAGATTTAATTGATGATTTTTCTTCAAAGAATGCTAGAAGATTTGCGCTTTTAAAGTGATCCTTTTTGTGTCATTATATAGTTTCAGTCTTGTTCATGTTTTGCTGATGGTTTAGGTACTTTTATTGTAAAGACTTTTGCTGTGATATGTCAACACTTCTTTTACTTTTTTCTTGCTAAAAGTTTTGTGGGTTGTGCAATTTGTTTTTTTAAAAAAAAATTATATTTAATATTATTACTTTGGGCCTCGTCTAAAATTTTGAACAGGGCCTCTAAAAGTCAGAGCCGCCCCTGCTTTTCATCCTCACTTTCAAAGCCCCCTTAAATTTTTTTTTCTTTTTTCTTCTTTTGTTTCTCTTGCTTTTTTTCAAATCTAGATCTCTTTTTTCTTTTCTTTTCCAGATCTAGATTATTTTTATATTATGGCATCTTAAATCATGGACTTGTGGGTCACAGGACACTCGGCTTGCAGCTCCTTTCGCACTCTGATAAGCTCTCTTTTGATAACATTCATTTTCTTGGGTCGGCACTTGTGTCCTTCTACTGTAAAACAGAGGACTTGGGTTCTGCCACCGAGGTGTTTGATGAAATGACTGAATCGAACGAGGTTTGTTTCGCGGCTCAAATTAAAGGGTTGGCGCAAAATAGCAGCAGCCACATTGAGGCACTGCAGTTCTTTCTCGAGATGAGGCACAGGGATGTGGTTAAGAAGTGTCATAGCGTTTCTGGGGCGTTACGCGTTGCTTCGGGTTCGGATATGTTTGAGCAATACGTGACCATACATGCTCATGCTTTGGTGTCTGGGTTTGATTTGGATCATTATATTCGGACTGCGTTGATTGATGGGTATGGGATGTGTGGATTACTGAAGGAGGCGAAGGCAGTGTTTGATGGTTTTAAGTTGGGAGTGATTTTGGCTACGTGGAATGCGATTAGGGCATCGTATGGAGGTTACAATGTTGTTAGGTATTGGTTCGTTATAATTGGATTTGGGTTATAATGGAAATTTTTGGTTAGGTTTTGGTGGTGGAAGTTTGGGTTTTAGGTTTCAGTATGGAAGTTATGGTGATGTTAAGTGTTTGCTGCTGGTGATGTTCATGACAAGAAGCATGGGCGGCTCAGGCCCTGTGCCGTCAGCCCGACCTTACAGGGCCTCGTAAAATTTGGGGCCTCAATTTATTTTATCTAATGGATATATACATGTGTTTATGTCTAAAGTCTTAGTTAAAGTATCTTGTTAAAATCTTAGGTCCTTGGATCGATTCTTGTGGTGAACCATTTTTTTTTTTATTCTTTTTTTTTTTTTTTTATCCGTTGTTATACAATTGTTTGGGGTCAATCTTACGGGTTGGAACAGGGCCTCTAAAATCCAGAGCCGCCCCCGACAAGAAGTATATGCAGGCTATCAATGTTGTTGGTTCAGGAGGTGACTAAAGAAGGTGTACGTGACAAATATGGTTCCGTCGAGGTTCAGGTTTATTGAGGTTTTGAACATTGGCGGAGGTTATGAAGACGTGAAGAAATTTAGTGACGAGTATGAGGTGGTGGGTATGGAGGTTATGGTGCTGTTAGGTGTTGGTTTGCTTTGCTGAAAGGTGTTGGTCAGATTTTGGTTGTGGAGGTTTGGGTATGGAGGTTACGATGTTGTTCGGTGTTTGTTGTTGGTGTTGTTCTGGACAAGAAGTACATGTAGGCTATCAAAGTTGCTGGTTTAGGCTGGTTCATGAGGTGACTAAAGAAGGTGTCGAAGCGTACGGGACAAACTTGGTTCCATCGAGGTTCAGGTTTTTCGAGGTTTTGAACATTGGTGGAAGTTATGGTGATGAAGAAATTTAGTAGTGACGAGTATGAGGTGGTGGGTTTGGAGGTTATGGTTCAGTTAGGTTTTGTTTTGTTATTTGGGTTTGGGTTTTACTGTAAGGCGTTGGTTGTATGTTTGTGTTTGGGTTACAAGGTTTTGGTTAGGTTTTAATTATGACAATCCATATTGATTCATGGTTTAGTGTTGGTATCGTCTTTGTAATTGTTTTCGAGCATTACTTATGTTTTATCTTTTATTTCGTAAAAATATTTTTAGCCGTTTAAAAAAATCAGTTTGGTTGGTAGCTATGAGATGTTTTTTTTGGAGTATTCATTTTTTGGTTTTTTTATTGATGTAATTTAAGTTCTATGGGTTTGGATGGGGTAAAATCCATTTTTTGTACTCCAGAGTGAGACACTTCCAATTTATTTACTCTAGAGTGACTATGTTCAATTTATGTACTTTATTGTAACATACTTTCCAATTTTGATACTTTCTCAATTTAATCTTGAAAAATTGAACAATAAGAGCGCATGACAAACACACAACGGCCTAACTCGAAGAGCGCATGACAAACACACAACGGCCTAACTCGAAAATGGCGAAAAAATCGAAATCGAAAATTATGAAAAAGATAGAAAAATGGGTGTGTAATGTATACTTTTTGGTATTTTAAAGTATGAAAATGCGCTTATAATGCGTGTATATTTTTCCTATTTCTTTGAAATTTTTGGCATGTCTAGCGATTGGTTGTCATGCATTCATATTGTTTACTTTTTTACGATTAAATTAAGAAAATATCAAAATTGAACAGTATGTTAAAATAAAGTACCTAAATTAGACATAACCACTCTAGAGTACATAAATTGGACGTGTCTCACTCTGAAATAGCAATGAATTTTACCCGTTTGGACGCGTGGTAGTTTGGCCGCGGCCGGTGGGTTTTTTGTCGTCGAACTTTAATTGAGAGTTTAAGATATGTGGAATATATTTCTCCTAGTCTTTGTTTTCAAAATTTTGAGCTTTATTAATAAATTCTTTTTCAGATTAAAAAAGATCAAACGATAGAATGTTAAGGGTGGAGGAGTAATTATTATGCTTACCGAGTCCAATAGAATATTGGAAGCCTTAAAATCACGATATATGATGGGATTCTGGGCACCATGCAAAAATGCTAGTCCTTTGGCAGCACCGACCCCAATCTTTAATCTCGTGGCCCATGGCAATGAAACAGACATTCCTGCAGTATACATAATATTTTATTATATTCCATGGTCAATATTATATTTCTTTCCGTTTTTCTAAGTATTTTTCTAAATGGTAAACAAAATATGCAATTTAAAAAATAATACTATCTCCGTTTCATTAATAAGTTTCTAAGGGGACTATTCATCGCAACCTTTGACCATGTATAGCTTTTAAATTATATTGTATCAATATAAATTAAAAGTTGATTATGAAAATATACTCCATTTAATTTCATAATATAATTTTATTATATTTTTCTCCAATGTAATTTAGGAGTTATACGTGATCAAAGGTCGCGATGAATAGTCCCCTTAGGAACTTATTAATGAAACGGAGAAAGTATAAGCTAATTAATTTTCGTAAATTTAGTTGTGATTATTGATAAAATATGATAGACAAAAACATAAACAAAAATAAGAAGTTATTATTGCAAAGTACTCTTTTTCCAATCA
Source organism: Plantago ovata (assembly GCA_028274465.1). Lineage (NCBI taxonomy): Eukaryota > Viridiplantae > Streptophyta > Magnoliopsida > Lamiales > Plantaginaceae > Plantago > Plantago ovata. The sequence continues at coordinate 85,844,394 of CM051457.1, read as the reverse complement.
AAATTTAAACACACAAAAATGTACTCCCTATCGGAAAGTTTTCCATATTGATTTGGTGAACAAAATAATGTTTAGGTATTATTTTATGAAGAGTAAATAAAGAATGAATAAATAATTAATAGTGAATATTATTTAAATGTAGAAAGAATAAAGAAATAATAAATATAGAATAGTGGTTGATAAATTTGTAAATATGAGTATATTAGAAGGGTATTTGTTAAGTGGAGTGTGTACTTGTCATAAAGGAAAATGAAAATCTTTGTTTGGAATACTAGCCTCTTATGGTAATCTGATTGATTCATAGATTCATGAGTTCACCACTCTTTCTTTTTAATTTGATTTTTAAAATGTATTTTTATGGTTATTAAAATTTGTAATTTCATATTAAATTTAACTAAGAATAATATTTTTTTCAAATTTGTTAATTTTATTATTTTATTTAATATTTTGAAAAGAAAAAAAACACATTATTAATTAATAAGATAAAAAATGAAGATTGACAAGAGATGATTGAAACATATGCAATATTGGTGTCTATTTGTAGAGAAACAAAAATATGATTGTTGGTAAATTTTTCGTATTTTTTTGAATTTATTTTATTGGATTTTTTTCTATTTTAGATAAAAGACCAAAAAAATAAAAAATTAAGCACGCACACGCAAAAAAAAAAAAAAGAAAGCAGCCGTTGAACGGCTCGTTCTTTAATTGTCGGCCCACCACTTTAACCATGAAGGCACATAATGGCGTATTGTTACTCTGAACATTTCATGAACAACTCATGAACACTCAGGATCAACTCAAGAAATGGCCAGTGAACTCCCACAACACCACTTTTTTGTGTTCATGAGCCATGAACAAGCTCATGAACACTCCCACAACCAGCAGCCTAAAATTGAAAGTGAAAAACATTGAACTCGACGGAGGAAGTAAATATCTTTTATTTTCTTTTGTTGACAAATGACAAACAGTAACTTAAAATAATATCAGAAAAATAATTTGAAAAGTTATATCAAAATTTATAATTATTATAAAATTATAATAAAGTACCTCTTTTACATTATTCTATTAATAGTTTATGATTAACTTTGTAATGAAAAAATGATAAATACAAATAAATGAAAATACTACGTCCGTTTTATTTATAAGTTCTTAAGGGGACTATTTTTCGTGACCTTTAACCACGTATAGCTTTTAAATTAAAATGTATCAATATAAATTAAAAGTTGATTATGAAAATATACTCTATTTAATTTCATAATATAATTTTATTATATTTTTTCTAATATAATTTAGGAGTTATACATGGTCAAAGGTCGCGATGAATAGTAATTTAGGAACTTATTAATGAAACGGAGTAAATATTTGATAGAAGATCAAATATTAATTAAAATATTAAGAACAGCACAAGTATTTACTCTTGAACAAATGATTCTCCAGGCTGCCACGTGGCATGAATTCATACACCAAGAGTCGTTCTTGGTCTTCACAACAATATCCAATTAACTTAACCAGATTTGGATGACTTAACTGCCCCAGAAAGATTACTTCCGCCTTCACATAAAAATGCCATATCAGAACAATTAGCTTGGAAACATAACATATAATTAATCTTCATCGAGTGTTGTTAATGTTTATAGTTAAATATATGATGTTTGAATCTAAATAAAGGTAGAGAGTAAAGTTTGTAATAAAATGGAATTTACAATCTACAAGAGTTCAAATGAAGAGTATTTGCACCAGATCCCTTTAAAATCTCAATAAATGTGCAAAAAAGGATAACGTTTTGATAAAAAGTAATTTTTCAATTTTAAAAACGTGTCCACCTGCTACAAATGCAGGTGGATGGTGCTGATTAAATATAAACGGGTCCACCTGCTACAAATGCTTCTACAAATTACTCCAATTTGCTACCCACTTCCATATAAACGGGAATGATCTTTGGGGTTGTTGATAACATAAAAATTAATCTTTGGAATTGGTTGAAGTCGAAGGGTAAAATTTTGCATGGGTATAAGTTGGTGGACTGGTTGCATGCGCCGACGAGTTGTTGGAAGCGTTGAAATTTTGTTTGCGGTCGCTGCTGCAGGTGCTTTGTTGCTGTTGTCAATGTTTTACAGAGATGCTGATGCTGTCACTGTTCGGTTGTTGCCTGGGCCTTGGAACTTTATTTTGTGTGCTCTTTTTGATCCTTGATTTGGGCTTGTAGTGTTGCAGTGTGGACGTCTAGCCCCTGGTATTATTTTTTTTCCATCACTCATTCTGGGCTCTCTTCCTTTTTTCTTAATGAGAGATATCATGTCTTCCTCTAATTGTGATTAGTTTGTTTCCTAAAGGAGTCCATCCTCTTTCGTTTCTCGCTAAGTTCCCTAAATTTGCAACGAAAGGTATTCTACTCCGTTGGACTTAACTAGAATTGTTGGTTCAATTCGTCACCCCTTTAACTCTTGGCATCTTGCTCGTAAGATTGATATATTAGACGACGGGGGTGGTTAAGTTTTGAAACGGCTACAACGGGTTTGAGGTCCGAACCTATTATGCTTCGTTTTAGTTGGGTGGAGTTCGTGGTTTGAGTTTTTTGTGCATTACTTATACACTCCGTTTGTGTACTTGGACTATCTTTATTATTATTATTAATATATTTTGCTGTTCCAAAAAAAAAACAGAAAAAGGATGATCTAATATGTGTTTTGTTAAGTTAACCTCAATATTAATACTTCATAAAAAAAACCTAAATATTAATAAAACAGATTATTCCATTGTTCGGACTGAGGTGTCATGACATTAGAGGTCTAGCTCAATTGGTTAGACTGAGGTGTCATGACACTAGAGGTCATAGGTTCAATTCTCGTCAAGTGCGAGATTATTTATAGTTTATTACTAGCTTTGTAATGCTACTTATGAAATTGTAATGGTTCGATTATTAAAAAAAGATTATTCCATTGTTGATATTTGGAATAGGTCTCTTCTACTCGATAAAAATTAAACCACAAACATAATGATTACTACCTCCGTTTTTTATAAGTAGTTTTATGTGTTTTCATACATATTAAGAAAATGATTGATTACTAGTAGTACTCTATTATTTTATTTTTTAATTATTAATATTATAAAAATTATGTAACTTTCTTTGTTCTACAATAATAATAGAGAGACATAGAGAAAAAGGAAGAGATAGTTTGTCACTTATACTTATTGTACTTTTAATACCATTAAGATTGAGAAAAAAGTATATGAGAATTAATATAATAACATTAAAAGATCTAAACTATTTATATTTTAATATTGAAGAAAAGAGTTAAAGTACTTATAAAAAAAATGGAGGTAGCATTAATTAGTTATCATTAATAAGAAAATGACACTATTAAGAATATAAAGTTTTTATGCTGTAAAAATGAAATTATATACACACACACACACACGGATTTTAAACGAAAACAAATGTGCGAGGAGACGGAGTGACGACTTACAAGCCATTCACGGTGGCCCTGTAGGCCTTCAATGTCGAGAAGCTTGACAGCAACAGGCTGAGCCTTCAACCCAGGCCTCAATCCTTCATCTACATACCCTTTGTACACCCTTCCAAAACCACCCTCCCCAAGCAAGAAGTTCCTCGAGAAATTCTGCGTGATGCAGCGCAATTCGTTCTCCTGGAAATCCAACAAATCGCCACCAAATGTCTCCATTCTAGCTGAAGATGAGCGGTTGCTTATGTCAGAAAAGGACGACATCTTCCTAAAAGAAGCTCGTAGTGGGCCTATGTCCTTGGAGGACGAGGAGGAGAAGTCGGATTTCGATGTCCTAGACCTGCTCAAGCTTCCGAAAATCGCATGATCATCTGCAGAGCAGCAGTAGGTTGCTGTCAAAGGCTTCCATGCTTGTTTTGAGTCTTTCATTTTACTCTCAATTAACAAACTGCATGTTACAATGAGTTTAGTTGGTATTAATCATAATAATGAGGCTAGCTGCTTTATTATTTATGTTATAGTATTAGTATTTGTTTTATACATTTATTAATTGTTTGTTTCATCTGTTTCGTCATGGCAAACGAAAGATTCTTTAACTGCTCCGATCCAACTACTCTACTATATAGTGGGTGGTTGTGAAATATGTACTAATCTTTGGTTATATCTGTATAAATTAGTTTCTCCTTTATTTATTTGTCAGATAGGGAATGTCATATGCGGAAAATTGTCTATCCACGATCGGATCAATTATATTGTATTAAAGGGCTCAATAATATATACTTCCTCCATCTCCCCCCAAATTGCACATGAATTTGGCAACGGACCGGATTAAGTAGTTTTTTTTTTTTTTCTTTTTTTAAACAACGAATAGTACAACTCCTCTTATATTACTATACAACATCCTAAACCACCTTATATGTCCACAGCTACACTGCCTTATGCCTCCGCTGTGATCAAACAATAGTATTGGGGTATTAATTAAAGGTTTTTTTTTACATCTACTACCCCACTAGACGACCAAATTACAGATACACCTCTCTTAGTCAAACTATTACATCTAGATCCAAAATCCCAAAATTGATTTGACCAACTTAAGGCTTATTGTTCAATATCTTCAAACCAAACAAGGCCTTAACATTTTTTTTCTTTTTTTCTTTTTTTCTTCTTTCCTCCTTCTTTCTCCTTCTTCTTCATTCTTCTTCTTTACGATTAATTGGAGCTAAAAGCTCCGACTAATCGGAGCTAACAGTTCCGTTCAGATCGGAGTACAGCTCCAATCAGGTCGGTCGGAGCTGCACAAATTGGGCGGGTGAGTGTAGAAAACAAGAAATTAAACACAATGTGTATAAACTAAATTGAAATTTTATTAACTCATCAGAATACAAGATACATTGAACTTGCATGTTCTAGAGAGACAAAGAGAAACAGAAGAAAAACATAATAGACACAAATAAACTAGAAAGTACGAAGAGAATGTCTAACGGCTGGATCCTAAATTTTGATTTTATTTTAAACGGGAAAATAAAGTTCATTAAACCCAAACGTATTGTAAAAGATTAAGAGGGGTACCCCTATCATGATACAAGGTGTATCACTAAACTCAAGTACAAGAGAGGGTCCAAATTGATAGTGTATATGTCCTAGAGACAGTCTTTATTAAGGGCAGACAACCCTTATTAAGGGCATATATGTACTATTACACATGTCAACGTAATATAATATATGTTTGTTTGTTTGACTATTGAGTATCGCTTTCATATTTATATTACACCATGTTGAAGGGTAATTCGTACTTCTTCCTAAGTTCGCAGTGGATCGTCAATATAAGATATTCTAGTTCTTCTTCATGTAGTGTTCCTCTTGTATTGGTAGTGAACCTTCTTGTAGCTTCCTCGTACCTGAAATATACTGGAGGGGGGGGGGTTAGTGTCTCTTGCCCGGTCTGTAAGATATCAGACCGGAGTGACAACTTTACGTGTAGGGAGTTGTGAGGCTTCCCTAGTACGAGTAGTAAATGTGGTGGGTGAGTGGTAGGTGAGAGGTGTTAATACTTACCCGCTGGGTAATGAATGAGTCCTTTATATACTCGTAGACTTTTAATGTCAGCCCTTGTAGGATCGTGACAAGTGTCCGGACGGGATTGAAGCTTCCTTAGGCCCAAGCCCATTAAGGAGGTACATGGGCCTTAGCCCAAACATCTTGGCTAGGGTTCAGAGGGCAACATGGACATTTCGGGTCCCACTTAGTAATCTGGAGGACGGGCCCCACTGGGAGCGACCATGGGTGGTCGCCCAGGTGTCCTCGTGCCTTCCTCTTACGTTGGTGGTCCGAGTAGTGCTCTGCCTAGTTTCTCTCAGAGAGTGTTACCTTGACGTAAGGCCTCCTCGAGCCCTAGAGATGCTCCTCGAGCTCAATAGCTACTTTGTCCTTGTGATGAGCTTATTTTGAGGGTTGGCCTCTTAGTGATGGTTGGACCCTATGTTGGTCGAACCACACCTTAGTGACATACTTGGGTGTGGTCGCGCCCCTTGAGGGACGGCCTATGATGCTTTGTCGCGCTCTTAGACCGCTCCAGTTCGTACATGCGGACTGGACATATTTCAACACTAACATATGTCCCCCTAGTTTCCATGTATCTTTGCAGAAGATAGTTGAGGAACTATGTTGAAGTAGAGGTCGAGCAGAGCCTCGACTAGTAGTGGGCGAAACAAGATTTCCGTATTCGCACCTTGGTATCTTTCCCTCCTCCTATCTCTCCCTCCCCCCTTTTTATAGGGTACGAGTAGACGTTGCTCGGACCTTATGAAAAGAGGTATGTTTGCTGGGCAGAGATCGGATCCGGGTAAGTATCCCTTGGTGGAATGGAATGACTTCTTGCCGCTTTTTTCTTTGCAAATTATCTCGAGGAGAGATAATTTTGAGAGTGGAGTGGAACGACTTCTTGCCGCCTTTTCCTTTGCAAATTATCTCGAGGAGAGATAATTTTGAGAGTGGAGTGGAACGACTGCATGCCGCTTTTTCCTTTGCAAATTATCTCGAGGAGAGATAATTTTGAGAGTGGAGTGGAACGACTTCATGCCGCTTTTTCCTTTGCAAATTATCTCGAGGAGAGATAATTTTGAGAGTGGAGTGGAACGACTTCATGCCGCTTTTTCCTTTTCAAATTATCTCGAGGAGAGATAATTTTGAGAGTGGAGTGGAACGACTTCATGCCGTTTTTTCTTTGCAAATTATCTCGAGGAGAGATAATTTTGAGAGTGGAGTGGAACGAATGCATGCCGTTTTTTCCTTTGCAAATTATCTCGATGAGAGATAATTTTGAGAGTGGCTCCTCGAACCAGTAAGGTAGATCCGCCGAATTTTTCTCCTCGGGTAGATGATTGCTCGTCGCTCCGTTCTTAACTTAGTGACATGGTCCTCGCTCCGCGGATTATCTGGTGTGGCTAGGTAATCCGCGTTTACCTGGGAAGGTGTCTCAGAGCGGGAGCGTGGAGGGCAAACCCGTAAAATCGCCAGGCGGCTGTGATCTAGACCGTTGATAGTGGCAACGTGTTCGGTCCGGATGGAGCGAGGGTATGCGACGGTTCGTATTCCTGAGATACCCTTCTATAAATAGGCCGATACTTGGTCATTCCACACTTTTCGCAACATAAACACTCAGAGCAAATAGAGAGAGCGAGGAGCGTATTTTAAGTGACCGACGAGCAAGGTGATCGATACAAGAAGAGCGCGAGGAGCAAATTTCGTCGTCCAGAACCCGTTTTTTCAGGCGAACTTCAACTTTTCCGGCTTCCTTTCCGGCTTCCATCATTTACACACTAAACATCAACTAAGTTTCCTTACTCACTTGCTTTAATTGCCTTCTTTTTTGCGTGAACTCCCTTTTCTTGCTTTCAATTTCGCCTTTGCATTTCTTCCCTTGTTTTGTTGCCTGAATATTCGCCGGTGGGCGTCGGCCTAAGAACGGCCTTGGACTTAAGAAATTGTAAACTGACCACTGTAAATGGACCTTAATTGAATCGATTTGACTTGCATGGCCGTTGATGAACGCGGATGTCGTGCTCCGAATTCAAGCAAATAAATTTGTAATTAGCCAAAGGCAATCCACAACTACAACGAAAACCGTAGTGTAGCAGTAGAATGACTCGAGTGTCGTTCTCTCAGGACTATAACTAGCTTTATCTATTTAACAAGAGAATATAAAACAGCAGACAGATAGCAAAAGGGGGTTTCTAGCAGATAATGGAGATTGGTGATAGTATGGTCCTTCTTAACATAACGGGTCGATAATCATGCATAAATTCCTCGGTCTTGCATAGAGATCTTTGAATCAATCTAGTGTCCTGTTGCAAATATTAAGCACTACGAAGATAATTGGTCTGACAAGTCAATCACTATTGTCCTAATGTGTTCCGTAATTATTCAACACTACGAAGATAATTGGTCTGATGGTCGACAAGTGTCCAATTGTGCATAATAATTAATACAACATACGAGAATTTAGGTTGTGCCTGATCAACGAAATAAAGCAATGACACGGAGTATAATGCGCGATATAGCCATTAGCATGATTATCTTCCCTTCGCTAAGAATTCACATACTACCACCAACGATAAGTTTAGCTACTCATAATAGGCATGCAATCAACAGAAATCATAGAAGAAAACATATTGAAAGATATATAAAATAAGTAGATTAAACTGTAAGATACAAGTTACCGAAGGTTGTCAATCTCCGAAGAATTGCGATCCTACGAGCTCCAATCCGCTATGAAAAAGTATCCCCTAAGCTACAGAACTCCCAGGACAGGCCCCGGGAAGTTCCTACCTAAAACTATAGAGAGAGGTGAAAAAGTAGGTCTGGAAAGATATGATTTTCGAAGAAAACTGAGCAACTATATATAGGCCCCGAAATACTGTGGGGCGGTTCGCCCGGTGTGGTGCGGTTCGCCCCAGAGAGTTTTTCGCGGAATTCCGCGTTTTCGACGCGTTTTTGGATTTCTTCCCCTTTTCGGACTCGGTTTCTGACTTCTAGTAGCCTTCTAACCTCCAGATTCGGCCCCTAGACTTCAAATCCTATCCGGAAACCTTTAGATACTCCAAATAGGCTTCTGGAACACCAATTCCTTGTCAACTTCAACATAATTGCTCGGAAATCTTCGAATTTCAACCAAAACCTGTAAAATAAAATCTAAAGGGAAACGTGACACTATTATAATAAAATGCATTAAAATATAGCTAAATTAACATAGATGATAGCTAAAATAGGTGAAAAAGACTCGAATGAAAGTGTAAAATACACATTCATCAGCCGTAGGATGAATTCCCCCTTTTTTACGCCTTTTTACTTTGCTGTAAACCCCTGTTGCCTCTTCCTTAGCATATGGCCGTAGAAGTAACTGTAACTCTTGTTTTAGAGCGGTTGGTCGCTCGTTTTGCTCTTCGATTTATCTGCCTTCTCACTCTTGTCTGTTTATCTGCATGCTCGCCTGCTCGCTCTTACCTGTTTCGAGCGGTTGGTCGCTCCGTAGAATAACTTCTTCAATGTGCCTTTTTTCGCTATTTTTTGAGATTTTTCTCCGTTCGGGAGGTCGAACATAATGAATATACCTAAGAGGACCTCTCGGACTATCACAAACCATCCTAACTTCCTCTTTGCCTACCTTTAGGATGTCCGAGAGGAGCGACGACAGCCAAAACCACTCGGCCGCAGGAGAGTATGGGAGCGACCATACTACGTCGCCTGATACGTCAGATGTATCGGCGACCTTCCTCGATGACACATTGGAGCAAACAGCTGGGGCCGAGGAGCCCCATGTTGAGCATGGCGGCGAGGAGGAATCTGAGGGTGAAGAAGGCGATGATGCCAACGCCGACGAGGAGGGTGATGATGAGGATAGCGAGGAGGAGGAAGACTTGTATCAGTTAGTGACTCGCAAGAGGCGTCGTACTGAAGACGACGACTTCATCGATGATAGGACCGAGGAGGAAGGCGGTCCTTCAAATCATGGGGTGTCTGTGGAGCTGATCACCCGAGCCGCCCAAGTACATGGCCGCAATTATGGGGCGGTCAACGTGGTCCCTCCTGCTGAGATCAAGATCGAGGACATGGACGACACTGAGAGGCCTGACTTGGCTCTGTCCCTTTACGAGGAGGGTGACCACTCGGTTCAACGAGGAAAGGGCCCTATCCGTGTACAAATCGTCGATAGCGACGACACTGATGAAGAGAGCGATGAGGACGATGATGCTACCTCTCCTCGAACTAGTCCACCACCGAAGAGGGTTAGGTTCCCTCCTCAAACAATTCGGAGGGCTGTAGTTACAGATGGAGAGGAGGATGTTCCCTTGGCCATCATGGATGTAAACAGGAATGAAGCTGGTCCGAGCACCGTGGCGCCCTTGTCTCCTTCCGTTTGGAGATGCAAAGGCAAGTTATTCGAGACGCGGACAGGTTCTCGCGCGAGGAGGAGACCAGCTATCATTCGATAGATCCTCGAACCATAGATGTTTCGTTTCCAAGTAATACTCGAGCACCCAATCTGCTCGAGGAGAAAGAGTACAATATTCGCCTTGCACAGCGAGCAGCTGATGCGGAGAAGGCAAAAGCCGGAGAGGCGAAGAGAGCGAGCAAGCGTTCTCGCTCTGGCAAGTGCAAAGCCAAAGCTGTTAAAGAGCCAGAGCCTGAGCCTAAGTCCAGCAAGGCTGCTCAGAATAAGTTCACCAAAAGTGCTCGAACCGTGGACCTCCCCGATCTTGAGGGTGAGAAGATCGAGGACGACATCATTCTGACCACGACTTCCACAGTGAAAGTCGAAGAGGTCGCTACTCTACGATGGAAGTATTCCCTTCCTGAGAGTAAATTCGACATCCTCATGACCAGGGGCGACCAAACATTCTACAACGCTCCTCCTGGGTACATGGCCGCACATTGTCTAAGCCTGGATCAAGGATGGATACTGCCATTCTGTGATGCTTTCCGCGATATCTTCAACACCTTGGGGATCGCTCCTTGGCAGCTGGTGCCAAGTGCCTTTGGAACCTTGGTGTGTTTTGGAGTCTTTTGCATGAAGAAGGGGCTCGAGCTCAATTTCCACAACTTCAACCAGTTGTTCCGTGTCTCGATGAGCTCCGGGAACAAATACTATTTTAACGCGCGACCAGGACTCGGCTTCATCATGGACGCTCCCAGCTCCTCGGGTTACAAGTGGTTCCACAGGTAATTCTACATCAAGAAGAAGAGGCTACTTGATATGAGCGAGGAGGATGCGGAGTGGGGAGTGCCAAAACTGATGTTCCGGGGGAAGATTGCCGAGAAGCATCCCCTGCCCGAGGAGCTAGATCCTTGAGTCTTGGAGCTCGAGGAGCAAAATCGGGGACCTCATCCCGAGAAGTATTTTTACTGGGGACTAGTTCTCCAGCCGCTTCCTTACTTGGCGGGGCTTTCGCCCTACTCGTACACTGGCTATACCGGGAACCGGTATTCAAAGGAAGTCCTCTTCGGTAAGATAGAAATAACCATTTCATACTTGTGTTTTTCTTTCTTTTTCTTTGCTTGTTTGCAATATGTGCTCGCTTTTCTTTCCTTATCGGTTTTTCTTCTCTTCGATCTATTACTAACTTGTGTTTTTCCCTTGCAGCATACTGGTTTAATTGGATCATGTCGAAGACCCTTTCCGCGAAGGAAGAGCAGAGGAGGAAGCAAAGGCTTGCCAATAAAGAAACGAAGATCCTCGGATCTCTAAGCCTTACTCCTCCTCGGAGCGCCGCGCATCATCGGGATGCTTTGGTCCAGGAGGGGCTCAAGACACGGGAAAACCCAGTGGACGCTCTCAAAAAAGCCGAGGAGGAGGCGGCGGCTAAGCGAGCGAAGGAGGCCAAAGAGGCCGAGGAGGAGGCGGTCAATACCATTGAGGTTGACAAGAGGCCTGAGAGGCCGGCCATTAAGAAGGGCTCGAGAAAGCTCACTTTAGGAGGTAATAATGAGCCTGCCCGAAAGAAGGGGAAGGTTGCCGCTTCTGGTGATGAAGTGAAGCGGCTCATTCAGATGAGCGATCTCGATCGGGCACACGAGCTAAGCATGTGCTCGCTTCAGGTAAATTCCCTCATTTCTTTCGTTGTAAATTTTTCTAAGTATAAAATGTTTCCTCCTCGCTAACTGTGTAATCCTTTTGTAGCTCGAACACTTGAAGGAGGCCTATGGCCAAGTTGCTGCTGATCGGGCCGATGTGGGGCTCGTGATCGAGGACCTCGAGAAGAAGCTTGCCGCTTCAGAGGCTAAAGTTAAGGTCTCAGAGACCGAAACTGGCAAGCTCTATGCGAAGATTGACGAGCTCGAGAAGGAGCTCTCTAAGGAAAAGGCGAGGACCAAAGGCTATAAGGGTGCCTATGCCACTTTATCCATTTGTATGGAAAAGTTTAAGGCAAGTGTCCTTTCCTTTCTGAAGGGTAGCCGACTTGCAGCTGCTCGCGATTTCATGGCCTCCAATACTTACAAGATGGCCCAGCGGGATGTGCAAATAGCGTCTCGCGAGGAGGGCTTCTTCTCGTGCGTCGGCCAATTGAAGAGGGTTAACTTGCTCCCAGCTGAGTTCGATCCGGATGATCGCGAGGACTTGCATCCCGGAAGGCGCGAGGACCTGACTCCCTATCCCGACGAGGAAATCACCGAGGAGATGCACGAGGCGTGCGAGTTTGGTGAGCTGGTGACCGATCCAGAAGTTCCATACCCCAGCAAACCAGCTTACCTCCCCGCTTGGGTGCCAGAGTGTTTAAGGAGCGGGATCCTCTACCTGTTCGAGAAGGCGGCTCTTCGCAATGCTGCTTGGGTGAAGGTGAGCGACCCGGTCATAGGGCGAGCAACTGACTTCGTCGAGCCCGAGCTGGTCATGTATGAGAAGGCCATTAAAGAATCCCAAGCTCTGGAGCGAGACACTGCTGAGATTCAAGAGCTGCTTAGCCCTGCGCGAGGAGCTACAAGCGTGAGCGCCCCGGTCACTGACTTTACCGGTAGTCGAACTCGCTAGGATCGAAGAGCTTCTTGAAGACCGAGCATACTCGGGAATGTTGTAATTTTTCCATTTCCGTACTTGTCATTTTTCTTCAAACAATTTTCATTCGGCCCTTTGTGGCACTCTTCGAAACATATCCCTTTGTAAAATATGTCGTCAACTGTTGTCTTTTCGCTCTTGTTTCCTCAATAAAATTTGTTGCTCTTCGATTTCTTTCCTATACTTGTGTTTTTTACTAACTCCAATTTTTGTTATGACGTATAATTTGGATAGAGTAGTTAAACATGTATAAGTTAGAATCGAGGACAAAAGTTCTTCGCACCATTGGGCTGCGAAATGATCTTCGCTATTAATACTTCGGACTAAACTCCTCGAGCTACCAAAGTAGTTCCCGCGCTTCTCGATTTTCTTGACAACTAAGCAAAAACTCTAAGTGTTGAACTCAGAAAAAATTCTAAGTGTTGAGCCAGAAAGAATCGGGCTCATCTTCCTCGATTTCTACTCCTCGCTTTTACTCCTTTAAAAAGCTTCATGATTAATTCTCTTTTAGAGATGATAGAGCGGGGAGGGTTCCCCTTAATCATGGAAATCGAGTAGTTTATATGTAGATCGAGCAAGCTCTCTTGATCGAGTAGCTTTATTTTTTGAGTATAGTAGTTCTATACTTGCACATTTTGTTTGTTGAAAGATAGTCATTGTATTGATTTGTCGGAAATGCAATACAATGGGGGGCTTCGCGGCCAGCTTTCTTACAACCTTTTCTTAACCAAAAACATGAGGTACCTCTCACACAAGCTTGTGAGGAATCCTTCTCGATCTTCGGGCTTTTCACAGGAGTTCTTTCAAAAAGCTTGTTCATCAAACCACTTACGCGTAGAATCTTTGGAGGTTAGAAGTATTCCATGGGTTCTTCAATACTCTTCCCTCCATGTCTTGGAGCCGATAACTTCCATTGGACCTTGCTTCAATTATCTTGTAGGGGCCTTCCCAATTGGGTTGCATCTTCCCAACTTTGCCCAGGATGTCCGCTCTTCGGAGTACAGGTCTCCTACTTGGAAGTCTCTCTCTCTTACGCCCTTGTTGTAGGTCTTCGCGATCAGTGCTTGATATCTGAGGATGTTGGCCAAGGCATTGGTCCTCGCTTCGCTCACCGTCTCCAGATCGAAGAGCCTCTCAGTATGATTGTCCTCGGGTTGATACCCTTGGATTCTGAGGGTTTCTACCGCCACTTCCGCTGGTTGATACCCTTGTAGTTGTTTTTGAAGTTGTGCGGTATGCCCATACCACTCCATCAAGCTCGTCGACCCAGTCCTTTTTGGTGGCGAACCTCTTTCGCAAGTTGTTGACGAGGATTTTGTTGACGGCTTCTGTTTTCCCGTTGGATTGAGGATGTCCTACAGAGGTATACCTCCTCTCAATCTTCATTTCCTTGCACCATTCATTGAAACTTTGGCCACAAAATTGAGAACCATTGTCCGAGATGAGGATTCTCGGCAAGCCAAATCGACACACGATGTTTCTCCATACAAAGTTCATCACTCTTTGTTCGGTGATGGTAGATACTGCCTCAACTTCCGCCCACTTGCTAAAGTATTCGACCGCAACGATGATGAACTTCTTTTGACCCGTGCCTCTTGGGAAAGGACCGACTATGTCGATGCCCCATATATCGAAAGGGCAAGTGATGGTGATGGGCATGAGAGGTTTCGCTGGGACATTGATCAAATTGGCGTGCATTTGACACTCCTCGCACCTTCTTACAAATTGGGCAGCATCTTCACGAACAGTGGGCCAGTAGTATCCTTGTCGAATGATTTTTTGCGTGAGGGTTCTTCCTCCGGCATGGTCCCCGCAACTTCCTCGATGCATCTCTCCCAAAAGTTTCTGGACTTCTTGTTCGGCGACTCATCTTAAGTAGACTCCCTCGAAGGACCTTTTGTACAAGTAGTCTCCTTGCATGATGTAGCGGGCTGCCTTTCCTTTAATCTTCCTCGCTTCAGCCTTGTCACGAGGAAGGCTTCCATTTGTGAGATATGTTGTGATCTCTTGCATCCAACTCGGTTGAGTGTCAATTGCCAAGACGTTTGGCTTTGATGACCACATGGATGATGCGTTGATTTTCATAAGTATCACATTCCGGGTATCCACTCCTCCGGAAGCTGAAGCATACTTTGATAGGGCATCCGCTCTTTGATTGAGATCTCTTGAGAACTTCTCAATCTCACAACTTTCGAATTTTTGGATTTCCTCCGTGATGGCGCTTTTGTACTCGGCCAGTGAATCCTTCTTGGTTTTGAATTTTCCCGAGATTTGCTTCTCGTCCAGTTGAGAATCAGTGAAGAGATGTAGCTTCTTCACTTCCAATGCTTTTGCCATACGTAGAGCTATGAGGATGGCTTCATACTCTGCTTCATTGTTTGAGACCGGGAAACTAAGAGTAACGGCGTACTCAAGTTCGGCTCCTCCGGGACTCTTGAAGTATATTCCTATCCCACCATTTTTTCCTGATGAGGATCCATCCACATGAAGAATCTAGACATCTCCATGGTTGACTAGTTCCTTGGGTTTTGGAGAGACGGTCTCCGTACCCTTTGGCTCCTCGATTTTTTCTGCCAGGAACACTTCATGCCTTTTTCTTTTTGTCTGGGACATCTCCTTGAGCTCTTTCAAAGCATCTCCAAGAGCTTGCATAGGGTTGCTTTGTCGGGGCTGCTCCTCGATCATCATCATGACATTCTGTGTCTCCGAAGGGTTTTCCTCTGAAGTTCCCTTGGAGGGATACTCTACGAGAAAGCCGGCGATGACTTGTGCTTTCTTGGACACGAGTGCTTGATAGTCAACGTCGTACTCTCTTAGTTCAATTGCCCACCTTGCTAATCTTCCCGAGTTTTCGAGTTTTCCAAGGACTTGCTTGAGAGGTTGCTTCGTCAAGACTACAACCTTGTGAGCTCCAAAGTAGGGATTCAACCTCCTTGCCGTATAAACGAGGGCGAAGGATAGCCTCTCGATATCCATGTACCGCGTTTCAGCCCCGACGAGTACTTTACTCAAGTAGTAGATGGGCAAGTGGTCGTTACCTTGGATTCGCACCAAGACTGAGCTGATAGCTTCTCCAGTTGCTGCTAGGTACAAGTAAAGCACCTCTCCTTCTATGGGTTTTGACAATAGTGGGGGAGCGAGTAAGATACTCTTTTAGCTTCTCGAAGGCTTCCTCGCATTCTTTCGTCCACTCGAAGTGGCTGCTGTTCCTTAACACTTTGAAAAATGGGAGATTTTTCTCGGCAGACCTCGAGATGAATCTACTCAATGCGATTGACTTTCTGACCAATTGTTGTACCTCATTGATGGATTGAGGTTGAGGAAGATCGAGGATGGCCTTTATTTTCTCGGGGTTTGCTTCTATTCCTCTCTCTGTTACCATGTAACCGAGGAACTTCCCCCCTTTGACTCCGAAGGTACACTTCGCTGGGTTGAGCTTCATGCCATACTTTCTCAAGATTGAGAAGCATTTTGCCAGGTAACCTACATGTTTCTCCTCGGTCTTGCTCTTGACGAGCATATCATCAACATACACTTCCATTGTTTTACTTAGCTCTTCTTTGAACATCTTGTTGACTAGCCTTTGGTAGGTCGCTCCGGTGTTTTTAAGACCGAATGGCATCACATTGAAGCAATACACATTGCCATTAGCGAAGAAGACGGTCTTGGGTACATCATCTTTGGCCATTTTGACTTGGTAGAAGCCCTGGTATGCGTCCATGAAACTCAAGAGGGCGCAACCAGCAGTGGAATCGACCAGCTGGTCGATCCGTGGAAGAGGGTAGGGGTCCTTCGGGAAAAACTTGTTGAGTCTTGTGAAGTTGTTGCACATCCTCCACTTGCCGGGACCCTTCTCCACGAGGACCACATTGCAAACCCAGTCGGAGTATCTCACCTCCTTGATGTGACCAACCTTAAGAAGTCTTTGGACTTCAGCTTCAATGATGGCATTATCTTCCGCACTGAAGTCTCTTCGCTTTTCTCTGATGTGGGTGATCGATGGGTCGATGTTCAGACGGTGAACGGCGACTCGTGGGTCGATCCCCTTGAGGTCCTCGGTACTCCACGCGAAAATGTCGTTGTTATCCCTCAAACATTGGATGAGTTTCATCCTGACTTCTGTAGTCATCTCGGTACCAATTTTTGTGACCTTGTCGGCACTTCCTTCGACAATTTGGATTTCTTCAAGGGTTGGTGGGATTGATGGGATTACTTGATACTCCTCGAGCTCCTTAACAGCTCCTACTAGAGTGTCCTTGTCTTTCTTCAAGATTGCTTTTCTTCGCCTAAGTGACGGACTTGGCTTTTTTAATTTTTTCTTCACTCGCCGAACTGTGTAGAAATGATAAGGCGCATTGTGAACAAGGGGTGGCTCCTCGGATGATTGGCCCGGGTTGGGTTCTCCAATGGCAACTCTGGAAGTGAACTTGGCCAACATGGTGTAGCATTCCCATGCTTCTCTTATATCTCCTACTTCTTGTCCAATTCCCAAAGGAGTGAGGAACTTTAGCTTGTTGTGAACTGTAGACACTACGGCTCGGAATTGAGAGAGACCGGGTCGGCCTAGGACTGCGACATAATCGAAGGGCATATCGACGACCACGAAAGGAACATGTTGAGTCACTCGTCGAGGAGCGCTACCCATTGACACCGTGAGATTGATCATTCCGAGCGGCATGATAGGTTGTCCTCCAAACCCTACCAATGCGCTCCTCACTTCCTTGAGCCCTTCTCTTGGATTCATTTGCATCCTCTTCAAGGTTCCGGTGAAAATCAAGTTAGCCGAACATCCGGTGTCAACGAGGATCCTTCCTAACTTGTATGATTGAACATCCAGGGAAACTACAAGTGGGACACAAGGATCATAGATGTTTCCTCCTCCGGCATGCCTTAGAGGTATTTCGCTATCATCGAAAGAGATAACATTTGTTCCCGGTCGGGCGGCTTGAGCATACTTCACGTCTCGGACTCTAAGATTATCCGCCGTAATCTCCCTCTGATTACGAGTGTCGCCTCCCGCGGGTCCTCCCGCAATTGTAAGAGTGTGGATGCTTCCATTCACGGGGCGGTTCTCATAATTGTTGTAATTATGAATATCATCATCATGAGGGTTTCCTTGGTAATGGTGATCGCTCCCACTTTGAGATGGTGGAGGCAAGATTGCCAGAGGTTCCTCCTTCCGGATGTAGCTAACCAACTTACCATTACGTATCATCCTCTCAATCTCGTTCTTGAGCTCGATACACTCATCAGAGGTGTTCCCTTTCCCCTTGTGGAACTTGCAAAATTTCTCCGAACTCTTGTTCCTTTGGTTTTCTCGAATGGGGGGTGGCCAAGAGACGTCTAGCTTCCTCGAGACTATATAGTTCAAGATGTCGGATCTTGGCCTATTTAAGTCTGTGTAGTTGCTATATCGTCTTGGAGGTGACCTCCTAGGAGGAGACCTCTTGTCTCTGAAATCATTTCTAGAGTGACCCTCTTTGATCAACCCATGCTTTTGATCTTTTCTTTGCTTACCGGGATTTTGCTGGCGAGGAGGGTACTCCTTCTCCTTTTCTTTTTCCTTCCCTTTTTCCTTGAGAGGATTGGTTCTTACTGTGACGGTTTTTCGGAATTCCTCGGCTTCGAGGAAATCCTTGCAAACCTTCGCCAGTTGTGCTTCATTCTCCACACACGATGCTGAGAGTACGTCTTGGAACTTGATGTTGGTAGTGTTACCATACAAGTATTCTTTCCTCTCATTGATCGAGTGATCTTCAACTTGGAGGGCTGCTTCATGAAAGCGATTGATGAAGTGCCTCAAGTCCTCATTGTTTTTCTGAACAATTTCGGCCAGGTACCTCACTCTTCTCTTGGCATTCATGAACTTCTCGAAACGCTTAGAGAACTCCTTGCAGAGATCTCTATATGACTTGATGGATCTATGAGGGAGGCGCGACCAGCACTTCATGGCTTCTCCGGATAGGTTAGCCGGGAAGAGGAGTGCTTTAGTCCTCGAATCATGACCATAAGCATCCATCTTAGTGCCAAATCATACCAAGTAATCCTTCGGACAACTTGTTCCATCATAAATTTCGAAGGTGGGAAACCCTCTTTCAATTTTGGCTTGGTGGCTCCTAATCTCGTCGCACAAAGGGCTCGGATCTTGGTCTTACTCTTTCTCTTGGACAGTTCCTCGTAGAGTCTCTATCTGAACATCAAGTGCGGATTTCCTCGCGTTGAGTTCTTCCAGCGTGAGCCTCCTCCCCGTGATCGGGTCGATCAAGGGGGTTACCTCAGCTACTGTTCTCAATGCTTGATTCTCTGCCACCGCTTCTTGTTGGTTTTGAGGAGTTACTTGGTTGGGCGTAACTTCATTGGGGAGAGCGGGTGGTGTAGCGACCACCTGAGCTCTATTTTCTTGTTGAGCTACATTTTGCAATGAGGTCCGTATCCTTCTATCGATCAAGTCTCTCAAATTATCCGGGGCACCTTGAGGTCCTAACCTCGATTGAACTCTTGATGGTCCAAGTCGAGATTGGATTGTTCTTGTGTTGGCTCTTGAATGTGCCTCATCTTGTGCAACTGGTGCTCTTCCTTGGGATTGACAAGGAGCGACCAGGGTGTCACGAGGTTGCTCTTGCACTGGCGCTTGTTGTGCTCCTCGAGCTTGGATCTCAGCGTTAACTCTAGCAGCCTCATTGCCCCCTACATATCCTTGTAATGTGAGAAGGAACAAGCCGTATTGAGCTTCGCCCATCCCGAAATCTGATGGTCGGACTACGCGTCCATCAGGAAGGGTGAAGTTCAATGCGGTCGGTTGAGGAGGGTTCACTGCTACGGGAGGTTGATTGATTGCTACTTGAGGAGGCTGCCCTCTAGGCTCGGCGTTGTTTGAGACTCTCAACGCTCCATAGGAACTTCCTACTGGAACTCCTTGTGGGTTGTTTTCCCCCGATCTTTCATCTTGGGAGTTGTTGACATTAGTGAATGCCCCCTCCGTATAATCTTGGTTCCTTGCAACATTGTTATTTCTCGGTGCCCTCGTATCAGCAGCCGTTCCTCCTCCTCGACCGTTACTAGGGGGACGACCCCTAGGTCGAGGAGGATTCCTGGGTGGTACATTAGCAAGACGGTTGCTTCTTCTAGGAGGCATATTCGTGAAGTGTCACGAGGAAGATAAATGGCTCGACCAGTAGGGCTAGGAATGACCTTTTGTGTCGCTTCCCACAAACGGCGCCAAATGTTGAAGGGTAATTCGTACTTCTTCCTAAGTTCGCAGTGGATCGTCAATCTAAGATATTCTAGTTCTTCTTCATGTAGTGTTCCTCTTGTATTGGTAGTGAACCTTCTTGTAGCTTCCTCCTTCGAGATCTTCCAATGCATTTTTCAAAGGAAGCTTTCCTCTTGCATTCTTTCTCCGTACCTGAAATGTATTGGAGGGGGGGTTAGTGTCTCTTGCCCGGTCTGTAAGATATCAGACCGGAGTGACGACTTTACGTGTAGGGAGTTGTGAGGCTTCCCTATTACGAGTAGTAAATGTGGTGGGTGAGTGGTAGGTGAGAGGTGTTAATACTTACCCGCTGGGTAATGAATGAGTCCTTTATATACTCGTAGACTTTTAATGTCAGCCCTTGTAGGATCGTGACAAGTGTCTGGACGGGATTGCAACCTCCTTAGGCCCAAGCCCATTAAGGAGGTCCATGGGCCTTGGCCCAAACATCTTGGCTAGGGTTGAGAGGGAAACATGGACATTTCGGGTCCCACTTAGTAATCTGGAGGACGGGCCCCACAGGGAGCGACCATGGGTGGTCGCCCAGGTGTCCTCGTGCCTTCCTCTTACGTTGGTGGTCCGAGTAGTGCTCTGCCTAGTTTCTCTCAGAGAGTGTTACCTTGACGTAAGGCCTCCTCGAGCCCTAGAGATGCTCCTCGAGCTCAATAGCTGCTTTGTCCTTGTGATGAGCTTATTTTGAGGGTTGGCCTCTTAGTGATGGTCGGACCCTATGTTGGTCGAACCACACCTTAGTGACATACTTGGGTGTGGTCGCTCCCCTTGAGGGACAGCCTATGATGCTTTGTCGCGCTCTTAGACCGCTCTAGTTTGTACATGCGGACTGGACATATTTCAACACTAACACACCAGGCATACAACATGTCATATCTCTATTCCTGTCTGTATTGATATCAAACATGTCCCCTCAGATAGATGACCGATCACACAGATAGTGGGAGCTATGTGAGTTATCATCTATCCCAAACTCTCCCTAGTCGAGGTTCATCTCGGATGTAGGGGTCTGAATGAACCAAGTGAGACTAGTATGCGTGGAGGTTATACTTGTTAGAGCAAGTGTGAGCCGATCCCACGGCCACGGAACGGATTGTTAGACAATCTAGAAACGTTCCCATAACTCCGCATAGTTGTTCGAAGGGTGATTACCGAACAATGGAAGTACCCACCGGAAACTCCCATCGATGTATACTCTACACCGAAGTGTCTATGGGAACCGGAAAGTTGTCGAAGTGATGCCAGTCGTCCTTTGGACTTACAGGACTTTATCATCACATTTGTTGCCCCATATCCTTGGTGGACCCGTCGATGTCAGCTCTGAATAAGCAGTTGACCCAAGACACGATCCAGGATTATGGCTACATACAAATGGGGGTGATAAGCTATGTTCGAGATCTCGCCGGGTCAACCCGGGTTGACCCGGTTCAACCACTTCTCGGAAGCTTATGCGGGACGAAACACTGAAAACTCGGAAAAATCTCGGAACCCGGGATTTTTCCGAGTTTTTGACTGGTTAACCCGGGTCAACCCGGGTTTTTAATTAAAAAAATTTTTTTTTAGGAGAAATTGGAAAATACTCAAAATAGGATCAGCTAAAAAGGAAAAATGTGATTGTACTTGTTTGAACCTTGAACTTGTTTGTTTGGATCATTGTTATGTTTGAACCTTGAGCTTGTTTGTTTGATTTGAATCATTGTAATGTTTGAAGTTTGAATTTTTTTGCTTGATTTGGATCATTGTAATGTTCTAATGATATGCTACTATGAGTCTATGACTTTATTTTGGTTTCTATGAGTTTATATGATATTTATGTTTGAATTTTCTATGTCATTTGTTGATAAATATGTATAGTATTTGTTATATATAATTTTACGTATTTTTTTCTATTCCGAGACAACTCCGAGACAAATGTCCGAGATGACCCGGGTTGACCCGGATTGACCCTTCTCAGGAGGTCGTCCGAGATGGCCTCCGAGACGAGATCTCAAACATAGGTGATAAGTGATTCTGTGAAGGATTCATCTCTCACGTGTAGCACAGGAGAGCACTGCTCATAGTCGTTCATAATTGTGATTGGTTAAACCGCTGGCCAGCGTATCAATATTATTATGATAGTCATAATAGATATTGGATTCACCAAACAACTCACTGAAGACGCCCGTGGATGTATTATTGGGATAGACACTTCATCGATCCAAGATGCATTCGAGTTAGTCAGATGAAGGGACGTTACCATCGCCGCGTTGAGCGCAACAGACTTCACAACGAAAGGGTTTGCTTTGAGAAACCTCTCGAACGTCCTCATGTATTAATATTGCAAATGGAACCGTCTAGGAATTCCATGTTGCCTAGTGTAGCACTTGCTTAATACAATGAGGCCCTATGGGTCACATTATGTGGTGATTCAGCTTATCCGAATATCCTTGAAGATGGAATCGCAATTAATTTAGAATTAATTGTGATCGATTAATTATAATTGATTTGGAATTAATTATAATTATTTGTGGCTCAATTAATAATTTGGAATTATTAATTGAACTGGTTAATTGTGTTTTATGTAAATTACAATTAAAGATTATATTTTAGGAATATAATAGAGGTTTGATTTGAAGGGATATGTTAATTTAGAATTAATATATGCACATGGGCAAAATCTACTTGGAGTTTGAATTGCCTTAGAATTATAAGTGGGTCCCAAAATCGGGACCCACCTAACCCCCTTGATGAGCCGCGCGACCAGTAGTAGTATGGAGAGGAGTTCGACTCCCTTCCCATATTAGAAGTCAAGGGATAAGTTAGATTTTCCTGATCGAGTTTTAATTCGATTGGGAATGAATCTAGACTTAAATTGGTTTCCTTGTGCAATAAGAATTAGATTCTTATTCCTTTATGAAGTCTAATTGATTCTTCTTTAGGCTTCTATTGACTACTATATATAATAGATTATTAGAGAGCTTTTTACATGGTGAATTCTGAATCATTCTTTCTACCAGTTTTCTTAGAGAAAATAAAAAGCTCTCCCCTACCTCTCTATAGCCGCGCGCGCCACCTTCCAACCGGAGGAAAATCGCCGCCCCATCTTCTTGGCCACATAAAGAATATCCTAGCATTCTTTCCAATAAGCTGTTCATCCGTGGATACCAAGGTTGAGGTTCAAAGAGCTGGAAACTAACTTTATTGTCTTGCAGATAATAATCAAAGTATTGCAGATATCTTCGACTTCAACGAAGGAGAAGATTCACCGGACTATTACGAAGACTTCATCGATTGGCATATCGATTCAATACCTATTCTTGCTTTTGGAGTATTGTAAGACTTCTGACCAATGTGTTTATTATATACGCTATATGCATGATCAATTAACCTGCATGTTAAGAATTTTTTTGAAATTCCACTGCGTACCCTAGGGGTAACTCTGACCATATTTTCTTACAGTGGTATCAGAGCGAGGTTAATTGATTATGTATATACGTATATATGTTATGTGATTATGTAGTTTATGTGGATGCAATTGATTCTATGATTAATTCGATTTTTGAAAGTTTTGTTTTTATATAAATTTAGAATTATATTTTTCAAAAAAAAAAAAAAATATATATATATATATATATATATATATATATATATATATATATATATATATATATATATATATATATATATATATATATATATATATATATATATATATATATATATATATATATATATATATATATATATATACTATATATATCCCGCCTGCGTGACGCAGGCAGGCGCCTGCGTGCGCCTAGGGGACGGGATTCGATCCCATCCCCGTACATATATATATATATATATATATATATATATATATATATATATATATATATATATATATATATATATATATATATATGTTTATTTAAATTTTCCGGGTTGGACCCAAAATCGAATTTTTAGAAATTTTGAGGATTGAATTTATATTTGGAATATAAATATAATTTAATTGTAATTATTCTTAACTAGAGGGGTTAAATTTAATTAGTATTAAGTTGAGGGGCTTATTTGTGATTTATCAATTTATTGTGTATTACAAATAAGTCTTTCTACTTTTGAATTTTTAATTTAACACCTACAAGGTTTCGAAAATTACAATTGAGTCCTTCGGGTTTTCGAAAATTTCTACCTGGTCAATAGAATTTTTGATATTTCAATCTAGTCCAAATTTTCAATTTTTCATAGAGATTATAAGTATGGGATTATAATTTTCATAATGAAATTATGAAGTCATTTGGCATCCACATAGGCTACTACTTGTTTGTTTGCTCGATATGCTATTGTTTGACAATGCATGTTTAAATACCACGTATTTTTCTTTCCGTTCGACCGCTATGCATGCGAGGGTAGGCGGCGCCCTCTTATTTGTCGGACCGAATATTTTTATGTATGGGTAGGCGGCGCCCATTATGTGCTTGACCGCGTTTAGAACTGGAATGGATAGGCGGCATCCATTACGTGTAGACCGCTCATGCATGATGGGTAGGCGGCGCCCTTATTTGTTTGTAGATGACTGATAACAACCCTCAAGCTACAAGCCCCAACCAATATAAGTGCAGAAATATGTATACGTATGTGTTTCTGAGATGCTTTCCATGGGGTGCTTTAATTCTGAACTTTCATTGCGTTTCCCTGTTTGGCGACCTCGTCTTGCAGACTCGCAGTGATCGTCAGATTAGAGTAAGCCTATGGTTATAACTTACTGCATATTGTATCTAGCGACCTCGATAGGTGCAATATGTAGAGCGTTTGGTTAAATTATATTTAACACCCAAGAGTTGCGTGACGCAATTGGATAGTCCTACCGGTCATATTATGTTATGCGACCAGCCCCCGTTGGAGTATAGCATAGTATGGATTTGGATCTTGGCCACTACGGTAACTTGTTGGACATTACCCATATGTTTGTTTTGGGGGCAATCATATGTAAAAATAGTGGAAGCTAAACAGCTAAAGGACCTTGTTGTTTAGTTAAGTTGACTGTGTATTTAGAAATAGTATTTCAATAGTTGATTTATTATTTTCGTTCTATACTACTTCTCCTTAGGAAAATAGAAATGGCTATACCGTCCTCCGAGCTCATTGCCAACTTGGAGTTGCAAAAGCTAACAGGACGAAACTACGTGGATTGGATCCATAAGGTACGAAGGGTGCTATGGCACAACGAGGTTGAGTATGTGTTAGACGAACCTATCCCTCCACCTCCCACTGAGTTGACTACTGCAACCTATAATTGCTATTATGAGATGTCAGTGGAAAAGGCCGAGTTTGTGAAAAATTTGTTGCTGAATGCTATGTCTGACAATATGGTTGGACCATGTCGAGACAAGGAACCATATGAGATTGTGAGATATCTCTCCTCATTCTTGGATACTCCAAGGATGTGTGAAGGGTTCGAAGCTATCAAGATCATGCTTATCCAAAGACTTGAGACAGAAGAGCTGTCGCCTGAACAAGTCAAGTCATTGATTGATTTTCTCTTTCTACTTGTTGGATATGGCTTGGAGCTAGAAGCTAAGGCTTCCATTATCTTGATTGTGCAAAGATTGTTGCAATCTATTCAGAATCCCGAAGTCGGGGCAGCAACAGAGTCGATTGCTGAGAGACCTATTGCCAACGAGTTTCTAAGGATCAATCGTAGACCCAAAGGGAACAAGGGTGGCAAGAATGCACGCAATCGTAAGATGGCTAAGTTTCGACTTAGGATGGAGATTTGTCTCTATTACAAACTCAAGGACCATTGGAAGAAAGATTGCCCTAAGCTAAGGGCAGATCAAGCTAAGAAGCCGCCGTCTTTTAGCTCAGGTATGCTTGTTATTGAAATGAACATGACTACTTTTGACTCTAATGGTTGGGTATTAGATACAGCCTGTGGCTCACACATTTGTAATAATGTGCAGGGGCTAATTGAACACAGGCTAGTCAAGTAAGGTGAAATCGACTTGCATGTTGGGAACGACAATCCAGTTGAAGCCAAATGCGTTGGACGCTGCAAGATAGATTTACCATCAGGACAATGTTTAGAACTTGATAACGTCTATTTTGTTCCATCCATTGTCAGGAATATTATTTCCATTCCATTGTTGGACAATTTGGGTTTTTCCTTTCGTTTTGCTAATAATACTTGTTATTTTTCGCTAAATGACCAGTATTATGGAAAAGCTCGCTTAGTGAATGGTTTATATATTTTTCAAAGTAGTCTACCTTTATTTCAAATACATAACAAACAACCGTCTTCAAGTAGGAAGAATAATCCATCTTATCTATGGCATTGTCGGCTAGGCCATATCAATGAAACACGGATTCAAAGACTAAGGAAGTTGGACTACTTAGAACCATTTGATTTCGAATCATATGGTACATGCGAATCATGTGTTAAGGGTAAGATGACGAACAAACCCTTTGTTGGACAAGGTGTTCGTGCCACTCGCTGCTTAGAGCTCATACATACCGATGTATGTGGACCTTTTAAAGTCCAAGCACGTAGAGGTTATTCTTACTTCGTTACCTTTACTGACGATTTCTCAAGGTATGGATATATTTATCTTATGAAGAATATATCTGAGACCTTTGGGAAATTCAAGGAGTTTAGGAATGAGGTCGAGAATGAATTGAACCTAAGGATAGTCACTCTTCGATCAGATCGAGGAGGTGAATACCTTAGTGAAGAATTTATCGACTACTTGAAGGAGAATGGAATTCAATCGGAATGGACCCCTCCTGGAACACCACAACTACTAAATGGTGTGTCTGAGATAAGGAATCGAACCCTTCTAGACATGGTGAGATCAATGATTGGATTCTCGACTCTTCCAAAATATCTATGGGGATATGCGCTACAAACTGCAATCTACATTCTGAACAATGTACCATCTAAATCAGTGGAGAAAACTCCTTATGAGTTATGGAAAGGAAAGAAGCCCTCACTGGTCTATCTTAGACCTTGGGGCTGTCCTGTGATAGTCAAATTGTTGCTCACTGATAAGTTAAATGCCAAGGGTGTCAAAGTTTATTTCATAGGCTATCCTCGTCAGACAAGAGGCTATGAATTCTATCATGCTGAAGATCACAGGTCATAGTATCTAGAAACGTCAAGTTTTTAGAAGCAGAATATGATGATGTCGTTTTTCACCAATTAAATTTGTTTTAAAAGCCAAAGAACACTTATCACTACACAAACTAGAGTGCAATGGCAAGTTTTCCCCGAGTGTCGTTCTCTCGGGACCTAACGTGGCTTTGTTTGAGGTTTTTGCTAGTAATATCAGACAACGAGTTCAAATGTTTGTAGAATTGCTTTCTTAGAACAAAGTAACGAGAAATCAGATTGTTGTAATCAAGTTTGGAAAACGGTTGGTGGTAGAAATCAAATACACATGCATGGGTTACGAATATGCTCACAAGTTCAGTGCGTAAAACCTTCGATCAAGTCTGCTAAGCAACTCGTCTAGGTAACTTTCAAGACACACATCATAAAAGACCACTATCAATACTTTAGAGGTGCTTGTCACTAACACCATTTATCTAGCATGCTGCAAATCTCTAACATACAATCCTATAGCTTTCATTGACCAAGAATTTGTCACTATACTCAATTCGAATATATTTTATAGGCAACTAAGAATCATATGAAGGGATTTGCAGCAAGATTGAATCACAATCTCATGTAAGCATAAACATAACCCATAGCATGCATATTCTACATTCTACCACCAACACAAAGGATTTAGCTACTCATATTCATCAACATAGACATCAAATCATATGAATTTTAAATAGAATACATCAAATCAAACTACTAGACAAGAGATAATGATACAATGTTACCACCAAGCTGTCACTAATCGGTGGGTATTGATGAAAACCTCTCCGTAGATGAAACAATGGATGCAATCCTATGCCAAAACCTTTAATCCAATCTAAAATACAATGTAATCTGAGTTTTCTCTGAGTTTTGGAGCTCTCCAAAATGAAGCTACAGTTCAAAAAGTATCCAAAAAATGACTGAAGATCAGATCTAAGAAGGAAAATCCGAAAACGTAACCGCTGCCAAGCGGACCGCTTGGAGAGGCCAAGCGGAGCGCTTGGCAAGCGAAGCGCTTCGCTTGGCTCCTGTGCCAAAACTCCTGGAAAATGAAGCGGAGCGCTTCACTATTACAGACGCTTAGCTTGGCTCCTGGGCAGATTTTTGTCTTCAAACTCAATCTTTTTGCCCTCGTACGGCCCTCGGGTGCCTTGGACTCATCCTTCTCGATGCTTATTGATGCTCAAACACTCACGAACAAGCCGTGGAGATCAAGGAACTTCAACGGGGCCATTTTCTATCAAAAAGGCTCGTTTTTAGCTCCAAAAACGCCATTTCGTACCTAAGTGCCTGAAAATGTAGAAAACAATAAACGTGACACTATTCTACAAAACTAACCAAAAAACAAGACTAAAAGATAGCAAAAGAAGGTAAAAAAGACAAGATGAACGCGTCAAAAATACGTTCATCAAACTCCCCAAACCAAACCTTTGCTTGTCCTCAAGCAACAAACTATCCTAAATGCAACACAAAAGGAGTCTCATGCCAAGTAAAATGAACTAATCTATTGAATCTACCAAATGCTTATGAACAAAACCAAATGATCATGACATGCAAGTAGGTTGAAGAATGCCTCGATTGCGAATATACACATTCTCATGTGCACTTGGTTAAACAAAGGAGTCTCTCGTAACATCTTCTACCTGGACCTGGTCAGTGACGACACAATGATGCATGTTATCATACTACAATTGCCCCGTGCCTATGAAACCGAGGGCTTACTACTGTTCACCAAGCGAGACTTTTCCTCAAGAGAGGGCGAACCAATACTGGCTCTCATCAAACGAAGGAGGGTTCCCTAGAAAGAGAAGACACTCCCCTATTCTACCCAGACTCTCAACGAATGAGTCTCCTTCAACCACTTCTTGAATAGCAAGACGAGGGTGGTCAAGAACAGGCCTTGGACAAAGGCGACACGAAACGAAAGATAGAATTTACAACTCGATACTTCACAAGGACAAAATATTTACATGACACTTGACACTATGAGACTGCTTTTGGCTTGCAACGACCCTTCTTTTACTTTTGGGTCTTATTCTTTATTTTCTTTCTTCTTCCTTTTTTTTTATTTTCTCTTTTTCTTTTCTCTTTTTTCCTTCTTTTCTTTTTCTCTTTCCTTTTTTTTTTTTATATATATATAGGGGCAAGCAGCAGTACTAAGTGTCAAAAACACCTCCCCAAACCTATTCGAAAGAATAGGTTTCAGCACAAAGACGAAAAAGAAAAAGGAAAGACTCTTTTACAAAGACACCTCCCCAAACCTATTCGAAAGAAAAGGTTGGGACACAAAACAAAAAGAAAATGAAAAAGGGAAACTTTACAACGACTCAAAGACGAAAGACAAGATCAATAAGGCAACCCCCTCCCCAAACCTATTCGATAGAATATGTTAAATACAAGGAATCGCACACCTCACACTACCTCCTTCCTAGGCATTTGGCAATCTCTAATCGAGGTGAAGAACTTGTCGCCTCTTACGTACATAATTACACGGGCTACAACCATAGACTCTAACATGCATCATTTTATAAGGCCATCGTGAACCGCAGCAGAAGAAACACCACTCAAGGTGATGTCGAGACTACTAAGCTTAACTAGTGCACATGCGAATGTGACAAACCAAGCGAGACAAGCCTCAAACTACTTGCAAAGTGATGCAACATATGATCAATGGTCATAAACACTTAGTCTACTCAATAAAAAAAGTTCAAAAGACTTGGCAATAGACTCCACACACAACAACGTGCAACAACTAATCTAGGGATGATATGCATGCAAAAATTTGAAAAAAAAACACGACAAATCACATGAACTTGAGTAAAATCAGGCATGTACGAACCACACAAGCATATAGTACTGAAAATCCAATACCCCCTCCCCAAACCTAAACTTTTGCTCGTCCTCGAGCAAAGAAAAGTTGAATGAAAAGGAAAAATTGGATTGAAAGTACACTTCCCTGAGATAAAGGTTCGTGTCCAATCTCCTATATATGAGTAGTACCTGAAGGACTCAAGAAACATGTGAAAACGGGTGCACAAAGGTGAGAAGAATGGAAAAAACGAGGAAAATCTGGGTACAGGGTCCAGGCGGACCGCTTGGC
Organism: Plantago ovata; assembly: GCA_028274465.1. Lineage (NCBI taxonomy): Eukaryota > Viridiplantae > Streptophyta > Magnoliopsida > Lamiales > Plantaginaceae > Plantago > Plantago ovata. The sequence continues at coordinate 85,814,412 of CM051457.1, read as the reverse complement.
GGGAGCCAAGCGGTTCGCTTGTCAAGCGGAGCGCTTGGGAGGCTCCAGGCGCTCCGCTTGAAATTCCAGTAAGTATGAAATTCTTACTGGAATTCCAAGCGGACCGCTTGGGCTTGCCAGGCGCTTTGCTTGGCTCTGTTTCCAAATTTTCGATGGTTTTTCCTATCTTAATCACCTAAGGCACCAAGACAAACACTAGACTAAACGAATCACGACAAAAGGCACACAAGCCACAACTACAAAAGCAATAAAAAAGTATAGGAGTCTTCAAGTTACATCATCAATTAAGTGTATCAAAAAGGAGTACCACCACCGCAAAATCACTCGGATCGGTGAGGGATGACAAGGGGAAAAGGGTCTTCGAACCCTTGCTCTACTCCGAAGCGGTGGAGTATCAGATCGTATGTCTCTATGTCGATTGGTTCCCTCGATGCATCGGTGCGCCGGATGTTTGGCACATTTGCTTTCTCACACATAACAGTGATCAGATGTGGGAAGACTAGTGGGTGGTCGGGTTCTCGTTTAATCTCGAATTGCTGGAAGATGATGTCCCCGGGAGTGATGGGCATGTTCGCCATGAGGGAATAGATTAAGATCCCGACTTCCGGTGTTATCTCTTCGGTTATGAGTCCCGGGATCAGATTAGCTACCACGAAAGGTAGGATCATGCGGGCGTGCAAGTGCAAATCTTTATACTTCAAGGTGTTATCGAGACGCGTCTTCCTTGTCTTGTAGTCCTTGGTTGTCAGAACCCCGGCTAACCTCCTCGGAAACTTCTCAATCGTTGGGTCATAGACATAGTGCACATAGGGATCACTCACATAGTATGCTACCTTATTCTTGTCTTCCCGCAAGGGTTCCTCTAGTCCCATAATGAAACTAGTGATACTCAATGGTGAGAAAGGGACCATCACACCACGAATAGGTACTGCTTCGGCCTTATAGTTATAGTCCTCGAAGGCAATGTGGAACTCCTCGACAAGGTCTCTATCCCATCCGGAGAGTTCTTTCCCATAGAAGGTCCATCCTCTCTCCGTTATAAGCCTGGTGAGGTGAGCATAGGGTACATCAAAGAAAAGTCCCTTGTTCTCATATTTTGTCCCCTTTAGTACGTCCAACTCCTTTGAAGTAAAGGAGAGGCTACGGTCCCAAATCACTGACCGTTCTCCTCCCCTATAGAAGTTGTATCGGAACCTCCGCAATGCGTCCGATTCTTTGTATGGGTCACGGTCGCTTTCATCACGGGGAATCTCCCTTGGAGTTGATGCCGGATTCTCCTTGGAGGTTGAAGCTCCATCCTTCCTTGCTTTCTTCTTGGCTCTTGTGTCCATGGTACCTAGAATAATCTTATTAGATAACTTCAAGAGACAATGAGACTTAGACTTGACTCCTAGACTCCAATACTCACTCAAGTAATCTCATGGTGAGTTTGAGAGCTTGCTAAAGTTCATATGAACAAATCGAGAAGCTTTAACACTTCGTTACGATAAATCCATACAAATCTAAACCAAGCAAACAAACTCCCCAATTGAATTACCCAACCAATCCAACACATTCTCATGCAATCACAACATCACCATAATCATAACATAACTCAAATTCAAGGCTAACAATCATCAAACAATTATATAGCAAAATATTCGAGCAATAGAATTCATCATAAATCAAGAGGAGAAAAATTCGAATTTAGACATCACATATAGTAAGAAACATGCTCAACAATCATCATCAAACTCTAATTCACCTATGCATAACACAATTGAAGCTAATTAAGATAAAATCCCAAATTCAAGAAAGTTAGGGTTCATGAGATGTACCTTTGATTCCTTGTTATGGATGCTTCAAACGTGAAATTTGATCGGTTTAGATGATAGAGGGGGTGATGGGCTTTGTAAAATGCACAATATTGCAAGAATTGGTGGATAATTGAGAGAGATTGAGATTCTTGGGGTGCTAAATCGGCAATGGAGGAAGAAAAACGAAGTGGGGAGCTTTGATACACAAGTGCTCCGCTTAGCTTTCTTAAGGAAAGCCAAGCGAAGCGCTTGGGCCATCCCAAGCGAAGCTCTTGGCAAGCGGTCCGCTTGGGACCTGCCAAGCGCTCCACTTGGATTTCCAGTAAGAATGAAATTCTTACTGGAAATCCAAGCGGAGCGCTTGGGCTTGCCAAGCGGTTCGCTTGGGACCTGAAGCTCCCAAATCCATTTTTTTTCGACTTTTGTTAAATTTTCACCCCAAAAACCTTGTCTAATCAACGAAACAAAATTTTAAACGTGCTCCTAATCTACATGCAAGTACCTACAACCTCGGGTTGCCTCCCGAGAAGCGCCTTCGTTTAAAAGTCGTTGGCTCGACTCTTCACAACTCATGCGGAATTGATTTCGCCTCGGGTACTAGACTTCCCCCTCCAATTGCCTCTCAAAGCATCAATTCCCTGCACATCTTGACGAACATAAAGTGGACCAAAAAATCCTACAAGTTCGTTAGTATCAACATAAGCACATGAATCAACAATGGCTCGCAACGTGTGTTGCTTGCCATTTACCTCAAAGTGACATGTTCGGCGATACATGTCTATGACCATACGCACTTTGTTGATGAAGGCTCTACCCAAGAGAACCACATCCTTGAGCTTAGCAGAAGATGTAGGCATAACGATGAAATTAGTCTTCACCTCTACACCGGCAACCCTCACTGCCAAGTTCTCAATCACACCCAACGGCTTTTTCATGGACCCATCCGCTAATTGCACCATGCATTTCATAGGTCTCAAGCCAGACAAACCCGACTCTTCATACACGTTCAAAGGTATAACATTCACACCCGCTCCCGTGTCTAGAGTTAACACTATTCCGTCCTTCTTCCCCAAGCCGATTTCAACATCGAAGCTCTCTTGGATGGGCACTTCCACCATATCCACCATCTCATACTCAGACGATGAGTTTTCTTTCACCTCTTCAACTATCGCATCGGATTGTGCGACAACTTCCTCTTCCATAACCACCTTAGGAGTCTCGACCTCCTCACTCACCTTGCAAGTTTCAGTTATCTTGCAACTTGGCACCTCATCTCGTGCATTGTCTCTCACAACCGTGATCTCCACGGACAAATCAGTCACCACGGTTATGGCCATAGCCTTCTCCGTGTTCCTGGGAAACTTCCCTTGCTCTCTACTAGCCCCCCGATCTATCAACTCTTGCAACTTCTTATGGAGGTTGCTACTACTAGTGATGATGTCGTTTTTCACCAATTAAATTTGTTTAAAAGCCTAAGAACACTTATCACTACACAAACTAGAGTGCAATGGCAAGTTGTCCCCGAGTGTCGTTCTCTCGGGACCTAACGTGGCTTTGTTTGAGGTTTTTGCTAGTAATTTCAGTCAACGATTTCAAATGTTGATAGAATTGTTTTCTTTAGAACAAGCAACGAGAAATCAGATTTATGTAAACAAGTTTGGAAAACGGTTGGTGGTAGAAATCAAATACACATGCATGGGTTACGAATATGCTCACAAGTTCAGTGCGTAAAACCTTCGATCAAGTCTGCTAAGCAACTCGTCTAGGCAACTTTAAGACACACATCATGAAAGATCACTATCAATACTTTAGAGGTGCTTGTCACCAACACCATTTATCTAGCATGCTGCAAATCTCTAACATACAATCCTATAGCTTTCATTGACCAAGAGTTTGTCACTATACTCAATCCGAATATATTTTATAGGCAACTAAGAATCATATGAAGGGATTTGCAGCAAGATTGAATCGCAATCTCATGTAAGCATAAACATAACCCATAGCATGCATATTCTACATTCTACCACCAACACAAAAGATTTAGCTACTCATATTCATCAACATAGACATCAATTCATATGAATAATAATCAGAATACATCATATCAAACTACAAGACAAGAGAGTGATACAAGTTACCACCAAAGCTGTCACTAATCGGTGGAAAGCAAAGAAAACCTCTCCGTAGATGATTACAAAGGATGAATCCCAATCAAAACCTTGAATCCCAAGCTAAAATACAATGTAATCTGAGTTTTCTCTGAGTTTTGGGGCTTAGGAGCTCTCCAAAACGAAGTTTCAGTTCAAAAGATCTTCAAAAAATGATCAAAGATCAGATCTAAGAAGGAAAATCCGAAAACGTAACCGCTGCCAAGCGGACCGCTTGGAGAAGCCAAGCGGAGCGCTTGGCAAGCGAAGCGCTTCGGGCACGCCAAGCGCTTCGCTTGGCTTCTGTGCCAAAGCTCCTGGAAATTGAAGCGGAGCGCTTCACTATTCCAGGCGCTTAGCTTGGCTCCTGGGCAGATTTTTGTCTTCAAACTCAATCTTTTTGCCCTCGCATGGCCCTCGGGTGTCTTGGACTCATCCTTCTCGATGCTTATTGATGCTCAAACACTTACGAACAAGCCACGGAGATTGGGGAACTTCAACGGGGCCATCTTTTCCATCAAAAAGGCTCGTTTTTAGCTCCAAAAACGCCGTTTCGTACCTAAGTGCCTGAAAATGCAGAAAACACAAAACGTGACACTATTCTACAAAACTAACCAGAAAACAAGGCTAGAAGATAGCAAAAGAAGGAAAAAAAGACAAGATGAACGCGTCAAAAATACGTTCATCAGAATACCTCGAAGAAGAGAGGTTAGATGATATGATAGAACTTGAAGAAATTCAAGACTTTGACACGCGCGAACATGAGTTCTCTAAATCTTCTGAGTTGGACTCAAGTTCTGTGGGAGCTTTCGAAGCAGACAAGGGTAATGATATGACACTTTCTAGGCATGTCATAGTCAGTGGGAGTCCTGTGATTAGATCAACAGTTGAAACCACACCAATAGAACACGTTGTCAATCAACCTGTGCAACAAGTTGCACAAGAGCATCCTCTCGCTAGGGAACAGGGTCGTAGCACGCGACCGGCTGCATCAGTGCCCACTAATAATGTTCGTGTTACACGAAGCCAGAAAAGAAAAGCACCAGAAACGCCGACAGAAGCACCAGTCGAGCTCCGTAGGTCCAAGAGGATCCCAAAAGGACCTCAGAAGCAAAGCCTTATGATAGAAGACATCATTGAACTTGATGTTGGCTTATCAGATCGGGAAGACCCCGAGACCTACAAAGAGGCAATAAATGATATTGACTCAGACAAATGGCAAGAGACCATGGAATTGGAAATGGACTCCATGTACCTGAACCAAGTTTGGAGCTTGGTAGACTTGCCCCAAGGGGTTAGACCTATTGGGTGCCAATGGGTCTTTAAACGAAAGACAGATGCCGATGGCAAGGTACAATCGCACAAGGCTAGACTTGTGGCGAAGGGCTACACACAAAGGTATGGCATCAATTACGATGAAACCTTTTCATCTGTAGAAATGTTGAAGTCTATTCGAATTCTACTTGCGATAGCTGCCTACTATGATTATGAGATCTGGAAGATGGATGTAAAGACTGCCTTCCTCAATGGAAACCTTGAGGAAGAGGTCTATATGGTACATCCGAAAGGTTTTATTAGTAAAACCAGGCCAACTGCTGTATGCAAATTACAGAGATCCATCTATGGGCTAAAGCAAGCGTCTAGGAGCTGGAATATCCGCTTTGACGAAGCTGTCAAATCGTTTGACTTCGTCAGAAGCGTAGAAGATCCCTGTGTCTACACTAGGCACATCGACAAGGGAGTCATTTTCATGATCATTTATGTTGATGACATTTTGATCATGGGAAACAATGTCTCTATGCTAGAAGAGACTAAAGTTTGGTTATCAAGTACCTTCTCAATGAAGGACTTGGGTGAAACGAACTACATCCTAGGGATAAAGATCTATAGAGATAGGTCCAAGAGGATGTTAGGATTGACACAGTCCACCTACATCGACAAAATACTGAAGCGTTATATGATGGACGACTCAAAGAGAGGCTTTCTCCCAGCTAGTCATGGGATCGTGCTATCAGTTAAGGATAGTCCTAAAACTGATGAAGAAAGAAAGGCAATGAGTCGTGTGCCCTATGCTTCGGCAGTAGAGTCTATTATGTATGCAATGAATTGCACAAGGTCAGATGTGGCATATGCGCTTAGTGTCACTTGTCGATACCAACAGAATCCAGGAGTACCTCACTGGACTGCTGTAAAGAACATTCTTAAGTACCTTCGATGGACTAAGGAAATGTTCTTGGTGTTTGGTGGAGAACCAGAATTAAAGATGTCTGGTTATGTCGACGCTGGATTTGAATCAGATCCTGATGACTTTAAGTCACAGACAGGATACGTATTCAAATTGAACGGAGGAGCTGTCTGTTGGAAGAGTTCTAAGCAAGCCACAATTGCTGACTCAGCCACAGAAGCCGAGTACATTGCTGCATCAGAAGCATCGAAAGAAGCTGTCTGGATTTCAGAGTTCTTGAAGGAATTGGAGGTTGTTCCTGCTCCTAGTCCAATAACGATTTATTGTGACAACACGGGCGCCGTCGCTCAAGCCAAGGAGCCTAGATCTACAAACAAGAACAAACATGTACTTAGAAAGTATCACGTTATACGTGAGATTATTGATAGAGGAGAAGTTAGTATAGAACGTGTCTCAACCACGGACAACGTGGCAGATCCTTTCACCAAGGTCTTATGAGTGGATGCCCACTTAAGACATTATGTTAATCTAGGTATTAAGCATAAAGGTGACTCGCTCAAGTCCAAGTGGGAGATTGATAGTGTATATGTCCTAGAGACAGTCTTTATTAAGGGCATATATGTACTATTACACAGGTCAACGTAATATAATATATGTTTGTTTGTTTGACTATTGAGTATCGCTTTCATATTTATATTACACCAGGCATACAACATGTCATATCTCTATTCCTGTGTGTATTGATATCAAACATGTCCCCTCGGATAGATGATCGATCACACAGATAGTGAGAGCTATGTGAGTTATCATCTATCCCAAACTCTCCCTAGTCGAGGTCATCTCGGATGTAGGGGTCTGAATGAACCAGGTGAGACTAGTATGCGTGGAGGTTATACTTGTTAGAGCAAGTGTGAGCCGATCCCACGGCCACGGAACGGATTGTTAGACAATCTAGAAACGTTCCCATAACTCCGCATAGTTGTTCGAAGGGTGATTATCGAACAATGGAAGTACCCACCGGAAACTCCCATCGATGTATACTCTACACCGAAGTGTCTATGGGAACCAGAAAGTTGTCGAAGTGATGTCAGTCGTCCTTTGGACTTACAGGACTTTATCATCACATTTGTTGCCCCATATCCTTGGTGGACCCGTCGATGTCAGCTCTGAATAAGCAGTTGACCCAAGACACGATCCAGGATTGTAACATCCCGCATTTTTTTTTTTAAAATTATTTAATTACCTGAGTAATTCATTTTATTTGGTAATTTAATTAATTTATTTCCCGCGCTATCGAATTCGTTTTAGGGAAGTTCGTGTAGTAGTAATTCGTCCTAAACCGTTCTTGGGATAGCTAGAAATCTGATCTTGCCCCTTTCTTGGCCCAAATAAGGTAAGTCATTTCTGGCCCAAGTCTCGTGGCCCAAATTCGTGAAGCCCATCCCCCTTGGCCCAAGACTTCAACCCTAAACCTAATTCATTCCCACCTCCCTTCATTCACTCTTCTCCACGCCACCTTCATCATTCACGAGAGAAAGAGAGAAAATCAAAAACTCTCTGTCTCTCTCACCGGCTCCATCACCATCTCAATTCCTCCATCACCAAAACTCTTTTCATCTTCTCCATTCGTTCATCACCATTGTTCATCATCAACCCATCTCATCATCCTTCTTTCTCGTCGGCCATCATTAGCAACCGACCACCATCATTGTACGACGTCATCAATCGGATCTTCTCCGGCTCCGTTCGTGCTTGCTCGCTGCTCCGATTCGGATCCCGTTTTCTCTCCGGTAAGCTCCGTACGACTCTAATTTCGTTTGTTGGTTCGAATCTCGGTTGAGATTTTGATTTTTAGGTTCATTGATTTCTGTCCGTTACAGTGCCGACCCGCTTCGATCCGTACCGCTGCTCTGTCCCGTTTTGATTCCGCTCACTCGGATCTGTTCCGTTTCCTTACGGTAAGTAGTATTCGTCTCTATCCCGATTCCGAATTCAAGTAACGTTCGAATCTCGATTTAACTTCTCCTATTTCTCCTTTCGTGTTACAGTTCGAATCACTCCCTTCCTGACTGAAGGTATATTTCTGTACCTTTCATTTTTCTTTCTTCTTCTTTTTCGTTTTTCTTTCTTTTCTGTTTGACCGTTATACCCCTGCTGATTTTTGGACTCGTATTCGATTTGAGAACCAGGACTTAGGTAATTTGAATCTTGTTGTTGTTGTCGACTGACCTTGACTATTCGTTGGTTGACCGAAACCGGACTGTTTGACTTTGAAAAACTAAACTGGACCTTAGTAACTTAATTTGAACTTTGTGGATTGTTTTGGGTAAGATTTGAACCTTGAGGTCTAAACAGTTTAGACTAAAGCTTGTGAGGACCATTCTGGGATATCTGGAAACTTTAAGGACCTGATTTTAATTATGCATTGACCGTAGTTGACTGGAAGTGGACTAGATGGGGAGATTTGTGGTTTCTATGGACTGTATTGTATGTTCAGGAACTTGGGGAACTTGTTTGTGAGTTATGAAAACTTGAAGGGCTTTTCTGCATTTTTTTGATTGAGGGGTAAAACTGTAATTTCATTTTATGACCTGGACAGATTTCAAGTTAACTCGAATGTTATCAAATTGTATGTTGGTTTTGAAGGTTAAGGAGTCGTTTTATGATTTCTGATTTTTAAAAGGACTTTTCTGCAATTTTGTCCAAATGTGTAAAATGGTAATTTCACGTGTTCTAAACTAAACTGTTAAACCGAGTTTTCCTATGAGGACTGTTCTGATATTGTTGAGAGCTTGAAACCATTTTGCAATTTACTACTGAGGGTGTTTTAGTAATTTCAAAAGTTGATTTCTCAAAACTGTACAATTAATTATTTTCTGTCTTAAAGCTACTTGACTTGCTAACCTAGTTGGTTTGTGAGTTATAATTTAACTTAGAGGTCCCGAGTTTGAACTCCACCTTCCCCACCTTTTTCTCCGATTACCTTCTTTATCATTTCATCTTCCGTTCCTACATAAGGTAGTAACTTGTAGTTTCTGTTTAGGGTTCATGTTGTCCGTTGTTTCGTAGCTGCTTTTCTAATCCGTGCTAAGTTCAATCTACTTCAAGGTGAGTGTTCGCCCCAAAGTTTGTCTGTTTTTAAAATCTGGAAGGCTATGTGCTTTGCATGTTTTGGTTGTATTCTGTTTGGTACTGACTCTTTTGCAGAAATATTTCTCGATATTTCGAGTACTATCTGTTACTGTTTGTATATTCTGTTTGTCTGTATCTGTTCTGTCTGTTTCTGTGTGACCGGACGATTAGGTAGTAATTAGGTAGACCTGGGTAGTGTGGACTATCGGGTTTATTTAGTTATTGCCTAGTCTATTCCCTTTTAGGCGCGAGGCAGAAGTCGCTGAGGTCTATTAGGGTCATAGGATCTGTTTCCCCAAAGTACACGGGGCTCTGTTCTGTCTAGAGGTGTTAACCCTCTGGAGGGAGTTACAAGGGCATTCTGGGAGTAGGAGTAAGAAGGCGGGCTAAACGAAAGTACTTCACTTATCTGTTTCTGCCTGTCTCTCTGTTCTGTTATCTGCTTCTGTTACTGTCTTACTTGCTACAACAGTTTTTTTTTTCCAAAACTGTTTACTGTTATGTTTTTTTTAAAATAAAACTTCACTGAAATCCTTTATCTCACACTCTTTCCGTTTTCAAAATCCTTTCCTTGTAGATTCTGCTGAAGGAGACCGAGTCTAGACGTCCAGCGACTGAGAGTGGGAACTCGGGCTTTCGTTGGGATTTTGTTTTAAAATAAGACGAAAAACTATTTATATTCTTCACTATCCGCTACATTCTTTCGGAATTTTTATAGTTACAGTTGGATATTGTGAGTCTGTTTGCGCATTGGCGCCAAGTTCTATTATAGCATTTATTGTGGACCGTTGTCCTTTGGATTATTTCAAATGTTTCTTTTTCCGATTAAAAATATTTCTCTTTTAAAATCCGATACCTATCGCCTTGTTAGGCGGGGGGAGCTAATCCGGGGTCCTGCTAGTATCTAGTATAATAATAGACTGAGGACAAGGATTATGGCTACATACAAATGGGGGTGATAAGTGATTCTGTGAAGGATTCATGTCTCACGTGTAGCACAGGAAAGCACTGCTCATGTAATAACCCGTATTTTCGTAATTTATTTTAATTATTTGTTGTTAATTAATTTTAATTAATTTTCTGAGTAATAATTAATTTTATTACTTTCTTTTTTTCTCTCTACGACTTGGTTACGAATTAGAATTCGTTTCGTTAGACGGTTTAGAGTTCGTTATGGACTTTCTTTTATTTGGACTTTTAAAATCTGATCTATATCTAGCTCTCAGGCCCAATCCGTTTGGCCCATTCCAAGGCCTGGTCCATTTCTAAACCTAAACCCTAACCCTACTTTCTACTCTTTTCCTTCATTTTCATTTTTTTCCCCCCTTTGTTTTCTTTTTCGGCAGCCTCCTCTCTTGTCCCTCTTACTCTCGTTTTCTACCCTACTTCATCACACCATCATCTATCTTCATCATCTATTAATCATCATCATCACCGTCGTTATCATCACCGTGCGCATCATCTTATCCGACCTCCGCCTCCCTAAACCACCGTGAGCCGTCACTTGCTACCGCCGCACCGCACCCATCATCACTGTCAACCGGAGCCGCCATTTTTGCTCCGTTTTTGCCGCTTGCTCGCGACCGGTTCTGTCTACTCCGTTCAGATCGCTCAGCTCCGTTCCGGCTCTCTCCTCTCAGCTCCGTGTGCTTCGATCTGTACTGCTATTGCTCGGCTCCTTTTCTACCCATAGTGCTCCGCCCCGAATCATTCCGATCCGGTAAGCTCTGTTTTGATTCGTTTTTTTTATTTCGAAATCTTCTTCTCTCAATTCGAATCTGACTCGTGTTTTGGGTCGAATCCCGTTTGGTTGTAGTTGTTGTTGACGTTCGAATTGATCTCAACCCCGATCCGAAAGGTAGTGCTCTCGATCTCTGGTTCTTCTACCTTTTCGTATTTTTTTATTTTTGTTATTAATTTTTTTGGGACGATTTTAGCCTTGCTATATTCTGGATATTACCATATTACCCCTGAATCGAACCTGGATTTGACAATTTTACCCCTGGACATGTTCTGGACCTTTTTACCCTTGAACGATTGACTATTGACTATATTGCCCTTCCGTATCGAACTGGATTTTGAGGACTGTTTTACCCTTGTGAGATTCTGGAATTGACCATCTTACCCCCTGAATGGATTTATGACCGTTATACCCTTGCAGATTGAATTGAATTTTGGATTGATAGTCGATTACATTTTCAAATTGACCGTTTTTACCCTTTCGTATTTTCTGGACTTAGATGACCGTTTGGCTTTGGTTACTGGTTGACTGTTGACCTAGCTTTTCTAAAATTATAGATCGACCCCTGTTGACCTAGTTTTTTCTAAAATTACTTTTGAAATTTAAATGTCTTTTCTGGAGGTTAACCAGTTATTAAATTCTTTTCACAGCATTTCAGTTGAATTTCTCACTAGCCTAGGTGGTTTAGTGCTAGCTAGTTCAACCTTAAGGTTCTGAGTTCGAGCCCCACCTTTGACGCCTTTTCTTCGATTGTTATTTTTATTACCGTTTAGACTCCCGTTTCGACTTCAAGTTAGTAACTAGTCATTTTCTATATAGGTGATCCGTCCGTTATCCCGTAATTTGTTGTCCTTTCCGTGGTTCCACCTCGCACTGTTTAAGGTGAGTGTTTCTATCTGTTTTCAAAACTACAAGGAAGTTATGTGTTATCTGTTTACCGTATTATTATGCTTATTGTCTGTTCCTATTCCATATGTATACATGCCTGCATGTTACTTTCATAAGTATAATCGCTCGTTTAAAATACTATGCATGACACCTTAGCCACCGAACTGTGAGAATTGATTATTGTACTGTACTATTGCATGTTATTGTTTGCTTGTCTAACTACCTCTTCAACTGACTACCGTTTTCTTAACTGCCAATTGTTTTCTAATAACTTTCTCGGTTTCCGAGCACTGTTTACTGTTAACTGTTGACCGGTCGATTAGGTTGACGAGTAGGTAGACTTGGGTAGTGTTGACTATCAGGTTTATTTATGAGTTGCCTAGTCTAATCCCTTAAGGCGCGAGGCAAAAGTCGCTGAGGTCTATTTGGGTCGTAGGACTTTCCTGAACGTACGCAGAACACTGTACTGGCTAGAATTGATCTTTCTAGACGGGGTGATAAGGGCTATTGGGAGTAGGAGCAACAAGGCGGGCTGCACCAACTTTACTGTACTGTTTTCAACACCACTGACTTACTGTTTTCTGACATCTTAACCGATTGATTTGCTTGTTTACTGAACTGATTGTTATCTGAATTCACTGCCTTGAATTTGCATGTCTTTAAACTGAAAGATCTTCTTCAAAATTGCATGAAACCAACATTGCATGAGCACCACTGAGATCCTTTATCTCACCACTCTTTTCAAATACTTCCTTGTAGGTTCGACTACCGATGAGCTCTAGTAGGCGTCTGGCGACTCGAGAGTGTGGGGGATTTTTGGTTTGGGTTGTTTTCAAATAAGAAGAAATTTTGTCTTCACTTGTTATTTTCCATTGAAATTCATTATCTTTTAGCTTCCGCATTTATTTCTCTTGAATTGTAAGCTCGTTTGAGAGCCAAAACCTTTACTTACCGTATTTTTTAAAGAACCGTTCGATTTTCCAATTTAAGTATTGTTTTCGAAATTACCGTACCGTTACAGATGGTATCAAAGCTTGAGTGCAAACTCAAGCTTGCTAGGATAGGATCTTCTGGCCTTTGGGGTGTGTGTGTGAGGGTCTGAGTCGCTACATAGGTTGAGTGGTTTTTGTCCTGTCTCTTTTACCGTCTGGTTCTCCGTACTAACTCTGAACTGTTCTACAGTTCTGTTTTTCTAGAATGTCGTACTGTTGTTAAAGTTGACCATTGACTGAGTTCTTGACCGACTTACTCTGTTTTGTCCTAAAGTTTTCAAATGACTTATCTGTCTGCTTAGTTGGAATTGTCGCACTTTTGCATGATACTACTGTTGACCCTGTTTGCTTTTATTACTGAGACTATCCAATTGATTATGTTTCCTTAAATGCATGTTGTTTATGTGTTCTATTTAAAAGTATGTCACTTTTACGTTATTGATCGCATGCTTTAAGTTCTCATTTATGCAATAGTTTGGCCTTAAGATTGTAGCGCCTTAGGATAGTCACACTCGAGGACGTTAGTTACGTTACTTACCTTAGACTAATTGCGATAGGATGGCTCCAAGGATTAACACTCGCAACGGCAAAAACAACACCAACAACGGCAACAACACCAACAACGGCAGCCCCAACAGTGACCACAACAACAATGATGGCACTTCGAACCAAGTTGAGCGCATCATTGCCGCCTTGGGAAACTTCAGCGAGACTATGCGCCATTTTAGGCCACCCCCTGCTCAGCCTGTTGCACCGCCACCGACTCAAACCATCGACCAGGCTGCCGAGCGCTTCACCCGTTTCCATCCCGACCAGTTCGATGGGGCGCCTGACGCCCGCAAGGCTGAGCTCTGGCTAGAGAGCATGGAGAACTTGTTCTCAATTCTGCACTACCCGGACGAGAGAAAGATTGAGCTTGCAGCGTTCCAGTTCGTGGGAGCAGCGAGAAATTGGTGGAGAACCGTCGATGCAAGGTGGAGACAAGAGGAAGTTGACCGCACTTGGAAGAACTTCGAGAAGGAGTTTATGGACAAGTTCGTACCCCGTTTGGTCCGTGAGAACAGGAGGGACGAATTCCAAAACCTGGTGCAAGGACGGATGAACGTCGCGGACTATGACTCAGAGTTCACTCGGCTGTTGAAGTATGTGCCGCACTTTCTGAAAGACGAAAGGGAGAAGGTACGTCACTTTGTGAAGGGTTTGAAGTCGGAAATCCGATACAACCTGTTTGGGATCGAGTTGTCAACCTACGCGAAAGCCGTGGAAATAGCGAGTGAAGTGGAGAGTGGTTTAGGTGAACTAGAGAGCTATGAACCCCGACGATCTCGAAAAAGGAGTTCTGACCACCGGAGTAGCAAAGATAACATGGATCATCGGTCTCCATCGAAGTATCCTCGCAATCAGCGAGAAAGTCGACCTCGCCAAGTTGCTGATAATACTGGACATTCACCTAGGAGGAATTGCAACTTTTGTGGAGTAACGAATCATGAGGAAAGCAACTGCTGGAAGAAGAAGGGTTGGTGTTTGGCTTGTGGCAGCAGGGATCATAAAGTTGGTGATTGTCCGAGACGTTACTCTCTAGCTGAAGATGGAAGATCTGGAGGCTCGAGTTCTAAGAGCCAAGGAAGTGGTACTAAAGCTAAGGCGAGGGTCTACAATATGTTTGCACGTGAGCCTTCCTCGGCAAATGTAGCAAAAGGTACGCTTCATTAAGTCAAATTTCTTCTAAGATTATGGTTGTTGCTCGGCTGCTTTTCGTTTATTCGGTTAGATATACTTGAAGTTAAGTTGTCAACTGCTTATCGAAGACTTTTAGTTGTGATCATCTGGTTGAAGAAGTAAGCTTGGACTTTTTAGGCTAGTTACGACTTTCGCTAACTTTTTGACTTGCGAGTTTGTTAATCTCCTCCGGTGCTCGAAATTCAAAGACTTTTATTTCTCCGTTCCCGTTCGATGGTTTTACGCTAGATAAGTTTCGAGGACGAAACTTCCTTTAAGGGGGGTGGAGTGTAATAACCCGTATTTTCGTAATTTATTTTAATTATTTGTTGTTAATTAATTTTAATTAATTTTCTGAGTAATAATTAATTTTATTACTTTCTTTTTTTCTCTCTACGACTTGGTTACGAATTAGAATTCGTTTCGTTAGACGGTTTAGAGTTCGTTATGGACTTTCTTTTATTTGGACTTTTAAAATCTGATCTATATCTAGCTCTCAGGCCCAATCCGTTTGGCCCATTCCAAGGCCTGGTCCATTTCTAAACCTAAACCCTAACCCTACTTTCTACTCTTTTCCTTCATTTTCATTTTTTTTTCCCCCTTTGTTTTCTTTTTCGGCAGCCTCCTCTCTTGTCCCTCTTACTCTCGTTTTCTACCCTACTTCATCACACCATCATCTATCTTCATCATCTATTAATCATCATCATCACCGTCGTTATCATCACCGTGCGCATCATCTTATCCGACCTCCGCCTCCCTAAACCACCGTGAGCCGTCACTTGCTACCGCCGCACCGCACCCATCATCACTGTCAACCGGAGCCGCCTTTTTTGCTCCGTTTTTGCCGCTTGCTCGCGACCGGTTCTGTCTACTCCGTTCAGATCGCTCAGCTCCGTTCCGGCTCTCTCCTCTCAGCTCCGTGTGCTTCGATCTGTACTGCTATTGCTCGGCTCCTTTTCTACCCATAGGGCTCCGCCCCGAATCATTCCGATCCGGTAAGCTCTGTTTTGATTCGTTTTTTTTATTTCGAAATCTTCTTCTCTCAATTCGAATCTGACTCGTGTTTTGGGTCGAATCCCGTTTGGTTGTAGTTGTTGTTGACGTTCGAATTGATCTCAACCCCGATCCAAAAGGTAGTGCTCTCGATCTCTGGTTCTTCTACCTTTTCGTTTTTTTTATTTTTGTTATTAATTTTTTACGGACGATTTTACCCTTGCTATATTCTGGATATTACCATATTACCCCTGAATCGAACCTGGATTTGACAATTTTACCCCTGGACATGTTCTGGACCTTTTTACCCTTGAACGATTGACTATTGACTATATTGCCCTTCCGTATCGAACTGGATTGAGGACAGTTTTACCCTTGTGAGATTCTGGAATTGACCATCTTACCCCCTGAATGGATTTATGACCGTTATACCCTTGCAGATTGAATTGAATTTTGGATTGATAGTCGATTACATTTTCAAATTGACCGTTTTACCCTTTCGTATTTTCTGGACTTGGATGACCGTTTGACTTTGGTACTGGTTGACTGTTGACCTAGCTTTTCTAAAATTATAGATCGACCCCTGTTGACCTAGTTTTTTCTAAAATTACTTTTGAAATTTAAATGTCTTTTCTGGAGGTTAACCAGTTATTAAATTCTTTTCACAGCATTTCAGTTGAATTTCTCACTAGCCTAGGTGGTTTAGTGCTAGCTAGTTCAACCTTAAGGTTCTGAGTTCGAGCCCCACCTTTGACGCCTTTTGTTCGATTGTTATTTTTATTACCGTTTAGACTCCCGTTTCGACTTCAAGTTAGTAACTAGTCGTTTTCTATATAGGTGATTCCGTTATCCCGTAATTTGTTGTCCTTTCCGTGGTTCTTGCTCGCACTGTTTAAGGTGAGTGTTTCTATCTGTTTTCAAAACTACAAGGAAGTTATGTGTTATCTGTTTACCGTATTATTATGCTTATTGTCTGTTCCTATTCCATATGTATACATGCCTGCATGTTACTTTCATAAGTATAATCGCTTGTTTAAAATACTATGCATGACACCTTAGCCACCGAACTGTGAGAATTGATTATTGTACTGTACTATTGCATGTTATTGTTTGCTTGTCTAACTACCTCTTCAACTGACTACCGTTTTCTTAACTGCCAATTGTTTTCTAATAACTTTCTCGGTTTCCGAGCACTGTTTACTGTTAACTGTTGACCGGTCGATTAGGTTGACGAGTAGGTAGACTTGGGTAGTGTTGACTATCAGGTTTATTTATGAGTTGCCTAGTCTAATCCCTTAAGGCGCGAGGCAAAAGTCGCTGAGGTCTATTTGGGTCGTAGGACTTTCCTGAACGTACGCAGGACACTGTACTGGCTAGAATTGATCTTTCTAGACGGGGTGATAAGGGCTATTGGGAGTAGGAGCAACAAGGCGGGCTGCACCAACTGTTACTGTACTGTTTTCAACACCACTGACTTACTGTTTTCTGACATCTTAACCGATTGATTTGCTTGTTTACTGAACTGATTGTTATCTGAATTCACTGCCTGTAATTTGCATGTCTTTAAACTGAAAGATCTTCTTCAAAATTGCATGAAACCAACATTGCATGAGCACCACTGAGATCCTTTATCTCACCACTCTTTTCAAAATACTTCCTTGTAGGTTCGACTACCGATGAGCTCTAGTAGGCGTCTGGCGACTCGAGAGTGTGGGGGATTTTTGGTTTGGGTTGTTTTCAAATAAGAAGAAATTTTGTCTTCACTTGTTATTTTCCATTGAACTTCATTATCTTTTAGCTTCCGCATTTATTTCTCTTGAATTGTAAGCTCGTTTGAGAGACAAAACCTTTACTTACCGTATTTTTTAAAGAACCGTTCGATTTTCCGATTTAAGTATTGTTTTCGAAATTACCGTACCGTTACAGATGGTATCAAAGCTTGAGTGCAAACTCAAGCTTGCTAGGATAGGATCTTCTGGCCTTTGGGGTGTGTGTGTGAGGGTCCGACTCGCTACATAGGTTGAGTGGTTTTTGTCCTGTCTCTTTTACCGTCTAGTTCTCCGTACTAACTCTGAACTGTTCTACAATTCTGTTTTTCTAGAATGTCGTACTGTTGTTAAAGTTGACCATTGACTGAGTTCTTGACCGACTTACTCTGTTTTGTCCTAAAGTTTTCAAATGACTTATCTGTCTGCTTAGTTGGAATTGTCGCACTTTTGCATGATACTACTGTTGACCCTGTTTGCTTTTATTACTGAGACTATCCAATTGATTATGTTTCCTTAAATGCATGTTGTTTATGTGTTCTATTTAAAAGTATGTCACTTTTACGTTATTGATCGCATGCTTTAAGTTCTCATTTATGCAATAGTTTGGCCTTAAGATTGTAGCGCCTTAGGATAGTCACACTCGAGGACGTTAGTTACGTTACTTACCTTAGACTAATTGCGATAGGATGGCTCCAAGGATTAACACTCGCAACGGCAAAAACAACACCAACAACGGCAACAACACCAACAACGGCAGCCCCAACAGTGACCACAACAACAATGATGGCACTTCGAACCAAGTTGAGCGCATCATTGCTGCCTTGGGAAACTTCAGCGAGACTATGCGCCATTTTAGGCCACCCCCTACTCAGCCTGTTGCACCGCCACCGACTCAAACCATCGACCAGGCTGCCGAGCGCTTCACCCGTTTCCATCCCGACCAGTTCGATGGGGCGCCTGACGCCCGCAAGGCTGAGCTCTGGCTAGAGAGCATGGAGAACTTGTTCTCAATTCTGCACTACCCGGACGAGAGAAAGATTGAGCTTGCAGCGTTCCAGTTCGTGGGAGCAGCGAGAAATTGGTGGAGAACCGTCGATGCAAGGTGGAGACAAGAGGAAGTTGACCGCACTTGGAAGAACTTCGAGAAGGAGTTTATGGACAAGTTCGTACCCCGTTTGGTCCGTGAGAACAGGAGGGACGAATTCCAAAACCTGGTGCAAGGACGGATGAACGTCGCGGACTATGACTCAGAGTTCACTCGGCTGTTGAAGTATGTGCCGCACTTTCAGAAAGACGAAAGGGAGAAGGTACGTCACTTTGTGAAGGGTTTGAAGTCGGAAATCCGATACAGCCTGTTTGGGATTGAGTTGTCAACCTACGCGAAAGCCGTGGAAATAGCGAGTGAAGTGGAGAGTGGTTTAGGTGAACTAGAGAGCTATGAACCCCGACGATCTCGAAAAAGGAGTTCTGACCACCGGAGTAGCAAAGATAACATGGATCGTCGGTCTCCATCGAAGTATCCTCGCAATCAGCGAGAAAGTCGACCTCGCCAAGTTGCTGATAATACTGGACATTCACCTAGGAGGAATTGCAACTTTTGTGGAGTAACGAATCATGAGGAAAGCAACTGCTGGAAGAAGAAGGGTTGGTATTTGGCTTGTGGCAGCAGGGATCATAAAGTTGGTGATTGTCCGAGACGTTACTCTCTAGCTGAAGATGGAAGATCTGGAGGCTCGAGTTCTAAGAGCCAAGGAAGTGGTACTAAAGCTAAGGCGAGGGTCTACAATATGTTTGCACGTGAGCCTTCCTCGGCAAATGTAGCAAAAGGTACGCTTCATTAAGTCAAATTTCTTCTAAGATTATGGTTGTTGCTCGGCTGCTTTTCGTTTATTCGGTTAGATATACTTGAAGTTAAGTTGTCAACTGCTTATCGAAGACTTTTAGTTGTGATCATCTGGTTGAAGAAGTAAGCTTGGACTTTTTAGGCTAGTTACGACTTTCGCTAACTTTTTGACTTGCGAGTTTGTTAATCTCCTCCGGTGCTCGAAATTCAAAGACTTTTATTTCTCCGTTCCCGTTCGATGGTTTTACGCTAGATAAGTTTCGAGGACGAAACTTCCTTTAAGGGGGGTGGAGTGTAATAACCCGTATTTTCGTAATTTATTTTAATTATTTGTTGTTAATTAATTTTAATTAATTTTCTGAGTAATAATTAATTTTATTACTTTCTTTTTTTTCTCTCTACGACTTGGTTACGAATTAGAATTCGTTTCGTTAGACGGTTTAGAGTTCGTTATGGACTTTCTTTTATTTGGACTTTTAAAATCTGATCTATATCTAGCTCTCAAGCCCAATCCGTTTGGCCCATTCCAAGGCCTGGTCCATTTCTAAACCTAAACCCTAACCCTACTTTCTACTCTTTTCCTTCATTTTCATTTTTTTCCCCCTTTTTTTTCTTTTTCGGCAGCCTCCTCTCTTGTCCCACTTACTCTCGTTTTCTACCCTACTTCATCACACCATCATCTATCTTCATCATCCATCACCGTTGTTATCATCACCGTCGTTATCATCACCGTGCGCATCATCTTATCCGACCTCCGCCTCCCTAAACCACCGCGAGCCGTCACTTGCTACCGCCGCACCGCACCCATCATCACTGTCAACCGGAGCCGCCTTTTTTGCTCCGTTTTTGCCGCTTGCTCGCGACCGGTTCTGTCTACTCCGTTCAGATCGCTCAGCTCCGTTCCGGCTCTCTCCTCTCAGCTCCGTGTGCTTCGATCTGTACTGCTATTGCTCGGCTCCTTTTCTACCCATAGTGCTCCGCCCCGAATCATTCCGATCCGGTAAGCTCTGTTTTGATTCGTTTTTTTTATTTCGAAATCTTCTTCTCTCAATTCGAATCTGACTCGTGTTTTGGGTCGAATCCCGTTTGGTTGTAGTTGTTGTTGACGTTCGAATTGATCTCAGCCCCGATCCGAAAGGTAGTGCTCTCGATCTCTGGTTCTTCTACCTTTTCGTTTTTTTTATTTTTGTTATTAATTTTTTTGGGACGATTTTAGCCTTGCTATATTCTGGATATTACCATATTACCCCTGAATCGAACCTGGATTTGACAATTTTACCCCTGGACATGTTTTGGACCTTTTTACCCTTGAACGATTGACTATTGACTATATTGCCCTTCCGTATCGAACTGGATTGAGGACTGTTTTACCCTTGTGAGATTCTGGAATTGAGCATCTTACCCCCTGAATGGATTTATGACCGTTATACCCTTGCAGATTGAATTGAATTTTGGATTGATAGTCGATTACATTTTCAAATTGACCGTTTTACCCTTTCGTATTTTCTGGACTTGGATGACCGTTTGACTTTGGTTACTGGTTGACTGTTGACCTAGCTTTTCTAAAATTATAGATCGACCCCTGTTGACCTAGTTTTTTCTAAAATTACTTTTGAAATTTAAATGTCTTTTCTGGAGGTTAACCGGTTATTAAATTCTTTTCACAGCATTTCAGTTGAATTTCTCACTAGCCTAGGTGGTTTAGTGCTAGCTAGTTCAACCTTAAGGTTCTGAGTTCGAGCCCCACCTTTGACGCCTTTTCTTCGATTGTTATTTTTATTACCGTTTAGACTCCCGTTTGGACTTCAAGTTAGTAACTAGTCGTTTTCTATATAGGTGATCCGCCCGTTATCCCGTAATTTGTTGTCCTTTCCGTGGTTCTTGCTCGCACTGTTTAAGGTGAGTGTTTCTATCTGTTTTCAAAACTACAAGGAAGTTATGTGTTATCTGTTTACCGTATTATTATGCTTATTGTCTGTTCCTATTCCATATGTATACATGCCTGCATGTTACTTTCATAAGTATAATCGCTCGTTTAAAATACTATGCATGACACCTTAGCCACCGAACTGTGAGAATTGATTATTGTACTGTACTATTGCATGTTATTGTTTGCTTGTCTAACTACCTCTTCAACTGACTACCGTTTTCTTAACTGCCAATTGTTTTCTAATAACTTTCTCGGTTTCCGAGCACTGTTTACTGTTAACTGTTGACCGGTCGATTAGGTTGACGAGTAGGTAGACTTGGGTAGTGTTGACTATCATGTTTATTTATGAGTTGCCTAGTCTAATCCCTTAAGGCGCGAGGCAAAAGTCGCTGAGGTCTATTTGGGTCGTAGGACTTTCCTGAACGTACGCAGGACACTGTACTGGCTAGAATTGATCTTTCTAGACGGGGTGATAAGGGCTATTGGGAGTAGGAGCAACAAGGCGGGCTGCACCAACTGTTACTGTACTGTTTTCAACACCAATGACTTACTGTTTTTTGACATCTTAACCGATTGATTTGCTTGTTTACTGAACTGATTGTTATCTGAATTCACTGCCTGTAATTTGCATGTCTTTAAACTGAAAGATCTTCTTCAAAATTGCATGAAACCAACATTGCATGAGCACCACTGAGATCCTTTATCTCACCACTCTTTTCAAAATACTTCCTTGTAGGTTCGACTACCGATGAGCTCTAGTAGGCGTCTGGCGACTCGAGAGTGTGGGGGATTTTTGGTTTGGGTTGTTTTCAAATAAGAAGAAATTTTGTCTTCACTTGTTTTTTCCATTGAACTTCATTATCTTTTAGCTTCCGCATTTATTTCTCTTGAATTGTAAGCTCGTTTGAGAGCCAAAACCTTTACTTACCGTATTTTTTAAAGAACCGTTCGATTTTCCGATTTAAGTATTGTTTTCGAAATTACCGTACCGTTACAGCTCATAGTCGTTCATAGTTGTGATTGGTTAAACCGCTAGCCAGCGTATCAATATTATTATGATAGTCATAATAGATATTGGATTCACCAAACAACTCACTGAAGACGCCCGTGGATGTATTATTGGGATAGACACTTCATCGATCCTAGATGCATTCGAGTTAGTCAGATGAAGGCACGTTACCATCGCCGCGTTGAGCGCAACAGACTTCACAACGAAAGGGTTTGCTTTGAGAAACCTCTCAAACGTCCTCATGTATTAATATTACAAATGGAACCGTCTAGGAATTCCATGTTGCCTAGTGTAGCACTTGCTTAATACACTGAGGCCCTATGGGTCATACTATGT
Organism: Plantago ovata; assembly: GCA_028274465.1. Lineage (NCBI taxonomy): Eukaryota > Viridiplantae > Streptophyta > Magnoliopsida > Lamiales > Plantaginaceae > Plantago > Plantago ovata. The sequence continues at coordinate 85,791,932 of CM051457.1, read as the reverse complement.
GGTGATTCAGCTTATCCGAATATCCTTGAAGATGGAATCGCAATTAATTTAGAATTGATTGTGATCGATGAATTATAATTGATTTGGAATTAATTATAATTATTTGTGGCTCAATTAATAAGTTGGAATTATTAATTGAACTGGTTAATTGTGTTTTATGTAAATACAAATAAAGATTATATTTTAGAAATATAATAGAGGTTTGATTTGAAAGGATATGTTAATTATGCACATGGGCAAAATCTACTTGGAGTTTGAATTGCCTTAGAATTATAAGTGGGTCCCAAAATCGGGACCCACCTAACCCCCTTGATGAGCCGCGCGACCAGTAGTAGTATGGGGAGGAGTTCGACTCCTTCCCATATTAGAAGTCAAGTGATAAGTTAGATTTTCCTGATCGAGTTTTAATTCGATTGGGAATGAATCTAGACTTAAATTGGTTTCCTTGTGCAATAAGAATTAGATTATTATTCCTTTATGAAGTCTAATTGATTCTTTTTTAAGCTTCTATTGACTACTATATATAGTAGACTATTAGAGAGCTTTTTACATGGTGAATTCTGAACCATTCTTTCTACCAGTTTTCTTAGAGAAAATAAAAAGCTCTCCCCTGCCTCTCTGTAGCCGCGCGCGCCACCTTCCAACCGGAGGAAAATCGCCGCCCCATCTTCTTGGCCACATAAAGAATATCCTAGCATTCTTTCCGATAAGTTGTTCATCCGTGGATACCAAGGTTGAGGTTCAAAGAGCTGGAAACTAACTTTTATTGTCTTGCAGATAATCAAAGTATTGCAGATATCTTCGACTTCGACGAAGGAGAAGATTCACCGGACTATTACGAAGACTTCATCGATTGGCATATCGATTCAATACCTATTCTTGCTTTTGGAGTATTGTAAGTCTTCTGATCAATGTGTTTATTATATACGCTATATGCATGATCAATTAACCTGCATGTTAAGAATTTTTTTTGAAATTCCGTTGCGTACCCTATGGGTAACTCTGACCATATTTCCTTACACAAATAGCCAGAGAAGCTACTGTAAGTATCAACACGGTACGAAACCCAAAAAACTCTTGCTAAGCTATGATCTCTTGACAATCTAAAACTGAAGCACAAACTGTAAAAACATGGCCCTTCGAACTCCATAGCTACGTCTGTGATCCGAACCAAAAGAAAACATGCCCTCACTCCCATAGCTCCTAGGGTGATGATGCAGCACCACAACAACTTCCAGCTCATAGAAGCAACAGTCTATAAAGTTCAGTTCCCATTTGACAACCACCCTCGGTTTAAATGAACAACAAAACTCGAGATGAAACCTCAAAGATCCACATCGTAAACCAAGAGCTCCCAACCGAGAGTACCCGTGCAGCCATGTTAAGACAAGCAAACAAAACCACCCAAGTGATCACAAGAGATACAATAAAGTCAAAATCCCGCCAACCCAAACAAAAAGACCAAACTCCCTGAATATGGCCTAGCCTGCCCAACATGATTACTCCACATCCTTTGCCGAAACAACAATCAGGCGCTGCAAATGAAAAAATGTTGACAGCACCTGTCACTACAAGAATTCTGACATATAGCGAAGGTTTTTAGCGACGGATCGATCCGTCACTATTTTTAGCGACGGATCGGTCTTTTAGCGACGGATCGGTAACGGATAGCGACGGATGAAATAAATTCATCGTAGAGCGCGTCCCTAAATCCTTAGGGCAGGTAACTTTTGCGACGGATTAGTCATCCGCCGCTAAATTTTTGGTGGATGAGTCAGCCGTCCCAATACTTTGCGACTGATGACGTCATCGGTCCCTGTTTTAGCGACGGATGACTCATCGGTCGCAAGTGTTGTTGACAAATATGAAAAATAAAAAATGTTTTTTTAAAAACATAGCAACGGATGACGTCATCCGTCTCTATGTAGTCCGTCGCTAAAATGCATATATATATATATATATATATATATATATATATATATATATATATATATATATATATATATATATATATATATATATATATATATATATATATATATATATATATATGTCTGAGACGTGAGTCTCAGACATAAACACGCACACACACAACAGCGGCTCCGTCTCCCTTCCCGTCGTTTCGTCGGCCATCTCCCCATTTCTTCATTTCATGGCCATTTCAAGCAATCTTATAGTCATTTCGAAGCTCTTTCATCAAGGAACAAGGGTAGCTAGTCAATTGCGTGATTATTTCACCATTTCTTCCGCAATCAAAGGTATTAACTTCTAACCCTAACTTGTCTAAATTTGAGTATTCCTCATTTTTTTTCAATTTCATTGAATGGTATGCATTCTACTAGTAGCTATTATGTTATGTAGCTCAAATTAGGGGGGGATGCATAAGTTTTGGTTGGTGAATTGATAGATTTGGGATGAATTGGGTATTTTAGGAATTGAGACTTTGATTGGGTTGAATTGATATTTGGAGTATTGAGACTTTGTTTGGGTTGATTGGAGACCTCGAGAATTTAGTTGTAGTATGATTCGACCGTAATTAGTTGTTAATGAAAATGTATAATATAGATATATTGTAACTATAATGCAAAGTAATTAGTTGTAATTTAGAAATATTGTAAGTATAATGCAAAGTAAAAATTGATAATAAAAATGTGTAGGAATTGTGGGTATTTTATCAAAATATGATAATTTATATCAATTTTACTTAATTACACGTATGTTAAAGGGTAATGCTATGGTGACGTAACTGTTGTAAAGACGTAACGTTACGACTTTACACTTGTAAACACTTGTAAACAGTTGTAATCATGATCTGGACGGTTGGAAATCATTTACAACCATAATCTACCATTTACAACTTGATTATCTTTGTTGTAAATGGGATTTTCCGTTTACAACTGAGTTATCTTGGTTGTAAATGATAAATTCCGTTCTTATTAAAAAAAATGAAAGATGGTGGGGATCGAACTCTGGTCGCTGGAGTAAAAGAATCCAACATTACCACTCAGCCACGTTTTGATGTATGCACAATATCAAAAACAATACTAGTTTAACAATAAATGTAATTTACAATTTCAAAAACAATACTACTTAACAATAAATGTAATTTACAATTTCAAAATTTCATAACCCTAGCCGTTCATTAGGACAGACGGAGTTCAAATATATTGCTATTTCATAACCCTATCCGTTCATTAGGACAGACGGAGTTCAAAAATATTGCTACTTGTAGATGAGTCGATTCTTCTTCAATCTTTGATCATTCGATTCATCCCGATACTACAAACTTCTTTCTTGACACCGGAGAGTTCAATTCATTGTAACATAACAATCATACTCATTGTTAGTAATTTGAATCTCGTTCAATTAAGCGAATTGTAATTTTACGGTTGAAATTGGTGGTCGAGATGATATTGCAGTGCTTCTAGTTACTCATGATGCCTACTAGTTCGCCTTAATATTCAAATTTCTTGGTTTGTTCTGTTGTGCTGGTCTAGTTTTGTCCTATCAGGGTTGAAATTAGGGGTGGATATGATATTGCAATGCTTCTAGTTACTCATGATGCCTACTAGTTGGCCTTAATAGTCAAATTGCTTGTTCTGTTCAGTTGTTTTGGTCTAGTTTTGTCCTATCACGTTGAAATTAGGGGTGGATAAGATATTACAATGCTTCTAGTTACTCATGATGCCTACTAGTTGGCCTTAATATTCAAATTACTTGTTTTGTTAAGTTGTGTTAGTCTAGTTGGGTTCATTTGGATTTTCCAATGGTATTGCAAATGGAGGATAGTCAAGGTGGGGTAGTAGTGTCGGGCATATGTTCCCATTCCAGGTTGTTCTGATCCTCGATGTCAAGTACTACTGGTTATGGTTATAGATGCGAAATTGATATCGTAGTTTGGTTATGGTTATAGATGTGCATTGGCTATCGCCGTTTGGTTATGATTACAGTAATTTATGTGCACTAGTTATGTAGTAGTTTTATTAGGTATCCATTTTGTTGCGAGTACAAACTAAAACATCTTGGGTTTATTGTAGATATGGAAGCTCCATCTGCTCCTAGTACTCCTGCTACTCATAAGCAGAAGCGTAGAAATAGATATGTCACCTCGAAGAACGGATGGTCATTTCAAGCTTTTGCCTCTAAGGATGATGCTCAAATAGTTGATGAAATAACGGGCCATGTTTTTAGTGAAATGATAGAGGCTGAGTCATTTTATTTAACATATGCTAGACAGAGGGGGTTCGATATAAGAACTCGAGATCAAAGACCAGATAAACATTGCATGTGGGTTTGCAACCGTGAGGGAGTCAAAAATGAAATTGCGCTTCGTCAGCGAATAAGAAGACGAGATACAAGGTGTAGATGCAAGGCAATGTTTAGGGTGAGGAAGATTGGAGAAGAAGAATGGGAAGTGACAGACTTCATACCGGACCATAATCATGAGTTGGCCGGGCATGAAAAGGAGAGGTTCTTAAAATGTAACAGGTATATCGCCGCTGGTGAACGAGTAATACTGAATTTCATGATTAAAGGTGGGAAAACACCTGGTGAGTCTATGAATATGTTGGAGCAGCTTTTGGTAAATCAGGAATTACCTTTCCTGAGAAAAGATGCTTATAACCTTCTTCAAAAGGAGAAAAAGGAACGGGAAAAAAATGGAGATTTTAATACCGCATTTCAGGCCCTCTCGTCCTACACAGTGGAGGATGACGCATTTTTTATCGAGCACCGGGTCGACGAACATGGTGATGTATCGTCGGTTTTCTGGTGTGATTCGCATTCCAGAGAGGAATACGCAGCCTATGGTGATGTACTGCTCTTGGATTCTACGTACAAGACCAATAAATATGGATATCCGCTTATTATATTTTCAGGTGTAAGTAACGCTGGACGATGTGTGATTTTTGGTGCTGGGCTTCTGCGTAGAGAAACTAAGCAGTCTTACTGCTGGATTTTGGAAAAGTTCTTGGAAGTAATGAATGGAAAGAAGCCAATTTACATTCTGACAGATCAAGATATATCCATCTGCCTTGCAGTTAAGGAAGAATTTGAGGGCGTTGTACACAGACTATGTCTTTGGCACATGGAACAGAACGCGGTAAAAAGGGTGAAGAAGGGTGGTTTTCCGCAAAAGTTTTGCGAATTGGCAGCTATGAAGTGCAGCATTGCTGAATTCGAGAGGCGCTGGACGGAGTTGGTCAACGATTACAAATTACATGATAACACATGGGTAAAGGACACCTATGAAAAAAGGGAGCAGTGGGCCGAGCCCTATTTTGAAGGTGTTTTCTTTGCAGGACACAGGACAACGGGGCGTGCAGAGGCCGTAAATTCATTTGTAAAGCAGTTCCTGAAACCAAAATGTTCAGCTACTGACTTTGTAAATTTTTACAGCTCGTTGTGAAACTTAATAGGAAAAGGAGTATCCTTAAGCAAGTGGCCGAGGAGATCAATTGCCAGAGAGGTTTTAAAACAGAGACTGGGCTCAGTGATCTAGAAATTGATGCTGGGACTAAATGCACATCGACCGCATTCAAGTCTATTCTACAGAATATTAGAGATGAGCAGACACTCGAAAGAACAAACTTTGTTCAACTTAATGGCAACTGTGCAGAATTTCTACTTTAGAGAATGTGGTAGCGAGGAGCAGGAGAACTTGTGGACTGCTACAGTTGATATCGAACACAAGCGGTTTGAATGTGATTGCAAGTTGCATGAATCCGAAGGCCTGCCATGCTCACACCTGATTTCTTGTTTTAAGTATATGGGCCTTAAGAAGTTCCCTGATGGAAGTATAAATAGTCGGTGGTTCATTGAGACAGGGAAGAAATTGCGGCTATTGTTTAAACAAATGTTTACCCCCAATGATGTTGATGGTGTTGATGCTAAAATGGTGAAAGCAGTGATCAACGTTCAACAACTCTTGGTCGGAGGGAAAGATAATTCCAATATATCCAAAGTTCTGAAGATTTTAGAAGACTGTGCGGAAATATTATCAAGGGGTAGTGTTGAATAGAATGCTCCTGGTAAAAATAAAACATCCAGACCTCGTAAGAGGTCTTTCAATGTTGGGGATCCGAAAAAAGTAGTACCCAAAGGCTGCCCACCAAAAACGCCGAAATGTTGTAGTTTCTGCCGGTAAGTATTTAGTTATTTTTTATCACCAGCAAAAAGTTTATATATCAAACTTTGAACACTTGTGGATTGCTTAGTTTGTTTTGCAATAACAATTCAGCCAGCCGGGACACAACATTAATGCTTGCGAAAAATTCAAGCAATCTGAGGCCGAGGAAGCTGCAGTGAAAGCTGCTAATGAAGAAGAAGAGCACGAATATGATACTGAAGAAGAAGAACAAGAATATTATACTGAACAAGAAGACGAAGAGGAAGAGGAAGAGGAAGAAGAAGAAGAAGAAGAACCCAGAAGACGGCGATGTTGTAGTCACTGCCAGTAAGTTCTTATTATTGTTTATTACCGGTAAAACATAAAGTTTATATTCAAAACTTTAAACACTTGTGGATTGCTGAATTTGTTTTGCAATAATCTTTCAGCGCACAAGGACACAACATAAAGTCTTGCGAACAGTTAAAGAAAGCCAAACAGAAAGAGGAAGAAGCACGGAAAAAAGCTGCATCGAAAAGAAAAGAAGAAGAACATAGATTCCAACTATTAGGGTTATCTATCTTGGTAAATTACAATGGCAGGATAATGTTGTACTGCTCTTCGATTTATATATTGCTGGAAGATACTTGGTCATGTACTTATTGGTGTGATTCTCTTACCGAACACAATTTTCTCACTATTGTTAGTTCTTGCTTTGCCTTCAAGGTTCCTTTTAATTTCATGTAATTCAGTTTTACTGTCTTTAATGTGTTTTTTTTTTGAATAAGCCGAACATATATTAAATGAAAAAGTAAAGTACAAGAGTCATGAAAAACAATTGTCTTTAATGTGTTTTGATTAGGAAGAAACCTGGAAAAAAAATACTGAAAATGATAGTTGATACATTGATAGACTGAAAATGATAAACACATAGTAGAAGCCTAAACCCAATTATTCCTCCAACACAGTGGCCCTCCGTCTCTGTGATCAAATCTGAATACTGTATACGAATTTAAAAAACAACACTTAAGTTAATTCTATCTTCACCCGTGCATATGTGGGTTTTAATCCGGCGGAACGTGCTTCGATGTGCTTTTTAATGATGGCACGAAATTCATCATCACTTCCAACCTCCATATAGTTATCCTCCCCTAATGGTTTCATAAACAACACCGGCACGTAATCGAACATTTCCCATTCAAGATAATTCTTAATGTTCATCATTAGGCTATATGCAGACATACCATCAGTATCGAAATCCAAAACAATATTCATGTCACCTTTTTCAACCAAGAACATTAACCTACAGTTAAGATAAAAATGCTTTCGACGTTAGCATGATATTGTTACTGACATTACTTATACTTACAAAATAAGAAGGTGCACACCTTTTATCAGTATCAGTCACTTTGCTTTCCGTGCCAGGCCGGCCTTCCTGAAGAAGCTCAGATATGGATGACTGCAAAGCAGATTCTACCGATTCTCCAATCATTTCTGGCATACGCTTTATTAGTATCGAGATCTCATTTAGCAGGTTAGTAATCTGGGCCGCCTGCCTGTCATTCAGAAAACAGGTTCCTTGCTGGAAGTGTGGATATATCAGTGTTGCAATCCTCTGCAAAGTTACCTGTGCTTGCTCGAGTCGACAACCTAATTCGGCTGGAAGAGGGTTGTCTGCTCTGTGAGTATCAGAGATTGAGAGATCCATGACAGGTTCAGAGGCCTGAGTTCCGTGATTCCCTTTGCCATGGTTGGTCTCACCAATGGTAGAGGCGTTGTCCTCAACGTCCATAAAATCACATGTATTTTTGGTGAGCTTGAATGTGGTTCAGAGTTGTAAGTTTCTGCATTCCCTATGCCAGAATTGATCTTACCAATGGAAGTGTCCTCATCCTCCACACAATCTATTGGTGAGTTCCTAGTTGTTTGCAACGGTTGTTTCATACTGTGTCCTTCATGATATTCTAACAAGTGAGGTACCATGTTTGGTACCTGGAGCTCATCAGGGTAACTGTTGTATGAGTATGAATACGTGTGGGCGCTATTGGATCCTAACGTGACATCGTCTTTAAGAGGTGACCCGCATAACTTAGCAGATGGCTTTTTATGACCTTTAGACGTTTTAGCAGGTGGCAGAAAAGCCAGTTCACTAGATGCTAGAAGTCGAGTATGAGATGGTTGAACTCGACATCGCATTGGCTTCGGATATATATTTCCATTAGTTCCCTAATTCCACTCAATTAGCTCTGTTGGCTCTGGCTGATCTTCAAGTGGATTCACACCTTCAAGTGGTTGATCTTCAAATTGATTCACACAGATGAGTGAATTCTCACATTCAAGTGGTTGTTCTTCAAGTGAATTTGGACATACAAGAGCCCGATCAGAATTTTGATGACCATGTACATTCTTTTCTTCATTTGATAATGACCTGTTTTTGCGCTGCATTATTTTACCTAAGGAAACATTACAATTTTATCAACTAACACATCTGCCGTTTCAAATAAAAAAAAAATCAACTAACACATCTGCATTAAGCTGGTAAGCAATTTAATAAGTTTCTAAATAGTTTACATAATGCCATGCTGCATATAGAGTCACAATATATTAAAGATGGCCTCACTGATTCCCCAAATAATCAGAGAAATCAAAATGACAAGAACATCGTGACATAGGATGCTGCAATCCAAAAGCACATAGTAACACTGACGGATGAACCGATCCAAATATGAAAAAAGACATAAATCAGTCTCGTGGATCAAAATTAAAACATCACATAACAAAAACGTCTCATAATTTTGTAAACAATCAACTCAAACGATGAAGGAATATTGAGAAACCTAATTACTAATGATATAAAGGATAAAGTTGCATCTCTGAGTATTAGTATGGAGGGGAAAATTCTGTCACGTTCATAAATCCAATCAACATCGGCAATTATTAGGGAAAACCTATATATATACCAGAAAGGAACAAGTAATACCTTGCTAAATCTGAAAATGAACGATGCGCGCGGCAACCTCCAAGGCTTACGATCGAAGGATGTAAAATGAGCTCAAGAGATCTGGGAAGGTTTTTACCGAGATTTGAATCTCTGGAAACCCTAAAAAAAAAAAACAAAGTTGAGAGCGGACTCCCAAAATTTTAGGCGGACTCCCAAAATTTTAAATTACAACTGAAAACCTTAATGATACATGCAGAAGTTACGAGGGATTTAAATCGATGACAGTATATATATATATATATATATAATATATACACTGATTTTGTTTTGGCTATAATTAACCTCAGTCCAATTCAAACTATATTATTATTTTTTAGTGTAAATTTAAACGGAATAAAATTTAATAAATTGATTGTTTCCGTTGTTTAATTTAATTAATATGAGCTCATCAAGAAGTCTAATAAGTCTAACTTCACTTAGGGTTTAGGGTTTACGGTGTAGGGGTTTAGGGTTTAGGGTTTAGGGTGTAGGGTTTAGGGTTTGGGGTTCATGATCCATTTGGTCACTCAATTGAGTGCTGAATCGCGTGTTTCATTAGCGGTTCATGAAATTATACCATTCTATCAAATGTAATATATTATTCTTATTGTTTTTAGGGTAAATATACTATTCTTATGAAGTATATGATTTCTTAATTAGCGGTGCATGAAATCGGTTATTTAAATTGTTATCAATGACCACATCTAAAAATTCTAATTAATCGCGCATTCAATATGATAAAAACACTCACTTATGTCACTCTATAAAATAAATTCAATGATCGTTGATGTTTGGGGTTTAGGATTTAGGGATGGGTGTCAAGGGGAAAATAGTTTCAAAGCAAAATATATATCCAACTTAGGTTGTCCTCGATCAACATAGTCCATAATCAATTATATAGGTTGGGTTTAAATTTCTTACTCTTATTTATTCGATTAAAGTAACATATGTCCAACTTGGGTCTGGCTAACGTTTATCGGTTTAAACACACATGATGCTCATCAATTCATCATCCACCTATCACATGTGACATTTGTTAGTTTACTTGGTAATAACCATTGTATTTTGGTCATGCTTGATTTTTACAAAAATTCGTGGATAAATAAATAAATAAAAAAATATACAATACTCATCATGAAAAAGTCTTTTTCACAAAATAAATAAATAATTAATAAACCGAAAATAAAATTGAACAAAAGCCCTTTACAACATTATTATCTCATGTATTTGTGATGGGCCCTGAATGAGATGAAAATGGGCCTGCCTATTGGAATTATACTAAACACGTTGGGCCTGAATGGAGATGAAATGGCCCTGAAATGTCCCAGTGTGTTCATCAAGTAATTCCATTTTATAAATGATACTAGTAATAAATTGATCATGTAAATTATTTAATTGATTAATTAGCTCATCTGAAGGTCTAATTCATGATAAATTATTAATTTATTAATTAGCTCACGTGATGTAATTAATTAATTATACAATCAATATGATAGAAATGCCCTTTTTGTTTCACCTTAGACTTTAGAATATCATTCAATCGTAGACGCAGCAGTTGCTCGACGGCAACCTGCTCAGAATCGCGCTATATAACTCAGACGGAATATCAGACATTTTTTTGAATTTTGCGAGGAAGAATGGAGATAAAAAATGGCTAGGTCACGGGAGTCGTAAGGAAAGAGGAACGGCCTAATGACTACGATGTTATTAGTAGTATACTTTATTTTATTGGGCTTCAAACTTACAGCCCAATGGAAGGAAACCCGAAACGTGAATACAACCCAAATAACGTACAACCCAAATCATAGGTCTTTTTAGTTTTAGGGAACTATTGCACTATCTTTCGAATTCGCTATCTCTCTCAACTTAGGTGATCTTGTGCAGGCTACTGTTAGAATGGTTGTTGATGTAATTCTTCGAGATGATATCATGTGGGTTTAAGATTCAGTTTCAAATGTTACGAATTGTGAAAGTTGATTTTTTTAACCTATTTTTCTGTCTATATGATTACAATGGCACCCTTTTGACAAGACAAAATACTTATTTTCGATTAAAGATATATGGGACAGACTACTCTCGGATCCAAATATAGAACATTAGGTCCAATAGGAATGGATCAACCAAAGAGCTTATAACACACACCAATATTTTTGCAGTAAACCTATTCTAACACAAAATATTATGCATAGGATAACACAAGATATAAATAGTGCCAAGGTACAAATATCATGCAGATCCTAAACATAAGAGAAACTTCACGTCCCGTCCATCCTGTCCAAAAGGCTATTAATAAGAAATACATCCTCAAGAATGGAGAGGATCTTCGTTCCAACTGAAACTCTATATTTGTGTCCTTGAGAGTATGGCTTTGCGGGAAACACTTGAATTAAATTGGGCATCATTAAAACCACCAATGCAACTGTTTTCCTTTGTTTGATACATTTTGGACATCACATCAAACCCACACGAGTCTATCCCTCAACTGGATAACAACCTTTTCTGATCGAATTTGCAAATAGGCTACGGGTCTGGTAAACATTTCCACAGTGTAGTATTCTCTATTCCAGTGAAACCAACTTATCAAAGTTTCTCGCCCGCCTAATCTTGCAAAATCCATATGCTAAATGTACC
>CM051457.1:85715846-85780115 GCA_028274465.1 Plantago ovata | reverse complement strand
AACAATGTAACACCCAGTTTTTTTTTAATTATTTATTTAATTATTATTTTATTATTTAATTATTTAATTTAGTTAATTAATTATCAGAGTAAATTATTTATTCGATAATTATTTAAATAATTTCGCGTAAGCTAGTTCGTTTCGTTTCGTTTGGATCAAGCTGGAAGACTGGACCGTTCCGACCGCTTGTTGGCCCAATTCTTAGCACAGTCAAAGGCCTGATTGACCGGCCCACTATGACTTAACCCTAACCCTAGTCAGATTGTCATTCTCCTCATTCATTAGCCGTCAAAACGTTTTAGAAGAAGAAAGAAAGAAAGAAACGAAAAGAAAGAAGAGAAAGAAAGAGAGAGAAAGAGAGAGAACAGGGAAGTTACTGCCGCCGTTCTCCGTCGCCGTCCAATCCGCTGCCTGCTCCGTTCGACTCCGTCGCCGCGCCAAGCCTCCGCCGTTACTGCTCCGATCGGCTCCGTTTCGCGCCGCCGAGATCGATCGATCTGTCTGCTCGTCGCTCCGATTCGCGCATCTGCCGCCGCCGTGTGTCGCTCGCGCCGCGCCGTTCTGTCCGTTCCAGTCGCCCGTTCCTGAGCCGCACCGTCCGTCCGTGCCACGCCGTCCGTCCGTATCGCCGCGCCGCCTGCCGATCCGCGCCGTAGCCCTGTACCGATCCGCTGCTTTCTGTTCGTCGAACCGATCGATCGATCCGTTCGCCGCCGATTCTTTCCGTCCGGGTCCGTTTGTTTCCGAATTCGATCAGTATGCTTGTTTTGTCCCTCCGTTTCGAATTCAATTGTGATTTCGATTCGATTCGAATTTCGTTTTGATTTTCTTTTCTTTTTGATTCATTCGATTGCAGATTGTTTTCATCCCTCTATTCCCATTCGAAGGTAAAATCAATTTCCTTTACTGTTCTTTCGATTCGAAATTCATATTCTGTTTCGGACGTTTTTGCCCCTGGACCATTTTACCCTTGTTCATTCTGACCGTGTTATTTTGATTCGAACTGAGAACCGGGACTTAGGATTGTTAGATTGTTGTTGCTGTTGTTGGACTTGTGTTTTGACCTCGTATGTTGACCTTGGTTTTCTGTTGACCTCGAAAAGGACTGTTTTGGACTTTAGTGAGATTAGTTTGAACTTTGTGGACTGATTTGGGAAGTTTGAAACCTAAAGGACCTTTTTGCAATTTACCTTTGACCGTAGTTGACTGACAAAGGACTTTTTCGTAAACCATTTTATTCTTTGAGGACTGATTTGTATGTTTGGAAACTTCTGGTTTTGTTTGAACTTTCTGATTTTGAAAAGGGCTCTTTTGCAATTCACCACTGAGGGTATTTTGGTAATTTCAAGAATCTGAAAACCGAAAGAGTATTTCTGAAAATGTTTCAACTTAGTTTCTGTTTTTGTAAGTTAGTAATGACTTGACTTGCTAGCCTAGTTGGTTAGGTTCTTGCTTGACTAACTTAGAGGTCCCGAGTTCGAACCCCGTTTACCCATTTCTTTTTCAACCTTTTTCCTTCCGTCCGTTCGACTTCTAAAGTGTGTTTAGTACTTTCTTGTTAGGTTCTCCGTTGTTCGATAACCCGTAAGCTCATTACTCGTTGGAGATCTTTTGCTCACAAGTTAAGGTGAGTGTTCACCCCTAAACCTATTATTTGCGAAAAACTGGAAGGATATGTGACAACTTGTACCTATTACTATATACTGTTTTACTGTATGCTTCCGCGTAAAAGTATAAGTCCTAAGTATGACTATTTACTTTTCTGTTTATTGCTACTCTGTTCTGGACTAACTTTTCTGCAGGAATACCTCTCGGTGTTGATTATCTGTATCTGTTATTCTGTATCTGTTCTGTTTCTGTGTGACCGGTCGATTAGGTTGTAATTAGGTAGGCTTGGGTAGTAGAGGACTATTGGGGTTGCTTGATTATTGCCTAGTCTATTCCCTTTTAGGCGCGAGGCAGAAGTCGCTGAGGTCTATTAGGGTCGTAGGATCTGTTTCCCCAAAGTACACGGGGGTTTCTGTTTATGTCCGGAGTTGTGCACCCTCTGGAGGGAGTTATAAGGGCATTCTGGGAGTAGGAGCAATAAGGCGGGATGCACCAACGGTCTACAACTTATCTGTTCTGTTATTCTGTTATATGTGATCTGTTCTGTTTGTTTGTTTTTCTGAAAAGGATTTTGATTTCAAAACTATTTACTTTCTGTTTTTAACTTAGAACCTCACTGAGATCCTTTATATCACACTCTCTTGTTTTCAAAATTCCTTCCTTCTAGATACTGCTGAGGATGTTCGCGAATAGGATGCCAGCGACTGAGAGAAGGGTCTGGGGTGTCTTGGGATTTTATTTCAAAATAAGAAGATGAACTTTTTACTATCTTCACTCGTTGTTTCATTTGAACTTGAGAGTTATCGTTGGATATTTATTTGTTTCTGTTAGCGCTGTGCGCGTCAAAGATTATTTTTGCATTAATTGTCGACCGTTGCTATTAAAGTTATTTTGGATTTTCTTTTTCAAGAAATTATTTTGTTTTCAAAACCGGTACCGTTACAGTTGGTATCAGAGCTTGAGTTCAAACTCGAGCTTGCTAGGATAGGATATTTTGACCTTTGGGGTGTGTGTGAGGGTCCGAGTCGCTGGTTAGGTCTTGTATTTTCTGTTGCTTTTTGATTCGAGTCTTACGTACTAACCTTAAACCGTTTCTTCATCTTCTCTGTTCTGATTCTGACGACCTCTGATCCGTTCTGAAACTTTTGACCTTCCGTGGTTGTTTTGATTCTGACGTAGTTATTAACTAGTTAAATACGCGTGTGCTTACAGATAGGTATGAGTTCTGAGAAGAAGGTTATCCGTTACCGCCTAGTCGAAGGAGAGCTTAACCCGTATACCTCAGTTCCTGTTGTTGGCGTTTACCCTGGATTCGTGATGGACAGGGTCGTTCGTGAACGAGATCACTACTGGCTGGAAAACTTTAAGCTTCGAGATGAAATAGCAACGAAGGATGCGGCAATCGGGTTCCTTAAGACGGCTTTACGCGCCGCAAAGGAGAAATCTGGCTTTGTTTCGTTAACCGCGTCCAACGTAGGCATCAGGATTCGCAGGAGGAAGGCTCGGAGGACGTTCCCCGAGGATTGCGGACCATCCCGTAGAGTGGAGAGTGAAGGAGAATTCGAAGAAGAACCCGAGGAGGACCCCTTTGAGGAAGAAGGAGGAGATGCTCACGTGCCTGAACGACGTTCCGAAGATGATATCGAGGACGCTTATTAGGATAGATGCCTTTTCGAGCTCGTACCGAACTTCCTTTTTGCCAAGCGAGTTTTTTTTAGTTCAGCCGACTGAGACTGTTTATGCTTTTCCGTTTACTTGACTCTGTGGTTTTCTGTTTTCTCGCTAAGACGAGTAGAGACCTGTTTTCTTTTGTTTAATTGCATGCTTGGCTGTTTTGAGACTTCGTTGTTTTCTTGTTTTTGCATTTTGTTTTAAAGTTCAAGGCATGTTTTCTTCTTCACAGCTCAGTTTATACCTGTAGTAGAAGATTAAGTTCTGGCCTTAGTTCTTTGTTTTTCTGTTCTTTTCTAAGTTAGAGATTCGAGGTTGTTAAATCAACTGCTAAGTAGTGCCCTTTGTTAGAATGAGTCGCAGAAACACTCGTGGTGCCAGCAGCAATGGAAGTGGAGATGATCAGCATGTTGAAAATGGAGACCAAGTGGACCGTATCATCGCTGCTTTGGGGAATTTCAACGAAACCATTCGCCGCGCTGGAGCACCACCTGTTCAGCCAGCTCCTCTGCCACCACCACCGATCCAGACCATCGATCAAGCTGCGGAACGATTCACTCGTTTCCATCCTGAAAGGTTCGAGGGAACACCTGATGCCCGTAAGGCTGAGCTCTGGATTGAAGGTATGGAGAACTTATTCTCGATCCTGCACTATCCGGACGAGAGGAAAATCGAGCTTGCTGCTTTCCAGTTCGTGGGAGCCGCTAGGAACTGGTGGAGAACCGTGAATGCAAGATGGAGGCAAGAGGGAGTTGCTCGTACCTGGGAGAATTTCACCAAGGACTTCATGGACAAGTACGTGCCTCGCCTGGTTCGCGAGAACCGGAGAGCACCCATGAGTAACCTTGCCGGCCCGTTGGGCTGGGTCTCGGATTTGTAACGACCCGACCAATCCGGCCGGCGTGGTTACTCCTAGACGGTCCCACACACGTCTCCACAGTATGATATTGTCCGCTTTGGGCCTGAGCCCGCACGGATTTGCTTTTGGAATCACCCAAAAGGCCTCATACCATGTGAGATTGGTGGTCTAACATATATACCCTTTATTCCACACTACAAGGAACATGTCATTTAGCGACGGATGGATCCGTCGCTAAATGACGCCGATCGGTCGCTAATATTAGCTAGCGATCGATCGGTGTTTTTAGCGACGGATAAATTCGTCGTTGCTAAACCGTTCGTCGCTAGCGAATTAGAGACCGATGAGTTTTCCGTCGCTAATTAGCGACGGAAAATGAGGTTGACTTTTAGCAACCGATGACTTATCCGTCGCAAAAGTCACCGGAGATCCAGCGACGGATGAGACTCATCCGTCGCTGGGTCTCCGGGACCTTTAGCGACGGATAATTCATCCGTCGCTGGAGTTCTGGAGCTCCTAGCGACGGATGATGTGATCGGTTGCTAATTTTTTTCTTTTTTTTTTTTAATTTTTTAGATATAATAATGAGAACCAAAATCAAATGCAACCTGTTCAATTAAGCAACATGTTACAGAAATTCTTATAGACCAAATAAACAAAAAAAAATCCAAAAAAATCATAATAAATGTACCAAAACCCTCCATACATATAATAATAATCATACGTACACAATACTAATCCAAAATAATATCATATTGTACACAATATTCATGTAGAAAATAGTAAATAGAGTCGAAAAGGATAGGGGATCATGGAGAGGTAGGTGGGTCCATCCCCAGCTTCGCATACAGCTCATCAAACATAGTACCATATTTATCCTGCTGCGCAGCTAGCCTCTTCACCTCCTCATCCCTCTCCTGCAACTGAAGTAAGAGGGCCTGCTCTCGAGCGGAAGCTGCTGCTGAAGATGATGAAGATGTACTGGCACGGGAACGACGAGTCGGCCTCGAGTCCAATTCAGGGACGGCTGCTGCACTCCCCAGTCCCAAGCGACGACCCTTCTCGTCTGGAGGATTCACCTCGAGGAAAATGACATTCATTTCCTCAACAGTGAGATCCTGATCACGAATCCTGTCCTCGTAGGCCGTCAGAAATTATAAATCAAGAGTATAAGGTGTTAGTTATGTTGTTAATTAGTTATGAAATCATCAGTATTTAATAAACACATGTATTGTTGAACTTACCGCAATTGTTGTGGCCTCGTCACACAACCACTGTCCGTCCTTGGCCTTCTGAGATCTCGAGAACAAGGTGAATAGGAGACTCTGGTTATCCTTCAACTGAATGACACATGAAAGCATCAT
Organism: Plantago ovata; assembly: GCA_028274465.1. NCBI lineage: Eukaryota > Viridiplantae > Streptophyta > Magnoliopsida > Lamiales > Plantaginaceae > Plantago > Plantago ovata. The sequence goes on along the minus strand of CM051457.1, from coordinate 85,774,613 downwards.
ATACTTAGTTTGAAAGTTCGAAATGCAAGTACATAACAAGTATAAGAATGATGAATTCACAAAGTTAATACACTTACCTTCTACCTCACATGTGCTGTAGCGATCGACTCAGAGCCAAAACGGTGTGTCACCAGGGTACGGCTCCCATCATTCGACTGCTTCTTCATGTTCTCAGTGTTCTGGTCAGCCTGCGCCTGGACTCTCTCGTTAGCCCAATACACCTTCCACGCCTCCCAAATTTCATCTCCGGGCCAATCACCGGTACGTGGACGGTTATTTGTCCACAGTTTCTTCAGGTTATGAACCATGCACTTGTAAAGGGCACTACCGTGAGAGTTGAAGCTCCACCAGAGATCCATCAGCAATGCTTTCGGAAGGAAGAATTCTTTCTACACAATTACAAATAAACATCGAAACACATACGTTGGTGAATACTTAAAAACATTCAAGTATAACAAGGGGAGCTAACATGTATCAAATATATAACAAGGGAAAACAACATCTATTCAGGTATATCGGTGACTAACATATCACCCAAGTTCAGTGGCTAACATACCACTCAAATATAGTGGCTACCATACCACTCACATTGTCCTATATTTCACTAAAACAATGGTGACTAACATATCACCAAAGTACAGTGGCTAACATACCACTCACACAAAGTGGCTAACATACCACTCACAACACAAACAATTAGGTAATTAATGTACGATTATTAACTCACCCTCAGCCCCTCGAACAGCTCTCCTTTAATTTGGTCCGGGATGCAATGCCAATGGCTGCCACCCTCTTGCGGTGGGATCATCCTGTTTCGTCTTATCGCACTGAGTACTTTAGCAGCGCGCTCCCCATACAACCTGTGAAGAACAGGTAAGTCAATGGTGATAAGGTTAGTTCGGTATATATATATTAAAAGTTCGTAAATCAGTTAATGTCTAATACTTACTTCTCTCCATTGGGGTAAAGGACAGGGCGACCATTCCACGTAAGACCATCTTCCGGCCTTTGAAAGGGACAACCGTCGTCTGGAACGTGGGCCCACGGGTCGTGGAGGGAGGAATGAGGAGTCGTTCCCTTACTCGACCCGGGTGGAGTCCCAAAAACAGTAGGGGAGCCCTGCTGTGAGCCCTGCTCGGTGTCCTCTCCGTCGGTATCATCCCTCTGGGACTGCGGGGTCAGGTATCGTGGCCTCCTGGGTCGTGGCATCTGCAATAAAAAGATCCGTGTTAGTACATACACAATTGAATATAAAACATGTAAAGTCATTAAGAGATAAAGTAAGGAACATTGTTTTATTATATGCCTAATAGATAAGTCTAAGCTAAGTCTAATCTAACTACCTAGTACTAATTCACGTACCCTCTATAATCTACTCTGGTTGTAAGTCAATGAAAACATCATCATGCAGCTGAATAACTTCTACTGTAGCCTGTACAGGTTTTCCAGCCTGACCATCGACATCTTCTTCTTGGTACGAGTTGTTAATTGACTCGTCCTTCTCCACATACTCAACTTTGGATCGAGCATTTATAGGTACAGCAGCTAACCAATAACTACTTACAATATACTATAATTACATATATTTATCTATACTTCCATTATAATTATACAATTTCCTTTATTATAACTACTTACAATACACAATAATTTACTCATATTTCCATTATACTTATACAATTTCCAAATCTAATTAGTAATTAGTATATCTGAAACAAAACTACACTAATTGAACAAAACTAACTACGTAATCCAACTCAATTCAAATACCAAACATAATCGAACTCAACTATAAAATACCCAATTCATCCCAAATCTATCAATTCACCAACTAAAACTTGTGCATCCCCCCTAATATGAGCTACACAACATAATAGATACTAGTAGAATCCATACAATTCAATGGATTGATAAAAAAACTGAAGAATACTAAAATTTAGACAAGTTAGGGTTCGAAATATATACCTTTGATTGCGGAAGAAATGGGCAAATAATCACGCAATTGAATAGATACACTTGTTTCTTGATGGAAGAGCTTCGAAATGACTATAAGATTGATTGAAATGGTGAAGAAATGAAGAAAATAGGGAGGAGAGATTTGAGCCGCGAGAGAAGAAAGAAATGGGTGTGTGTGTTCTGTCCGATCGATCCGGCGATGAAGACGATGATGAACAGATTTTTTAGCGACGGATGGCGTATCCGTCGCTAAAAAAGCGATCGGTCGCTAATTAGCGACCGATACGATCATCCGTCGCAAGAATTTATGTTTTTTTATTTTTAAATATACAATAGCGACCGATGAAACCATCGGTCGCTAAGCATGTTGACCAGAAAAATTACAAAAAATAAATAAATTAAATAACTGCGACGGATGCTATCATCGGACGCAAATTTAGCGACGGATGAGCCATCGGTCGCTCATCGGTCGCTAAACCCAGTACGCTCTAAGGGTTTACGGTCGCGCTCTCCCACGTTTTTTCTTATCCGTCGCTAGAGCCCCTTTATCCGTCGCTAAAAGACCGATCGTTCGCTAATGTTAGCGACCGATCGATCCGTCGCTAAAAGTGGTTGCTAAAACCAGTATTTCTTGTAGTGCCACTCACTCTTAAGCGATGTGGGGTGCGGAGCATTACAAACTATCCCCCTTAAAGTCTCGACGTCCTCGTCGAGCACCTTAAGTGGTGGGGGTGACAAACTGACAATAACCTTTACCAACCGTCCACCCGGTGCGGACTTTGGGTTGATCTAGGCTCTAATACCACTTGTAACGACCCGGCCCACTAACAGGCCGAGACCCAGCCCAACAGGCGGGCAAGGTTACTCATGGGTGCTCTCCTGGGTGATATGCTGGCCTCACAGACCAACACGGGTTCTAATCCGCGCACTTTGTCCTCACTCGTGCGCGCACCGGAAACTTCCCAGTGGGTCACCCATCCTAGAATTGCTCCAGAGCAAGCACGCTTAACTCTGATGTTTTTCTAGGTGGATTCCCGAAAAGAAAGGTGCACCTTGTTGATATGAGTAGTGTTCTCAACCCCTTTAAGCCTCTGAAATCACTACTGAAGTATGTGCTGCATTTCCAGGACGATGAACGAGAGAAGGTTCGTCACTTTGTGAAGGGTCTGAACTCTGAGATCCGGTACAGTTTGTTTGGGACCAACATGCCTACCTATGTCAAGGCTGTCGAACTCACCTCCGAGGTAGAAAGTGGTGTCAAGGAGATCAAGATGGCTCATAAGCCATACTCTAGCAAGACGAACTACTCTAGTTCTTCTGGGAGCCATGGAGGAGGAAGCCAATCTGGATACAAGAGGGAGAATCGAGGTGGATATCAATTTGGATATCAAGCACCACCGACGAAGTATTCCTGTACTCAGCATGACAACCGTTCCCGCAACGCCACTGGAGGGTCTGGGCAGTCATCCCAGGCAAGGAAGAACTGCAACTACTGTGGAGGAGTCAACCACGATGAGCACAACTGCTGGAAAAGAAAAGGCTTATGTCTGGCTTGTAGGAGCAAGGATCACAAGATCAGCCACTGTCCGAACCGTCATGCCATTGTCAAAGGAGGAAGACCAGGAGACTATGCTCCGAGAAATGATGGAAAGGTACTATGGGAAAGCCCCGAGTTTTCAGCATAGGTGGTCATGAAGTTCCTGACACCGCGAATGGGGTTGAAGGTACGCTACTGATCGCTCAAACTTCTTCTAACGCTTTATTTGATCCTGGAGCTACGCATTCATTTATTGCTGAAGTATTTGCTGAGTCACTCATTTTACCATACAAAGTTTTACCCCACGCTTTAGAAGTATGTACGCCTTTGGGAGCTAGTTTAATCACTAAGAAGTTCGCTGAGCGATGCGAGATTTCCATCCTAGGAAGAACTTTCCCTGCTGACCTTATATTTCTACCTCTATCAACCTACGATGTTATTCTGGGTATGGATTGGCTGTCCGTGCACTACGCACAACTGGATTGTCGAACCAAGGCTATATCCCTGGGAAAACCTGGAGAGGAGAAAGTCGTGTGGAAAGGAGATAAGAGAAAGGATGAGAAGTTTCTACTGTCTGCCATGGAAACTAGGAGGCTGTACGTGAAGGGTGCTACCTGCTTTTTGGCGTATCTGATCAATAAACCCAAAGATCATCCAAAAATCGAGGAAGTTAGGGTGGTTAAGGAGTTCAAGGGTGTTTTCCCTGAGAAGGTGGATTTCGTACCCCCTGAACGAGAAGTGGAGTTTAGTATTGATCTGGTACCTGACACTGCACCCATTTCGAAGTCACCTTATAGGATGGCACCTGCTGAGCTTAAGGAGCTTAAGACTCAACTGCAAGATCTGGTGGATAACGGTTTTGTGAGACCTAGTTCTTCGCCTTGGGGATCACCGGTTCTGTTCGTAAAGAAGAAGGATGGTAGTATGAGGATGTGCATCGACTATCGAGGCCTGAACCAAGTCACTGTCAAGAACAAATACCCCCTACCCCGTATTGAGGAACTCTTTGATCAATTGGAAGGTTCGAAGGTTTACTCGAAGCTTGATCTGCGACAAGGCTATTATCAAGTTAGGGTAAGGGAAGAAGACATACCTAAGACTGCCCTGAACTCGAGGTATGGTCATTATGAGTTTGTAGTGATGCCGTTTGGCCTTACGAATGCCCCAGCTGTATTCATGGATTTGATGCACCGAGTTTTTCAGCCGTATTTGGATCAGTTTGTTGTTTTTTTCATCGATGACATTCTCGTTTACTCGAAATCCAAAGAGGATCATGAGAAACATCTCCGAATGGTCTTGGAAACTCTTTAGAACAACAAGTTGTATGCCAAATTCAGCAAGTGTGAATTTTGGCTAGATAAAGTAGCCTTTTTAGGGCACATTATCTCTGGAGAAGGTTTGGAGGTCGACCCATCGAAGATTGAGTCGATAGTTAATTGGAAGAGACCTGAATCTGTCACTGAGGTGAGGAGTTTTCTCGGTTTGGCTGGTTATTATCGCCGTTTTGTGAAGGATTATTCGAAGATAGCTGGACCCTTGTCCTCTTTAACAGGGAAAAATCCTAAGTTCGTATGGAGTGACAAGTGTGAGGAAAGCTTCGAGGAGCTGAAGAAGAGACTGACCACTGCCCCTATACTAGCTCTTCCCGAGGGAACCAATGACTTTGTGGTCTACACCGATGCTTCAAAGGAAGGTTTGGGTTGTGTACTGATGCAACGGGAAAAGGTGATCGCGTATGCTTCGAGAATGTTGAAGCCATATGAAAGGAATTACCCAACCCATGATCTTGAGCTAGCTGCTATAGTCTTTGCTTTGGGAAAGTGGAGACACTATCTTTATGGTCCTGAGTTCATCATTCTCACTGATCATAAGAGCTTGAAGTACGTGTTCACACAAAAGGAGTTGAACATGAGACAACGACGATGGATGGAACTTCTGGGCGATTACACTTGTACCATTCGATATCACCTTGGTAAGGCCAATGTGGTCGCTGATGCCTTAAGTCGTAGGGTACACGTGTCAAATCTCGAAGTATCCAAATTGTCTTGTATGTTCGCCAATGTCACTTTGAGGTATGAACTGGCAGGTAAAATTCTTGAGGCTCAAGAGCATGATGAAGAGCTTCAAGATATCAAGGCACATATTACCGAACCTCGCAATGCGAAATTCTCTATTGATGAGAATGGAGCCCTAAGGTTTCAAGGTAGATTGTGTGTGCCTTCTGATGAAGAGCTTAGACGACTAATTTTGGAGGAAGCTCATAAGTCTAAGTATTCGATGCATCCTGGAGGAAACAAGATGTATGAGGATTTGAAGAAAGTTTACTGGTGGACCCATATGAAGCGAGATGTTGCACAGTTTGTGCAAAGTTGTTTGGTCTGCCAGCAAGTGAAGGCTGAGCACCAGAAACCGGGAGGTTTACTACAACCACTCGAGATTCCACAGTGGAAATGGGAGATGATCACTATGGATTTTGTGACTGGTCTACCAGTAGCTAGGGGTGGTTTTGATGGTGTATGGGTTATTGTCGATAGGTTGACAAAATCGGCACACTTTCTGCCTGTAAAAACCACCTACACGTCTGAGAAGTTAGCCGAGATTTATCGCGATGAGATAATTAGGCTTCATGGCACTCCGGTGAGCATTGTATCTGATAGAGATCCGAAGTTTGTCTCGAGATTTTGGAAGCAAGTTCACGAAGGCTTGGGTACTAAGTTGAATTTTAGTACCGCAGCACATCCGCAGACGGATGGTCAATCCGAAAGGACCATTCAAACTTTACAAGATCTTCTGAGATTGTGTGTGCTGGGTCACCAAGGAAGTTGGGCACAGCATTTGCCATTGGTGGAGTATGCTTATAACAACAGTTATCAAGCATCGATTGGTATGGCACCGTTTGAGGCACTGTATGGTCGAAAGTGTAGATCACCGCTGTATTGGGATTTGGAGGACCGAATTTCTACCCCATTAGCTGGAGAGAGGAGTCTCAATGAGATGATACAAGAAACCTTGGAAAAGGTTAGGCTTATCCGAGACCGATTGAGAACTGCTCAAAGTCGACAAAAGAGTTACGCCGATAATCGTAGGCGAGATTTGGAGTTTGAAGTTGGTGATTTTGTCATTCTCAAGCTATCTCCGAGAAAGGGAATTGTTCGTATGGGTCGTAGAGCTAAACTGAACCCTCGGTATGTAGGACCATACGAGATCATTGGGAGAGTTGGTATTGTAGCTTATCGGTTGCAACTACCCACTACCATTACTGGGATTCACAATGTCTTTCATGTATCTCAACTGAAGAAGTACTATCCGGATCCGTCACACGTGATTCAACCCGAGGAAGTGACTATTGAGGAGGATTTGTCTTATGTGGAGCAACCGGTTCGTATTCTAGATCAAAAGGTGCACCAGCTCCGTAATCGGCAAATCAAGCAAGTAAAGGTTCTGTGGCGAAATCATCAGTATGAGGAGGCAACCTAGGAAAGCGAGGATTACATGCGTTGGCAGTATCCCGAGCTCTTCAACTTTTCAGGTGCGAACTTGGGGACCAAATTCTTTTAAGGGGGGAAGAGTGTAACACCCCGTTTTTTTTAATTATTTATTTAATTATTATTTTATTATTTAATTATTTAATTTAGTTAATTAATTATCAGAGTAAATTATTTATTCGATAATTATTTAAGTAATTTCGTGTAAGCTAGTTCGTTTCGTGTGGATCAAGCTGGAAGACTGGACCGTTCTCACCGCTTGTTGGCCCAATTCTTAGCCCAGTCAAAGGCCTAATTGACCGGCCCACTATGACTTAACCCTAACCCTAGTCAGATTGTCATTCTCCTCATTCATTAGGCGTCAAAACGTTTTAGAAGAAGAAAGAAAGAAAGAAACGAAAAGAAAGAAGAGAAAGAAAGAGAGAGAGAAAGAGAGAGAACAGGGAAGTTACTGCCGCCGTTCTCCGTCGCCGTCCGATCCGCCGCCTACTCCGTTCGACTCCGTCGCCGCGCCAAGCCTCCGCCGTTGCTGCTCCATCGGCTCCGTTTCGCGCCACCGAGATCGATCGATCTGTCTGCTCGTCGCTCCGATTCGCGCATCTGCCGCCGCCGTGTGTCGCTCGCGCCGCGCCGTTCTGTCCGTTCCAGTCGCCCGTTCCTGAGCCACGCCGTCCGTCCGTCCGTGTCGCCGCGCCGCCTGCCTATCCGCGCCGTACCCCTGTACCGATCCGCCGCTTTCTGTTCGTCGAACCGATCGATCGATCCGTTCGCCGCCGATTCTTCCGTCCGGGTCCGTTTGTTTCCGAATTCGATCAGTAAGCTTGTTCTGTCCCTCCGTTTCGAATTCAATTGTGATTTCGATTCGATTCAAATTTCGTTTTGATTTTCTTTTCTTTTTGATTCATTCGATTGCAGATTGTTTTCATCCCTTTATTCCCATTCGAAGGTAAAATCAATTTCCTTTACTGTTCTTTCGATTTGAAATTCATATCCTGTTTCGGACGTTTTTGCCCCTGGACCGTTTTACCCTTGTTCATTCTGACCGTGTTATTTTGATTCGAACTGAGAACCGGGACTTAGGATTGTTAGATTGTTGTTGCTGTTGTTGGACTTGTGTTTTGACCTCGTATGTTGACCTTGGTTTTCTGTTGACCTCGAAAAGGACTGTTTTGGACTTTAGTGAGATTAGTTTGAACTTTGTGGACTGATTTGGGAAGTTTGAAACCTAAAGGACCTTTTTGCAATTTACCTTTGACCGTAGTTGACTGACAGAGGACTTTTTCGTAAACCATTTTATTCTTTGAAGACTGATTTGTATGTTTGGAAACTTCTGGTTTTGTTTGAACTTTCTGATTTTGAAAAGGGTTCTTTTGCAATTCACCACTGAGGGTATTTTGGTAATTTCCAGAATCTGAAAACCGAAAGAGTATTTCTGAAAATGTTTCAACTTAGTTTCTATTTTTGTAAGTTAGTAATGACTTAACTTGCTAGCCTAGTTGGTTAGGTTCTTGCTTGACTAACTTAGAGGTCCCGAGTTCGAACCCCGTTTACCATTTCTTTTTCAACCTTTTTCCTTCCGTCCGTTCGACTTCTAAAGTGTGTTTAGTACTTTCTTGTTAGGTTCTCCGTTGTTCGATAACCCGTAAGCTCATTACTCGTTGGAGATCTTTTGCTCACAAGTTAAGGTGAGTGTTCACCCCTAAACCTATTATTTGCGAAAAACTGGAAGGATATGTGACAACTTGTACCTATTACTATATACTGTTTTACTTTATGCTTCCGCGTAAAAGTTAAGTCCTAAGTATGACTATTTACTTTTTTGTTTATTGCTACTCTGTTCTGGACTGACTTTTCTGCAGGAACACCTCTCGGTGTTGATTATCTGTATCTGTTGTTCTGTATCTGTTCTGTTTCTGTGTGACCGTTCGATTAGGTTGTAATTAGGTAGGCTTGGGTAGTAGAGGACTATCGGGTTTGCTTGATTATTGCCTAGTCTATTCCCTTTTAGGCGCGAGGCAGGAGTCGCTGAGGTCTATTAGGGTCGTAGGATCTGTTTCCCCAAAGTACACGGGGGTTTCTGTTTCTGTCCGGAGTTGTGCACCCTCTGTAGGGAGTTATAAGGGCATTCTGGGAGTAGGAGCAATAAGGCGGGCTGCACCAACGGTCTACAACTTATCTGTTTTGTTATTATGTTATATGTGATCTGTTCTGTTTGTTTGTTTTTCTGAAAAGGATTTTGATTTCAAAACTGTTTACTTTTTGTTTTTAACTTAGAACCTCACTGAGATCCTTTATATCACACTCTCTTGTTTTCAAAATTCCTTCCTTCCAGATACTGCTGAGGATGTTCGCGAATAGGATGCCAGCGACTGAGAGAAGGGTCTGGGGTGTCTTGGGATTTTATTTCAAAATAAGAAGATGAACTTTTTACTGTCTTCACTCGTTGTTTCATTTGAACTTGAGTTATCGTTGGATATTTATTTTTTTCTATTAGCGGTGTGCGCGTCAAAGATTATTTTGGCATTAATTGCCGACCGTTGCTATTAAAGTTATTTTGGATTTTCTTTTTCAAGAAATTATTTTATTTTCAAAACCGGTACCGTTACAAACAAAAGAGCTACTTTGAACTTATCAGTTGATACTCAACCTGCTCGGAGGTTGAGAGCTAAAATGAGAGCTTCTTTAACCACCTCAGATGATAATCAACCTGATCGGAGGTTGAGAGCTAAAAGGAGAGCTTCTTTGACCACCTCAGATGATAATCAACCTAGTGATCGGAGGTTGAGAGCTAAAAGGAGAGTTTCTTTGACAACCACTGTTGATACTCAAACTGATCGGAGTTTGAGAGCTAAAAGAAGAGCTTCTTTGACAACCTCAGTTGATACTCAACCTGATCGGAGTTTGAGAGCTAACAGAAAATTCAGCCAAAGTGTTGCTTTGACGATTACAGTTGCAACTCAACCTGATCTGGATTTTGTGCCTGATGATTCGTTGCAAGTCTCTTGTACAAATGTTCCGGTTACATCCAGAAGCCATGATTATGAGTCCAAGGAAATGAACTGTAGCACTACTTATATCAACGATGATTCATCCCCATTCCCTGGTCATATTTTGGATATTGAGCCAATAACAATGCTTTATCCGTTGGATGGGGTGGATATCAGCTCAGAAGCTCCTGAGTTGGAGGAACATGACACTCTTGATTTGCATTGTTCTGCAATTGAGTTTGGAGATGAGACTTTGGGGGCGAGTTCTTGCATAAATTCACACCCAGTTGATGTTTTGGCAAATGAGTTTGTAGATCAGACTATAAGGTCACATCCTGATGATAAAAGTACAGAATTATATGATTCCAGCAACTCTTTCCCAATACAAGGGATTTCCAAACAAGGCCGTAGGTACGAAGTGCAGGTTCCTGACACTGGTTTGCCACAGAAGCAACATGAGTCCTTCGGAAGCCATGGTCATGTTCATGAATTATCGCTTGATTTATCGATATCCATGAAGAATGAAACATTAGTTTCTGTGGAACACACTAAAGCTGATGAGGTGAAAAATTCACCTCGTACACTGGATGAAACTAAAAGCAATGGCTTGAAATATCAAAGCAGTCACATAAAAGATGAGTTGTTGGGTGGTGCCAAGATAACTTCAACATCTCCAAATATCCGTGGATATACAGATTACTGCACAGAGAACCAAAGAGAAACTCTTTCAGCACCTGAACCATGTCACCTTCATCAAAAGATACGTTCAACACAAAGGGTTAGCAAGAACTGCGTTTTTCCTTTTTCTTGTTAAACTCGTTTTTTTTTTTTTTTGAAACTTTACGATGTGATTTACTGTCTGCAGGTCATATCCCCATCTTCTCAGGAAATAATGTGCTTTACGAAGAATTTGGAAGATTCATGTAGTGACATGAACCAATATAGTAAGTAACATGCATGAACTTCATGGATTTATGTGTAGTATTCAGCATAACTAAAATATATGCAAGTACCACCTTGTTAATGAAGAACATTAAAGAGTTGTTTTGTCTGTCCACAAATGGTAAGCTGCTTCCCTGATTTTGTTTTTATTTTTTATTTTTTATTTTTTTTGTTTTTTTGTGTTTTGGGAACGATATGTTATTACTTCATGTAATCACATTCATGCCCCTTGCACTTGCTCCCTAGGTTTGAGTGTTCACCTTGTCAACCTTCTAAAAAAAATATACTATTACCTTTCTTGCTTCCAAAAGTTGTACCTGATTATAATGTGGACTCTAATGCAAAATAAGTGTATTTCATAGGTGCTCCAGTATTATTTAAATGTTCATTCAATTCAACGCTGACAAACTTCTTTAATTTTTGTATTATTCTGCAGGATGTAAGGCATCTCCACAGAAAGCACATATCCCTCCAGGTAAAGTAATTATGAATAAGGGAGGAATACAGTTTTATCCATAGAAGTGGTATCAGACAGGTTATAAGTAAACCTTCTTATAAAGGCTATAGGCAGGGCCTTCGTTCCCGCAACTACCGTAACCTTAGTAGTTCAAGAATCCATGAAAGTGCAATTGTGTTCTCACAGCATCAGATGCATGACATTGAAAATGTTGCAGTAAAGTTGATGAAAGAATTAAATTCGATGAAAAGCATGGTTGAACAAAAAATCACATTCCAATCTAATATCACTGGATCACTGGCAAAAGACACGGATGAGGTATGTATATTGCATCTCTAATTAAGGTTTCTAACTATACTTTGATGCCAAATGGATAAATGAGTAAAGTGTTTTTAGTGGTTAACCAGTTTTATCATTCCAATGAATAAAAAAATTAGGGAGTTCGTACTGTTACAGTCCAGCCTAATGATAACTTAATTTGCTTTCTATGATGCTGATTCATTAGCACTATTGTTATAGAAGTGCTGTTAAAATGTATAAATTCCTTTCTTTGTTATGTGTTCATGTCCAGTTAGTAGGTTTTCCAAATTCATAACAAGCTTTGGATGTAAAAATCATGTATATAGGTACTAGAGTAGTAATCGATGATTGTGATATTTTCATTTATATGCAGGTAAGAACAGCTATAATGAATGCCACTCGAGCAACGGAAGTAGCACAGAAGTGTCTTAAGACTATGTCAAGGGACTGCAAGCGCTTTTGTAAAATAATGGTTTGTCACACCCATTTTCTCGAGAATGATTTATTAGAATCCTTAACATGCGTAAATATCATTATAAATATAACTTGCTAGTTTTGTACATGTACATATCAGGGAAATAATAGCATCTTGTGGCAAATCATTATATCCTCCATCATATATATCCTGATTTCAATATATTGTTGTTTGATGTAGGAAATGACTCAACCAACTAGTGTTGTCCCCAAATTTAGCGTCGGAAGTCGTTTAAAGAAGGTTAGTTTTGCTGATGAAGCTGGTGGAGAACTCTGCCATGTTCAATTCTTTGAGAAGGATTTGTGAACCATACCATATGAGTTTGAGACTATTGCATCATTTGTCTCACTTGGAGAGAATTGGTGAACTATATTTTATATGTTTGAGACTTTATCACTTAGTTCCCCACGGGAAGCAACTTTATAATATTTGTCTTTTGAATTTAAGCATGTCACACTAGGTGTCCCACAGGAAGCGAATTTGTTCTATATGCATTGAGTTCGAGGCTTTGAGTCTATTGCACACGACACACCACGTGGAGCGAATTTGTTATTGATGTATTTCGAGATTGAGACTATTGCATCAGATAGGTTGGTAACATTGTTTGCACACTATAGTACATTAACTCCACAAGAGGGTTATCAATATACGGAGTATAATTATAGTGGGTTGGTAAATGATAGGCATGTATGTAAATTCGGTTCTTACAAGCATGAAAGTACTAATATGTTGTTCTTTTTTTTCCCAATATGTACTATATCTTATTAAATATATGCCCATCGATTTTTCGACGGGTTGTGAACTTGTTCCATCAAACAATAAACATAAAGTAGAAAAGTAAAAACCATACTAAATAAGAGCCCAAATAAATAAATGAGCAAGGGTAATGAAGTAATGATCGATCATATGAGAATATAAAATAACCCATACTACTAGTATAACAAGTTAACGACTAATTTGGTGTTGGATGGAGTTAATGGATGGAGAGTGCTTATTTGGTGTGCATTCCTTGTGCAGTTTTCTTTGTATTGTAATTCACTATTTGATTTCTTTGATAAATTTTTGCTGTTTCAAAATAAAAAATAAAAAAATATTAACGACTTGGTCAACAGAAACAGAGGCATATTCAAACAAAGATTAGCCTTCAGTACCCTTCACCAATCAAGAAACGTTTTTTTAACGTTTCTTTCCATTTCCGTTTCGGAAACGTTTCTTCGAGGAACCTGTGGGCAAAGTCACGTGTCCGTGCTTCTTGTAGCACAATTAATATTTCTTAGTAATTCTTACCTACCGGATTTACGCCAAAGCCGAAAAAGCACTCTTCCTCTTCAATCCTTTCCATTTTATTCTCATCCGGAACTCCGATAAGATGCAATCGCGATGGACGGCGACGGAAGAAAATATGGTTCGAAGCAAGCTGAAGGATCCAAACGCAAACGCGGCCGGCCACTAGGAGTTACCATACCCCCGAGTAAGTTTCTCATTTTTTGCGCTACACTCTAATCATCGATTTGTACTTCGTAATTTGGATATGTTTCTACTTTCTGCATTGTTAGATGTGTAGCGTGTGGTATCGAGTTTGTTTGTTTGTAATCTGGTAATTTTGAGGATTGGTAAAAGGCATAATCCCCAAATTCCCAGGCCGATACAATTACCTTGAATTCGGATTATTGGTCGATCAAGTTTGCAATTTCCTTTGGATCTAGTTCGATGTGAACTCCCACGCATTGTTATGTTATAGCACGATTGTATGGTCATGTTGAAATACTAAATACAATCTCAATATAATCGTGTATATGGACTGCAAGTTTTGTTGCTTTAATTGATCTTAAGTTGTCTATGAGTTTGTTCATTCAATGTTTAATTAGTAGTTTGTTGAACTGAATTGATGATAAGAATTTCAATGTTCAATTGATTCAATGTTTAATTACAACAGAGACGGAAGAGCTAGGGCGAAATGTCAGGTTCACATCCCAATGGGTTGTTGAATGTTCAACTCCACCACGGACGCAGCAGCATCCTGTTGAACATTTGATACAACAATCATGGAGGATAAAGGTTCATTGGGATGGGAGGTTTGAGCGTCCCAAATTTAGGCAGCCCACATATGCAAAAGGCAAGGTTTCATACATCTACATTGAAGACTGGAGCAATTTCGACTATGTTGATTTATGCAGTGCAATTTGGGGAAGGCTTACCGGTCCCATGAAGAACGGCCTGATGTGGTTTGTTGATCCAACCATCCGCAAGTTTAATGAAGCCCTCATCCCTTTGTAGCAGGACGAGGATGTGGTAAACATGTTTGAATGTTCCAGGCTAGTTTGAAGCAAATGCGTTGATGTTTACACGCAGTCTGTTGATGTTATGTTCGAGGAGCAAGGTGATATGATTGTCAGGACTTATCGGCTCCCAGGAATAATTGAGCGCATGTGCCATACAAAGACGATGAATTTCGATGATCTGTGGAACCAAGTGATTGATAGGGAAAAGAATGCTCAGGAACTTGGTACTACTAATGCACGCAACTGGTATGTATCTCACAGCTCCAAGCCGTACTTCCATGGACTTCGTATCATGCCAGGACAGGAACGAGCTACTCAAGGCCTCCCATTCTGAAACTGATCAATGCTGGCCCATGATGATGTGTGAATGGTTTGTGCTCTACCAAAGTGTTTTTGAATCTCCTGCTGCAAGTATGTCTGTTAGATCTTTCTTATGACTAGGCCAAGTACTAATCACACAACTTTACTTAGGCTTCATGATGAACGCGGATGTCGTGCTCCGAATTCAAGCAAATAATATTTGTTATTTAGCCAAAGACAATCCACAACTACAACGAAAACCGTAGTGTAGCAGTAGAATGACTCGAGTGTCGTTCTCTCAGGACTATAACTAGCTTTATCAAATCTAATTTAGAATATACAAACAACAAACAGATAGCAAGGGGGTTTCTAGCAGATAATGGAGATTGGTGATAGTATGATCCTTCTTAACATAACGGGTCGATAATCATGCATAAATTCCCCGGTCTTGCATAAAGATCTTTGAATCAATCTAGTGTCCTGTTGCAAATATTAAGCACTACGAAGATAATTGGTCTGACAAGTCAATCACTATTGTCCTAATGTGTTCCGTGATTATTCAACACTACGAAGATAAACTCGCACACAGGTCGACAAGTGTCCAATTGTGCATAATAATTAATACAACATACGAGAATTTAGGTTGTGCCTGATCAACGAAATAAAGCAATGACACGGAGTATAATGCGCGATATAGCCATTAGCATGATTATCTTCCCTTCGCTAAGAATTCACATACTACCACCAACGATAAGTTTAGCTACTCATAATAGGCATGCAATCAACAGAAATCATAGAAGAAAACATATTGAAAGATATATAAAATAAGTAGATTAAACTGTAAGATACAAGTTACCGAAGGTTGTCAATCTCCGGAGAATCGCGATCCTACGAGCTCCAATCTGCTATGAAAAAGTGTCCCCTAAGCTACGGACCCCCAGAACAGGCTCTGGGAAGTCCCTACCTAAAACTATAGAGAGAGGTGAGAAAGTAGGTCTGGAAAGATATGATTTTCGGAGAAAACTGAGCAACTATATATAGGCTTCGAATTACTACGGGGCGGTTCGCCCCACACGCCCAGCGGTTCGCCCCAGCTCCGCGGCGGTTCGCCCGACGGCTTTTTCGCGGAATTCCGCGTTTTCGACGCGTTTTTGGATTTCTTCCCCTTTTCGGACTCGGTTTCTGTCTTCTAGTAGCCTTCTAACCTCCAGATTCGGCCCCTAGACTCCAAATCCTATCCGGAAACCTTCAGATACTCCAAGTAGGCTTCTGGAACACCAATTCCTTGTCAACTTCAATATAATTGCCCGAAAATCTTCGAATTTCAACCAAAACCTGTAAAATAAAATCTAAAGGGAAACGTGACACTATTCTTATAAAATGCACTAAAATATAGCTAAATTAACATAGAGGATAGCTAAAATAGGTGAAAAAGACTCGAATGAAAGTGTAAAATACACATTCATCAAACTCCCCAAACCGAACCTTTGCTTGTCCTCAAGCAACTAAGCTAGACTCTAATACAAAAAACATGCAAGACACAAAATGGAGTTTCATGCCAAATAGAATGAACTAATCTACTGAATCTATCAAAAAACATATGAACAAAAACCATATGAAACAAAGCATGAATATAGGTTGAAGAATACCTCGATTGACTTATACATATCCACATAAGCACTTATGTCAAGACAAGATAGTCTCTCGTAACATTCTCTACCTGGACCTAGTCAGTGACGACGTAATGAAGCATGCTAAGATACGAATGGTTGCCCCGTGCCTATGAAACTGAGGACTTACTGCTGTTCCACCATGTTAAGACTTTCCCTCAAAAGAGGTCGAACCAGTACTGGCTCTCATCAAACGAAGGAGGGTTTCCTATAAAAGTTAACACTCCCCTATTCTACCCATCTCTCAAGTAAAGTCTTAAGCTATTCACCACTTCCTGAATGGCAGGACGAGGGTGGTCTAGAACAGATGACACTCAAGACAAAAAAGATAAAAAATAGATAAACACGATTACGAACATTACAAGAATTGGAAAAGACACAACACTTTGCTAAACTGCTATTTGGCTTTCTCTTTTTTTTGGACCCTTCCTTGCTTTTTTGGGGTCTTTTCTTTTTTTCTTTCTAGATTCTTTTTCTCTTTTTTTCTGGAAATTTTTCTTCTTTTTTTGATTTTTTTTCAGCCAGCAGTAGCATAACAAAAAGAGAAACAAAATGACTCACACGACTTCCCCAAACCTATTCGAAAGAAAGGTTTGAGTACAAAATTTACGGAAAAAGAAAAAACAAACTCACGATACGGAAATGAAAAACAGAAACAAGTCTAATGATGGTGTAACCCCCTCCCCAAACCTATTCGGAAGAATAGGTTATAAACAAAGGATCACACAACCTCACACTACCTCCTTCCTAGGCATTTAGCAATCTCAAAGCATGGTGAAGACTTGTTGCCTCTTAGGTACATAATTACTCGGGAAAACAACCATAAGACCCTAACATGCATCATCCTATTATAAAGGCCTTCGTGAACCGCAGTAGAGAAAACACCACTAAGTGATGTCGAGACTACCAAGCTTAACTAAGTGCAACTACTGTCAGTTAGTATCATCATTGCCCGTATGGGCCGGATAGGAACAACTCCTCAGTTAGTATCATCATTGCCCGTATGGCCTTCATTGTCACTACTGTCACGCACATCCTCACTAGTAGAGTTGTAGTGGCAGGTAGAATTCTCAAGATTAGTCGCCGCTGTTATGGAATCCTCCATCCTGAAGCCCTCCAATAGGATGTGAACTGTTGAAGGGGAAAGGGCAGTGGTATCAGGACCTTCCCCTCCAACGTTTTACAACACGAGAAGGTTTCAGTAAGCTGCTCGGATACTCAGAAGTCTTCTACCATTTTTTCCAATTTCGACCACATTGTCTACGGTGGATCTGACCGATGTCTATATGATGCTCCCTTTAGAGGCAGGCAAGTGGCACCCCAACAAGGTGCTGGGTACCCATGTCATTATGTTTTGGAACCAGGCTAGCGCTTCGGAACCTTCTAGCATCTTCGAACTCAAGATTGAATCCGTCGCGGCGAGAATGTCCCGGTGCCTTCCAGTTCACTCGAACTTTGCAGTCCTTGTGATGGAGCGCTGACGTAATAATGGTTTATGTCCCTTCGATGGTGCATGAATAGGCATAGGAGTCCTTACTCCAGGTGTACTCTAGCTCCTCCTCTTGGATAATCCACGACGTTGTTGCAAAACCCCTTGGCTCGAACGCACATCTAGCGAGGTCACCTTCCTTGACATGGTTCTTCACAGCAATCATACGGGAATGCTCCTTTCCCTTGGTATGGTTCCTACAAACAGCAGTTAGTACCTCGTATGACACAAAACTGACTCATGCATATGCTAGTGTAAGAACGAAATATACAAGTGATAAAAATCAACAATCGAGCTCCCCAAACCGTAATGTGTAGCCTAGCTTCTTCATCATGCAACATACCAATGTAACTACTACATGCAATACATCACATTATGCTCTTACTAGACAACCAATATCCTAGATAACAAGGCTCAATTCATACCATAGTAGCAAAAAATTCTACCATCATAAATCCTCATACTCAACAATTAAGCATTCTATCGTCAAATCTACCAACATTACATCAATAAACACAATCATATGCAAGAAATCAAGGATAAAGATAATGAACGTATTTTTGACGCGTTCATCTTGTCTTTTTTACCTTCTTTTGCTATCTTTTAGCCTTGTTTTTTGGATAGTTTTGTAGAATAGTGTCACGTTTATTGTTTTCTGCATTTTCAGGCACTTAGGTACGAAATGGCGGTTTTGGAGATAAAAACGAGCTTTTTTGATAGAAAATGGCCCCGTTGATCTCCAAGGCTTGTTCGTGAGTGTTTGAGCATCAATAAGCATCGAGAAGCATGAGTCCAAGGAACCCGAGGGCCGTACGAGGGCAAAAAGATTGAGTTGGAAGACAAAATTCTGCCTAGGAGCCAAGCTAAGCGCCTGGAATAGTGAAGCGCTTCGCTTCATTTTCCAGGAGCTTGGGCACAGCAGCCAAGCGAAGCGCTTGGAGGGCCCAAGCGCTTCGCTTGCCAAGCGCTCCGCTTGGCCTCTCCAGGCGGTCCGCTTGGCAGCAGTTACGTTTTCGGATTTTCCTTCTTAGATCTGATCTTCTGTTACTTTTTTGAAGACTTTTGAACTGTAGCTCCATTTTGGTGAGCTCCTAAGCCCCAAAACTCAGAAAAAACTCAGATTACATTGTATTTTAGATTGGATTAAAGGTTTTGGCATAGGATTGCATCCGTTGTTTCATCTACGGAGAGGTTTTCATCAATACCCACCGATTAGTGACAGCTTGGTGGTAACATTGTATCATTATCTCTTGTCTAGTAGTTTGATTTGATGTATTCTATTTACAATTCATATGATTTGATGTCTATGTTGATGAATATGAGTAGCTAAATCCTTTGTGTTGGTGGTAGAATGTAGAATATGCATGCTATGGGTTATGTTTATGCTTACATGAGATTGTGATTCAATCTTGCTGCAAATTCTTTCATATGATTCTTAGTTGCCTATAAAATATATTCGAATTGAGTATAGTGACGAACTCTTGGTCAATGAAAGCTATAGGATTGTATGTTAGAGATTTGCAGCATGCTAGATAAATGGTGTTAGTGACAAGCACCTCTAAAGTATTGATAGTGGTCTTTTATGATGTGTGTCTTGAAAGTTACCTAGACGAGTTGCTTTGCAGACTTGATCGAAGGTTTTACGCCCTGAACTTGTGAGCATATTCGTAACCCATGCATGTGTATTTGATTTCTACCACCAACCGTTTTCCAAACTTGATTACAGCAATCTGATTTCTCGTTGCTTTGTTCTAAGAAAGCGATTCTATAAACATTTGAACTCGTTGTCTGAAATAACTAGCAAAACCGCAACCAAAGGCACGTTAGGTCCCGAGAGAACGACACTCGGGGAAAACTTGCCATTGCACTCTAGTTTGTGTAGTGATAAGTGTTCTTTGGCTTTTAAACAAATTTAATTGGTGAAAAACGACATCATCAAAAGACATATTGCATAGCAAGATATATCATCTAGTAGCAAAATACCCAAATCAACAATCCAAGCAAAATTGAGCATGAAATCGATAGTAAATAACAAGTCTAATCACACAAACAACATACCCATGCATCAAATAAGCATAATTGAAGCTCAAATTAGAAAACCCCCAAATTCGAAAATTAGGGTTCTAAGGATGATACCTCAGATCTGAAAATCTAACGCATTAGGACGAAATCTGTTCGGATGGGATGATAGATCATGTAATAGACTTTGATTTAAGCTAAAGAACACTAAATTTGGTTAAGAAATGAAGAAGTTATGAAGATTTGAAGTTGAAATCGCGAAATTCGGTTTTGGGGAAGGTGGAATGATGAAATTTGAAGAAAATGAGGAAAAGGGGAAGAAATCCGCGTTTTTGAGTTTCTGGAACCGTGGGGCGGTTCGCCCCTGGTGCGGGGCGGTTCGCCCCGTGCTCCCCGATGTGGGGAGACGGTTCTTGTCGTCAGAAAATGCGGTTTTAATCCCCGAAACCAATTTTTTTTCAAAAAACCACTCGAAAAATCTCACTCAAACATAAGCATATACGACACATACATGAACAAATTCGCATACGAGAACCAAATGGTTCAAGAATGAATGCATGCAGAAAAGCAGTAAAGAAAGCGATAAAAACTCCGGGTTGCCTCCCGGATAGCGTCATTGTTTAAAGTCTTTGACTCGACTCATGTCTGCGCCTATCTCTTCTTTTTGCGGGTACTAGGCTTCCCCTTCATTGATCTCCTCTCCATGCCATGAACCTGTGAATAAGAAAGAATATAGGCTGCAAGACCACAGTAGTGAGTAGTAATATCAGGCGGATCAGATACGGCTTTCAACACGTGTTGCTTGCCATCTACTTCAATAGTGCAAGTTCTTTGGTAGATGTCCATCACGGAGCGTAGTTTAGTCAAGAACGTTTGCCCTAAGAGTATGACATCCCCCGTTCCAGGTGAAGACGCCGGCATAACTACAAAATTCGTGTATATAGATGCATCACCAATCTTGACCAACACATTTTTCACAACGCCCTCGGGTCTCATAAAGGATCCATCCGCCAGTTGCACAATAGCCCTTTGCTCAGATAGTTTTCCAAGGTTGCTCTTTTCAAACACATTCAAAGGGATTATGTTTGAGTAGGATCCCGTGTCCAGTGTGGCACGGACGTCTTCAAGCTCACCAATCCCTACCTTAACATCGAAACTTTTAAGGAGTGGTTCGGGATCCTCTTGCTCCTCATCACTTGCGTCAGAACCAAGGTCCTTCTTTTCTTCCTCAGCCTGTAGAAGTTCTTCCTTCATGCAACACTCGCACTTAACAACCTTCTTGATGGTGATTTCGTCAGGTACATCACCAACCAATGTAATGGCATTCGACTTCACAGTGTTGCTAGGCAGTTTGCCTTGTTCCCTACTTGCTCCTTGGTCGATTAACTCTTGCATCTTTTGATGGGCAAGCCTAGTGCTCTCTTCCAACCTATCAAGCCTTGCCCTAGTCTTCTCAGAATCTTCTTCATAACGTTTGAGAAAACTTTGTGTGTGATCAACCATCTTTTGCAAGTTCTCCATCAGTTGAGCCGACTTCGACTTCGGTGGCTCTTTCGGAGCGGGGTTTTCGCAGTGGTCATTACCATAGTTTAGCCTACTACGGTCTTGGTTAGGTCCATAAGTTTGGTTAGCCGGTGCATATCCTTGATTATTACGGTATCCTCTTCTCCAAAATCCACCTCGAGGATTCCTACCGTCTTGTCCGTAGCTAACTTCTTGAGTGCCAAACTCCGTAGCAAAGGCTTCTTCTTCGCCTCCTCGAGCCCAGTTGCCATCATCGTATGCCAACTCCGATCTACACATATGAGCCGCATGCCCATAGTTCTTGCATATTCGGCATACTTCGTTCGAAACAGTTGTTCCGGTGGCGCTCTTGAGGACTTGCTTCAATTCGTTGGTAAAGCACTCGAATTGATCCCCATTCCCCCTGTACATAGGGGCTTCTTGAGTCGGTGGAGCTTCAGGTCCACGTCTCCTAACCATTGCTCTTGGGTCCTTGAACTGCGAACCCTTAGCAAGCCTTTCGAAAACTGCCCAGACGGCTTCTGCGGTTTCCTCCCAAATATTGCCTCGGCATTGGAAATCCACCACTTGTTGGTTCTCGAAGGTTAGTCCATTGTAGAAGTGTTGGACTAGGTCAGAAAGTTCAAAACCATGGTGAGGGCACTTGTTCGTGAGATCTTGGAACCTTTCAAACGCAGTGTAGATGGTCTCATCATAGTCCTGCTTGAATCCAGTGATCTGCGCCTTTAGCGCGGTAGTCAAGGTGTGAGGGAAGTATTTCTCCATGAAAGCTGAAAAAACCTTCTCCCAAGTGTCCAGCGAGCCTGCTGGATGAGAACTTAACCATGACTTGGCTCTGTCGCCAAGTCCCATAGTAAAAACCTTCATCCTTAACTCATCCGTTGTTATGTCAGCTCCGGGTCGTGGGAGTTGGTAGACGAAATCATTGATATCATGCAAGTACCCCATCACATCTTCCCTTGATAAGCCATAGAACCTCGGAAGTTGTTGGAATGCGTGGTTCTTGATTTCCAGATCTCGGGTTGCAGACGAAAGAACAATCGCCGGTCCCCTCATACGATCCTTAGTGGGTTGAACCCATGCCTTTAGTGGTCTAGCTTCTGCCATTCCGTCGATTTTCTTGAAAAGAATGTGAAGAGATTCAGAGAAATCGGTATCCTCTATTTCTTCTAGTGCGCGCCTTTCAAGTAGTCGCCTTCTCTGGTCGTAGACTCTGTCGATCTCAGCAATTCAATCAGCAAGCGGTGTTCCTGCAGAACGTGTATGCGGCATACACTATCTGTAACAGACTAGGAAAGGTGAATTAGAAACAGACTAGGAAACCAGTATCAGAGAGAGATTAAAAAGGAAAACTAAAACTAGTAGAATTAGGAATTGAAAGCTGTAAATATAAACAAATTAAACAGAAAAAAGGAGTATAGTCCCCGGCAACGGCGGCAATTTGATGAACGCGGATGTCGTGCTCCGAATTCAAGCAAATAATATTTGTTATTTAGCCAAAGGCAATCCTCAACTACAACGAAAACCGTAGTGTAGCAGTAGAATGACTGGAGTGTCGTTCTCTTAGGACTATAATTAGCTTTATCAAATCTAATTTAGAATATAAAAACAGCAAACAGATAGCAAGGGGGTTTCTAGCAGATAATGGAGATTGGTGATAGTATGATCCTTCTTAACATAACGGGTCGATAATCATGCATAAATTCCTCGGTCTTGCATAGAGATCTTTGAATCAATCTAGTGTCCTGTTGCCAATATTAAGCACTACGAAGATAATTGGTCTGACAAGTCAATCACTATTGTCCTACTGTGTTCCGTAATTATTCAACACTACGAAGATAAACTCGCACACAGGTCGACAAGTGTCCAATTGTGCATAATAATTAATACAACATACGAGAATTTAGGTTGTGCCTGATCAACGAAATAAAGCAATGACACGGAGTATAATGCGCGATATAGCCATTAGCATGATTATCTTCCCTTCGCTAAGAATTCACATACTACCGCCAACGATAAGTTTAGCTACTCATAATAGGCATGCAATCAACAGAAATCATAGAAGAAAACATATTGAAAGATATATAAAATAAGTAGATTAAACAGTAAGATACAAGTTACTGAATGTTGTCAATCTCCGGAGAATCGCGATCCTACGAGCTCCAATCTGCTATGAAAAAGTGTCCCCTAAGCTACGGACCCCCAAAACAGGCTCTGGGAAGTCCCTACCTAAAACTATAAAGAGAGGTGAGAAAGTAGGTTTGGAAAGATATGATTTTCGGAGAAAACTGATCAACTATATATAGGCTTCGAATTACTACGGGGCGGTTCGCCCCACACGCCCGGCGGTTCGCTCGGTGTGGGGCGGTTCATCCCAGCTCCGCGGTGGTTCGCCCGGCGGCTTTTTCGTGGAATTCCGCATTTTCGACGCGTTTTTGGATTTCTTCCTCTTTTCGGACTCGGTTTCTGTCTTCTAGTAGCCTTCTAACCTCCAGATTCGGCCCCTAGACTCCAAATCCTATCCGGAAACCTTCAGATACTCCAAATAGGCTTCTGGAACACCAATTCCTTGTCAACTTCAATATAATTGCCCGGAAATCTTCGAATTTCAACCAAAACCTGTAAAATAAAATCTAAAGGGACACGTGACACTATTCTAATAAAATGCACTAAAATATAGCTAAATTAACATAGAGGATAGCTAAAATAGGTGAAAAAGACTCGAATGAAAGTGTAAAATACACATTCATCACTTCACATGCTACTATGAAGGTGCCTTAATGACATTCTGTTTTTGGATAATCTGTGGATGCTAATGAGTGGAGTACGAAGTTTTCATTTTGTTAAAGTCCTATGGTAATTATGTGTGTGGCTTTGTTAATGTGTTGATTGTTCAGACACATATTATTCTATACTCGCTGAAAACTTATAATTTATGAATAAGATTCAAACGTCAGAATAATCATGTACTTAACCTGCCAGAACCAGACTGAAAAAATAGAATCTAGGACAAAAACCCAAACTTTGCACATACCCATTCATTTTCAAGAGTCAATAACTATTCATGAATCAAATGACAAATGGCCTGATACCAAAGACTTAAAAAAAATATAGGGGAAAAGAGGTTTAAACACAAACTAAACTTCTATTAATCTTCTTGTTGCCGAAACACATACGGCCAATGCCTATAAATAAACAATAAGTCTTAATTAACTGCTTGCAACTGTTGTCAGGTGCTTCAATATATTGTGAACCGAATTCCACGGACAACATTCTTAACATGATGGCTACTGTCCTCATGTCCAAACGCTACTCGAACAGTCATGTCACGATCATTCAGAGATGCAAACATAACCTGTCCATTGTCATCACCAACATTTTCTTCAGTATGGTCAAGGGTCATGTTCAAACTGTTGAAGTACAATGAACCGCCGCTATGAGGATTGAATGGATACACCTTTCCAGCTTCTTATTCATGGCCTGGAACAGGGAGACGGGTTCCAGTACTAGTAACAAGTACTAGATGAGGATTGTTTAAGCGCACCCAATTACGGATATCATTCTCATAGTTCGTTGGTATGATATCATCTCCCAGGATGATGTGGGCTGCATTCACCCACAAGAACCTGTACCTTGTGCGATATTGTAGACGTTGACTGGTATTCATTGACACAGTAAGAGCCCAATTGTCTGTAGGAGTAAGTTGGAGGTGGATGGTGAGACGGTGATCTGTGGAGATTCTTATGAAATAAGCAAAAGGCCTTCCACGATTTTCAGCAAAAGTCCGTGGAGCATCAATGGTGAACGTTTCTTGAAGATTCTGCATTGTCCGAGTGTTTTTTTTGTTGCAAAAGGCTTATGTTTTACAGATTTTGAGGACTTATGATTTTTTTCGTTTGTGATTTGATTTCTGGTGGGTGGGGGGGTATTATATATAGGAAAAATCGTGTCTTTTCTGGGAAAAGGTTGTCTTTTCAGTTTTGAGGAAAATAGTTGTGTAAATACGTAAACGGGAATCTATAATTTATTCTATAAAAAAGGAGAGTCAATGCCTAAGCAACAATTAATGATCAATCAGAATTATTTGTTTATTATATATGCACAAACCTAATACTCCTAGTTGTCATGATAACAAATTTTTTTCTTTTATTTATTTTTTTTTTTTTTGTTTTTTTATTTTATTCCAAACCTACTATTTCATAAAGTTACTAATCTGACATACAAGTAGATTCTAAAATATGAAGTAATTGCAGTTGTGATTAAAGATGAATTATTTAATGATAATTAGGGAAAGTTAAACGTAACAAATTTTCGAACTCTTGATTCACAATTGCCATTTATTTTCATTCTCCCCATTACTCAAATAAAATAATTCAAATTCCACTCTTCTGTAAAATTTATCGGACGAGAAGAGGCACCTGAGAATTGCAAGCTATCCCACCCATGTTCACAAAATGATTTACGGGTCAATTATAATAATTTTTATAATTTCACAGTTATAAATCATTTCAAACAAATAAAAATCGTTTAACAATATTAGCATATTACACTACGTGAATCACGGTCCACGAAGAGCGAGTTTATAATCTATGCATTATGAATTTGAGCCTATTCAACTAGGTTTGCTCCACCGGTAGGACATTTTCAATCTATGCATTTTGGGTTTTACCATGTTTTACTAGGTGCTCCACGGGGAGTGGAATTGTAATCTATGCATCCTGAGTTTGGCCCTATGGGTGTTTGGGGGGGGTGGGGGGGGGGGGTTGAATTTGTGATTTGTGTCTTTTGGGTTTGACGGAATTTTGAAAGGTGATCCACGGGGAGCGACTATGTGATCGATGTCTTTTGGGTTTGAGGGTATTTCACTAGGTGATCCACGGGGGGTGACATTCTGGTCTATGTCTATTAGGCATCAGACTATTCCACTAGGTGATCCACGGGGATTGTGTGCGCGCATGTCCAGATTGTTTGATTAACAGTGTTTTCAGACATAAATCGGTGCATTCTATTCATGTTACTCGAATCGGTTAACAATTTGTTTTGTTTTTTTTGTATATGTTCAGTTCATTCATTGATGCTTCTTATTTGAAATAGGTTACACCAAGTTTGCAGACCTAATAGTCCAAAGTATTCTCTCAATACAAAAGTTAGTGATGTAAGTAGTTTGATTGTCAACTTGTTTTGCATGGTTATTGTATTGTTTCTGTTACACTCTAATCAAATTCTAATTTTTTCATGTGTTAATTTTGTAGGGAGAGCAGTCATAATCATGTGTATCCAACGAAACCCAATGATACACACCTTCGCAAACGGGCTAGGCATTTAACGGATGTACACCCGACAACCCCGGCAAAACCTACATCACAACCCCCCAAGGCTCGGATAATTAGGAAGAGTCGCAAATCCAACTCGTCTTCGTCATCAGACAAGGTGGCAGGTCATGTTTTTAATTTCGAAAGCAATTAGTACCGTGAATCTTACATGTTCTCATTGTTACAATCACGATGAATAGGTAACGTATTGTACACGGTCGAGTATTACGCAGCTGTCAAAGCTGAACACTGATGTGACCAAGTTTGTCAGACTCAATTAATCAAATAAATTTGTTATTTAGCCAAAGGCAATTCACAACTACAACGAAAACCGTAGTGTAGCAGTAGAATGACCTCGAGTGTCGTTCTCTAAGGACTATAACTAGCTTTATCTAATTTAATTAAAGAATATAAAACAGTAGATGGTATAGCAAAGGTTTTTCTAACAGATAATGGAGATTGGTGATAGTATGGTCCTTCAAAGCATAACGGGTTAATAATCATGCGTAAATTCCTCGGTTTTGAATGCAGATCTTTGATCAATCAATTGTCCTGTTGTAATTATCAAACACTACGAAGATATAGATACTGATAGGTCAAACACTATTGTCCAATTGTGTTCCGTAATTATTCAACACTACGAAGATATAGATGCGCATAGGTCGACACTATGGTCCAATTGTGTGGAATAATTAATCAACATACGAAGATATAGATTCCGCCTGATCAACGAAATAAAGCAATAACACGGAGTATAATGCGCGATATAGCCATTATTATAATTATCAACCCTTTGCTAAGAATTCACATACTATCACCAACGATAAGTTTAGCTACTTATAGTTGTCATGCAATAAACAGAAATCATAGAGGAAAACATGTTGAAAGATATATAAAAATAAGTAGAATAAACTGTAAGATACAATGTTACCGAAGGTTGTCAGTCTCCGAAGAATCGCGATCTTACAAGCTCCAAACTGCTATGAAAAAGTATCTCCTAAGCTATGAAACCCCAGAACAGGCTCTGGGAAGTTCCTACCTAAAACTATAGAGAAAGGTGAGAGAATAGGTCTGGAAAAGTATGAATTTCGGAGAAAAACTGAGCAACTATATATAGGCTTCAAATTTGTGTGGGGCGAAGGGCCCCAAACACCGGGCTATTCACCTGGTGTGGGGCGATTCGCCCCACGTCCCGGGCGATTCGCCCGGGAGTAAAATTCCGGGATTTTCGCGTTTTCGACGCGTTTTTGGATTTCTTCCCCTTTCGGACTCGGTTTCTGACTTCTAGTGGCCTTCTAACCTCCAGATTCGACCCCTAGACTCCAAATCCTATCCGGAAACCTTCAGATACTCCAAATAGGCTTCTGGAACACCAATTCCTCGTCAACTTCAATATAATTGCCCTGAAATCCTCGTTTTTCAACAAAAACCTGTAAAATAAAAACTAAAGGGAAACGTGACACTATTCTAATAAAATGCATTAAAATATAGCTAAATTAACATAGAGGATAGATAAAATAGGTGAAAAAGACTCAAATGAAAGTGTAAAATACACATTCATCAAACTCCCCAAACCGAACCTTTGCTTGTCCTCAAGCAACTAAGCTAGACTCTAATGCAAAAAACAATGCAACACATAAAATGGAGTCTCATGCCAAATAAA
The DNA here is from genome assembly GCA_028274465.1 of Plantago ovata. NCBI lineage: Eukaryota > Viridiplantae > Streptophyta > Magnoliopsida > Lamiales > Plantaginaceae > Plantago > Plantago ovata. The sequence goes on along the minus strand of CM051457.1, from coordinate 85,746,215 downwards.
ATGAACTAATCTACTGAATCTATCAAATAACATATGAAAAAAAACCATATAAATCAAAGCATGAATATAGGTTGAAGAATACCTCGATTGACTTATACACATCCACATAAGCACTTATGTCAAGACAAGATAGTATCTCGTAACATTCTCTACCTGGACCTAGTCAGTGACGACGTAATGAAGCATGCTAAGATACGAATGGTTGTCCCGTGCCTATGAAACTGAGGACTTACTGTTGTTCACCAAGTTTAAGACTTTCCCTCAAAGAGGTCGAACCAGTACTGGCTCTCATCAAACGAAGGAGGGTTCCCTATAAAAGATAACACTCCCCTATTCTACCCATCTCTCAAGTAGAGTCTTAAGCTATTCACCACTTCCTGAATGGCAGGACGAGGGTGGTCTAGAACAGATGACACTAAAAAACAAAAGGCAAAAAATAGAAAATTACAAAGACGATTACGAACATTATAAGAATTGGAAAATGAGACACAACACTTTGCTAAACTGCTATTTGGCTTTCTTTTTGGACCCTTCTTTGCTTTTTTGGGGTATTTTCTCTTTTTTTTTCTTTTTTTCTTTCCAGTTTCTTTTTTTCTTCCTTTTTTTTCTTTTTTCCTGGAATTTTTTCTTTCTTTTTTTCGATTTTTTTTTTTTTTTAGCCAGCAGTATCATAAGAAAAAGAGAAACAAAATGACTCACAACGACTTCCCCAAACCTATTCGAAAGAATAGGTTGGAGTACAAAATTTACGAGAAAGGAAAAATAAACTCACAAAACGGAAATGAAAACGAAAACAAGTCTAATGATGGTGCAACCCCCTCCCCAAACCTATTCGGAAGAATAGGTTATAAACAAAGGATCACACAACCTCACACTACCTCCTTCCTAGGCATTTAGCAATCTCAAAGCATGGTGAAGACTTGTTGCCTCTTAGGTACATAATTACTCGGGAAAACAACCATAAGACCCTAACATGCACCATCCTATTATAAAGGCCTTCGTGAACCGCAGTAGAGAAAACACCACTAAGTGATGTCGAGACTACCAAGCTTAACTAAGTGCAATACATAAATGTGACAAGCCAAGCGAGAAAAAACCTCAAACAAATTCATAGAGATGAAGCATATGATTAAAGGCATAGTTAGTTGATCTACCCAATAAAAAAGTTCAAAAAATTCGGCAATAAACTCCATATAAAACATGCATGACTATCCTAGGATGAATGTAGTGAATGCAACCTAAAAAGTCTAAGGAAGCAGTAAACGTGCAAATGCAAATGCAGACGGATAAAACATGCAAGGTACTATACTCATCCTACCAATACCAAGCTCCAAACTAACAACATTAGATCACTTAAATCCCATCCCCCCTCATGAAATTAACGCTAGTCCCTAACAGTAAGAAAATGAGGAAATAAGATGTGATACTAGATGTTACCGCATGGTTTGGCCTCGGTCGGCTGAGTATGTTGCTTGTGAGTTATTGGGACTGCTCTGGGAGCCTTATAGGGTGTCATCAGGTCTTCTGGCATGCACGGTAGTTCCATTTATAGGCCGGATAGGAACAACTCCTCCATCCGTATCATCATTGTCCCTATTGTCTTCATTGTCACTACTGTCACGCACATCTTCACTAGTAGAGTTGCAGTGTCGAAGAGAATCTTCAAGATTGGCCGCCTCTGTTATGGAATCTTCCACCCGGTATCTCTTCAATAGGTTGTGAACTGTAGAAGGGGAAAGGGCAGTGGTATCAGAGCCTCCCTCTCCAATGTTTTACACCCCGTGGAGGTTACAGCGAGCTGCTCGGGTATTCAGAGGTTGTCTTCGATTTTTTCCTATGTCGACCACATTCTCTACAGTTGATGCTCCCGATGTCTATATGATGCTCCCTTTATAGGCAGGCAAGGGGCACCCCTAAGAGGGGCCGGGCACCCATGTCATTATGTTTTGGAACCAAGCTAGCGCTTCGGAACCTTCTAGCAACTGCGAACTCAAGATTGAATCCGTCGCGGCGAGATTGTCCCAGTGCCTTCCAGTTCACTCGAACTTTGCAGTCCTTGTGATGGATTCCTGACGTAATAATGGTTTCTGTCCCTTTGATGGTGCATGAATAGGCATAGGAGTCCTTACTCCAGGTGTACTCTAGCTCCTCCTCTTGGATAATCCATGACGTTGTTGCAAGACCCCGTGGCTCGAACGCACATCTAACGAGGTCACTCTTCTTGACATGGTTGTAATCGATCCCCCTCCAATACTTCATAGTAATCATACGGGAATGCTCCTTTCCCTTGGCATGGTTCCTACAAACAATAGTTAGTACCTCGTATGACACAAAACTGACTCATGCATATGCTAGTGTAAGAACGAAACACACAAGTGATAAAATCAACAATCGATCTCCCCAAACCTTATATGTCCAGCCTAGCTTCTTCAACATGCAACATACCAATGTAACTACTACATGTAATACATTACATTATGCTCTTGCTAGACAACCAATAACCTAGATCACAAGGCTCAATTCATACCATAGTAGGGAAAAATTCCAGCATCATAAATCCTCATACTCAACAATTAAGCATTCTATCATCAAATCCATCATCATTACATAAATAAACACAATCATATGCAAGAAATCAAAGATAAAGATATATTGCATAACAAGATAAATCATCTAGTTGCAAAATTTCCAAATCAACAACCCAAGCATAATTAAGCATGCAATTGATAGTAAATAATGCTTCTAATCACACAAACAACCTACCCATGCATCATATAAGCATAATCGAAGCTCAAATTACAAAACCCCCAAATTTGAAAATTAGGGTTCATAAGAAGATACCTCAGATCTGAAAAACTAATGCACTAGGGTGAAATCTGTTCGGATGAAAAGATAGATCATGTAATAGGCTTCGATTGAAGCTATAGAACACTAAATTTGGTGAAGAAATGAAGAAGTTATGAGGTTTTGAAGGTAAAATTGCGATTTTCGGTTTTTGGGGAGGAAGAATGATGAAAATATGAAGAAATGAGGAGAAGGGGAAGAATCTCACGATTTTAATCTACTAGGACCGTGGGGCGAGTCGCACCCCATGGGGGGCGATTCGCACCCCGCTCTCCGATGTGGGGAGACGGTCATTTCGACAAAAAACGCGGTTTTTTATCCCCGAAACCAATTTTTTCATAAAACCACTCGAAAATTCTCAAACATAAGCACATACGACACAGAGATGAACAAATTCACATATGAGAAGCAAATTTTTCAAGAATGAATGCATGCAATAAAGCGGTAAAGAAAGCGATAAAAACTCCCGGGTTGCCTCCCGGATAGCGCCATTGTTTAAAGTCTTTGACTCGACTCCTGTCTGCGCCTAGCTCTTCTTTCTGCGGGTACTAGAATTCCCCTTCATGGATCTCCTCCTCATTCCATCCTTGGTGGGTTGAACCCATGCTTTCAGTGGTCTAGCTTCTGCCATTCCGTCGATTTCCTTGAAAAGACTGTGTAGAGATTCAGAGAAATCGGTATCCTCTATTTCCTCTAGTGCACGCCTTTGAAGTAGTCGCCTTCTTTGGTGGTAGACTCTGTCGATCTCAGCAATTGAATCAGCAAGCGGTGTTCCTCTAGATCGTGTATGTGGCATACACTATCTGTAACAGACTAGGAAAGCAGTATGAGAGAGAGATTAAAAAGGAAAACTAAAACTAATAGAATTAGGAATTGAACGCTGAAAATATAAACAAATTAAACAGAAAAAAGGAGTATAGTCCCCGGCAACGGCGCCAATTTGATGTGACCAAGTTTATCAGACTCAATTAATCAAATAAATTTGTTATTTAGCCAAAGGCAATTCACAACTACAACGAAAACCGTAGTGTAGTAGTAGAATGACCTCGAGTGTCGTTCTCTAAGGACTATAACTAGCTTTATCTAATTTAATTAAAGAATATAAAACAGCAGACAGTATAGCAAAGGTTTTTCTAACAAATAATGGAGATTGGTGATAGTATGGTCCTTCAAAGCATAACGGGTTAATAATCATGCGTAAATTCCTCGGTTTTGCATGGAGATCTTTGATCAATCAATTGTCCTGTTGTAATTATCAAACACTACGAAGATATAGATACTGATAGGTCAAACACTATTGTCTAATTGTGTTCCGTAATTATTCAACACTACGAAGATATAGATGCGCATAGGTCGACACTATGGTCCAATTGTGTGCAATAATTAATCAACATACGAAGATATACATTCCGCCTGATCAACGAAATAAAGCAATAACACGGAGTATAATGCGCGATATAGCCATTAGCATAATTATCAACCCTTCGCTAAGAATTCACATACTATCACCAACGATAAGTTTAGCTACTCATAGTTGTCATGCAATCAACAGAAATCATAGAGGAGAACATGTTGAAAGATATATAAAAATAAGTAGAATAAACAGTAAGATACAATGTTACCGAAGGTTGTCAGTCTCCGAAGAATCGCGATCTTACAAGCTCCAAACTGCTATGAAAAAGTATCTCCTAAGCTATGAACCCCCAGAACAGGCTCTGGGCAGTTCCTACCTAAAACTACAGAGAAAGTTGAGAGAATTGGTCTGGAAAAGTATGAATTTTGGAGAAAAACTGAGCAACTATATATAGGCTTCGAATTTGTGTGGGCTGAAGGGCCCCACACACCGGGCGATTCGCCTGGTGCGGGCGATTCGCCCGGGAGTAAAATTCCGGGATTTCTGCGTTTTCGACGCGTTTTTGGATTTCCTCCCCTTTTCGGACTCGGTTTCTGACTTCTAGTGGCCTTCTAACCTCCAGATTCGACCCCTAGACTCCAAATCCTATCCGGAAACCTTCAGATACTCCAAATAGGCTTCTGGAACACCAATTCCTTGTCAACTTCAATATAATTGCCCTGAAATCCTCGTTTTTCAACCAAAACCTGTAAAATAAAAACTAAAGGGAAACGTGACACTATTCTAATAAAATGCACCAAAATATAGCTAAATTAACATAGAGGATAGCTAAAATAGGTGAAAAAGACTCAAATGAAAGTGTAAAATACACATTCATCAAACACCAAAGTTAAAGATAGACTAGCAGAGGTCTTTAAGGGGAGTTGTTTTGAAGGTATAACCAAGATTAACTTTGAAAAACACCACAGGGACCTGGTGCATTGGTTAATTCGAAATTATAATCCAGTTGCAAGTGTCTTGAGAGTCAATGACATGACGTTTCATGTCACTGATGCTTTGGTTGGAAGCGCCCTAGGGGTTCAACAGGGCAGGAAATCATCATAGATGAAACTGACAGGACTGGTTATGAAAATTTCAATAGTCATTTCAGTTTTAACCGATACGATAGGGTAGTTATGAGCGATTTACGCAGAGTTTTGAAGCAAGGTGGTCAAAATGATCAAGTGTTCGAGTTGCAGTACATTGTATATGCTTTTGGAGTGTTACTATTTCCAGAGATGTCCGCTGATTTACATTGAAAATTTCTAAACCTCCTGGTTGATATGGAGAACTTACATAAAAAGAATTGGGAAAAGTTGATAAGAGAGACGACGAACGAAGTCGTGGCCGCATATCAAAAAAAACCAACCTATATGACTGCATGCCCATTTCTGTTGGAGGTACAATCAAATTTCTTTGACACCTGCCATTTGTCTGATTATTTAGCATGATGGGATCGTGAATTATGCTTTATTGAATTGCTGTCATGTCCTCTTCTTTTCACTGGTGTCTCCATCTAAATCGAGAGGGCATAAGGTATGCCTCTCGAGTGACATGCCGTACGTTGAACAGCTCACTAGGAAATTAGTCTGTGGCATCATGCATGACTTTAAGCAATCTTCCGAACAATTGTACAAGGATCCAAAGGTCATAACCTTTCTTGCTGTAGTAGTAATTTCATATACAGTGATTTTCTCATGTTTCTGTTTTTAATTGTTTAACTACAAGAGCTCAACATTTTTTCTAAGACTCTTTTAAATGTTTCAGGCTTGCGTGGTGAACGGGACAACCACTAACTCAGTAATCAGGGATCAGTCCGACGCAGAGGCAGAGGGAGAAGGCATATCGATTTTTGACGTACGTTGCGCGGAAGACGGAGATTCGGATGAAGACCAAACTACGTCTGATAGATACGAAGATTCGGATAACATGTCTAAGAGGTCCAGGAATGATATGCACTTTGTCCCCCCTGCAATGGGCACGCGAGATCCGCAACAGACTCTGGATGAGCTTGTAGATATCATATTGCCAAATTCTATTAAAGGCTTGCAGTTGGGAGATAAGATCGTTAAAAGTTTGGACGACATGAATGGGAAACTAGAGAAATTGAAAACAGATATTGTGGGTGTCGTAACGTCTGCTGTCGAGAAGCAATTGACTGGTGTTCTTACGAACCTATTCAATAAGAATAAGCCAGAGTACCCGTCACCCACAGGAGAAGAGTCAGAAATAAAAGAAGTAAATAACAACAATCCAGAGTACTGGGAAACCCAAGAGGAAACGGAGTACAAATCAGAGTACCGCGAAGATAGAGAAGAGGAGAAGTGGGAATCTCATCATAAAGATTTGGATGACGAGGCAGAGAAAAAAGAATCACTTTCGTCGCAGATGTTCTCAGATGAAAATGAATTGATTGAAATGATCCTTGGTTTTTTTATTCCCCAAAGGTATGCAGTTTACGTTGGATTTAAGCCCTGTTCCAAATATATGTTGGTTCGCATAATGAGGATACGAATGAACATTTTTATGTTTGATGCAGTACGATTGTTGTACGGATTGGACACTGCACCCTAAGTAAAGTGGCCTTGCAGGATTTGTTAATGAGGAATTTCGTGCATAAACGTGTAAGATATTTTGTTTGAATTGTGAGTTCCAGACTTGTTGATATATTGCGCACGTAATGATATGTGTGTTGTGATTGCAGGTGATTGATTGTGTTGCTTTATTGTGCACATCTGTTGCACTGAAACATGGGTAGAGTGTGTGGTTCATGCCCACCGATATGGAAAGTTTGCAGTGCGAAGGGTTTTTATAAGCAGGAGAAGAAGGCACTAAATCTGTGCCAGACAAACCAATAAATGTTTTTGTTCCTGTCATGGTTGCCAATGGGCATTGTATCCTGGTAATGTTTAAAGTCAAAAGTTGCACTCTAGAGGTGTATGACAGTGCTCCATCAAATGATATGCCTAGAAACCCCCACGCTGCCCTTGTCAAAAAGAAGGTATGACCATTAATACTGGTTGCCGCTGTCACGCGAATAATTACTCATGACGTTTTTGTTGTTAAATTGCAATATGGTTTGCCGCAGGCCACTGAAGTTGAAAGGTTAATCTTAAGATGGTGCGGTGGTAAGAAACTTAAATCTGATGACGTTGAATTTGATTTTGATTATAAGAAGAGTATCCCGACATACAGTAATAGGTAATACCTTCGTTATAATTAATAACCATTAAATATGAAATTTTCAGCTAGATATTTTAAATGGACTCACTTGTGTGCAGTGTGGACGCTGCTGTTTATGTTTGTATGGAGATGATGGTGAAGGCAAGGGTAATAGAGCGATCATCCCTCGAGACAGAGGTAACAGTAACACACAGTTTCATCTCATGTCACGTTGATCACAAGGAAAAATTGCATTGTTGTTCCTATTTTATTATATTTTTTATTATTATTTTTTTTATTTTTTTTTTTGGAAACCTAGTTTTCGGAAAATAGGACTTGATATATACTCTCACCTGGACCCAATTTGCAAGGGGAAATTGTTTTGGGACCATATTTTGTAATGTTAATTTTATCATCATGTATACAGATCTACTTTACTTTACGGTTAACTACTTTCAATTTTTTGTTGGTATGTAGAAGGATTTCCAGAGAGCATGCAAAAACATCGTCTTGTCATTGTACCGGCACCACCACATGAATGAGAACACTGCGTTAGTGCCGTCAAACCTAATTTGGTTCTTTTGTTTATAATGAATATTCTATGCACTATAGTTGATTCCCATAACTGACCTTTCAAGAACACATACAATACGAAAGAATCAAGTGTGACTTCAACATCATGCATGAATATGGAAACAGATAAGCCCCATGGTAATCATGTGGCTCCACAGCGTGGCTCTACGCAGTCCAAAAACAGGGCAAAGCAAGTAAGTGTTGCTCATTCTAGTCCGCGTGAGGCCCTGAATTCCAAAAGGGTCACGGATATGTTGACGTCACCACGTGATTCCCAAAAAGTAAAAAAAAAAGAAGTCAGAGTCTCCTGTAAGTGACACTAACCAGCCCAAAAACAATGGAAAGAAAGTTAATTTTAGTCCACTTGGGGCCATTAATTCAGAAAGGACCAAGCCACCAAGTGATTCTTTAAGTCAAAGAAAGATAAAATCAGTGCTTCTCACTCCTCAGTCCAAAAACAATGCAAGCGAAGAAAGTGCGGTTCATTTAAGTCCACCTGGGGCCGTTAAATCAAAAGGACCAACGAGATTGTGACGCCGCCAAGTAATTCCCAATCCAAAAAACCAAAAAAGCCAGAGCCTCGCACGCCTCAGTCCAAAATCAATTCAAATCAAGAGCGTCCTGTTTTTTAAGTCCACCTGGGGCTGTTAATCCCAAAAGGATCACGAAGACAGCGTCGAGAAGTCCATTTGGTCAACCTAATAACCCTGGAATACCTGACCTTTATGAAACCATTTGTACGGCTATGCCATCTAGTGAGCATGAATTGGTCAACTATCTATTATGGGAACATGGACATAGAAGGTGAAGTTACAACAACTCTTTTGTCTCTCTCCCTCGCTCTCTTTTGTTTATTTTTTCCTTTATTCATGATCTAAGTATTCACGATAACTTAACTGTTCCTGGACAAGCAATGAAAGTTTGGTTGGTTTTGATGACCTCGCAATCTATCTCCGTAGATCTGATATGTTGACCATGAATCCTCACACGTGGTTTAATGACCAAGTAAGGTCCTTCCATAATTATATTCATTACATATACTTCATACATATGTATTGTGTTAATTATTTGACAGGAACACACTATGTCATATACAGGTCATTAGTGGTGTTGCTGCCATGACTTGGCTGGAAAGGAAATTTCGAGGTGTTGACACCAATCACTGGGTTTTGCCTATGATGTTCTGTGTAAGGCCTAACTTAAATAACTGAATTGAACAAACAATGACGTATCTCCCGACATACAACAGTTTCATGAGTTTTTCCTATATTTTTCATAATATCAGACTGTGTGCAACATCATCAGCGGATCGCTGAAAGACAAGAAAAGCAGGTTTCATGACCCCTTACAACGTGAGAAATCGTTGAAGGGATCGATAAAATTCTTTTTGAAAGGAATTTCTTCATCAGAGTGTTCCACAATATCCATACCAATAATCCATGAACACCATTTCACCGTGTGCCGGGTGAATTTGGACAACAGAACACTCGAAATTTGTGACACTTTGCTCTATGATAGAGCAAGTAAAAGCTATTTGGAGTTGGCAATGAATTTGGTAAGAGTGTTACTTCAATACTTAGTCAGAGTGATGTAATCATATGTATTAATATGTAATATGTCTGCTATCAGAATCTTTGCGATTTCGGTGGTGTAAACAGAGATATAGTAGTATATTAAAAGTTGGATATGCATTAAAAGGCTAACCAGGCCAGTTTGTGCAGGTCTCTACACTTGAGGAAACAACAATGACATTGGGCTTAGATGATTTTAAACAGAAGCAATGGAACAAATTCAAAGTTGTTTATCCGCCAACTGTGCCAAATCAAGGCAACGGGTAAGCAATTAACATTACCACAGGTTATTATTTACCAGAACTGAGTGATGTATAAATAAATATGTTCTTATATATGTTGAATCTGACAAATGCAGTCTCGATTGCGGCGTATACGCATCTCTCTTCTTGATGTTTCGGGAAGCCGTCAACAGAACACTGAATGAAGTAAGACTCTCTATATAGATGTGATCTTTTCAGCCATGCTCTACACTTATGGTTGGCAACGTTTATTAATTAAACTCTTGTGATTGGATTACGCAGGAAGAAATAATTGCTACTCGCAGGAAGTTGGAGAGTCACTGTATACCTCCCGGGAGAACAGTATTTACCATAGGTGAATGAAAATGATAATGTTTTGCATCTGTGTTTAATTTGACAGTTGATTCATAAAATAGGTCGACTTTAATTAACTAATAATTACTTCTATATTAAAATGGAAATATATCTTATGATGCTTTGCAGCAAAACAATCTCAATACGTGCTCACATCAAAGATAGGGACGGAGCCTATTTTTATAGGCATGTGCACACCATTGAGGGTTCAGAACAGACTGGGGGAATTAAAAAAATCATTAGCCGATTTGTGACAGCATTTTTCTTCCCCCAGAGAGGAGGCGATCGTTTTGTTGTATCAACTGACTGTCATTGTGATTTTAAGTTTATAAATTCGGATCATGATTTATTGAAGCATATCAAGGCATGTGAGGTTGCTGGATACCGATCTGTACATCTTTTCATACGTGTGTCTGACCCGAAAGAAAGAAAATACATACATATAAGGGATATATATCATGAGCGGGGATTTGGAGACTTGTTTGACAACATGTTACAGAAATCAGCAATAGGTTTGGAGCCAGAGTGTTGATTCACCCATGTACCATGAGTTTAATTTTCTGGTACAGTATATGTTTGGGGCCATTACTGGATTTGTGCTTGTCATACTTGCGCGGGGGCATGGTAATCTTTCCTGAATGTATACTTCTAATTTTACCGAACGGACTAAATTTAGGGAAATTTATAGTATGTTGTGTTACAGTTTTACATTGAAGTAGTAAAAAACGCAAGAAAATAAATTTAAGAAATCCCCAAATTAACACCTGGCGTTTGAGAAATTGATCTGATGAACCCTAACTACACCAAATTGATTTTGGTGAAATCCCCGAATACATCCTTAATTTTTAAGAAACCCCAAATGGATTAGAAACACCCGAACCCTAGACATTTAGGGCACGAAATTCCCAAATTGATTTCGTGAGCTCCCCAAATTAACACTAGAATTTGGATTTGATGAAACACCCAAATACGCCCTTAATTGTTTATAAATCCCAAATTGATTTGATGGACCCTAACCCCAAAAATTTGATTAGGTGAAATCCCCAAATACGACCTTAGTTTTTTTGAGGAATCCCAAATTGATTTGTAAAACCCTAACCCTAGAAAATTGGGGCATTATATGACCAGATTGATTTCATCCCCAAATTAACATTAGGCGTTTGAAAATCCCAAATCTAATGTGATAAACCCTAACCCCAGAAAATCGATTTGCTGAAATCCCAAAAAACGCCCTTCATTTTCGGGATAATTCCCAAATTGATTTGACAAAACCCTCGAAAACCTAGAAATATTAGTATGGATTTGGGCCAAAAGTCGTTAATAGGCCAGAATGTCTGTTTTTTTTTTTTAATGACTTTTTTTTTTAATAATCGAAACATTACAATTTCACAAGTAGCATTACAAAGCTAGTAATAAACTATAAATAATCCCGCACTTGGCGAGAATTGAACCTATGACCTCTAGTGTCATGACACCTCAGTCTAACCAAATGAGCTAGACCTCATTGGTGGCCGGAATGTCTGTTGACAGATCAATCAAATTGTTATTTTGGGCTTCCTTCATCTCCAGCCCATTACATATTTTATGATTTTTGTTGGGCTTTCCTCTTGCTAAAGTCCAAAGTCTATGTTAAGGCCCATTAATTGTATATGATTTTTTTAGAATTGGGGTATTAAATTCCAAAATCAATTTTAGAAATCCCAAATTGATTTGATGAACCCTAACCCTAGAAACGTGATTTGGTGAAATCTCCAAATACGACCATAATTTTTAATAAATCCCTAATTGATTGAATAACGCTAACCCTAGAAAACCCGGTTATTTTATTATCGATTTTGGGCTAAATGCGGTAATGGGCCGAATGGATGTTGGACTTTTCTTTAGGCCGATTACGTATGTATATGATTTTTGTTGGACTTTTATCCTGTCCAGGCACAAATCCTTAATTTTTCGAACATGATATACATTATCACTGGCATTATATAATCAAATAATGATGGATTTATTCAAACAAATAGAACATAGTCAGTACGTGAATCAAATAGAAATACTGAATAATACAATTTGAACATAACATGCAGAGATAAGCCCAGTGCATATTAGGCCATAAATAGCACGCCTGCCATCCATCGCAACTGCCTCTGGAAAAAATCCACCAAGTATATTCCTCTTGGACCTTCGTAGCACCTTCGATCATGAATCCGAGCATAACATTACTGACCAATTCCAGTTTCATAAACTGAAACTGATATCTACCATATATATAATCCACACTAACACAAACAAACGATCTAACAGTTTCTGCATTCTTATGAACGATCCCAAACTGTCAATGGTATGAGAATAAGAGGTCATGCACACTTATGCAAATACTAAAAAGGGATTCCATCATACTTATGTCCTCTTGCTACAACTTATCAGAAGTTCCTCTCTATATTGTGCATAGCATCCAGAGAAACCAAAATTAGAATTTCCATTTTACAGTACATGTAAAATTCACCGCTAATTGCTCATGGGTGGTGCCTATTCAGCACTTGCAGTATCATGTAGTGCATGTTTACCAGTCAGTAGCAACAAAAAAACTTGACAATCCTTTTCAGCAACAGTAATTTACACGTTATCACACATTACATCACATGGCACAGCAACAGTAATTTACATGTTATAACACATTATATTTGTTTCCATAGAATGTTACAAAAATCAGAAAATTACATGCTAATAGTCCATTTTTTAATTTTTCAGCAATTTCAATGGATCAAAGCAGCTTTTTTGCATGGTAAATACTGTAGATGGTTTATTTGAAAAGCCACAACATAGGATAGCCGGATTCATTGGCCAATAGCAAGGGGTCAGGATTCATCACAACTCACATTATTTTCTTATACAAAAAGAAAGAAAAAATAAATTTAAAATGGCCTCCTCTGCCTCTATTTCTTATCCTGCCAAGTTCAACTACGAGCCTAAGGTCACCTTGACCATTGGTGACAGTATCAGACTCAACATTCAAGATGTATCATGCAGTTCAAGGCTCATGCTAGGGAACTGCAGTAGGAGAGGTCCATTTTGGCAAGCTACTGACCTGGCATCAAGGCTATCTATTGTGGGGTCTGAGCATATTGAGGTGAGCCAGCAGGCAACTGACATCAAGGTTGCTCTCATGGAGATCAGTGTGGTATCTCATCCTGAGATCATGAACAATGTGTACCAGGATCTCAGGGACCATTGCTCATGTGAAGAGTGGCATGGTCTAGGCCATTCTTTTATTTACAGATTTGGTTATATTTTTAAGTCTTTTTGGAATCAATGTACTGGTTTCTGCTGTGCTTACATGATTTCAATGAAAAGGCTATGTCTATTTATTTGCTCTTATTTGTTTTCTTCCCTTTTATTTTATGCAATAGATCAGTTTCACACAATATTACTAAATACAATACAATAAAAAACAAATAGTAAATGATAATAAAAAGGCACAACTTTGATTCAACCAAAAGTAAATTTTATACATAGCCTTGATAACAGTTAATTAGATCAACAAATAGCACAAAACTGTGACCATAGGACGCAAAAAAAACATGAATAAAATACTACTTCATCTCATTCTCCCTACAACATAGCACATTACTTGAAGAAAGCATCCACCCACGTCCCTGAGAAACGATCTCATTGACTACTTTAGGGTATGGGGGGCCTGTGGCGGACGAGCTTTGATGCACCGCCTTGGACAGAATCTAACTACTGCATCCCCGTTATGAAGGAGGGAGAGTAGAAACGAAAAAGATGGAGAAGCAGAACAACTAGGAGGCATTACGCCTTGCTAGCATATTCTGTAGAATCATTACGCCATGCTACCATATTCTTGGAAAATATTCTCTCCCTTTTTATGAAGAAAGAAAATTTCCGAGGAAAGTCAATGATTCACTCTTCTGGGTTTAGGTCGACCTCTAGGTTTTGGCCAAAAAATAGGTTTTGGAACTGGATGAACCGTGAGTTTGGGAATGATACTTAGCAAACGAGAAAGTATCATTCTATCCAAGCCACTGCCATCTGAAGGTGAAATGTGAGCACCTATTATTGTAGTAGGTCATACTTTCTGGTGGAAGAAGCCACAAGCAAGGGAAGAAGGTTGCAGAGAGGTTAATGGAATAAACTTTTTTGCACACACAAAAATCACATAACAAGTAGTGATATATATAGACACATATCTACCCACTAAACAGTCTCAATGCAGTATATGCAACATTCATAGCCGTTCATTTAAAGCATTACAGTTTTCAATGGTCAAACTGACATCTCCACTTCCCCAAGGATAGAGATAAGATCAGCTGAGTCAATAAAGGAAAATAATAGTTCAAAGTTTGAAAGGTCCAGTAAAAAAGAACAGTTTAAAGAAGTAGTTCAAATGTTGTGCATAATGTTTTTTGACCTTTCAACAGAATTAGTTAAATTCTCAGTTATACCAATCCCCCAAACTTGTTGTAAAATATAAACAAATTTATGAACAGGTTGCCCAAATTGTTTGAGGCAAAGCGTGGATATAAATGATCTTATTCATAAAAGACCTTATATTGTTAACAAGAATTTTGGAAGTGTGCCACGGCGCCTAGTTTGTGAATTGGATGAGAAAGAACTTTTAATAATTTCACAACAAGAAAAAGAATCAGTAATCCATGTTACAGAATCAGTAATCCATGTACTAAATTGAAATGCACTCAAAAGTTCCTTAGAGTTTGCTTAAAAGTCTCATTTGAATGAATCTCATGATTACTTTTTGTTGTATTTCATCATTATTAACAACCTTTTTCTTAATTGTTTTTGTCTACATCAACACTCAACCACAACAAGACAATAGGCTTAATGGTATAACCACTGAATGCACAACAAATGATAAGTAAAGAAACCCTGATATATTCAAAATAAATGTTTGCATCATGAAATAAAGTCATACATGAGTTGATCACAGTTTTCAAATTAATACTTAATACACATTTTTTTAAATTGAAAAAAAATATATATATGATCACTTACCTGTAGAATAAAAATCCGAAAACTGCAATTCTAATCGGCAAAAAAGACATAGGGCCGAGACGGGGTAGAAGACATACTGCAATTCCAATCGATCTTTCAATTCCGGAGACAAGACGAAATCTGGGTTGAAAATATTTTTTCGGGGCGGAGAAGATATATGGGAGAAATTGTTCAATCTATGTGGAGTTGCGTCACTGGGAAGAAGACAATCGGTGTGCTTTTGCGTCACGAGGGTTCGACCGGAGACGAAATCTGGGAAGAATTTTATTTTTGAAAACATTATGGGTCTTAATAAACGACTAGGGTTATGAGCGAATGATTTCTTTGAAATTTAAAATTGGATGAAAAATTGTATGCTTAAGTAGTATTGTTTTTGTTATTGTGCATACATCAAAACGTAGCTGAGTGGTAATGTTTGAATTCTTTTACTCCAGCGACCAGAGTTCAATCCCCACCATCGTTAATTTTTTTTTAATAAGAACGGAATTTATCATTTACAACCAAGATAACTCAGTTGTAAACGGAAAATCCCATTTACAATCAAGATAATCAAGTTGTAAATGATAGATGATGGTTGTAAATGATTTCCAACCGTCCAGATCATGATTACAAGTGTTTACAACTGTTTACAAGTGTTTACAAGTGTAAAGTCGTAACGTTATGACTTTACAACATGTCGTTAGCATAGACACTCCGTATGTTAAATGGCAAGTAAAAACATAAAAAATAGCAAATGAAAAAATTCGTTATAGAGAATGTACTAAACTTTCATTGGCCAGGTTTAGCATTCAATTATGAATCCCGATCGTACTTGGATGTATAGTAGGATTGCAAATGGGATAATTTTGCCTACGTTTGTAGAAGGGGTCAATGCATTTGTCGAATTTGCATTGTTAAAACCTGAGTGTTTGAGGAGTGGGATGATGAAGTATCCTTGCAACCAGAAGAAATGTAGGAACAGTAAGTACTTGCCCTCTACGATGGTTGTAGAATATTTGAAGCGTAATGGTTTTGTGGCTAAATATGAGGTGTGGAATCATCATGGTGAGGCATTTCGTATGTTGGGAGATTATACGCAGATGTCGGGGAAGCGTAGAAGAAGGCAGGAGAGTATTGCTCCACCATGTGTCTCTACTCATGATGATTCCACAGGGGACCGGATGGAAGAGATGGTCTGTAACGCTGCGGGTCAAGAATTTATGGAGGGTGTTGTTAATGAGGAGCCTCCGAATGCTGAGTCGCAGTAGTTCTTTGATTTGTTGGAAGCGTCCAAGATGCCACTCTACCCGGGGTGCAGGATGAATGAATTGGCCTGCTTGTCAAGAATTATGAGCAACAAGGAGGGTGGTGGGAATTCTGAAAGCAGCTGCAACGATTGGTTGAGTTTGATCACTGATATTGCGCCTGAAGGAAGCCTAGTTCCAACAAACCATTACCAAGCGCAGAAGAGGATGAAGGCGATGGGATTGCCTATGAAGAAAATAGATTGCTGTCCGGGTATGTGTATGATCTATTGGGGGGAGGATGCAGATCTGTTGAACTGCAAACATTGTGGGAGGGAACGGTATAGTCGTTACAAGGAGGACGCTCCAATGAAACGACAGAAGAAGAATCTCTCCCACAAGAAAATGTGGTACTTCCCTATAGGTCCTCGCCTGAAGAGGTTGTATGCATCAGATGCATGCGCAGATAAGATGCGTTGGCACAAGGAGAGAGTAGTGGCGGATGACCAAGAGGGTAAGATGGGTCACCCATCAGACTCGCCGACATGGAAAGAGTTTGATGTGAAATATCCACAGTTTGCAGCCCAGTCTAGAAATGTAAGGTTGGGACTTAGTACTGATGGTTTCAACCCGTTTGGGAGTGAACGGAAGTATTCGTGCTGGCCAGTGATGCTTACACCGTACAACTTGCCTCCCGGTGACTGTTTGAAAGAACCATTCATGTTCTTGACTGTGTTGGTGCCAGGGCCGGATGATCCAGGACAAAAGTTGGATGTCTTCTTGCAGACACTGATGAAGGAGCTTATAGAGTTGTGGGAGGATGGTATCCCGACATATGATGTCTCCACAAAGACGAACTTTACTTTGAGAGAAGCACTACTCTAGACCATTAGTGATTTCCCTGCGTACTCCATGTTGTCTGGAAGGAAAACATCCGGATTCAAGGCATGTCCACATTGTTTGGATGATGTTGAATCACACTATCTGCCGAAGAGTCGAAAGCAATCTTGCTTTGATTGTCATTGCAGGTTTCTATACGATGACCACCCGTTCAGAAAAAACAAGACTCAGTTTCTTAAGAACAAAGTGGTGGTGAAGAAGGCCCCTAAAGAACTAACAAGTGCACAACAATTTGCTATTATAGAACACTTGGGGTACAAGAAAGTAACAGAGGTTGGGTGGCAAGAGCATAACGAGAAGATCAAAAGCGAACATGGATGGAAAAAGAAAAGCATCCTAGCTATGGGATTTGCCTTATTGGAGTAATCTTCGCATATGTCATATCTTGGATGTCATGCATATTGAGAAGAACGTATTTGAGAACTGCTTCAACACCATCTGTGACATTTCCAACAAAACAAAGGACACGGTTAAGTCCAGGGAAGAGTTGGAGACTCTATGCAGGAGGCCCGGGTTGTCCAAGAAGAAAGCTGATGGCAAGTGGCCCAAGGCAGTTTACACTTTGACCAAAGAGGCTAGAGAGGCACTTTATGATTGGGTGAAGTTGTTGAAGTTCCCCGAAAATTATGCACCTAAATTTGCTCGATGTGTGGACATGAATAAGACAAAGATGTATGGGATGAAGAGCCATGATTGTCATGTGTTCATGGAGAGGCTCATTGCCGTTGCATTTTGCAAGCTCTTAGATAGATCGGTATGGAGTGCCTTGACCGAGTTGAGCTTGTTCTTCAAGAATCTATGCACACGGGTTGTTGAGGTTGAAGTGTTGAAGACGCTGAAGGCTAACATACCCGTGATTCTGTGCAAGCTCGAGCGTATCTTTCCACCTAGCTTCTTTGATTCAATGGAACACTTACCCATTCACCTCCCAGATGAGGCGTTGCTAGCTGGACCTGTTCAGTATCGTTGGATGTATCCCGTTGAGAGGTAAATATTTTTCTATCATATTTACAAACATATATATGTCACACATAATTGTATAGTATATCTAATTATGTCATACATATTGTAACAAATACTTAGGCAAGCTGAAGCATTATGTGAAGAACAAAGCTCATCCTGAGGGTTCGATTGCCAATGCATACATTCGAGCAGAGACTGCAACTTTCTGCTCCTATTTCTTTGACACTGGTGTCCCTTCGAAGACATCTAGGCCGGATAGAAATGCTGACACATTTCAGGTGCAAGAGGACCATAAAGTTGCAATATCAATCTTTAAGGTTTCGGGGAGGGCATATGGTGAGGAAAAAGTGGCATATCTGACGGATAAGGAGTACAATGGTGCACATTCGTATGTCCTTCAGAATTGTGCAGAGCTGCATCCATTCCGTGTCAAGTTTGCTAGGTTAGTTGCCTTCTTACATTTTACGATTAAGTTAAAACCTTATTTTAGAGAAACTGCAAGTGGTAGTATTAAACCAAATATGCGTATCATGTGCAGTTTCTTCAGCGACCGTTGTGTGGAGGAGAATCCTATAGTGGCGGATGACACAATTGAGGACATGCTCAAGAAGGCTCTAGTATCCGAATTTCCAACGTGGTTCAAGGAGCATGTACAAAACCCGGACAACAACGTAACATGTCCTTACTTAATAGCACTAGCAAGTGGACCTGGGAGAAGATACTCCTCCTTCCCATCTTACATTGTAAATGGACTTAGGTTCAACAGCAGTGAGTGTGGATCGAAAAATGCTACAGTTAATGGTGGGGTTCGTGTCTTGGGGACAGACATAGGTGATGAGCTCTAAGATTACTATGGGAAGCTTAGGTGTATTGTTCGCCTTGCATATCCCGGAGTACCTTTGAAAAGAACAATGTTGTTTGATGTTGATTGGTATGATCCCACTAATGTAGGCACCAGAACGATTGAGGAGTATGATATGGTGGAGATAAACTATAAGAAGAAGTACAAAGTGTACGAACCTTTTATCTTGGCAAGTCAAGCACTTCAAGTTGTATTTCTTGAATTTCCTACCTTGAAAAAAGATAAGGGCGATTGGTCAGTTGCTGTACCTATAAATGCTCGATCCAAAGTTGAGTATGTGGAGAAGGACGAGTCAATCAACAACTCGTACCAAGAAGAAGATGTCGATGGTCAGGCTAGAAAACCTGTACATGCTACGGTAGAAGAAATACAACTGCATGATGATGTTTTCATTGACTTAGAACCAAGAGAGGTCATAGAGGGTATGTGAATTAGTACTATATAGTTTGTGGTAGTTCGATTAGACTTAGCTATTAGGTTGATAATAAATAGATATCGTTCAGTACTATAGCTCTGTTTTACATGTTTTATATTCAATTGTGTATGTACTAACACGTATATTTTTTGATTTTCAGATGCCACTACCCAGGCGACCACGATACCAGGTCCCCAGGGATGATACCGACATAGAGGACACCGAGCATGGCTCCCCTGCTGCTCTTGGGACTCCACCTGAGTCGAGTAGAGCCTCGTCTGGTCAGTCCAAGATCCATAACCCATGGGCCCACATTCCAGACGACGATTGTCCCTTTCAGAGTCCTGAAGATGGAGAGGTGTGGATTGGTCGCAGTGTCCTTTACCCAAATGGAGAGAAGTATTATGCATAAACTTTTAACATATGTATAACGAAGGTTTGCTTATTGATGTCGTCTATTATTCTTCACAGGTTTTATGGGAAGCGCGCTGCCACTGAACTCAGCAAGATAATAAGGAACAAGATGGTGGGACCATCAGAGGGTGGTAGTACGTGGCATAGCATACCGGACCAGCTGAAGAGAGAGCTATTCGAGGAGCTGAGGGTGAGTTAAAAATCGTACATTAGTTACCTAATTGCTTATGTGTCGTGAGTGGTATGTTAGCCACTTTGTGTGAGTGGTA
This sequence comes from Plantago ovata, assembly GCA_028274465.1. NCBI lineage: Eukaryota > Viridiplantae > Streptophyta > Magnoliopsida > Lamiales > Plantaginaceae > Plantago > Plantago ovata. Next base: position 85,726,002 of record CM051457.1, on the reverse strand, counting down.
TGTTAGCCACTGTACTTGGGTGATATGTTAGTCACCATTGTTATAGTGAAATATAGGACAATGTGAGTGGTATGTTAGCCACTATATATGAGTGGTACACTTCAATGAAATCGAAAAAAGATGAAGAATACTCAAATTTAGACAAGTTAGGGTTAGAAGTTAATACCTTTGATTGCGGAAGAAATGGTGAAAGAATCACGCAATTGACTAGATACCCTTGTTCCTTGATGGAAGAGCTTCGAAATGACTATAAGATTGCTTGAAATTGCCAAGAAATGAAGAAATGGGGAGATGGCCGACGAAACGACGGGAAGGGAGACGGAGCCGCTGCTGTGTGTGTGCGTGTTTATGTCTGAGACTCACGTCTCAAACATATATATATACGCATTTTAGTGATGGATAGGTCATCCGTTGCTATGTTTTTAAAAAACTTTTTTATTTTTCATTTTGGTCAACAACACTTGCGACCGATGAGTCATCCGTCGCTAAAAGACCGATGACGTCATCCGTCACAAATTTAGCGACGGATGACTAATCCGTCGCAAAAATTACCCGCCATAAGGGTTTAGGGACGCGCTCTACGATGAATTTGTTTCATCCGTCGTTATCCGTTACCGATCCATCGCTAAATGACCGATCCGTCGCTAAAAATAGCGACGGATCGATCCGTCGCTAAAAATAGCGACGGATCGATCCGTCGCTAAAAGTCGTTGCTATATGTCATAATTCTTGTAGTGGTAATAGGTTATCCAAAGTTGGAATGCGATTCCAAGGTAACTACCAAACAAAACCAGCAACCTTCAACGGGATCCAACAAGTCCAGACAAACCGTGTCCAAATAAACTCATCCGTTCCCACAAAGAGAGACTCTAAATGCAAATTCTCCACTTGCACCACATAACCCAAACGAACTGTATAAGGACCAACACTACCATCCCTCCGTCGCCAACTTCAACAACCTCCTCATCCAACAAGATACTACTACACAACACCTTCAACTCCACCATAGGGCCTCCTCCCAAACAAACGGACCCCTACGCCACTCCCAATGAATACCATCCCCCAAGCGATCAGCAACTGAACAACACTTTTGCAACTCCACACTATACAACCGCGGAAATAAGTCTCTTAACAATAATCCACCCCCAACCCAAGGATCTTGCCAAAATATAGTCTCCCTACCTGCGCCCACATCCACACCCACATTCTCAAAGAACCAACTACTCAACGCTACTTTAGAAACCAAATTACGCCACCATGTTGACCACCCAACACCATTAGTGCGATTCTCCTTCATAGATAACATGCACTCCCATAAAGGACCATATTTAGCTCTGAACACTACCGCCCATAACCCCTCCGCACCATCCAACAACCTCCACTCCCACTTCCCAATTAAAGCCAAATTAAACGACCTCAAATCTTTCACTCCCAACCCACCTTTATTCTTCGGCAAACACACTTTCTCCCACTTAACTCACGAAACCTTGTTCTCACCCACTACATTCGACCCGCATAAAACATTCCTATATAAATTAAGCACTCAGCTCTCGAGTAATAGAAACCGGAGCCACAAAAAAAGGAAAAGAAATAAATAGGCAATGCTCCAAGAATTGAATTTAGTAAAACTAAACGTCCACCGAATGAAAGATACTTGTGCTCCCATTGACCTAGTCGCTTCTTTACCTTCTCAACCACCACCTTCCACATGCTAGCCCTAAGTAAGTGAACGGAATGCCACCCACTTGACAATTGAACCGAAGAGCCCACCCACCTAAAACCGCCTCCTCCACTCCCACCCTCACTAGGCAACTCTTCCGAAAGTTAATCTTCAGTCCCGAAACACCATCGAAACATCTCAAAATAGCCTTCAAGACTACAATATTCGACTCCACTGCCTCACCAAAAAAGATAGTATCATCAGCAAATTGCAAGTGTGAAATTCCGACCCCCTCCCTCCTTACTGGCTAGAATCGATATCCTTCTAGACGGGGTGATAAGGGCAATTTGGGAGTAGGAGCAATAAGGCGGGCTGCACCAACTAAATTATTTGTTGTCTGTTTGTCTCCTCTGTTCTGTTATTTGTTTCTACCTATTATCTTATGTGTTACAAATTCTTCTTAAAAAAAGAAGGGTCCATATCTTTTTAGGAGCCTCTTAGCACCTCTAATAACAGAATAGGGTCCCTTAGATTATCAATTGCAAATTAGGTCACGAATTTGATCAAATGATGCTGAGAGCGTGTCATTTGAAATGTAATTTTCTTCCATCAAACTGCTGAGAGCGTGAATAATGTGTTGGTGACTAAAATGTAATCGAATGTTTTAATAAAAAAAAAAAAATTTAGTTACAGTTTCAATTAAAAAAAATAGCCCTTGGCACTAAAATGTAATTAAGTTTTCAATACATAAATACGAAAGATGTTGGTGCGATAGTCCATTACGGTGTTTTCCGAGTTCTCGTACACGCACCATTCTTATTGTCGTAGCTAATGTCAGAGTGTATTGCAATAGCAAAACACATGAAATTATACCTACTGACCACATGGAATAATAATGTAACAACAATCTAAGGGAAATTTCATCAATAACATAACATCTACATTTCCATTCAATAATAAAGTTCCCAAATGTTTCACAACCAGCATTACTTGACTAGAATAATACCTACTGACCAAATGTTTCACAACCAGAAATATCAGCATTCCTTCACCAAATCTATCACAACCAAATGTAATAAGACAGCAAAAACAGCATATGCAACAGTCATAATACACATACACTGATCAAAATACTAAGATAACAAGGATGCCATAGTAATAAACTTCAAAACACATTCCATAGAACCAGTCTTCAAAGCAGCCAGTCAGGGTACTCCGTAGCTTGAGACTCTTGAGCATCATTTCAGTAGTGCTTCTACCCCTTCCTCTGCTAGTTCTACTCCTTCCTCTTGCATTCCCAATACCTCGACCCCTTCCTCTTGCAGTTTCAGCACCTCGACCCCTTCCTCTTGCATTCCCAGTGATATGGGAATAAAGGTCAAGGTCTCGAAATGACTTATCACCCCCTAATCCCTCGAAGGCTTAGCCTCAAAGCCCTTTCGATATGATACGGGAATAAGGGTCCAGGCTTCAAAATGGCTTGCCTTTCCTTAAGCCCTCGAAGGCTCAGCCTTGGAGATCCCCTCGAAGCCAAAAAGAAGAAGTACCCTTGGACCATAAAGGAAGAACAAGGTATCGTCTCACATGGATCGAATTAGCTAAACGCTCAGACGGGGAGGGACACGTCGGGAAAAGAAAGATTCAAATTGTATCCTCTACAAATATCCCCATATTGCTACGCCCATGCACACACGTGAATTATTATTGTCTTCCATATTTCCCTCTACATTGAATTGATCAAGGTCTAACTAAGGTAGGCCGGCTCGCCGTCCCCTGATAGTGTATATGTCCTAGAGACAATCCTTACTAAGGGCATGGTGCCCTTATAGAGGGCATATATGTACTATTACACAGGTCAACGTAATATAATATATGTTTGTTGCATTTTACTATTGAGTATCGCTTTCATATTTATATTACACCAGGCATGCAGCATGTCATATCTCTATTACTGTCTGTATTGATATTAAACATGTCCCCTCGGATAGATGACCGATCACACAGATAGTGGGAGCTATGTGAGTTATCATCTATCCCAAAATCTCCCTAGTCGAGGTTCATCTCGGATGTGGGGGTCTGAATGAACCAGACAAGACTAGTATGCGTGGAGGTTATACTTGTTGGAGCAAGTGTGAGCCGATCCCACGGTCACGGAACGGATTGTTGGACAAACGAGAAACGTTCCCATAACTGCGCATAGTTGTTCGAAGAAGCTTTATCGAACAATGGAAGTACCCACCGGACACTCCCATCGATGTATACTCTACACCGAAGTGTCTATGGGAACCGGTGAGTTGTCGAAGTGATGCCAGTCGTCCTTTGTACTTACAGGACTTTATCATCACATTTGTTGCCCCATATCCTTGGTGGACCCGTCGATGTCAGCTCTGAATAAGCAGCTGACCTAAGACACGATCCAGGATTATGGCTACATACAAATGGGGGTGATAAGTGATTCTGTGAAGGATTCATCTCTCAAGTGTAGCACAGGAGAGCACTGCTCATAGTCTGCATAGTTGTGTTGGTAAAGTCACTGGCCAGTGCAAATGATATATTATGATGGTCATAAGTATATATTAACCAAGCAACTCACTGAGACACCCGTGGATGTATTATTGGGATAGACACTTCATCGATCCTAGATACATTCGAGCAAGTCAGATGAAGGGACGTTACCATCGCCGCGTTGAGCACGACAGGCTTCGCAACGAAAGGGTTAGCTTTGAGAAACCTCTCAAACGTCCTCACGTATTAATATTGCAAATGGAACCGTCTAGGAATTCCATGTTGCCTAGTCTATGACTTGCTTAATACGATGAGGCCCTATGGGTCACACTATGTGGTGATTCAGCCTATCAGAATATCCTTGAAGATGGAATCGCAATTAATTTGGAATTAATTGTGATTGATGGATTATAATTGATTTGGAATTAATTATAATATTTGGTGGCTCAATTAATGATTTGGAATTATTAATTTAATTGGCTAATTAATTGTATTTTATGGAAATACAATTAAAGATTATATTTTGGAAATATAATGGAGGTTTGATTTGAAAGGATATGTTAATTTATAATTAACATATGCACTTGGGCAAAATCTACTTGGAGTTTGAATTGCCTTAGAACTATAAGTGGGACCCAAAATTGGGACCCACCTACTGTCCCTAGGAGGCGCGCGCGCGCGCATGATTGATAGAGGAAGGAGTTCGACTCCTTCCTCTATTAGAAGTCCAAGGGATAAGTTAGATTTTCCTGATTGAGTTTTGATTTGATTGGGAATGAATCTAGACTTGATATTGGTTTCCTTATGCGATAAAAATTAGATTCTTATTCCTTTACGAAGTCTAATTGCTTATGCTTTAGGCTTCTATTGACTACTATATATAGTAGACTATTAGAGAGATTTGGATACAGTTTTGCACACAGTTATTCTACCCAGTTTTCTTAGAGAAAATAAAAGCTCTCCCCTCCTCCCTTAGCCACACGCGCGCGCCACCTCTACCGGAGGAATCGCCGCTGATGATGTCGTTTTTCACCAATTAAATTTTTTTAAAAGCCAAAGAACACTTATCACTACACAAACTTGAGTGCAATGACAAGTTTTCCCCGAGTGTCGTTCTCTCGGGACCTAACGTGGCTTTGTTTGTGGTTTTTGCTAGTTAATTCAGACAACGAGTTCAAATGTTTATAGAATCGCTTTCTTAGAACAAAGCAACGAGAAATCGGATTATTGTAATCAAGTTTGGAAAACGGTTGGTGGTAGAAATCAAATACACATGCATGGGTTACGAATATGCTCACAAGTTCAGTGCGTAAAACCTTCGATCAAGTCTGCTAAGCAACTCGTCTAGGTAACTTTCAGGACACACATCATAAAATACCACTATCAATACTTTAGAGGTGCTTGTCACTAACACCATTTATCTAGCATGCTGCAAATCTCTAACATGCAATCCTATAGCTTTCATTGACCAAGAGTTTGTCACTATACTCAATTCGAATATATTTTATAGGCAACTAAGAATCATATGAAGGAATTTGCAGCAAGATTGAATCACAATCTCATGTAAGCATAAACATAACCCATAGCATGCATATTCTACATTCTACCACCAACGCAAAGGATTTAGCTACTCATATTCATCAACATAAACATCAAATCATATGAATTAAAATAGAATACATCAAATCAAACTACTAGACAAGAGATAATGATACAATGTTACCACCAAGCTGTCACTAATCGGTGGGTATTGATGAAAACCTCTCCGTAGATGAAACAACGGATGCAATCCTATGCCAAAACCTTTGATCCAATCTAAAATACAATGTAATCTGAGTTTTCTCTGAGTTTTGGGGCTTAGGAGCTCTCCAAAACGAAGCTACAGTTCAAAAAGTATCCAAAAAGTAACAGAAGATCAGATCTAAGAAGGAAAATCCGAAAACGTAACCGCTGCCAAGCGGACCGCTTGGAGAGGCCAAGCGGAGCGCTTGGCAAGCGAAGCGCTTTGGCCCTCCAAGCGCTTCGCTTGGCTGCTGTGCCAAAGCTCCTGGAAAATGAAGCGGAGCGCTTCACTATTCCAGGCGCTTAGCTTGGCTCCTGGGCAGATTTTTGTCTTCAAACTCAATCTTTTTGCCCTCGTACAGCCCTCGGGTGCCTTGGACTCATCCTTCTCAATGCTTATTGATGCTCAAACACTCACGAACAAGCCGTGGAGATCAAGGAACTTCAACGGGGCCATTTTCTATCAAAAAAGCTCGTTTTTAGCTCCAAAAACGCCATTTCGTACCTAAGTGCCTAAAAATGCAGAAAACAATAAACGTGACACTATTCTACAAAACTAACCAAAAAATAAGGCTAAAAGATAGCAAAAGAAGGTAAAAAAGACAAGATGAACGCGTCAAAAATACGTTCATCAAACTCCCCAAACCAAACATTTGCTTGTCCTCAAGCAACAAACTATCCTTAATGCAACACAAAAGGAGTCTCATGCCAAGTAAAGTGAACTAATCTATTGAATCTACCAAATGCTTATGAACAAAACCAAATGAGCATGACATGCAAGTAGGTTGAAGAATGCCTCGATTGCGAATATACACATTCTCATGTGCACTTGGTTAAACAAAGGAGTCTCTCGTAACATCTTCTACCTGGACCTGGTCAGTGACGACACAATGATGCATGCTATCATACTACAATTGCCCCGTGCCTATGAAACCGAGGGCTTACTACTATTCACCAAGCAAGACTTTTCCTCAAGAGAGGGCGAACCAATACTGGCTCTCATCAAACGAAGGAGGGTTCCCTAGAAAGAGAAGACACTCCCCTATTCTACCCAGACTCCCAACGAATGAGTCTCCTTCAACCACTTCTTGAATAGCAAGACGAGGGTGGTCAAGAACAGGCCTTGGACAAAGGAGACACGAAACGAAAGATAGAATTTACAACTTGATACTTCACAAGGACAAAATATTTACATGACACTTGACACTACGAGACTGCTTTTGGCTTGCAACGACCCTTCTTTTGCTTTTGGGTCTTATTCTATATTTTCTTTCTTCTTTTTTTTTTTTTTAATTTTCTCTTTTTCTTTTCTCTTTATTCTTCTTTTCTTTTTCTTTTCTTTTTCTGTTTCTTTTTTTATATAGGGGCAAGCAACAGTACTAAGTGTCAAAAGCACCTCCCCAAACATATTCGAAAGAATAGGTTTGAGCACAAAGACGAAAAACAAGATCAATAAGGCAACCCCCTCCCCAAACCTATTCGATAGAATAGGTTTAATACAAGGAATGGCACACCTCACACTACCTCCTTCCTAGGAATTTGGCAATCTCTAATCGAGGTGAAGAACTTGTCGCCTCTTACGTACATAATTACACGGGTAACAACCATAGACTCTAACATGCATCATTTTATAATGCCATCGTGAACCGCAGCAGAACAAACACCACTCAAGGTGATGTCGAGACTACTAAGCTTAACTAGTGCACATGCGAATGTGACAAACCAAGCGAGACAAGCCTCAAACTACTTGCAAAGTGATGCAACATATGATCAATGGTCATAAACACTTAGTCTACTCAATAAAAAAAAATTCAAAAGACTTGGTAATAAACTCCACACACAACAACGTGCAACAACTAATCTAGGGATGATGTGCATACAAAAATTTGAAAAAACACGACAAATCACATGAACTTGAGTAAAATCAGGCATGTACGCAAGCATATAGTACTGAAAATCCAATACCCCCTCCCCAAACCTAAACTTTTACTCGTCCTCGAGCAAAGAAAAGTTGAACGAAAAGGAAAAATTGGATTGAAAGTACACTTCCCTGAGATAAAGGTTCGTGTCCAATCTCCTATATATGAGTAGTACCTGAAAAGACTCAAGAAACAAGTGAAAACAAGGTGCGCAAAGGTGAGAAGAATGGAAAAAACGAGGAAAATCTGGGTACAGGGTCCAGGCGGACCGCTTGGCGGGAGCCAAGCGGTTCGCTTGTCAAGCGGAGCGCTTGGGAGGCTCCAGGCGCTCCGCTTGAAATTCCAGTAAGAATGAAATTCTTACTGGAAATCCAAGCGGACCGCTTGGGCTTGCCAAGCGCTTCGCTTGGCTCTGTTTCTAGATTTTCGATGTTTTTTCCTATCTTAATCACCTAAGGCACCAAGACAAACACTAGACTAACGAATCACAAAAAAAGGCACACAGGCCACAACTACAAAAGCAAATAAAGAGTGCAAGAAACTAATGAAATGAACTAAGATACAATAGGTACCTCGACCAAGTCAACTTCCACTTCATGAGTCGACTCGAGAGGCTCTAGCTACGGCTTAACTCTCTGGCCATTGACCTTGAAGGTAGCTCCGATTTTGTTGTCCAAGAGTTCCACAGCACCATGGGGTGCTACTCGGACAATTTCAAATGGTCTGTCCCATCTAGAACGGAGTTTTCCAAGAAAAAGTCGCAACCGAGAGTTGAAGAGGAGTGCCTTCTGACCTGGGACTAAATCCTTGCGGATGATGCCTCTATCATGATACCTCTTTGCTCGTTCCTTGTATATCTTACCACTTTCGAAGGCTTTCAATCTTAGATCATCTAGCTCGGTGAGTTGCAAAAGTCTTTCTTCACCGGCTTTCTCCATATCAAGGTTCAATTGCTTGATAGCCCAAAGTGCTCTATGCTGCAACTCCACGGGTAGATGGCAAGCTTTCCCGTACACAAGCCGGTAGGGAGTGGTACCAATCACCGTTTTGAACGAAGTCCTATATGCCCATATTGCATCTGGCAACTTGGTGGACCAATCCTTCCTCGAGGGTTTGACCACCCGCTCCAAGATTTTCTTGATTTGCCGATTGCTCACTTCCACTTGGCCAGATGTTTGAGGATGATATGGAGTAGCAACGAAATGTGTCACCCCGTACTTCTTCATGAGATTAGCGAAGACCTTGTTCACAAAGTGAGCTCCCCCATCGCTGATAATGGACCTCGGGGTCCCAAACCTATTGAAGATCACAACACGAAGAAAAGAGAGTACAACCTTGGCATCAATAGTCCGGGTGGGAAAAGCCTCTACCCATTTGGTGACATAGTCGACCGCAACCAAGATATATTCGTACCCATTACTCTTAGGGAATGGTCCCATAAAGTCTATACCCCAAACATCAAAAGGCTCAACAACTAATTTACCTTGCTGGGGCATCTCTTGTTGCTTGCCAATGTTGCCACTCCGTTGGCATGAGTCACATTGCGCCACAAATGAGCGCGCATCTTCAAACAAGCTGGGCCAAAAGAACCCGGATTGAAGCACCTTGCGAGCGGTCTTTTGGCCACTATAATGCCCTCCACATTCTAACTCATGGCAGAATCTCAGTATCGACAATTTCTCTTTCTCGGGTACACACCTCCGCAAGACTTCATCTCCTCCCTTGCGGAACAAGTACGGGTCATCCCATATGTAATGGCGACAATTCCTCACAAGTGAACGCCGTTCAGGTCCAGAGAGATGGGTTGGCATCACATTTGTGGCTAAGAAGTTAACGATGTCGGCGTACCATGGTTCCAACTCTATGCGCATCAACTGATCATCGCGCAAATCATCTGGGACGGGTGTGTCATCTTGTGGAATGTTTGGCAACCGGGACAAGTGGTCCGCCACTAGATTTTCCTTGCCACTTTTATCAATTATCTCCACTTTGAACTCTTGGAGAAGAAGTACCCAACGCATCAAGCGGGGCTTGGTTTCACGCTTAGCAATCAAATGCTTGAGAGCTGCATGGTCAGTGTGAACAAAAACTTTGTACCCAGTAATATAGGACCTGAATTTACTTAGAGCAAAAATAACCGCTAAGAATTCTTTCTCAGTGGTAGTATAATTAATCTGAGCAGTATCTAAGGTCTTACTAGCATAGTAAATCACTCTGAAACGGTTATCAACCTTTTGACCAAGAACAGCACCCATAGCATAGTCAGAAGCATCACACATAATTTCAAAAG
>CM051457.1:85646919-85715746 GCA_028274465.1 Plantago ovata | reverse complement strand
CCGTTCAATCGCCCGCCGTTCCGTTCTGTTTGTCTGTCTCTCGTCGCGCCGCCGGTCTTTTCTGTCTCGATCGTAAGTGGTTCGTCCGTTTCTGTCCCTTACGTTTGAATGCGAATCTCGTTTGAATCTCGATTAATTTTCTTTCCTTTCGATTGATTCAATTTGCAGATTGTTCAAACCTTTATTTCGATTCGAAGGTAAATCTCGTTTCTCTTACTGTTGCTCTTGCTTGATTCGAAACTCGTACTCGTATTCTGTTTGGACTTTTTTACCCTTGGACGGTTCTGCCTTGATCGATCTGACCTTGTTAATTATTTCGAACCGAGAACCGGGACTTAGGTTGTTAGTGTAGTTACTGTTTGGCTGGACTTGTGAACTTATTGACCTCGTATGTTGAATTTGATTTCCTGTTTGACCTCGAAAGGACTTTTGGACCTGTTGTTACTGTTGGGATTTTTGTGGACTGATTTGGGAACCTAAAACCTAAAGGACCTTTTTGCAGTTTTACCTTTGACCGTAGTTGACTGACAGTAAGCTTTTATCGTAAACCTTTTTGTTTTGAGAAGACTGTAAGTGTTGGAAAACTTCTGGTTTGGTGTTCTGTCTGTTTTTGAAAAGGTTTTTTTTGCAATTTCCCACTGAGGGTATTTTGGTAATTTCCAGAATCTGAAAACCGAAAGAGTTTCTGAAAATGTTTCAAACTTGGTTTCTGTTTTTGTAAGTTAGTATTGACTTGACTTGCTAGCCTAGTTGGTTAGTCCTTGCTTGACTAACTTAGAGGTCCCGAGTTCGAACCCCGACTTTACCATTCCTTTTCAACCTTTTTCCTTCCGTCCGTTCGACTTCTAAAGTGTGTTTAGTACTTTCTTGTTAGGTTCTCCTTTGTTTTTAACCCGTAAAAGCTCGTTACTCTTGTGAAGGTCTTTGCTCGCAAGTTAAGGTGAGTGTTCACCCCTAAATCTATTATTTGCGAAAAACTGGAAGGCTATGTGACTGTTTGTACCTATTACTATAAACTGTTTACTGTATGCTTCCGCGTAAAAGTATAAGTCCTAAGTATGACTTTTTACATTTCTGTTTATTGCTACTCTGTTCTGGACTGACCTTTCTGCAGGAACACCTCTCGGTGTTAACTATCTGTATCTGTTGTTCTGTATCTGCTCTGTTTCTGTGTGACCGGTCGATTAGGTTATGGTTAGGTAGGCTTGGGTAGTAGAGGACTATCGGGTTTGCTTGATGTGGCCTAGTCTATTCCCTTTTAGGCGCGAGGCAGAAGTCGCTGAGGTCTATTAGGGTCGTAGGATCTGTTTCCCCAAAGTACACGGGGGTTTCTGTTTCTGTCCGGAGTTGTGCACCCTCTGGAGGGAGTTATAAGGGCATTCTGGGAGTAGGAGCAATAAGGCGGGCTGCACCAACGGTCTACAACGTGTCTGTTCTGTTAATCTGTTATATGTGTTCTGTTCTGTTTGCTCGTTTTTCTGAAAAGGATTTTGTTTTTAAAACTGTTTACTTTCTGTTTTAACTTAGAACCTCACTGAGATCCTTTATCTCACACTCTTTTGTTTTTTCAAAATTCCTTCCTTCCAGATGCTGCTGAGGATGTGCGTGACTAGGATGCCAGCGACTGAGAGAAGGGTCTGGGGTGTCACGGGTTTCTTTTCAAAATAAGAAGATACACTTTTATTGTCTTCATTCGTTGTTCATTCGAACTTGAGTTGTCATTGGATATTATTTATTATTGTTAGCGTCAAAGATTATTTTGGCATTTATTGCCGACCGTTGTTATTAAAGTATTTTCGATTTTCCTTTTTCAAGAAAATATTTTGTTTTCAAACCGGTACCGTTACAGTTGGTATCAGAGCTTGAGTTCAAACTCGAGCTTGCTAGGATAGGATCTTTTGACCTTTGGGGTGTGTGTGAGGGTCCGAGTCGCTGGTTAGGTCTTGTATTTTCTGTTGCTTTTCTGATTCGAGTCTTACGTACTAACCTTGAACCGTTTCTTCATCTTCTCTGTTCTGTTTCTGACTACCTCTGACCCGTTCTGAAACTGTTGACCTTCCGTGGTTGTTTGATTCTGACGTAGTTATTAACTAGTTAACTACGCGTGTGCTTACAGATAGGTATGAGTTCTGAGAAGAAGGTTATTCGTTATCGCCTAGTCGAAGGAGAATTTAACCCGTATACCTCCGTTCCTGTTGTTGGCGTTTACCCTGGATTCGTGATGGATAGGGTCGTGCATGAACGTGATCACTACTGGCTGGAGAACTTTAAGCTTCGAGATGTGATAGCAACGAAGGAAGCGGAGATCGGATTTCTTAGACGGCTTACGCGCCGCAAAGGAGCACTCTGGCTTTGTTTCGTTAACCGCGTCCAACGTTGGCAACCGGATTCGCAGGAGGAAGGCTCGGAGGACGTTCCCCGAGGGTTGCGGACCATCCCGTAGAGGAAAGAGTGAAGACGAAGAAGAATCCGAAGAAGATCCCGAGGAGGACCCCTCTGAGGAAGAAGGAGGAGATGCTCACGTGCCTGAGCGACGTTCCGAGGATGATAGCGAGGACGCTTATTAGGATAGTTCCTTTTCGAGCTCGTACCGAACTTCTTTGTTTCTGCCAAGCGAGTTTTTCTTTTAGTTCAGCCGACTGAGACTGCTTATGCTTTTCCGTTTACTTGACTCTGTGGTTTTCTTTTTTCCTCGCTAAGACGAGTAGAGACCGTTTTTCTTTTGTTTTATTGCATGCTGGCTGTTTTGAGACTTCGTTGTTTTCTTGTTTTTGCTTTTGTTTTAAAGTTCAAGGCATTTTTTCTTCTTCACTGCTCAGTTTATACCTGTTGTAGAAGATTAAGTACTGGCCTTAGTTCTTTGTTTTCTGCTCTTTTTTTTAAGTTAGAGATTCGAGGTTGTTAAATCAACTGCTAAGTAGTGCCCTTTGTTAGAATGAGTCGCAGAAACACTCGTGGTGCCAGCAGCAATGGAAGTGGAGACGTTCAGCACGCTGAAAATGGAGACCAAGTGGACTGTATCATCGCTGCTCTGGGAAATTTCAGCGAAACCATTCGCCGCGCTGGAGCACCAGCACCACCTGTTCAGCCAGTTCCTCCGCCACCACCACCGATCCAGACCATCGATCAAGCTGCGGAGCGATTCACTCGATTCCATCCTGAGAGGTTCGAGGGAACACCAGATGCCCGTAAGGCTGAGCTCTGGATCGAAGGAATGGAGAACTTATTCTCGATCCTGCACTATCCGGACGAGAGGAAGATCGAGCTTGCTGCTTTCCAGTTCGTGGGAGCCGCCAGGAACTGGTGGAGAACTGTGAATGCGAGATGGAGGCAAGAGGGAGTTGCTCGTACCTAGGAGAATTTCACCAAGGACTTCATGGACAAGTACGTGCCTCGCCTGGTTCGCGAGAACCGGAGAGATGAATTTCAAGCTTTGGTGCAAGGGAACATGGATGTTGCCGACTATGACTCGGAGTTTACCCGGTTACTGAAGTACGTGCCGCATTTCCAGGATGATGAACGAGATAAGGTTCGTCACTTTGTCAAGGGACTCAACTCCGAGATCCGGTACAGTCTATTTGGGACCAATATGCCTACCTATCTCAAGGCTGTCGAACTCGCCTCCGAGGTAGAGAGTGGTCTCAAGGAGATTAAGATGGCTGATAAGCCATACTCGAGCAAGAGGAACTACTCTAGTTCTTCTGGGAGCCATGGAGGAGGAAGCCAATCTGGTTATAAGAGGGAGAATCGAGGAGGATATCAATCTGGATATCAGGCACCACCGGCGAAGTATTCCCGTACTCAGCATGACAACCGCTCTCGCAACACTACTGGAGGGTCTGGGCAGTCGTCCCAGGCAAGGAAGAACTGCAACTACTGTGGAGGAGTGAACCACGATGAGCACAACTGCTGGAAAAGACAGGGCTTATGCTTGGCTTGTGGGAGTAAGGATCACAAGATTAGCCACTGTCCGAACCGTCATGCCATTGTCAAGGGAGGAAGGCCAGGAGACTATGCTCCGAGAAATGATGGAAAGGGTACTATGGCGCAGCCCCGAGTTTTCAGCATAGGCGGTCATGAAGTTCCTGACACTGCAAATGTGGTTGAAGGTACGCTACTGATCGCTCAAACTTCTTCTAAAGCTTTATTTGATCCTGGTACTACGCATTCATTTATTGCTGAAGTATTTGCTGAATCACTCGTTTTACCATACAAAGTACTACCCTACGCTTTAGAAGTATGTACGCCTTTGGGAGCTAGTCTAATCACTAAGAAGTTCGTCGAGCGATGTGAGATTTCCATCCTAGGAAGAACTTTCCCTGCTGACCTAATATTTCTACCTCTATCAACCTACGATGTTATTCTGGGTATGGATTGGCTGTCCGAGCACTACGCGCAACTGGATTGTCGAACCAAGGCAATATCCCTGGGAAAACCTGGAGAGGAGAAAGTCGTATGGAAAGGAGATAAGAGAAAGGATGAGAAGTTTTTACTGTCTGCCATGGAAGCTAGGAGGCTGTACGTGAAGGGTGCTACCTGCTTTTTGGCGTATCTGATCAATAAACCCAAAGATCAGCCAAAAATCGAGGAAGTCAGGGTGGTTAAGGAGTTCAAGGGTGTTTTCCCTGAGAAGCTGGATTCCGTACCCCCTGAACGAGAGGTGGAGTTTAGCATTGATCTGGTACCTGGCACTGCACCAATATCGAAGTCACCGTATAGGATGGCACCTACCGAGCTTAAGGAGCTGAAGACTCAACTGCAAGATCTGGTGGATAACGGTTTTGTGAGACCTAGTTCGTCACCTTGGGGATCACCGGTTTTGTTCGTAAAGAAGAAGGATGGTACTATGAGGATGTGTATCGACTATCGAGGCTTGAATCAAGTCACTGTCAAGAACAAGTACCCCCTACCCCGTATTGAGGAACTTTTCGATCAGTTGGAAGGTTCGAAGGTTTACTCAAAGCTTGATCTGCGACAAGGCTATTATCAAGTTAGGGTAAGGGAAGAAGACATACCTAAGACTGCCCTAAACTCGAGGTATGGTCATTACGAGTTCGTAGTGATGCCGTTTCGCCTTACGAATGCCCCGGCTGTGTTCATGGATTTGATGCACCGAGTTTTTCAGTCGTATCTGGATCAGTTTGTTGTTATTTTCATCGACGACATTTTCGTTTACTCAAAATCTGAAGAAGATCATGAGAAACATCTTCGAATCGTCTTGGAAACTCTTCAGAACAACAAATTGTATGCCAAATTCAGCAAGTGTGAATTTTGGCTAGATAAAGTAGCCTTCTTAGGGCACATTATCTCTGGAGAAGGTTTGGAGGTTGACCCATCGAAGATTGAGTCGATAGTCAATTGGAAGAGACCCGAATCTGTCACTGAAGTGAGGAGTTTTCTCGGTTTGGCTGGTTACTATCGCCGTTTTGTGAAGGATTATTCGAAGATAGCTGGACCCTTGTCCTCTTTAACAGGGAAAAATCCCAAGTTCGTATGGAGTGACAAGTGTGAGGAAAGCTTCGAGGAGCTGAAGAAGAGACTGACCACTGCCCCTATACTAGCTCTTCCCGAGGGAACCAACGACTTTATAGTCTACACTGATGCCTCAAAGGAAGGTTTGGGTTGTGTACTGATGCAACGAGAAAAGGTGATCGCATATGCTTCGAGAAAACTGAAGCCATATGAAAGAAATTACCCAACCTATGACCTTGAGCTAGCTGCTATAGTCTTTGTGTTGGGAAAGTGGAGACACTATCTTTATGGTCCTGAGTTCACTATCCTCACGGATCATAAGAGCTTGAAGTATGTGTTTACTCAAAAGGAGTTGAACATGAGACAACGACGATGGATGGAATTTCTGGGCGATTACACTTGTACCATTCGATACCATCCTGGTAAGGCCAATGTGGTCGCTGATGCCTTAAGTCGTAGGGTACACGTGTCAAATCTCGAAGTATCCAAATTGTCATGTATGTTCGCCAATATCACTTTGAGATATGAGTTGGCAGGAAAGATTCTTGAGGCTCAAGAGCATGACGAAGAGCTTCAAGATATCAAGGCACATATTACTGAGCCTCGAAATGCGAAATTCTCTATTGATGAGAATGGAGCTCTAAGGTTTCAGGGTAGATTGTGTGTGCCTTCTGATGAAGAGCTTTGACGACTAATTTTGGAGGAAGCTCATAAGTCTAAGTATTCGATGCATCCTGGAGGAAACAAGATGTACGAGGATTTGAAGAAGGTTTACTGGTGGACCTATATGAAACGAGATGTTGCACAGTTTGTGCAAAGTTGTTTGGTCTGCCAGCAAGTGAAGGTCGAGCACCAGAAACCGGGAGGTTTACTTCAGCCACTCGAGATTCCACAGTGGAAGTGGGAGATGATCATTATGGATTTTGTGACTGGTCTACCGGTAGCTAGGGGTGGTTTTGATAGTGTGTGGGTTATTGTCGATAGATTGACAAAATCGGCACATTTTCTACCCGTTAAAACCACCTACACATCCGAGAAGTTAGCCGAAGTCTACCGCGATGAGATAATTAGGGTTCATGGCACTCCAGTGAGCATTATCTCGGATAGAGATCCAAAGTTTGTCTCGAGATTTTGGAAGCAAGTACATGAAGGCTTAGGTACTAAGTTGAATTTTAGTACCGCAGACAGATGGTCAATCCGAAAGGACCATTCAAACTTTAGAGGATCTTCTGAGATTGTGTGTGCTAGATCACCAAGGAAGCTGGGCACAGCATTTGCCATTGGTGGAGTATGCTTATAACAACAGTTATCAAGCATCTATTGGTATGGCACCGTTCGAGGCACTGTATGGTCGGAAGTGTAGATCACCACTGTACTGGGATTTGGAGGTCCGAGTTTCTACACCAGTAGCTGGAGAGAGGACTCTCAACGAGATGATACAAGAAACCTTGGAAAAGGTTAGGCTTATCCGAGACCGATTGAGAACTGCTCAAAGTCGACTGAAGAGTTACGCCGATAACCGTAGGCGAGATTTGGAATTTGAAGTCGGTGATTTCGTCTTTCTCAAGCTGTCTCCGAGAAAGGGAATTGTTCGTATGGGTCGCAGAGCTAAACTGAACCCTCGATATGTGGGTCCATACGAGATCATTGAGAGAGTTGGTATTGTAGCTTATCGGTTGCAACTGCCCACTACTATTACTAGAATTCATAATGTATTCCATGTATCTCAACTAAAGAAGTATTATCCGGATCCGTCGCACGTGATTCAACCCGAGGAAGTGACCATTGAGGAGGATTTGTCGTATGTGGAGCAACCGGTTCGTATTCTTGACCAGAAGGTACAACAGCTCCGTAATCGGCAAATCAAGCAAGTAAAGGTTCTGTGGAGAAATCATCAGTATGAGGAGGCAACCTGGGAAAGCGAGGATGACATGCACCGGCAGTATCCCGAGCTCTTCAACTTTTCAGGTGCGAATTTGGGGACCAAATTCTTTTAAGGGGGGAAGAGTGTAACACCCCGTTTTTTTTATTTTTTTAATTATTTATTTAATTATTATTTTATTATTTAATTATTTATTTTAGTTAATTAATTATCAGAGTAAATTATTTATTCGATAATTAGTTAATTATTTTCGCGAAAGTTGTTCGTTTCGTTTCGTTTGGATCAAGCTGGAATATCTGATCTGTTAGCCTTTTTGGCCCAACTCTTGGCCCGGTCAAAAGGCCTGTTGACCGGCCCACTAAACTAACCTATCCCTAACCCTAGTCTTCTCCTTACCCTCCTCATTCATCAGCCGTCAAACACAATCAGTAAGAAAGAAAGAAAGTTAGAGAGAAAAAGAGAAAGAAGAAAGAAAGAGAGAGAGGAAGAAGTTACTGCTGCCGTGAGTCTCTGTTGCTGCGCCGTCCGTCTTCTCCGATCACCTCTGTCTGTTGCGGTCCTCGCCGCGCCGCCGCCGCCGTCGCGCGTTCTGTTCTGTTCGCGTGTTGCCGCCGTTTGTTTCGCCCGTCGCCTCCGTTCGCGATCTCTGTCCCGATCAGCTCCGCCGCGGTCTCCGTTGCCGTTCGGTCCGTGCCGCCGCCGCATTTGCCTTCGCCGCACCGTACCGTGCCGTCCCGTACGCCGCGCCGCCGCCATCGATCGATCCGTCCCGTTCTGTCCTGTCCATTTCTCCGCCGCCGCCGCCGTGCTTCTCCGTTCAATCGCCGCCGTTCCGTTCTGTTTGTCTGTCTCTCGCCGCGCCGCCGGTCTTTTCTGTCTCGATCGGTAAGTGGTTCGTCCGTTTTTGTCCCTTACGTTTTGAATGCGAATCTCGTTTGAATCTCGATTAATTTTCTTTTCCTTTCGATTGATTCAATTTGCAGATTGTTCAAACCTTTATTTCGATTCGAAGGTAAATCTCGTTTCTCTTACTGCTGCTCTTGATTCGAAACTCGTACTCGTATTCTGTTTTGGACTTTTTTACCCTTGGACGGTTCTGCCTTGATCGATCTGACCTTGTTAATTATTTCGAACCGAGAACAGGGACTTAGGTTGTTAGTGTAGTTACTGTTTGACTAGACTTGTGAACTTATTGACCTCGTATGTTGAATTTGATTTCCTGTTTGACCTCGAAAGGACTTTTGGACCTTGTTGTTACTGTTTTGGATTTTTGTGGACTGATTTGGGAAACCTAAAAACCAAAAGGATCTTTTTGCAGTTTTACCTTTGACCATAGTTGACTGACAGTAAGCTTTTATCGTAAACCTTGTTGTTTTGAGAAGACTGTTAAGTGTTGGAAAACTTCTGGTTTGGTTGTTCTGTCTGTTTTTGAAAAGGGTTTTTCTTGCAATTTACCACTGAGGGTATTTTGGTAATTTCCAGAATCTGAAAACCGAAAGAGTTCCAAAAATATTTCAAACTTGGTTTCTGTTTTTGTAAATTAGTATTGACTTGACTTGCTAGCCTAGTTGGTTAGGTCCTTGCTTGACTAACATAGAGGTCCCGACTTCGAACCTCGACTTTACCATTCCTTTTTCAACATTTTTCCTTCCGTCCGTTCGACTTCTAAAGTGTGTTTAGTACTTTCTTGTTAGGTTCTTCTTTGTTCGTTAACCCGTAAAAGCTCGTTACTCGTTGAAGGTCTTTGCTCGCAAGTTAAGGTGAGTGTTCACCCCTAAATCTATTATTTGCGAAAAACTGGAAGGCTATGTGACTGTTTGTACCTATTACTATAAACTGTTTACTGTATGCTTCCGCGTAAAAGTATAAGTCCTAAGTATGACTTTTTACATTTCTGTTTATTGCTACTCTGTTCTGGACTGACCTTTCTGCAGGAACACCTCTCGGTGTTAACTATCTGTATCTGTTGTTCTGTATCTGCTCTGTTTCAGTGTGACCGGTCGATTAGGTTATGGTTAGGTAGGCTTGGGTAGTAGAGGACTATCGGGTTTGCTTGATTGTGGCCTAGTATATTCCCTTTTAGGCGCGAGGCAGAAGTCGCTGAGGTCTATTAGGGTCGTAGGATCTGTTTCCCCAAAGTACACGGGGGTTTCTGTTTCTGTCCGGAGTTGTGCACCCTCTGGAGGGAGTTATAAGGGCATTCTGGGAGTAGGAGCAATAAGGCGGGCTGCACCAACGGTCTACGACGTGTCTGTTCTGTTAATCTGTTATATGTGTTCTGTTCTGTTTGCTCGTTTTTCTGAAAAGGATTCTGTTTTTAAAAGTGTTTACTTTTTGTCTTAACTTAGAACCTCACTGAGATCCTTTATCTCACACTCTTTTGTTTTTCAAAATTCCTTCCTTCCAGATGCTGCTGAGGATGTGCGTGACTAGGATGCCCGACTGAGAGAAGGGTCTGGGGTGTCACGGGTTTCTTTTCAAAATAAGAAGATACACTTTTATTGTCTTCATTCGTTGTTCATTCGAACTTGAGTTGTCATTGGATATTATTTATTATTGTTAGCATCAAAGATTATTTTGGCATTTATTGCCGACCGTTGTTATTAAAGTATTTTTCGATTTTCCTTTTTCAAGAAAATATTTTGTTTTCAAAACCGGTACCGTTACAAAAATAGTGGGAGCTAAACAGCTAAAGGACCTTTTTGTTTAGTTATGTTGACTGTGTATTTAGAAATAATATTTCAATAGTTGATTTATTATATTCGTTATATATTATTTCTCCTTAGGATATTAGAAATGGCTATACCGTCCTCCGAGCTTGTTGCCAACTTTGAGTTGCAAAAGCTAACAGGACCAAACTACGTGGATTGGATCCATGAGGTACGAAAGGTGCTATGGTACAATGAGGTTGAGTACGTCTTGGACGAACCTATCCCTCCACCTCCCACTGAATTCACTACGGCAACTTATGATTGCTATTATGAATTGGAAGTGGAAAGGGCCGAGTTTGTAAAGAACTTGTTGCTCAATGCTATGTCTGACAATATGGTTGGACCATGTCGAGACAAGGAACCATATGAGATTGTGAAATATCTCTCCTCATTCTTGGATGCTCCAAGGATGTGTGAAGGGTTCGAAGCTATCAAGATCATGCTTATCAAAAGGCTTGGGACAGAAGAGCTGTCGCCTGAACAAGTTAAGTCGTTGGTTGACTTTCTCTTACAACTTGTTGGATATGGCTTAGAGCTAGAAGCTAAGGCTTCCATTATCTTGATCGTGCAAAGATTGTTGCAAGCTATTCACAATTCCAATGTTGGGATAGCAACAGAGTTGATTGCTGAGAGACCCATTGCCAACAGATTCCCAAGGGTCAATCGTAGACCCAAAAGGAAGAGGGGTGGCAAGAATGGGCGCTATCGTAGGATGGCTGAATTTCGACTTAGGATCGAGATTTGTCTCTATTGCAAGCTCAAGGGCCACTGGAAGAAAGATTGCCCTAAGCTTAGGGCAGATCAAGCTAAGAAGCCATCGGCTTCCGGCTCAGGTATGTTTGTTATTGAAATGAACATGACTACTTTTGACTCCAATGGTTGGGTATTAGATACAGCCTGTGGCTCACACATTTGTAATAATGTGCAGGGGCTAATTGATCACAGGCTAGTCAAGCAAGGTGAAATCGACTTGCATGTTCGGAATAGCAATCTAGTTGAAGCCAAACGCGTTGGACGCAGCAAGATAGATTTACCTTTGGGACAATGTTTAGAACTTGATAATGTTTATTTTGTTCCATCCATTGTCAGAAATATTATTTCCATTCCATTGTTAGACAATATGGGTTTTTCCTTTCGATTTGCGAATAATACTTGTTATTTTTCATTAAATGATCAGTATTATGGAAAAGCTCGCTTGGTGAATGGTTTATATATTTTACAAAGTAGTCTACCTTTATTTCAAATACATAACAAACAACCGTCTTCAAGTAGGAAGAATAATCCATCTTATCTATGGCATTGTCGGCTAGGCCATATCAATGAAACACGGATTCAAAGACTAAGGAAGTTGGACAACTTAGAACCATTTGATTTTGAATCATATGGTACATGTGAATCTTGTGTTAAGGGTAAGATGACGAACAAACCTTTTGTTGGACAAGGTGTTCGTGCCACTCGCTGCTTAGAGCTCATACATACCGATGTATGTGGACCTTTTAAAGTCCATGCGCGTGGGGGTTATCCTTACTTCGTTACCTTTACTGACGATTTCTCAAGGTATGGATATATTTATCTTATGAATAATAAATCCGAGACCTTTGGGAAATTCAAGGAGTTTAGGAATGAGGTCGAGAATGAATTGATCCTAATGATAGTCACTCTTCGATCAGATCGAGGAGGTGAATACCTTAGTGAAGAATTTATTGACTACTTGAAGGAAAATGGAATTCAATCGCAATGGAATCCTCCTGGAACACCACAGTTAAACGGTGTGTCTGAGAGGAGGAATCGAACCCTGTTAGACATGGTAAGATCAATGATTGGATTCTCGACTCTTCCAAAGTATCTGTGGGGATATGCACTACAAACTGCAATCTACATTCTGAACCGTGTACCATCTAAATCAGTGGAGAAAACTCCTTACGAGTTGTGGAAGGGAAAGAAGCCTTCACTAGGCTATCTTAGACCTTGGGGTTGTCCTGTGATAGTCAAACTGATGCTCACTGATAAGTTAGATGCCAAGGGTGTCAAAGAATATTTCATAGGCTATCCTCGTCAGACGAGAGGCTATGAATTCTATCATGCTGAAGATCACAAGGTGATCGTATCTAGAAACGTGAAGTTTTTAGAAGCTGAATACCTCGAAGAAGAGAGGTTAGATGACATGATAGAACTTGAAGAAATTCAAGACTTTGACACGCGCGAACATGAGGTCTCTAAATCTTCTGATTTGGACTCAAGTTCAGTGGGAGCTTTCGAAGCAGACAAGGGTCATGATATGACACTTGCTAGGCATGTCATAGTCAGTGGGAGTCCTGTGATTAGATCAACAGTTGAAACCACACTAACAGAACCCGTTGTCAACCAACATGTGCAACAAGTTGCACAAGAGCAGCCTCCCGCAAGGGAACAGGGTCGCGCCCAGCGCCCAGCTGCATCAGTACCCACTGATAATGTTCGTGTTACACGAAGCCAGAAGAGAAACGCACCAGAACAAGTCGAGCTTCGTAGGTCGAAGAGGATCCTAAAAGGACCTCAGAAGCAAAGCCTTATGATAGAAGACATCAGTGAACTTGATGTCGGTTTATCAGATCGGGAAGATCCCGAGACCTACAAAGAGGCAATAATTGATATTGACTCAGACAAATGGCAAGAGGCCATGGAATTAGAAATGGATTCAATGTACCAGAACCAAGTTTGGAACTTTGTAACGGTACGGTAATTTCGAAAACAATACTTAAATCGGAAAATCGAACGGTTCTTTAAAAAATACGGTAAGTAAAGGGTTTGGCTCTCAAACGAGCTTACAATTCAAGAGAAATAAATGCGGAAGCTAAAAGATAATGAAGTTCAATGGAAAATAACAAGTGAAGACAAAATTTCTTCTTATTTGAAAATAACCCAAACCAAAATCCCCCACACTCTCGAGTCGCCAGACGCCTACTAGAGCTCATCGGTAGTCGAACCTACAAGGAAGTATTTTGAAAAGAGTGGTGAGATAAAGGATCTCAGTGGTGCTCATGCAATTTTGAAGAAGATCTTTCAGTTTAAAGACATGCAAATTACAGGCAGTGAATTCAGATAACAATCAGTTCAGTAAACAAGCAAATCAACCGGTTAAGATGTCAGAAAACAGTAAGTCAGTGGTGTTGAAAATAGTACAGTAACAGTTGGTGCAGCCCGCCTTGTTGCTCCTACTCCCAATAGCCCTTATCACCCCGTCTAGAAAGATCAATTCTAGCCAGTACAGTGTCCTGCGTACGTTCAGGAAAGTCCTACGACCCAAATAGACCTCAGCGACTTCTGCCTCGCGCCTTAAGGGATTAGACTAGGCAACTCATAAATAAACCTGATAGTCAACACTACCCAAGTCTACCTACTCGTCAACCTAATCGACCGGTCAACAGTTAACAGTAAACAGTGCTCGGAAACCGAGAAAGTTATTAGAAAACAATTGGCAGTTAAGAAAACGGTAGTCAGTTGAAGAGGTAGTTAGACAAGCAAACAATAACATGCAATAGTACAGTACAATAATCAATTCTCACAGTTCGGTTGCTAAGGTGACATGCATAGTATTTTAAACGAGCGATTATACTTATGAAAGTAACATGCAGGCATGTATACATATGGAATAGGAACAGACAATAAGCATAATAATACGGTAAACAGATAACACATAACTTCCTTGTAGTTTTGAAAACAGATAGAAACACTCACCTTAAATAGTACGAGCAAGAACCACGGAAAGCACTTGTAACGACCCGGCCCACTAACGGGCCGAGACCCAGCCCAACGGGCCGGCAAGGTTACTCATGGGCGCTCTCCGGGGTGATATGCTGGCCCCACAGACCAACACGAGTTCTAATCCGCGCACTTTGTCCTCACTCGTGCGCGCACCAGGAACTTCCCAGTGGGTCACCCATCCTAGAATTGCTCCAGAGCAAGCACGCTTAACTTTGAAGTTCTTCTAGGTGGATTCCCGAAAAGAAAGGTGCACCTTGTTGGTATGAGTAGCGTTCTCAACCCTTTTAAGCTTCTGAAATCTGGGGCGTTACAATCACCCCCTCTTAAATTGCGCAACGTCCTCGTTGCGCGCTGTCCCCAGACCAACCATCCGTGCAGGACTCTAGAGGTGGCCCCTACGGGATCAAGAGGTGGCTCCCACCGCTCATACAGTGTAGCACTTTGCCCCGTATGGCACTTAGGGTTGAGAACGCTACTCATACCAACAAGGTGCACCTTTCTTTTCGGGAATCCACCTAGAAGAACTTCAAAGTTAAGCGTGCTTGCTCTGGAGCAATTCTAGGATGGGTGACCCACTGGGAAGTTCCTGGTGCGCGCACGAGTGAGGACAAAGTGCGCGGATTAGAATTCGTGTTGGTCTGTGGGGCCAGCATATCACCCCGGAGAGCGCCCATGAGTAACCTTGCCGGCCCGTTGGGCTGGGTCTCGGCCCGTTAGTGGGCCGGGTCGTTACAAACTTGGTAGACTTGCCCCAAGGGGTTAGACCAATTGGGTGCAAATGGGTCTTTAAACGAAAGACAGATGCCGATGGCAAGGTACAAACGCACAAAGCTAGGCTTGTGGCGAAAGGCTACACGCAAAGGTATGGCATCAATTACGATGAAACCTTTTCACCGGTAGCAAAATTGAAGTCCATTCGAATTCTACTTGCGATAGCTGCCTACTATGATTATGAAATCTGGCAGATGGATGTAAAGACTGCCTTCATCAATGGAAACCTTGAGGAAGAGGTCTATATTGTACAGCCGGAACGTTTTATTAGTAAAACCAGGCCAACTGTTGTATGCAAATTACAAAGATCCATCTATGGGCTAAAGCAAGCGTCAAGGAGCTGGAATATCCGTTTTGATGAAGCTGTCAAATCGTTTGACTTCATCAGAAGCAAGGAAGATCCCTGTGTCTACGCGAGACACAGCGACAAAGGAGTTGTTTTCATGATCATTTATGTAGATGACATTTTGATCATGGGAAACAATGTCTCTATGCTAGAAGAGACTAAAGTTTGGTTATCAAGTACCTTCTCGATGAAGGACTTAGGTGAAGCGAACTACATCCTAGGGATAAAGATCTTTATAGATAGATCCAAGAGGATGTTAGGAATGACACAGTCCACCTACATCGACAAAATACTGAAGCGTTATAAGATGGACGACTCAAAGAGAGGCTTTCTCCCAGATAGGCATGGGATTGTCTTATCAGTTAAGGATGGTCCTAAAACTGATGAAGAAAGAAATGCAATGAGTAGTGTGCCCTATGCTTCGGCAGTAGGGTCTATAATGTATGCAATGAATCGCACAAGGCCCAATGTGGCATATGCGCTTAGTGTCACTTGTCGACACCAACAGAATCCAGGAGTACCTCACTGGACTGCTGTGAAGAACATTCTTAAGTACCTTAGACGGACTAAAGAGATGTTCTTGGTGTTTGGTGGAGAACCAGAATTAAAGATGTCTGGGTATGTCGACGCTGGATTTGAATCAGATCCTGATGACTTTAAGTCACAGACAGGATACGTATTCAAATTGAACGGAGGAGCTGTCTGTTGGAAGAGTTCTAAGCAAGCCACGGTTGCTGACTCATCCACAGAAGCCGAGTACATTGCTGCATCAGAAGCATCGAAAGAAGCTGTCTAGATTTCAGAGTTCTTGAAGGAATTGAGGGTTGTTCCTGCTCCTAGTCCAATAACGATTTATTGTGACAATACGGGCGCCGGCGCTCAAGCTAGGGAGCCTAGATCTACAAACAAGAACAACCGTGTACTTAGAAAATATCACGTCATACGTGAGATTATAGATAGAGGAGAAGTTAGTATAGAACGCGTCTCTACCACGAACAACGTGGCAGATCCTTTCACCAAGGTCTTATTAGTGGAAATCCACTTAAGACATTATGCTAATCTGGGCATTAGGCATAAAGGTGATTGGCTCTAGTCCAAGTGGGAGATTGATAGTGTATGTGTCCTAGAGACAGTCCTTACTAAGGGCATGGTTCCCTTATAGAGGGCATATATGTACTATTACACAGGTCAACGTAATATAATATATGTTTGTTGCATTTTACTATTGAGTATCACTTTCATATTTATATTACAACAGGCATGAAGCATGTCATATCTCTATTACTGTCTGTATTGATATTAAACATGTCCCCTCGGATAGATGACCGATCACACAGATAGTGGGAGCTATGTGAGTTATCATCTATCCCAACTCTCCCAAGTCGAGGTTATCATCTCGGATGTGGGGGTCTAAATGAACCAGACAAGACTAGTGTGCGTGGAGGTTATACTTGTTGGAGCAAGTGTGAGCCGATCCCACGGCCACGGAACGGATTGTTGGACAATCGAGAAACGTTCCCATAACTGCACATAGTTGTTCGAAGAAGATTTATCGAACAATATAAGTACCCACCGGACACTCCCATCGATGTATAGTCTACACCGAAGTGTCTATGGGAACCGGTGAGTTGTCGATGCGATGCCAGTCGTCCTTTGTACTTACAGGACTTTATCATCACATTTGTTGCCCCATATCCTTGGTGGACCCGTCGATGTCAGCTCTGAATAAGCAGCTGACCTAAGACACGATCCAGGATTATGGCTACATACAAATGGGGGTGATAAGTGATTCTGTGAAGGATTCATCTCTCAAGTGTAGCACAGGAGAGCACTGCTCATAGTCTGCATAGTTGTGTTGGTAAATTCACTGGCCAGTGCAAATGATATATTATGATCGTCATAAGTATATCTTAACCAAGCAACTCCCTGAGACACCCGTGGATGTATTATTGGGATAGACACTTCATCGATCCTAGATACATTCGAGCAAGTCAGATGAAGGGACGTTACCATCGCCGCGTTGAGCGCGACAGGCTTCGCAACGAAAGGGTTAGCTTTGAGAAACCTCTCAAACGTCCTCACGTATTAATATTACAAATGGAACCGTCTAGGAATTCCATGTTGCCTAGTCTAGGACTTGCTTAATACGATGAGGCCCTATGGGTCACACTATGTGGTGATTCAGCCTATCAGAATATCCGTGAAGATGGAATCGCAATTAATTTGGAATTAATTGTGATTGATGGATTATAATTGATTTGAAATTAATTGTAATATTTGGTGGCTCAATTAATGATTTGGAATTAGTAATTGAATTGGCTAATTAATTGTATTTTATGGAAATACAATTAAAGATTATATTTTGGAAATATAATGGAAGTTTGATTTGAAAGGATATGTTAATTTAGAATTAACATATGCACTTGGGCAAAATCTACTTGGAGTTTGAATTGCCTTAGAACTATAAGTGGGTCCCAAAATTGGGACCCACCTACTGTCCCTAGGAGGCGCGCGCGCATGATAGATAGGGGAAGGAGTTCGACTCCTTCCTCTATTAGAAGTCCAAGGGATAAGTTAGATTTTCCTGATTGAGTTTTGATTTGATTGGGAATGAATCTAGACTTGATATTGGTTTCCTTGTGCGATAAGAATTAGATTCTTATTCCTTTACGAAGTCTAATTGCTTATGCTTTAGGCTTCTATTGACTACTATATATAGTAGACTATTAGAGAGCTTTGGATACAGTTTTGCACACAGTTATTCTACCCAGTTTTCTTAGAGAAAATAAAAGCTCTCCCCTCCTCCCTTAGCCACACGCGCGCGCCACCTCTGCCAGAGGAATCGCCGCCCCGTCTTCTTGGTCACACAAAGAATATCCTAGCATTCTTCCGATAGGCTGTTCATCCGTGGATACCATGTTTGAGGTTCTAGGAGCTGGAAACTAACCCTTATTGTCTTGCAGATAATCAGAGTATTGCAGATATCTTCGACTTCGACGAAGGAGAAGATACACCGGATTATTACGAAGACTTGGAAGCTGCTTTGGAAGTAAGGTTAGTCTTCTAATTGACGTGTTTATATATAAACGACATATGCATAATCAATTAACCTGTATGTTAAGAAAAATTTTGAAATTTCGCTGCGTACCCTAGTGGTAACTCTGGCCATATTTTCTTACATCCCCTCCCCTCTAACTCCCCCTTTTACTGTAGGTACCGGAGTTCCACCGATCAAATACTCAATCCAACTACTCCCATGGGTTGAGAAATGATGGAGTAGACCCTAGAATGGATTTTACCTCATCATCTTGGCGCCGTATGTGGGAACTTCCCGGGATAAAAAGCTATGGTGAAGCGGAAGCCGCTGGGAGCCACCACCAAAGAAACGGAACTTACGGCCAAGATAGTAGAAAAACCCACCAACACTGATGAAGAACTTGAGGAAGATGAAATCCCTCGTGACGACACAAACCCCACTTCTCCCCACCCGGGAGAGGAGTCTGGAGAAAGCCAAGGGCTGCTCGAGCCCCAAGTGGAGCCCCAAGTGTTGATCACCGAGAGCCGACTTAAGGACATAATGCGATCAGTGTACAATGAAGCTCATAAACCCCCAGAGAAAGAACCTCAAAAAAGCACCTCCGTTCGAAGTAAGCCATCTCGTCAACCAACGGGTAGAAGTCAGGAACCCCTCCGAGGCCACAACACACAGAGCAGCGAGAGGACACACACCGATAGCTCGATCTTAGTCCCTCGAAACCAACAGAAGGACATGGGAAAGGAACACACTCGAATGGAGAAAAGACCCTGCAAGGAGGCCATGCCCAGCATCCCCGAAAACGATTACCCATCGGGTGGAGAGACACCAGACACTGAACGGGAGGCCCTCAAAAGGAAGTTAAGAAAGTACGAAAACCTTCTTAGGGAGCATGACCGGAAGAAGATGGACCCGAGAGACCGTAGGCCAACCCACGACGTGGATCATTGGAGAAGAGAGGATGAGCGAGAAGCCCGAATGTATGGTTTTTCGAGGGGACGATCTGTCAGAAAGACGGGTTTTGCTCCGAATCCCTTGTCCACAAAGCTCATGAGCCACTCAATCCCTCCTGACCGAAGAATCCCAAAGAACCTCCCAAAGTACGTAGGGGATACCTGCCCCCATGAGCACCGAGTGAAGTTTGAAAACATGATGCAAATGCATGGACATGACGATAAAGCCATGGTCATCGTATTCCCTGGCACCCTTGAAGGAGTAGCCACCGAAGGGTACTACAACATGCCAGCAGGATCAATCAGATCGTATGCTGATCTCGTTTGGGCCTTCCTAGGACACTTCACTGATTACAAGAAATCTTGCCAAACGAGCAGCTGCCTTCAAGATATCATACAAAAGGAAGACGAACCACTCGGAAATTGCACTACAAAAAATCCGTCGGATACCGACGGATAAAATAAAGGATTTTATCCGTCGGTATTTACCGACGGATCGCTCCCCGTTACCGACGGATGACGGATAACGAACAAAGTTGACCACTTTGTTCGTCATCCGTCGCTAAAGAGGACCGATCCGTCGGTAATTTAGCGACGGATAACGTTATCCGTCGCTGAATTACCAGTTTTAATAAAAAAAAAAATTAAAAAAACAAAGCTTACCGACGGATAACGTTATCCGTCGGTAAGCTTCACTATATCGTGAAGAAACCGGCAGAAACCTTCATTCTTTTTCCTCCATTCTTCTTCTTCTCCGTTTTTCTCTCTTCTCATCTCCATTTCTCTTTCAAAACTCCACCATTTTCATCCATTTTGGTAGCAAATTGAAGCTTATTGCACAAGCAACAAGGAACAACCTTCAATTCGAAGTTTTTTTGGTCAATTTGTGCAAAATAAAAGGTATGAACTCTAACCCTTATTTGATTTTTTATTTGGGAATTATCCAATTGTTTGTTAAATTGTCAAATGTATGTTACATAGTAGTTGATACGAGTCTATTTTCCTTAAATGTGTAGTTGATTGTTGTTAAAATTGAGTAATGAATCGATTTCGGATTACCGATGGATCGGTCCCCTCTTAAGAGGTGTGTTTCTTGTAGTGTTGTGGCAACGCTTCAACACCATCGCGTTGCAAGTAGAGGACCACCCCATGCATTTCAGAAGGCAAACCCTATACACCAACACCCGAAATCGAGGATTGGCATCAGAAGTCTCCCCGGAGAAACCCGAAACAGCGAAAGCTCTATCGGACATCGTGAACAAGTACCATCAAAGAAGAAAGAATGGTCAAGGAGGCCAAGCTCGCCTTCTCCCCCCCCCCCCCATCCTCCTGAGACAGAGATAGATCCCCTCGAAGGAATCCTCCTCCAAGCTCGACCAGGGAACTCGCGCCGAAAAGCGATTCCCCTGGCAGAAAGCTCCCTCGAAGGAATCCCTGACAAATAAGATACCCTCAAAAAGAGTTTTCTCCATCATCGAAAAGGAATCTTTTGTCTGGTGGCCCAAGAAACATAAGGAAACTAACACCACTAGGGGATCTGATGACTATTGTCGATTCCACAAACAAGCGGGGCACCCCATCGAAAAATGCATAGAACTCACGGCGGAATTAGACCGACTCGTATCCCAAGGTTACATGCTGGAATATCGAGATACCTGTAAGAAAATACAGTCAGAGTTACCCCTAGGGTACGCAGCGGAATTTCAAAAATTTTCTTAACATGCAACTTAATTGATTATGTATATGCTATATATATATTTAAACACGTCAATTAGAAGACTAACCTTACTTCCAAAGCAGCTTCCAAGTCTTCGTAATAATCCGGTGTATCTTCTCATTCGTCGAAGTCGAAGATATCTGCAATACTTTGATTATCTGCAAGACAATAAAATTTAGTTTCCAACTCCTAGAACCTCAACCTTGGTATCCACGGATGAACAACCTATCAGAAAGAAAGCTAGGATATTCTTTGTGTGGCGAAGAAGATGGGGCGGCGATTCCTCCGGCAAGGTGGCGCGCGCGTGTGGCTTATAGAGGAGGGGAGAGCTTTTTATTTTCTCTAAGAAAACTGGGTAGAATAATTCTCTAAGAATTGATTGTTCAGAATTCTTGAAAAAACTCTCTAATAGTCTACTATATATAGTCGTCAATAGAAGCCTAAAGCATAAGCAATTAGACTTCGTAAAGAAATAAAAATCTAATTCTTATCGCACTAGGAAACCAATATCAAGTCTAGATTCATTCCCAATCAAATTAAAACTCAATCAGGAAAATCTAACTTATCCCTTGGACTTCTAATAGAGGAAGGAGTCGAACTCCTTCCCATACTCCACCTCCTGCGCGCGCGCGCTCATGTCCTACGGGAGATAGGTGGGTCCCAATTTTGGGACCCACTTATAGTTCTAAGGCAACTAAAACTCCAAGTAGATTTTGCCCATGTGCATATTGCATATGTTAATTCTAAATTAACATATCCTTTCAAATCAAACCTCTATTATATTTCCAAAATATAATCTTTAATTGTATTTACATAAAATACAATTAATTAGCCAATTCAATTAATAATTCCAAATCATTAATTGAGCCACTAAATATTATAATTAATTCCAAATTAATTATAATCCATCAATCACAATTAATTCCAAATTAATTGCGACTCCATCTTCAAGGATATTCGGATAAGCTGAATCACCACATAGTGCGACCCATAGGGCCTCATTGTATTAAGCAAGTCCTAGACTAGGCAAAATGGAATTCCTAGACGGTTCCATTTGCAATATTAATACATGAGGACGTTTGAGAGGTTTCTCAAAGCAAACACTTTCATTGCGAAGCCTGTTGCGCTCAACGCGGCGATGGTAACGTCCCTTCATATGACTTGCTTGAATGTATCTAGGATCAATGAAGTGTCTATCCCAATAATACATCCACGGGCGTCTTCAGTGAGTTGCATAGTGAATCCAATATCTATTATGACCATCATAATAATATTGATACGCTGGCCAGCGGTTTTACCAATCACAAATATGAACGACTATGAGCAGTGCTCTCCTGTGCTACACGTGAGAGATGAATCCTTCACAGAAACACTTATCATCCCCATTTGTATGTAGCCATAATCCTGTATCGTGTCTTAGGTCAACTGCTTATTCAGAGCTGACATCGACGGGTCCACCAAGGATATGGGGCAACAAATGTGATGATAAAGTCCTGTAAGTCCAAAGGACGACTGGCATCACTTCAACAACTCATCGGTTCCCATGGACACTTCGGTGTAGAGTATACATCGATGGGAGTGTCCGGTGGGTACTTCCATGGTTCGATAATCCTTCTTCGAACAACTATGCGCAGTTATGGGAACGTTTCTCGATTGTCCAACAATTCGTTCCATGGCCGTGGGATCGGCTCACACTTGCTCCAACAAGTATAACCTCCACGCATACTAGTCTCATCTGGTTCATTCAAACCCCTACATCCGAGATGAACCTCGACTACGGAGAGTTTGGGGTAGATGATAACTCACATAGCTCCCACTATCTGTGTGATCGGTCATCTATCAATACTGACAGAAATAGAGATATGACATGTTGCATGCCTGGTGTAATATAAATATGAAAGCGATACTCAATAGTCAAACAGCAATCATATATTATATTACGTTGAGCTGTGTAATAGTACATATATGCCCTCTATAAGGGTTGCATGCCCTTAATAAAGACTGTCTCTAGGACATATACACTATCAATTCGGAGGGCACCCTCACTATTAAATTAATAGAGAGGCGAAAGTACGAGGTTGTTCGGTCCCCTCCGACACGACCTCCTCTGCTCATGCAGTCAGAAGTCTTCCAGGAATCCAAGGAAACCCATGCCAAAGAAAAGTTCAACCATAATAATGACCCCATCTACGACGAGATAAGATACATAGCAGGGGGGCCCACGGGTGGCGACTCTCGAAGGGAGAGGGACCGGACGTCGAGGAGAATGCGAAATGCTTATACCATGGGAGCCCCTACCTTCAAAGTAGGACACCTCGAAACTCAAAGTCATGTTCTGACTTTTGGAGAAGCGGATATCCCACACCCCGACACAACCTGTAATCAAGACCCCAACTTCCCGCTGGTTATTTCGATGGTAATCTCCGGTTTTCCCATGAGGAAAGTGTTGGTAGATACGGGAAGTTTAGTGAATGTCATCACATCTGCCACACTTAAAAAGATGAAGATCGAAGGGATAGGAATGAATGATGTCTCGACAGAACTCTCAGGATTCGGAGGTATAGTCGTCAAACCACTTGGAACCATCTGGCTACTTACCTCCCTCGGAGATAAGCAAACCAGGGCCACAAACCACTGCCAGTACGTGGTGATAGACACCCCCATGGGCTACAATGTTTTATTCGAACGGCCCGGGCTCAACCAATTCCAAGCAGTAGCTTCCACTTACCACCTAAAATTAAAATTTCCAACGGAGTACGGGGTGGGAGAAGTCCAGGGAGACTCGAAAGAAGCCTGGGAATGTTATTGCGTCTCAGCCCGACCCACCCCCCGGTCCCAGATCCCTACAAAATCTCCTTCGAAGAAACAATGCCTAATGGTAGAGGACGAATCATTCGATTTACCCACCAATCCTTATGAAGACAAAGAGCGTATGGCCCCATGCTCGGAAGTGAAAGATATCTTGCTATTCGAAGGAGATGAAAGAAAAACCACCAAAAATCGCAGCTGGCCTCCCAGAAGAGCTCGAACTTTCCCTCATACTCTTCCTAAGAAATAACTCTGATGTGTTCGCTTGGGGGACCACCGACCTCAGAGGAATAAGCCCCCAGATCATGATCCATAAGCTCAATGTAGATCCCAAAGCCAAGCCAGTGAGCCATGACGGTCCAATAAACTCACCCTCATGACGGTCCAACGACCAGCCATCGGGGACAATAAACTCAAAAGACAAAGATGACTCAAGGTAATCAGCATCGATGACAACCGCGAATGGTTGACAGACATCAAGGTAGATACCCGAATAACAGATATAGAACCATTATTTGATGTCGTACCCCACTTGAATCTAATTTCGAGCCATTCGCTCCAACCTTTTTTTTACAGCTTTACAAGAAAGGAATCATGCCCACTGATAAAACGGAAGCTCGAAGATTAAGAAGGAGAGCCCAATACTTCCTATGGAACGGGACCAAATTATACAAAAGATCGTTCGGCGGACACCATTTGAAATGCCTCAACAAAGAGGACGCCCAAAAAGTCCTAGAAGAAGTACATTTCGGTAGCTGCGGGAACCATTCCGGAGGAAGGGCCCTGGCCCAAAAGGTTCGAAGACAAGGTTTTTATTGGCCAATGGAAGATTCTAAAGCTCGTTTCCGAAAATGCGATGAATGTCAAAGATTCGCCCGAGAAAGTGATGAACGTGTATTTTACACTTTCATTCGAGTCTTTTTCACCAATTTAGCTATCCTCTAGGGTAATTTAGCTTATATTTTAGTGCATTTTATTAGAATAGTGTCACGTTTCCCTTTTCTTTGCATTTTTCATGTTTTAGGTAAAAAACGTACTTTTACGGGCAATATTGATGAAGAGGACGAAGTTTTGGTGTTTCGAGGACATTCGTGGTGTATCTAGAAGGTTCCAGATGAGATTTGAGGCCTAGGGGACGAGTTTCAAGGCTTAAAGGTCACTAGAAGGCAAAATCCGAGTCCGAAAAGGAAAAGAAGATCAAAATCTCGCTCCCACCGGCTGGATGTCCCAGGCGAACCGCTTGGGACGTGGGGCGAATCGCCCCACACTAGGCGAATCGCCTGGCACCTGGGGCGGTTCGCCCGGGAAGTTTCCACAACTATATATATCTTTGCCTATTTTCTACGTTTTTCATACCTTTTCACCTTATTTTGAGAGACAAATTCTCCACAGCCTGTTCTGGGAATTATTAGCATAGAAGACTCTTTTTCTTATTGATTTGGAAGCTTTAGCATAGATATTGGACATCTTTAATTTTCGATTCTTGCTTGTGAGTTAGCAATTCATCGGAGATTGACAACCTTCGTTGGTAACTTGTATCTCATGATTTTACTGCGTTTATTTATTTCATTCAACATGTTTTCATTCAATCTTGCTTTGATTCTTGTTGATTGCAATTTATCTATGAGTAGCTAAATCTATCGTTGGTGATAGTATGTGATTTCTTAGCTAGGGTTCTTAATTATGCATGAGTGGCTTCGCGCATTTAAGACTTGATTTATTGTTTTATTTCTTTGATCTATCTAAGCCATCTATCTTCGTAGTGTTGAATTGAAAGGAACACACAGGACAATTCACGATCATAGATTTCTATACAAACTTCAAGTACTTCATGCATGATTATTACCCGTTGCTTTGAATG
The DNA here is from genome assembly GCA_028274465.1 of Plantago ovata. NCBI lineage: Eukaryota > Viridiplantae > Streptophyta > Magnoliopsida > Lamiales > Plantaginaceae > Plantago > Plantago ovata. The sequence goes on along the minus strand of CM051457.1, from coordinate 85,690,447 downwards.
ACCATACTATCACTGACTTACATCATATTGATAAGAAAAATCTGTGCTTTGCTTGATTCCTGATTTATAGTTTAAGTTAAATTAGATAAAGCTAGTTATAGTCCTTAGAGATCGACACTCGAGGTTATTTTACTTCTACACTATGTGCCTTGGTTTTCGTTGTAGTTGTGAATTGCCTTTGGCTAAAAACAAATTTATTTGATTAATTGAGTCTGACAATCTCGTTCATCAGAAAGCAAGGCCCCTGGCGCTGTTGCCGGGGACTATACTCCTTTTTTCTCATTAGCTTATTTATATTTTTAGCATTCAATTCCCTACAGAAGAACAGGCTCTGGGAGTTTTCTCTCAAAAAATTTCACTTTCTTACCCTATTTCTTTCCCCCTATCTTTTTCAGTAAATTCATCTAATCTGATCTTGGTTACCTTGCGTGTTTGTGCTCTCGAAGTTCTTAGTTACATTGTGTGTGTTTGCACTCTTTGTGCTTTTCTTTCTAAGTTTTTGTTTTTCTTTTGTGGATTTTGCTCCTTGGTTTCTTGTTTCCTCATGTGCAGAAACTAGTCATATGAAAGGAGGAGTCAACGAGTTCCTTTGCCCCGGTATGTAATGCCTCGAGGGCCTTGCATAACATTGGATGAAGATTGCAGGGATTATGACTTTGATCCTTCGTACTACTCCATTCTCTCCACGTTTTTGATGGGTGATGATCCAAGAGGGTTCTTAGACACGTACGAGGAAGGTGTGTTGAGGATACCTCGAGAGAATGTGGAGGGGGTTATTTTATCACATGAGCAACTTTGTATGAGAGGATTTATGGGAGCCTTGAAAGGGTACGCTCGAGGATGGCTCAGAATCCCACCGGAAAAATCATTGCGCACTTGGGGTGAAGTAACCAGCAAGTTTCTGAACATTGGGATAGGGACTCACCTCCCGGGTCAAAGGCATGGACGTCTCGCTTCAGTAGTCAGCCACCAGAAATCGACATTGCCGATGAAGAGGAATGTGGAGAAGAATCCATTGATGAAGTCTCCTCAGTGCTTAGCTTGGATTCCACGTCCTTACTTGCGGATGTCGAAGTTGTTGGTCAAGAGGAAGTCGTGGAGGAGGTGATGACTGAATCCATTGCTTCACTTGAGTCAGAAAGTGATGGCGTGAGTTGTGTTGAGGTCGAGGAGCCAATCTCTGAAGATTTTGGTGTCTCTGAATCAATTGCAGCAGATACTCTTGATCTTGACTCCTACGTTCTGGTCCATGCACCCACCTATGAGTTCCAAATGAGTTTTGATCCTCTTTTCTCTTTTTATTTTCCATCTGATTCCCTTGGTTATTTTTTAGATTTTGATTTTATTGGTTTTGTTAGTTTTAGTTTTCAGGGAATCATGGACTTGCTTGAGCAGATACGAAGAGGGGCCAAGGATGGTTCCCAAGATGCGAGGAGTGATGGAACGGATGCACAAGATTCGTTTCCATTTTATAATGGATAACATTAGTGGTAATGGTTGCATGTAGTTTAGTTTTATCGCTTTCTTGCATTGCATGCATATTTATTTTGAGCATATCATTGTATTTTATTTTATGTTTTCGTACGGTTTTGGTGATAAAATAGGTTTTAAGATGATAATTTTGCGTTTTGGGAGGAAAAAGGCGTCTCCAGGAGTCTGGAGATGCCAGGCGAACCGCCCCCCACGTGGGGCGAGTCGCCTGGCAAGACCAGACAACCTGGGACGTTCTGGACGCCCCAGGCGAATCGACCCTCACCTGGGGCGGTTCGCCCCGGGTGTCCGGAAACCCGGAGGTCCAGATTTTCGTTCGAAACCCCATTTTTCTCATATTACGCTAAATTATTGATCTTTTTACTTCTTTTATTGCCCGTTTTAGTTTCTCACGAGTTTCCTTGAGTCATATAGGTTACAGGTACAAGTTATCTCTCACCTTAAATCCACTTTCGACGTTCGGGACGAGCGACGACGTTCAGGTTTGGGGGGGGGGGGTTATCGCTGGCTATCTCTATACTTGTTTTGCTTATGATAAACTCGTGAAACCTTTTGTTTGCATTTGCATTTGCACGTTTACCGCTTTCGTAGTATTTAGTTGCATACACTACATTCATCCTAGTATAGTTTTGCATGTTTTTATGTGGAGTTTATTACCAACTTTTTTGAACTTTTGTATTGGGTGGATTACCTAGTTATGACCTTTGACCATGCGTTTCATCTCTATGAATTTGTTTGAGGTTTTTCTCGCTTGGCTTGGGACAACCATTCGTATTTTAACATGTTTCATTACGTCGTCACTGACTAGTCCAGGTAGAGAATGTTACGAGAGACTATCTTGTGTAAAATAGTGCATATTGATGAATGTGTATTTTACACTTTCATTTAGGTCTTTTTCACCTATTTTAGCTATCCTCTATGTTAATTTAGCTATAGTTTAGTGCATTTTATTGGAATAGTGTCACGTTTCCATTTAGTTTTTATTTTACAGGTTTTGGTTGAAAAACGAGGATTTCCGAGCAATTATATTGAAGTTGACAAGGAATTGGTGTTCCAGAAGCCTAATTGGAGTATCTGAAGGTTTCCGGATAGGATTTGAAGTCTAGGGGTCGAATCTGGAGGTTAGAAGGCCACTAGAAGTCAGAAACCGAGTCCGAAAAGGGGAAGGAATCCAAAAACGCGTCGAAAACGCGTAAATTCCCGAAATTTACTCCCGGGCGAATCGCCCGGGATGTGGGGCGAATCGCCCCACACCAGGCGACTCGCCCGGTGTGTGGGGCCCTTCGCCCCACACTATTTCGAGGCCTATATATAGTTGCTCAGTTTTTCTCCGAATTTCATACTTTTCCAGACCTATTATCTCACCTTTCTCTGTAGTTTTAGGTAGGAACTTCCCAGAGCCTATTCTGGGGGTTCGTAGCTTAGGAGATACTTTTTCATAGCAGTTTGGAGCTTGTAAGATCGCGATTCTTCGGAGACTGACAACCTTCGGTAACATTGTATCTTATAGTTTTTCTACTTATTTTTATATATCTTTCAACATGTTTTCTTCTATGATTTATGTTGATTGCATGACAACTATGAGTAGCTAAACTTCTCGTTGGTGATAGTATGTGAATTCTTAGCGAAGGGTTGATAATTATGCTAATGGCTATATCGCGCATTATACTCCGTGTTATTGCTTTATTTCTTTGATCTATCTAAATCTCTATCTTCGTATTGTTGATTAATTATTGCACACAATTGGACAATTCATTGGTCTTTGACCTATCAAAATCTATATCTTCGTAGTGTTTGATAATTACAACAGGACAATTTATTGATCAAAGATCTCCATGCAAAACCGAGGAATTTACGCATGATTATTAACCCGTTATGCTTTGAAGGACCATACTATCACCAATCTCCATTATATGTTAAGAAAAACCTTTGCTATATCGTCTGCTGTTTTTATATTCTAAATTAGATTTGATAAAGCTAGTTATAGTCCTTAGAGATCGACACTCGAGGTTATTCTACTGCTACACTACGGTTTTCGTTGTAGTCGTGAATTGCCTTTGGCTAAATAACAAATTTATTGATACGTTGGACCCGACATCCACGCGTTCATCAAATTGGCGCCGCTGTCGGGGACTATACTCCTTTTTTCTGTTTAATTTGTTTATATTTTCAGCATTCAATTCCTAGTTCTAGTAGTTTTAGTTTTCCTTTTTAATCTCTATCTGATACTGCTTTCCTAGCCTTAGTAGTATTCGATATCTAGAAATATTCTCGATTTTCGAAATTTCTAACGAGGCTAATTTTCAGTTTTGAGTTACTCCTGATACTGATTTCCAGGTATGACGACCTTAAAAGCTCGCTTGACGCCTACGTTCTCGCAAGTCAGGAAGGGGTTAGCTATATACTTGGAAGAAGAGTTATCGGGGTATGAGGTAACGAGTTATGTAGTGAGAAGGATACCGAGGTTCGAAGATGGAGTGGATATGAATCCGATAAACTTCATCAGGTCCTATGAAGAGGAAATAGCAAAAGTTCCTGCAAAGGGGTTCACCGAGGATCAATTATGTAGGAAATTATTTCCTTTTGCTTTGGGATATGAACCACGGATATGGATAGCAAGGTTAGCACCAGGATCACTGAGGACCTGGAGCTAAGTAGTAGAGGAATTCTTGGCACGTTTCATGCCTTACCATGAGACGATTGCACTGCGGAATCGGATCGAACACTTCAAGCAAGGAGAATACGAGCGGTTCTGTGACACCTATGAACGTTTTGAGCTGTATAAACGTGAGTGCCCCCACCACCGTTTTGACGACGGGGAGCTGATTTGGTTTTTTGTTGGTGGACTACGTGATGAAGTTAGGCTTCAAGTGGATGGGATGTGTGGAGGTTTAGAAGAATGTACAGTTGAAGAGGCAGTGCAGGTCTTTCAAAAGTACGCCAATGGATCCGCACAATCCGAGAAAATAATGTCGAATAAAGTCACCAACATATATTCAAATCAAGGAGAAACTGACGGGTTATGCGAAGGATATTCTGAGGACGAAGACATCAGTGAGGAGGAGGAACTTGCGTTTTACGCAGGGATTAAGGCCATTGAGAGTGTTTTCGAGATAGCACACGCAGGGCAAGCTGAGAACAATCTTCGCATCGAGAAGGCTTTTGAAGCGGTCGAAGTAACTGAGCAACTTATCAAAGAGCTTAGCCTACTGAAGTGCGGAAGGTGCGGTAAAGCAGTCGAGGACACCCCCTGGAAGTAGTGAGCAAACCACCCGAGGTAAGGGGCGAATCACCCCCCAACTCCAGGGAATCGGACGACCCCAGTCCTCCCGATGTGACACCTAAAACTGATCTCGAGCCACTTCCAGCTGTTACTACCAAGGAGAATGAGTGCGAAGAGGTGAATCTACTACTCCGTGGAGGCAAGATGACCAAAATTCCTAACTTCGTGCGTCCTAAACGGGTAGAACCTACTGGGACCGAAAATACAGGACCAAGCACAGAACAAGAGATTAGCGAAAGTTCCAAAGAACCTCAAGAAGTTCCGGGAAGGAATGATGAACCAAGTCCATCTGTGGTAGACATAGGAGATGACGAAGTCGAGGTAGGAACTAGTACGCCAGGGGAGCTTCACAGGTCTTCCAATCCATTTGTGCCTCCGAAGCCACATGTGCCATTCCCAAGTCGGATCAAACCAGCCAAGAAGGATATTCAAGATTCACCCCTATTCCAACGCTTGTCAAAAGTGGAATTCAATGTGCCTCTCTTGGAGTTAATCCAAAACATTCCAGCTTATACGAAATTCTTCCGTGAGATCAAGAACAAAAGGATTACTTCAGGAATGGAAGTGAATGGGGTCGAAACGGTCAACTCAATTGCCGGATTGCCCGTGAAGAAAAAAGATCCTGGAAATTTCATCATCGACATCGCCTTAGGGAATGGACGAACTACGAAGGCAATGCTTGACTTAGGAGCTAGCATTAACTTAATGCCCTATTCGGTGTACAAAGCCCTGGAACTCGGAGAATTGGCACCAACTGATATGGTCGTCCAAATGGCAGACCAAAGTGTGAAGAGGTCGGTCGGGATAATAGAAGACATCCTTGTGAAGGTGGACAAATTGATAATCCCAACTGATTTTGTAGTAATGAAGTCCGCAGACGAGGGAAAAAGCCATATCCGTGAGCACGTAGTACTACTCGGGAGACCATTCATGGCAACTACCAACACATGCCTTGAACTTAAGGGCAAGAAAATAACCATGGAGGTAATGGGCGAGAAGATTGAGTTGGTAGGATGTAGCATCAGAGATAAGGAAGTCGCGGAGGAGTTAAAATTTGTCGATTGCTATGAGTCCGTGATTCCCGAATTTCATCATTGCCATGATAATCGTGAACCACTTGAGGAGGCACTGACAATGCAAACTGAGATGTGCTACATGACCGAAGAAGCAAGGGAACTAGTTGAAATAATGGATAGCACCCCAGAAATTCCCGCAGGAGAGGAGGTACTAGAACCTTTAGATGAAAAAGAGGAAGAAAGTAGGTTTCCTGAAGAAACTAGCTTAGAATTGAAACCGCTTCTTGCACACCTCAAGTATGTGTACTTAGGAGAAAATCAGAAGAAACCTGTAATTGTCTCCTCACATCTCTCCGACAATGAAGAAAGTAAGCTGATTGAAGTATTGAAGGAGAATTCCGCAGCTATAGGATGGGGGATCAGTGATATCAAAGGAATTAGCCCTACACGGTGCGTGCACAACATCACTCTAGAGCAAGATGCCAAACCCGTTAGGCAACCTCAGCGAAGGATAAATCCAGCTATGCAGGAGGTGGTAAATAAAGAAGTGATCAAGTTGCTAGATGACGATATGATTTACCCCATTCCTGGTAGTCGATGGGTGAGCCTGGTACATGTAGTTCCTAAGAAATCAGGAGTCACGGTGGAAGAGAATGAGAAAGGAGAATTGGAACCGGTTAGGAAGACCACTAGATGGCGGATGTGCATTGACTATAGAAGATTAAATGCCGCCACTAAGAAAGACCACTTCCCTTTACCATTTATAGATGACATGCTAAACCGCCTTGCGGGGCGGAAGTTTTATTGTTTTCTTGATGGTTTATCAGGTTTCTACCAGATTCCGATTGCACCGGAGGATCAGGAGAAGACGACATTCACTTGCCCATTCGGAACATTTGCCTATAGGAGGATGCCATTTGGACTATGCAACGCTCCCGCCACTTTTCAAAGGTGCATGCTTTCTGTTTTCTCTGACATGGTAACTAAATTTGTTGAAGTCTTCATGGATGATTTTTCCCTTTTTGGTGATTCGTTTGATCAATGCTTGCAAAGATTAGATCTTGTTTTGAAAAGGTGCATTGAATGCAACTTGACCTTAAGTTGGGAGAAAAGTCATTATATGGTTAGAGAAGGCATTGTTCTTGGACATGTAGTTTCTGAAAGGGGTATAGAGGTAGATAAGGCTAAGATCGAAATCATTGAAAAACTTCCCCCACTTGTGTGAAGAATTGCAATCTTTTCTTGGCCATGTAGGTTTTCATAGGAGGTTTATTAAAGATTTTTCGAAAATTGCTAAACCTTTAAGTAGCTTGCTTGCAAAAGATGTGGTTTTCCATTTCTCTAATGAATGCTTAGTTGCTTTTAATACCCTTAAGGAAAAGCTTGTTTCTGCTCCCATTGTTGTGCCGCCTGACTGGAATCTTCCTTTTGAGATTATGTGTGATGCTTCGAATTTTGCTATGGGTGATGTTTTATGCCAAAAAGTTGATAAGCAGTATCGTGTGATTTATTATGTTACTAAGACTCTAGACTCTGCGCAAGTTAATTATACAACTACTGAAAAGGAATTTTTAGCTGTTGTCTTTGCTTTACAAAAGTTTAGGTCTTATTTAATTGGCCATCCTGTGAATGTCCATACTGATCATGCTACTTTGAGACATTTGATAGCTAAGCAAGATTCTAAGCCTAGATTAATCCGTTGGGTCCTTTTGCTACAAGACTTTGATTTGACAATAGTGGATAGAGCTGGTAGGGAGAATTTAGTAGCAGATCATTTATCTAGAATACCTAATATCCCTGTTGATTCGATACCCATCAATGAGGACCTCCCTGATGAGCACTTAATGAAGGCTAATGAAGAGCCATGGTATGCAGATATTGTAAACTATTTGGCTATGAATGTTTGCCCCACTAACTTTTCAGCCTCAGACAAGAGAGCTCTTGCCAAGCGTTGCAGGACTTACATATGGGATGATCCGCATCTATTCAAGGAAGGAGTTGATGGGGGACACTATAGTGGTTTGAAAACAGCTCGCAAGGTACTGCAAGCAGGATTTTTCTGGCCAACAATATACAAAGATGCTCGAAGTTTTGTGAAGAATTGTGACCCATGTCAACGAGGTGGTAGTATCGGCAAGAAGGATGAAATGCCCCTTCAAGGGAATCTAGTGGTAGAACCTTTCGATGTATGGGGCATTGATTTCATGGGACCATTTCCTTCAAGTGGAGGCTATGTATACATTCTTGTTGCAGTGGATTATGTGACTAAATGGGTGGAGGCAATTCCTACAGAAACAAATGACGGCGCAGTGGTTATGAAGTTCTTGAAGGAGGTAATATTCTCAAGATTTGGGTGCCCTAGGACGATCATCAGTGATGGAGGGTCACACTTCGTCAATAGAACATTTGCCTCCCTTCTTAAAAGATACAATGTCCACCATAGTGTCGCTACACCATATCACCCACAGACATCGGGACAAGTCGAAGTCAGCAACCGTCAAATTAAGAAGATCCTGGAGCGAGTAGTGAAGCCCAGTAGGAAGGATTGGGCAGGAAAATTGAATGATGCACTTTGGGCATACATGACTAGCTACAAGACGGTGATCGGGACCACTCCGTACAGACTTGTGTATGGGAAAGCATGTCATGTTCCCGTAGAACTGGAACACAAGGCATATTGGGCTATAAAAGCACTCAATCTTGATATGGGAAAAGCTGGCGAGGAACGATTGTTGCAACTAGATGAGTTTGATGAATTACGATTAGGTGCTTATGAAAATGACAAGATCTACAAGGAACGTACTAAGAAGTATCATGATCGTGGTATAGTACGTAAGGAATTGATTCTTGGACAAAAAGCTTTGGTATTTAATTCTCGCCTTCGACTATTTCCTGGAAAGCTCCGTACTCGTTGGGATGGACCGTACGAAATTATCGAAGTTGCTCCTCATGGAGCTGTAAAACTCTTTGATCCAAAGACGGGCAATACCTTCAAGGTGAATGGCCAGCGAGTGAAGCCATACTTCGAGATATCTAGTGATCAAAGGGAGGTTGATCACCTTGAACTTACCCTTACCGCCTCCACTAAAGGTTAGTGTGTTTTGTTGTTTTGTTTTCTCACGAGTTTGATTGAGTATTATAGGTCACTTATACAAGCATTAGCTCTCACCTTGAATCCACTTTCGACGTTCGGGACGAGCGACGACGTTCAGGTTTGGGGAGGAGGTTATCGCTGATTATCTCTATACTTATCTTACTTATGATAAAATCGTGAATTTTTTTGCACGTTTACTGCTTTCCTAGGATAGTCTTGCATGTTTTATATGGAGTTTATTGCCGAATTGTTCGAACTTTTTTATTGGGTAGATTAACTAACTATGATATTAATCATATGCTTCATCTCTATGAATTTGTTTGAGGTTTTTCTCGCTTGGCTTGTCACATTTATGTATTGCACTTAGTTAAGCTTGGTAGTCTCGACATCATTTAGTGGTGTTTTCTCTACTGCGGTTCACGAAGGCCTTTATAATAGGATGATGCATGTTAGGGTCTTATGGTTGTTTCCCGAGTAATTATGTACCTAAGAGGCAACAAGTCTTCACCATGCTTTGATATTGCTAAATGCCTAGGAAGGAGGTAGTATGAGGTTGTGTGATCCTTTGTTTATAACCTATTCTTCCGAATATGTTTGGGGAGGGGGTTGCACCATCATTAGACTTGTTTTTCGTTTTTCATTTCCGTATTGTGAGTTTATTTTTCCTTTCTCGTAAATTTTGCACTCCAACCTATTCTTTCGAATAGGTTTGGGGAAGTCGTTTGAGTCATTTTGTTTCTCTTTTCGTTGTGCTACTGCTGGCTAAAAAAAAAATCGAAAAAAGAGAAAGAAAAATTCCAGGGAAAAAGAAAAAAAAGAAGAAAAGAAACTGGAAGAAAAAAAAGAAAAAAAGAAAAGACCCCAAAAAAGCAAAGAAGGGTCCATAAAAAGAAAGCCAAATAGCAGTTTAGCAAAGTGTTGTGTCTCATTTTCCAATTCTTGTAATATTCGTAATCGTGTTGTAATTTTCTATCTTTTCTTTTGTTTTGAGTGTCATCTGTTCTAGACCACCCTCGTCCTGCCATTCAGGAAGTGGTGAATAGCTTAAGACTTTGCTTGAGAGATGGGTAGAATAGGGGAGTGTTATCTTTTATAGGGAACCCTCCTTCGTTTGATGAGAGCCAGTACTGGTTCGACCTCTTTGAGGAAAAGTCTTAACATGGTGAACAGCAGTAAGTCCTCAGTTTCATAGGCACGGGACAACCATTCGTATCTTAGCATGCTTCATTACGTCGTCACTGACTAGGTCCAGGTAGAGAATGTTACGAGAGACTATCTTGTCTTGACATAAGTGCTTATGTGGATGTGTATGAGTCAATCGAGGTATTCTTCAACCTATATTCATGCTTTGATTTATATGGTTCTTGTTCATATGTTTTTTGATAGATTCGGTAGATTAGTTCATTTTATTTGGCATGAGACTCCATTTTATGTGTTTCATTGTTTTTTGCATTAGAGTCTAGCTTAGTTGCTTGAGGACAAGCAAATGTTCGGTTTGGGGAGTTTGATGAATGTGTATTTTACACTTTCATTTAGGTCTTCTTCACCTATTTTAGCTATCCTCTATGTTAATTTAGCTATATTTTAGTACATTTTACTAGAATAGTGTCATGTTTCCCTTTAGTTTTTATTTTACAGGTTTTGGTTGAAAAACGAGGATTTCCGGGCAATTATATTGAAGTTGACAAGGAATTGGTGTTCCAGAAGCCTAAGTGGAGTATCTGAAAGTTTCCTGATAGGATTTGAAGTCTAGGGGTCGAATCTGGAGGTTAGAAGGCCACTAGAAGTGAGAAACCGAGTCCGAAAAGGGGAAGAAATCAAAAACGCGTCGAAAACGCGTAAATTCCCGAAATTTACTCCCGGGCGAATCGCCCGGGATGTGGGGCGAATCGCCCCACACCAGGCGACTCGCCCGGTGTGTGGGGCCCTTCGCCCCACACTATTTCGAGGCCTATATATAGTTGCTCAGTTTTTCTCTGAATTTCATACTTTTCCAGACCTATTCTCTCACCTTTCTCTGTAGTTTTAGGTAGGAAATTCCGAGAGCCTGTTCTGGGGTTCGTAGCTTAGGAGATACTTTTTCATAGTAGTTTGGAGCTTGTAAGATCGCGATTCTTCGGAGACTGACAACCTTCGGTAACATTGTATCTTACAGTTTTTCTACTTATTTTTATATATCTTTCAACATGTTTTCTTCTATGATTTCTGTTGATTGCATGACAACTATGAGTAGCTAAACTTCTCGTTGGTGATAGTATGTGAATTCTTAGCGAAGGGTTGATAATTATGCTAATGGCTATATCGCGCATTATACTCCGTGTTATTGCTTTATTTCTTTGATCTATCTAAATCTCTATCTTCGTATTGTTGATTAATTATTGCACACAATTGGACAATTCATTGGTCTTTGACCTATCAAAATCTATATCTTCGTAGTGTTTGATAATTACAACAGGACAATTTATTGATCAAAGATCTCAATGCAAAACCGAGGAATTTACGCATGATTATTAAACCCGTTATGCTTTGAAGGACCATACTATCACCAATCTCCATTATCTGTTAAGAAAAACCTTTGCTATATCGTCTGCTGTTTTTATATTCTAAATTAGATTTGATAAAGCTAGTTATAGTCCTTAGAGATCGACACTCGAGGTTATTCTACTGCTACACTACGGTTTTCGTTGTAGTTGTGAATTGCCTTTGGCTAAATAACAAATTTATTTGATACGTTAGACCCGACATCCACGCGTTCATCACATATGTGAATGTGTATGAGTCAATCGGGGCATTCTTCAACCAATATCCATGTTATGATTTAAATGGTCATTGTTCATAAGTTTTTGATAGACTCAATAGATTAGTTAATTTCATTTGGCATGAGACTCCATTTTGTGTGTTGCATTGGTTTTTTGCATTAGAGTCTAGCTTAGTTGCTTGAGGACAAGCAAAGGTTCCGTTTGGGGAGTTTGATGAACGTGTATTTTACACTTTCATTCGAGTCTTTTTCACCAATTTAGCTATCCTCTAGGCTACTTTAGCTTATATTTTAGTGCATTTTATTAGAATAGTGTCACGTTTCCCTTTTCTTTGCATTTTCACGTTTTAGGTAAAAAACGTAATTTTATGGGCAATATTGATGAAGAGGACGAAGTTTTGGTATTTCGAGGACATTCGTGGTGTATCTAGAAGGTTCCGGATGAGATTTGAGGTCTAGGGGACGAGTTTCAAGGCTTAAAGGTCACTAGAAGGCAAAATTCGAGTCCGAAAAGGAAAAGAAGACCAAAATCTCTCTCCCACCGGCTGGATGTCCCAGGCGAAGCGCCTAGGACGTGGGGCGAATCGCCCCACACCAGGCGAATCACCTGGCACCTGGGGCGGTTCGCCCGGGAAGTTTCCGCAGCAATATATATCTTTGCCTATTTTCTACGTTTTTCATATCTTTTCACCTTATTTTGAGAGACACATTCTTTAAAGCCTGTTCTGGGAATTATTAGCATAGAAGACTCTTTTTCTTATTGATTTGGAAGCTTTAGCATAGAGATTGGACATCTTTTATTTTCGATTCTTGCTTGTGAGTTAGCAATTCATCGGAGATTGACAACCTTCGTTGGTAACTTGTATCTCACGATTTTACTGCTTTTATTTATTTCATTCAACATGTTTTCATTCAATCTTGCTTTGATTCTTGTTGATTGCAATTTATCTATGAGTAGCTAAATCTATCGTTGGTGATAGTATGTGATTTCTTAGCTAGGTTTCTTAATTTATGCATGAGTGGCTTCGCGCGTTTAATACTTGATTTATTGTTTTATTTCTTTGATCTATCTAAACCATCTATCTTCGTAGTGTTGAATTGAAAGGAACACACAGGACAATTCACGATCATAGATTTCTATACAAACTTCAAGTACTTCATGCATGATTATTACCCGTTACTTTGAATGACAATACTATCACTGACTTCCATCATATTGATAAGAAAAATCTGTGCTTTGCTTGATTCCTGATTTATAGTTTAAGTTAAATTAGATAAAGCTAGTTATAGTCCTTAGAGATCGACACTCGAGGTTATTTTTTACTTCTACACTACCTGCCTTTGTTTTCGTTGTAGTTGTGAATTGCCTTTGGCTAAAAACAAATTTATTTGATTAATTGAGTCTGACAATCTCGTTCATCAGAAAGCAAGGCCCCTGGAGAACCTATGTTATCCATTCCCATTTCGTGCCCTTTCGATAGGTGGGGAATCGACATCGTAGGAAAACTCCCCACTTCCACTAACCAAAAGAAATTCATAATAGTAGCCGTGGAATACTTCTCAAAGTGGGTCGAAGCCGAAGCCGTCGCAAGAATCACCGAAGAAACCATCCGAAGCTTCATTTGGAGGAATATAATTTGCCGATTCGGACTTCCCAGAATCCTCACATCTGACAACGGAGCACAATTTGCCGAGAAAAAGATTCGGGCCTGGTGCATCGAATTAGGCATCAAGCAAAGTTTCACTTCAGTAGGACATCCCCAAGCCAAGGAAATGACAGAGGTAACCAATAGAACCATCATCCATAACCTCGAAAAAAGACTGGGACTCTCGAAGTAAGAGTGGGCAGACGAATTGCACGGGGTACTTTGGGCGTATCAAACGACCCAGTGGACGACCACTCAGGAAACCCCATTTTGCATGGTCTACGGATCAGAGGCCGTAATCCCTTGCAAAATAGCCGTCAAAACCCTCCATGTGACGGAGTACGACCCCAGGCTAAACCAAGAAGCTCGAGCTTTAGAACTGGATATGATCGATGAAAATAGGGAGAAGGCCAGACTTCGCATCCTCAAGTACCAAGCCACAATGACTAAGGCCTACAACAGAATCCTGATTCGACGTGACTTGAACATCGGGGATCTAGTGTTGAGGAAAGCCAATATCCTCGAAAATGTGGGGAAGTTCCAAGAGCCCTGAAGGGCCCCTTCCGAGTAATAGAAGCATTGTCGAACGGGTCCTATCGTCTCCAAGACCTCGAAGGTAATGATTTTACAGCGGCCATGGAACATCAAAAGCCTGAGGAAATACTACTCATAGAGGAGTCATCTCCGATCTTTTGCGGAAATTTTTTGTAACAAATCCTGTACAAACCACCCTTTCGAGGGTCGTCACTGAAAGGGATTAGGCACCAGGACACCAAGCATTAGGCCAATTGTAAAATCCCTCTTCAAACCACCTCAGCGAAGGTCAATTGACCCATGTATGGGCAGTTTCAAAAACGGGCAACAGAAAAGGGAATCTACATTCGATAGGCTATCAACAGATAATCATCGAATGTTTTGAATACCGTTTTCCTCCCGAACAAACGTTTATGATATCCATTCGGAATGATGCTATTTCGACGAAATACAATCTTTCGAATGAATTCTGTCCTCAAAACATTCTTTATCGAGCAGAGTTACGATTTAATAAGGATAAGCGATGGTTTATACCCTATTCAAATACGCGTCTCAAAATTGTAAGAACATACGGTCAGAGTTACTCCTAGGGTACGCAGCGGAATTTTAAAAATTTTCTTAACATGCAGGTTAATTGATTATGTACATAGCATATATATTAAACACGTCAATTAGAAGACTTACAATACTCCAAAAGCAAGCACAGGTACCAAGTCTTCGTAATAGTCCGGTGTATCTTCTCGTTCATCGAAGTCGAAGATATCTGCAATACTTTGATTATCTGCAAGACAATAAAAGTTAGTTTCCAGCTCCTTGAACCTCAACCTTGGTATCCACGGATGAACAGCTTATCGGAAAGAATGCTAGGATATTCTTTGTGTGGCCAAGAAGATGGGGCGGCGGTTTTCCTCCGGTGAGGGGTGGCGCGCGCGTGGCTAGTATGGAGGTAGGGGAGAGCTTTTATTTTCTCTAAGAAAACTGGTAGAAAGAATGATATAAAATCTGTCTGTTGAATCAACCATGTAAAAGCTCTCTAATAGTCTACTATATATAGTAGTCAAAAGAAGCCTAATGAATAATCAATTAGACTTCATAAAGGAATAAGAATCTAATTCTTATCGCACTAGGAAACCAATTCAAGTCTAGATTCATTCCCAATCAAGTTAGAACTCAATCAGGAAAATCTAACTTATCCCTTGGACTTCTAATAGAGGAAGGAGTCGGACTCCTTCCCCTACTCCAGCTGCGCGCGCGCGCGTCCCAAGGGTGATAGGTGGGTCCCGATTTTGGGACCCACTTATAGTTCTAAGGCAATTCAAACTCCAAGTAGACTTTGCCCATGTGCATATATTAATTCCAAATTAACATATCCTTTCAAATCAAACCTCTATTATATTTCTAAAATATAATCTTTAACTGTATTTACATAAAATACAATTAATCAGCCAATTCAATTAATAATTTCAAATCATTAATTGAGCCACAAATTATTATAATTAATTCCAAATCAATTATAATCCATCAATCAGAATTAATTCTAAATTATTTGCGATTCCATCTTCAAGGATATTCGGATAAGCTGAATCACCACATAGTGTGACCCATAGGGCCTCATTGTATCAAGCAAGTCCTACACTAGGCATATGGAATTCCTAGACGGTTCCATTTGCAATATTAATACATGAGGACGTTTGAGAGGTTTCTCAAAGCAAAACCCTTTCGTTGTGAAGTCTATTGCGCTCAACGCGGCGATGGTAACGTCCCTTCATCTGACTGACTCGAATGCATCTAGGATCGATGAAGTGTCTATCCCAATAATACATCCACGGGCGTCTTCAGGGAGTTGCATGGTGAATCCAATATCTATTATGGCTATCATAATAATATTGATACGCTGGCCAGCGGTTTTACCAATCACAACTATGAACGACTATGAGCAGTACTCTCCTGTGCTACACATGAGAGATGAATCCTTCACAGAATCACTTATCATCCCCATTTGTATGTAGCCATAATCCTGGATCGTGTCTTGGGTCAACTGCTTATTCAGAGCTGACATCGACGGGTCCACCAAGGATATGGGGCAACAAATGTGATGATAAAGTCCTGTAAGTCCAAAGGACGACTGGCATCACTTCGACAACTTACCGATTCCCATAGACACTTCGGTGTAGAGTATACATCGATGGGAGTGTCCGGTGGGTACTTCCATTGTTCGGTAATCACCCTTCGAACAACTATGCGTAGTTATGGGAACGTTTCTTGATTGTCCAGCAATCCGTTCCGTGGCCGTGGGATCGGCTCACACTTGCTCCAACAAGTATAACCTCCACGCATACTAGTCTCAGCTGGTTCATTCAGACCTCTACATCCGAGATGAACCTCGACTAGGGAGAGTTTGGGATAGATGATAACTCACATAGCTCCCACTATCTGTGTGATCGGTCATCTATCCGAGGGGACATGTTTAATATCAATACAGACAGAAATAGAGATATGACATGCTGTATGCCTGGTGTAATATAAATATGAAAGCGATACTCAATAGTCAAACAACAAACATATATTATATTACGTTGACCTGTGTAATAGTATTGTTGGTCCCTCTAAACAACAAGGAAAGACTAGAGGGGGGGTGAATAGTCTTTTCAAACTTTCTTCGTTTAAAAACTTTCTCATCAAGTACTTATTACTTTTCAGTAATGAGTTTGCTGATACTTAACTTTCTCAGCAAGCGCAAATTACTTCTCAGTAACTAGTTTTGTTGATACTTAAAATCAGAGAGCGGAAGTCTTTGATACAATAAGTGCTTTGTCAGTAAGTGATAGTTTCAGCAAGTGAAGTGAGTGACTGTGTACAGATAGATATGCTTTGCTGAAAACTAAATGCAGTAAGTAAATCACACAAACACTTTTATAGTGGTATCTGAGAGTGGCGTAATCTCTCAACTAATCCACTTTGTGCTTTCTAGGACAGAATGCACTAAGATAAGTTTGAGGTTCCTTACAACACCTATCTAGAGCGATCCAAACAGAAACCAAAGCACACTTGCTTCGTTTCCAACCTAACTAGAGAACGAAACCTTGTTCTCCACCAAACTTGGGACTTTTAATCAGCAACACTATGCTCGATTATGTTCCCCCTGAATATCACGCCTGAAAGGGTGTATTTTAAGTTAGAGAGGTTTGGGATGAGATAACTTAATTATAACTTATTCAGTTACAACAAGTAATCTAAGAAACAAAACTTTGAATACTTTGCAGTAAACAAGTTTGATTGTTTCTGGTGTCAAGACTTGATCTTGTTCGAGAGAAACAAAGAACACTTAACTAATTTCTTAGTCGTGTAAGTTCTACTTCTTCACAAGTAGCGTTTTCAAGCTTTAAGTCTTGGAACGGATCAATGGCAGTAAAGAGTATTTGAAGGGTATGTGAGTTTAAGCACAAGTGAGAGTTTGATCACGTTGTTGACACACTTCAACTCTTTGTCGGATGACCTCTATTTATAGTGAAAATAAGAAGCCGTTTGTATTTCAAATTCTAAGGCTTTTTTTCCTCAAGATGTCACTATCTTGCTTTTGTACTTTCAGCAGCGTCCTTGTTTGTCTTCTAGTCTTCATGTCCTTCGCGTGCATGCTTTGCATTTAATGCTTATTTGAATGAAATTCAAACAGTAACATTGGAGCGCAAATACAAGTACTTTCAGCAAGAGGTCACAGATGTTCCATCAGCAAGTGGTCAGTCTCAGTTTCAGCAAGCACAACCTACTCTGTCGTTTAGATTTTCACTTATGCAATGCTGTTGCTGAAGTTTCCACTTTCTGAGCAACATGTTCCATTGTAGATATCAGTCTGCAGAAATCTTCTAGTCTTCAGATCTTCGAATTCTTCAAGTTTCTGAACGGTTCTAAATGCTTCAATAATTTGTTTGTGTAAACAAAGTACATCATCAGCAAATGCTTCAATAGGTTGTATTTCTTTTTAGAAAACAAGATACATCATAAGCGGTAAAACCAACCTATATAGCACCTACTCTAAGTCTTCAGCAAACGTTCCTCTTTTACAATGTCCTTAAAATTCTAAATTCCTATGGACCTTAAGAGTACTAGTTACTAGACTTTCCTTAATTTAGCATGGTTAATTGCTCATCAAAATTACAAGTTTCCTAACAAATTTCCCCCTTTTTGATGTTTGCAATCCATGGCTAAATTAATTATTAACCTTTTAGAGGTTTCTGATGTTGAATAAATCAGTTGATTAATGCAAGCATACTTGAATATTTAAACAGTAAGCATAAGTAAATTGCATAATCAAAAACCAATAAGAGTCAAAAGCTTCATTGCTGATAGTTATCTTTCAGTAAGTTTACATGAACGATCAGAGATAACTACACAAAATCAGCAAACAAAACTTACACAGAACTATTACAGAGAGTTAAGCTCTTTTAGAGGATTTTCTCAAAATCTCTCTTACACTCTTCTCAGCAAGTGCAGTGAATTCAATACATTCCTTTGCGTAATCTTCAAGTAGCTTACGGACTTGTAGTTGAAGAATCCTTGCATTTTTGCAGGCGGTATGATAATGCTTTTCAGCATTCATTTCCATGTAGTGAACTACCCACAAATGCATGCCCCAATTGCTGGCATGGAGAAGTTGTGTATCTGAAATGCTTTTAGGATGAATCTTCCTTAGCCAGAGAAGATCTTCTTCTTGATCCTTAGCAGTGAGATAGAAATACTCATAAGGAATCAATCCAAGTTTCTTCTTTGCTTTCTTGGTCAAAGGGTCAGAGTAATAAGCAATTCCAATTGGTTTATAAAATCAGGTTCTTGTTTTATGGACTTACCAATTGAAGTTCTTCTTACTGAGACTTCCAGATTCAACCATCTCCCAGCAATATTTCTTGGTAGGGTTTCATCCCTTTCTTTTCTTTTCACCTTGAGATCAATCCAAGTGAACATTTGGTTCAGTATAGCAGTTGGAAAGAATTCATTTACCAGCAAGTCTTCCAGCTTTAAGATCCAGCAACCATGAACGTTTCTGATCACGTTCTGAGTGGTTTCCTCATTGCTGGTCTTTGTATATTCAATGTCGGAGCCAATAGCAATGCTGGCCAGCCTCTTTTCTTCCTGTATTTGCCTTCTTCTTCTTGACTTTGCATTGTCTTGATCTCTTGCTGAAGATCTTAAGTCAGAAGAGAAATGCTTTGAGTGGCCAGACGGAGTTAAGGCTGTAATTGGTCTAGCTCTTATGGCTTGAGCTATGGCCTGATTGTCATCATCATCATCATCTTCATTCAGAGCTTGATGACTTTCAGTGTGACAAAATCCTTGAGTTTCAGCAGCAGTTTTTCTCTTTTTCGGACTTGCTGAATTCAACTCAGAATGTGCTTGTCTTTTAGAACTTTGCTCTTTTTCAGCAAGAGGTTCTATTGTCAGTGGTGCTTCAGCAGTAGGGGTTTTCTTCCTTGAAGTTCTCTTTTGCTTATCTTCCCCCTTAGACATTGATTGCATCATTGGAGTAATGTGCAAAGAGAAGAACTCATTGCAATTTTCAGCAAGAGTACTTAGGCTGTTGTATTTCATAATGATTGCTTGCTGATCAGAAGTCAGCTTTGACAATTCTTGTTTAATACTCACCATATTCTCCTATGTCTGCGCTCTGTTTGGACCTTATCATCAATGAAAGTCTGAGCCTTGACTAATGCAGACTTTGCTAGACGGAGTGCTTGACTTACATCTTCTTCATAGCTCTTGTGATAAAGACTGATGTCTTTCTGAGCTATTGTAAGAGTAGTAGTGCGTCTCATCACAGTAGCCAATATCTTTCCGATATCAAGCGGGCTCTCAGCAAGCAGTGCATCATCTTCTGCTTTGCAGGCTTTGTGGACTTCCCTAAGTGCCAAAATTCTTGGAGTAAAATCCTCCACGTTTGGGAACGGCACTAAGTTTGGGGTCAAGGAATGAACTTTGAGCTCTGAAGCAAATTGATCATCTTGTAACAGCAATTGACTTCTCAAGTCATCTCCTTCATCAGTTTCGTAGTCAGGAGGAGGAATTTCAACCACTTTGGGGTCTTTCTTGGAATTATCATCCTCATTTGCAGATAGATCATCTTCATCCTCAGATTCATCAAGGCCAGCAACCTTGGAACCTAAGTCGGTAGCTTCATTCCTTTCTGGTTGAGTGGTTGCTGATGGCAACGCTTCAGACTCAACGACTGGAGTTTCACCAGTAGTAAGTTTTAATTGAGTAGTTGCTGAGGGCAACGTTTGAGACTCAATTGCTGGAGTTTCACCAGTAGTAAGTGGAATGGAGGGGACTTCCTTTGGCTTTACTCCTGAAGATTGAGCAATATCCAAATTCTGCGTATGCCTTGCATGAATTTGGAGACTATTTTGAAGTTCTCTTTGGTAATCTTCATCCAATTCTTCTTCATCATCAAGGTTTGGATCAGTGACCTTGGCATCGAGTAAAGATAACTCGGCATCAGAAAGCTTGCCTTTGCCAAGTTTCAAAGGGGCTCGCTTTCTGGCGTATTCTTCCTCAGTATCAGCGCCTTGTACAGGTGCTTGAGTACTGGTTTCATCAGGAGTGGGTTGAGATTCATGCTGAGTTGGTGTTTGTTAAGCTTGCTGATTGTCTTGTTTCTCAGTTTCAGCAACTGTCATTTTGAGTCCACCAACATCAGGACTAGGACCTTGATTGTCATCATCGTCGTCCTTTTTATCCTTTGAATCTTTCCCTTCATTATCATTGGGATCAGTTGGGATGTTTTCATCTTCTTCCTCTTCATCATCATCAGTCCAAATAACCAACTCGAGATGCTTGTACAAAGCAACACTCGTTACTTCCTCTTCTTCATTGATTTTGTGTGGATCAGCCACCACGGGTACAAAGGAATCCTTGAGCATCACAGCTTGTTCATTTGGAGAGGCACTCTTAAATTTGGCCTTCATATTCTCTCTGATTTGAGCAATCAGATTTGAGCTCATTAGCTGAGAATATGACATGTCTTCCGGAAGTATAGATTGGACAAAAGTCTCGAGCTTCAGCAAAGAAGATCTCTTTTTCTCGTTTGATAGATGAAGATGAAGGTCAAAAAAGTCCATCCTTCTGTACCTTTGTCAGTTGCTGACAGACTTAGCAACTCTTGACAAGGTAGTTCTCTTGAAGTCTAAGTACAGTTCTTCAGAGCTTATTTTTGGATCTTCAGTGATGTGAACCACTTCAGTGGTCTCCTTTTGAGCCTGAAAAAGAATAACATTTTGTTCAGGAAAGGTTTGGATAATTGTCTTAGAGTCCAAAGCTGAAACATGATTTACCTGCTGAGTTTCAGCAAGCTCATGTTGCACACTTGTTTGTGCTGGTACAATTTCCATTCCTTGAGGAGCTTGAGAAGCATCCTCCATTTCTTCATCCTGAAATAAATGTGAGTTAGATACAAGTACTAAGTTGTCAAACTTAGTTGTATTACAAAAAACTTTAACTACCTGCTGAGCAGGAAGTGTTCATTCTGGTGCAAAGGCTTCAGTAACCGTCTGACTTGCATCTTGAGAAGTTTGTAGAGAAATCATAATTTTAGCAAAAGATTGAGCTTAAGAAAGTTAAGATTTTCTTATGGTTGAGTTAACTACCTGCTGAAGAAGGACAGGTTGTGGCTCAGTCCTTTCAGCATTAACAATTTCTTCAGTTTCTGGGACTGTTTCTTCAGCAGACTTCTTTGCTTGCTCTATTTGAGACAGCTGCGCGGTTTCAGCAATCTCCCTTGTCTCTGAAATGACAAGTTGAGCAGAAGCATCTTGACCCTTAAGCTCACTGCTTGTCATAAATCATCTATTGATTTGTTGGATGTTTCTACAATATCCAACTCCATTTGATGGCTTATTTCTTCCAGTACAAGCTGGACTTTGTCAATTGATGTTTTTGGTGAACTGGGGCCAGTATTCTCAGCATCACGAGATGCGTCGTCGAATAATGGTTCTTGTGTTGTTTCAACAACTTCTGGGACTTGAACCATTGCGGTCTCAGCAACTGGTTCTTCAGCAACTTGATGAGTTGCTTGTTCAGCAACCATCTTTTCAGCAACGGCAGCTTCAGCAAGTGCCGCGGTTCTTATATCAGCAGCCATATCCGTCACTGGTTCCAGAGTCTAATCATCAAGATTATCTACAATGTAGATATCTGGGATTGGGGCAGGAATTTCATTTCCATTGCCTTGTGGTCTATTCTCAGTAGTTGAATCAACATTAAGTTGATTGTTGAAGGCTTCCACAAACACTTCAACGTTGCTGACATAGGTTTCAGTAACCACTTTGTCAACATCTACTGGAGTTTGCTTTTCATCAACTGCTTGGCAATCGTCCGAGAGATCATGGACAATTGGTACTGACTTGCGAGCCAGTGTTTTCTTTCTTGGGTTATTTGTCCTTTTTCTCTTGGGGACGGGGTTTGCTGATGAAGCTGCAGTCTGAGTGTCATCATCAGCTTTCCTCTTTTTCTTCTTGGATTTCTCCAGTTTCCCAGCAGAGGCGTCAGTAGTTGCATTTTCAGCAACGGGTGTAGTGGTGTTTGCATGATCACCATCTACAGAAGTTTCATCTCTATCACCATCTACAGCAGTTTCATCTCTAAGTTGCTGAGTGGTGACATCTGCAGCTGTTGTATACTTTTCTTGCTGGCTTGTGCTGACAACATTTGCAGCTGCTGTCTTCTTTGATTTTTCGAGTTTCTTGCCAGCAGTCTTAGGTACATTCTGCTTGTAGAAGGCTCTTCCCACATTGCATACAGATTTCTTAATTGGCAATGGGTTTCTCAGCTGAATCCCGAAGTGTTCAAGGATAAAGCATATCTTCAGTACATACATGACTGGGAAGGTAGGTGAGACCTTGTTGTCTTCAACCTTGACATTGAACTTAGTAACACAATCAACAGGTCTGTTGAAAATGTACTTTGCCCAGTTGAGCTCCGTTTTGTTCTCATAGATATGCATCAGCAGAGGCCACCTTCTCAAGCCTACTTGGTCTATTCCTCCAACTTGGGAGTCTAAGACTTTGATTAGTAGCAGAGCTACTAGACCAAGTGAATGGCAGAGATGCTTCCTCTTAACGTGCTTTGTCCAAGTCACGGGAGCAATCTCTCCTTTCTTCATTTTCTCATTTCTGACATCACTGTAGAAGGCTTCTATCTCTTCATCTGTGGCAGTGATGTCATCTTCAGTTCCAGTGGTTGGAATCTAAAAGATTTCCGCTAAATCAATTCATTTCAGGACGATTTGCGTGTTCTGAACTGTAGTAAAGATCACTTTTTCAGTGACTCCTTGACTATCAGTTAGGGACTGGATTTCCGCATTATTGTAGAACTCCATTGTATCCAACATGCTCACTTGCTTAGGGCATGCAGTTATAAAATGAATGAGGCCTTGCTGCTTGATGAAGTCAAGCGCCTCTTCATTATCACCGTCTAGTTCTTGTTCATAGAAGTATCGGATATACTTCTCTTTTGCGAAACCACCCCATTGCATCATCATCTCACAATTTGCAGTGTCAAGATATGAGGGAGGCATAGGTTTTTCTATTATCCTATCGTTTTTCAACACAACTTTCGCTGTGTTTGTCACCGGAGCAGTGCGTTTCTCATCACTGTCAACCTTAGACGACATTGAGGTCTTAGATGACTGTCTCTTTGGTGCCATTTCTTTATATAGAGAGAAATGTGTATGAAAAAGATTGTTTGCTTTTTGACCGGAGGTACAGTAGATTCAGGCTAAAATTTGCAGAGAAAGGAAATGTGAGTTAAAGAATTTTGTCATTTCTCTAACTCCTTCTTTCTATAGTGTCTCTGATGTGTGAGAAATGATAGTGTGTATGTCCGAGAGACAGTCCTTATTAAGGGCATGGAGCTCTTATAGAGGGCATATATGTACTATTACACAAGTCAACGTAATAAGATATATGTTTGTCGTTTTACTATTGAGTATCGCTTTCATATTTATGTTACACCAGACATGTAGCATGTCATATCTCTATTTCTGTTTGTATTGATATTAAACATGTCCCCTCGGATAGATGACTGATCACACAGATAGTGGGAGCTATGTGAGTTATCATCTATCCCAAAATCTCCCTAGTCGAGGTTCATCTCGGATGTAGGGGTCTGAATGAACCAAATGACACTAGTATGCGTGGAGGTTATACTTGTTGGAGCAAGTGTGAGCCGATCCCACGGTCACGGAACGGATTGTTGGACAATCGAGAAACGTTCCCATAACTGCGCATAGTTGTTCGAAGAAGGATTATCGAACAATGGAAGTACCCACCGGACACTCCCATCGATGTATACTCTACACCGAAGTGTCTATGGGAACAGGTAAGTTGTTGAAGTGATGTCAGTCGTCCTTTGGACTTACAGGACTTTATCATCACATTTGTTGCCCCATATCCTTGGTGGACCCGTCGATGTCAGCTCTGAATAAGGAGTTGACCTAAGACACGATCCAGGATTATGGCTACATACAAATGGGGATGATTGATGAATGTGTATTTTACACTTTCATTTGAGTCTTTTTCACCTATTTTAGCTATCCTCTATGTTAATTTAGCTATATTTTAGTGCAGTTTATTACAATAGTGTCACGTTTCCCTTTAGATTTCATTTTACAGGTTTTCGTTGAAAAACGAGGATTTCCGGGCAATTATATTGAAGTTGACAAGGAATTGGTGTTCTAGAAGCCTATTTGGAGTATCTGAAGGTTTCCGGATAGGATTTGGAGTCTAGGGGTCGAATCTGGAGGTTAGAAGGCCACTAGAAGTCAGAAACCGAGTCCGAAAAGGGGAAGAAATCCAAAAACGCGTCGAAAACGCGGAATTCCGCGAAATTTACTCCTGAGCGAATCGCCCGGGACGTGGGGCGATTCGCCCCACATCGCCCGGTGTGTGGGGCCCTTCGCCCCACACTATTTCGAGGCCTATATATAGTTGCTCAATTTTTCTCCGAAATTCATACTTTTCCAGACCTATTCTCTCACCTTTCTCTATAGTTTTAGGTAGGAACTTCCCAGAGCCTGTTCTGGGGGTTCGTAGCTTAGGAGATACTTTTTCATAGCAGTTGGGAGCTTGTAAGATCGCGATTCTTCGGAGACTGACAACCTTCGGTAACATTGTATCTTACGGTTTATTCTACTTATTTTTATATATCTTTCAACATGTTTTCTTCTATGATTTCTGTTGATTGCATGACAACTATGAGTAGCTAAACTTATCGTTGGTGGTAGTATGTGAATTCTTAGCGAAGGGAAGATAATCATGCTAATGGCTATATCGCGCATTATATTCCGTGTTATTGCTTTATTTCGTTGATCAGGCTCAGCCTATATCCTCGTATGTTGATTAATTATTATGCACAATTGGACCCTCGTCGACCTATGCATATCTATATCTTCGTAGTGTTGAATAATTACGGAACACAATAGGACAATAGTGATTGACTTGTCAGTATCTTTATCTTCGTAGTGCTTAATAATTACAACAGGACAATTGATTTATCAAAGATCTCCATGCAAGACCGAGGAATTTACGCATGATTATTGACCCGTTATGCTCTGAAGGATCATACTATCACCAATCTCCATTATCTGTTAGAAAAACCTTTGCTTTACCGTCTGCTGTTTTTATATTATTTAGTTAAATAGATAAAGCTAGTTATAGTCCTTAGAGAACGACACTCGAGGTCATTCTACTGCTACACTATGGTTTTCGTTGTAGTTGTGAATTGCCTTTGGCTAAATAACAAATGTATTTAATTCGTTCGCGTTGGAACACAACACCAGTGCGTGCATCAAATTGGCGCCGTTGCCGAGGACTATACTCCTTGTTTCTGTTTAATTTGTTTATATTTTCAGCATTCAATTCCTAATTCTAGTAGTTTTAGTTTTCCTTTTTAGTCTCTCTCTGATACTGCTTTCCTAGTCTGTTACAGATAGTGTATGCCACATACACGATTTAGGGGAACAACGCTTGCTGATTCAATTGCCGAGATCGACAGAGTCTACCACCAAAGAAGGCGACTACTTCAAAGGCGTGCACTAGAGGAAATAGAGGATACCGATTTTCTCTGAATCTCTACACAGTCTTTTCAAGGAAATCGACGGAATGGCAGAAGCTAGACCACTGAAAGCATGGGTTCAACCCACTAAGGATCGTATGAGGGGACCGGAGATTGGTCTTTCGTCTGCAACTCGAGATCTGGAAATCAAGAACCACGCATTCCAACAACTTCCGAGGTTCTATGGCTTATCAAGGGAAGATGTGATGGGGTACTTGCACGATATCGATGATTTCGTCAACCAACTCCCACGACCCGGAGCTGAAATAACAACAGATGAGATGAGGATGAAGGTTTTTGCTATAGGACTTGGCGACAGAGCGAAGTCATGGTTGAGTTCTCTACCAGCAGGCTCGCTGGACACTTGGGAGAAGGTTTTTTCAGCTTTCATGGAAAAATACTTCCCTCACACCTTGACTACCGCGCTAAAGGCGCAAATCACTGGATTCAAGCAGGACTATGATGAGACCATCTACACCGCGTTTGAGAGATTCCAAGATCTCACGAACAAGTGCCCTCACCATGGTTTTGAGCTTTCTGACCCAGTCCAACTCTTCTACAATGGACTAACCTTCGAGAACCAACAAGTGGTGGATTTCCAATGCCGAGGCAATATTTGGGAGGAAACCGCATAAGCCGTCTGGGCAGTTTTCGAAAGGTTTGCTAAGGGTTCGCAATTCAAGGACCCAAGAGCGATGGTTAGGAGACGTGGACCTGAAGCTCCACCGACTCAAGAAGCCCCTATGTATAGGGGGAATGGGGATCAATTCGAGTGCTTTACCAACGAGTTAAAGCAAGTCCTCAAGAGCGCCACTGGAACAACTGTTTCGAACGAAGTATGCGGAATATGCAAGAACTATGGGCATGGGGCTCATATGTGCAGATCGGAGCTTGCGTATGATGATGGCAACTGGGCTCGAGGAGGCGAAGAGGAAGCCTTTGCTACGGAGTTTGGTACTCAAGAAGCTAGATACGGACAAGACGGTAGGAATCCTCGAGGAGGATTTTGGAGAAGAGGATTCCGAAACAATCAAGGATATGCACCGGCTAGCCAAACTTATGGCCCTAACCAAGACCGTAGTAGACTTAACTATGGTAATGATCACTGCGAAAACCCCGCTCCGAAAGAGCCACCGAAGTCGAAGTCGGCTCAACTGATGGAGAACTTGCAAAAGATGGTTGATCACACCCAAAGTTTTCTCAAACGTTATGAAGAAGATTCTGAGAAGACTAGGGCAAGGCTTGATAGGTTGGAAAAGAGCACTAGGCTTGCCCATCAAAAGATGCAAGAGTTGATCGACCGAGGAGCGAGTAGGGAACAAGGCAAACTGCCTAGCAACACTGAGAAGTCGAATTCCATTACATTGGCTGGTGATCTACCTGACGAAATCACCATCAAGAAGGTTGCTAAGTGCGAGTGTTGCAAGAAGGAAGAACTTCCGCAGGCTAAGGGAGAAGAGAAGGACCTTGGTTCTGACGAAAGTGATGAGGAGCAAGAGGATCCCGACCCATTCCCTAAAAGTTTCGATGTTAAGGTCGGGATTGGTGAGCTTGAAGATGTCCGTGCCACACTAGACACGGGATCCTACTCTAACATACTCCCTTTGAATGTGTTTGAAAAGAGTAGCCTTGGAAAACTATCTGAGCATAGGGCTATTGTGCAACTGGCGGATGGATCCTTTATGAGACCCGAAGGCGTTGTGAAAAATGTGTTGGTCAAGATTGGTGAAGCTTCTGTATACACCAATTTTGTAGTTATGCCGGCGTCTGCACCTGGAACGGGGGATGTCATTCTCTTGGGACGAACGTTCTTGACTAAGCTACGTTCCGTGATGGACATCTACCAAAGTACTTGAACTATTGAAGTGGATGGCAAGCAACACGTGTTGCAAGCCATAGCTGATCCGCCTGAAAATTCTTACACTACTCACTACTATGGTCTTGCAGCCTATGTTCTTTCTTATTCGCAGGTTCGTGGCATGAAGAGGAGATCAATGAAGGGGAATTCTAGTACCCGTAGAAAGAAGAGCTAGGCACAGACAGGAGTCGAGTCAAACACTTTAAACAATGGCGCTATCCGGGAGGCAACCCGGAGTTTTTATCGCTTTCTTTACCGCTTTATTGCATGCATTCATTCTTAAACAATTTGCTTTTCCTATGTGAATTTGTTCATCTTTGTGTCGTATGTGCTTATGTTATGTTTGAGTGAGATTTTTCGAGTGGTTTTATGAAAAAATTGGTTTCGGGGATTAAAAACCGCGTTTTCTGTCGAAAAGACCGTCTCCCCACATCGGGGAGCGGGGGGCGACTCGCCCCACGGCCTCTGGAGATAAAAAACGCGGATCTCCTCTTCTTTACCTCATTTCTTCATCACCTAACCAATCTTTCTCCCCAAGAACCCGAAAATTGCGAAAATACATTCAAAACTTCATAACTTCTTCATTTCTTCACCAAATTTAGTGTTCTTTAGCTTCAATCGAAGCCTATTACGTGATCTATCTTTTCATCCGAACAGATGTCTCCCTAGTGCATTAGATTTTCAGATCTGAGGTATCTTCTTATGAATCCTAATTTTCGAATTTGGGGGTTTTCTAATTTGAGCTTCAATTATGCTTATTTGATGCATGAGTAGGTTGTTTGTGTGATTAGAAGCGCTATTTACTATCAATTGCATGCTCAATTATGCTTGGATTGTTGATTTGGGAATTTTGCTACTAGATGATATATCTTGTTATGCAATATGTCTTTATCTTTGATTTATTGCTTATGATTGTGTTTATTGGTGTGATGATGGTGGATTTGATGATAGAATGCTTAATTGTTGAGTATGAGGATTTATGATGCTAGAATTTTTCGCTACTATGCTATGAATTGAGCCTTGTTATCTAGGTTATTGGTTGTCTAGCAAGAGAATAATGTGATGTATTGCATGTAGTAGTTACATTGGTATGTTGCATGATGAAGAAGCTAGGCTAGACATAAAAGGTTTGGGGAGCTCGATTGTTGATTTTATCACTTGTGTGTTTCATTCTTACATTAGCATATGCATGAGTCAGTTTTGTGTCATACGAGGTACTAACTGTTGTTTGTAGGAACCATGCCAAGGGAGAGGAGCATTCCCGTACGATTACTATGAAGTATTGGAGGGGGATCGATTACAACCATGTCAACAAGAGTGACATCACTAGATGTGCGTTCCAGCCACGGGATCTTGCAACAACGTCGCGGATTATCCAAGAGGAGGAGCTAGAGTACACCTGGAGTAAGGACTCCTATGCCTATTCATGCACCACCGAAGTGACAGAAACCATTATTACGTCAGCAATCCATCACAAGGACTGCAAAGTTCGAGTGAACTGGAAGGCACCGGGACAATCTAGCCGCGACGGATTCAATCTCGAGTTCGCAGTTGCTAGAAGGTTCCGAAGCGCTAGCTTGGTTCCAAAACATAATGACATGGGTGCCCAGCCCCTCGTTGGGGTGCCCCTTGACTGCCTCTAAAGGGAGCATCATATAGACATCGGTCGGATCAACCGTAGAGAATGTGGTCGACATTGGAAAAGATGGTAGAAGACTTCTGAGTATCCGAGCAGCTTACTGTAACCACCTCGGGGTGTAAAACGCTGGAGGGGGAGGTTCTGATACCACTGCTCTTTCCCCTTCAACAGTTCACATCCTATTGGAGGGCTACAGGATGGAGGATTCCATAACAGCGGCGGCTAATCTTGAGGATTCTACTCGACACTGCAACTCTACTAGTGAGGATGTGCGTGACAGTAGTGACAATGAAGGCCATACGGTCAATGATAATACTAATGGAGGAGTTGTTCCTATCCGGCCTATAATTGAAACTACCACGCCTACCAGAAGACCTGATGACACCCTATAAAGCTCCCAGAGCAGTCCCAATAACTCACAAACAACATACTCAGCCGACCGAGGCCGAACCATGGGGTAACATCTAGTATCACATCTTATTTCCTCATTTTCTTACTGCTAGGGACTAGCGTTAATTTCATGAGGGCGGATGGGTTTAAGTGATCTAGTATTGTTAGTTTGGAGCTTGGTATTGGTAGGCTGAGTATAGTACCTCGCATGTTTTATCCGTCTGCATTTGCATTTGCACGTTTACTGCTTTCTTAGATTTTTGAGGTTGCATTCACTACATTCATCCTAGGATAGTCTTGCATGTTTTATATGGATTTTATTGCCGAATTTTTTGAACTTTTTTATTGGGTAGATCAACCAACTATGCCAATAATCGTATGCTTCATCTCTATGAATTTGTTTGAGGTTTTTCTCGCTTGGCTTGTCACATTTTATGTATTGCACTTAGTTAAGCTTGGTAGTCTCGACATCACTTAGTGGTGTTTTCTCTACTGCGGTTCACGAAGGCCTTTATAATAGGATGATGTATGTTAGGGTCTTATGGTTGTTTTCCCGAGTAATTATGTACCTAAGAGGCAACAAGTCTTCACCATGCTTTGAGATTGCTAAATGCCTAGGAAGGAGGTAGTGTGAGGTTGTGTGATCCTTTGTTTATAACCTATTCTTCCGAATAGGTTTGGGGAGGGGGTTGCACCATCATTAGACTTGTTTTTCGTTTTTTTTTCATTTCCGTATCGTGAGTTTATTTTTCCTTTTCCGTAAATTTTGTACTCCAACCTATTCTTTCGAATAGATTTGGGGAGGTCGTGTGAGTCATTTTCTCTCTTTTTGTTATGCTACTGCTGGCTAAAAAATATCGAAAAAAAAAAGAGAAAAATTCCAGGAAAAAAAGAAAAGAAAAAGAAAAAATGAAACTGGAAAGAAAAAAAAGGAAAAAAGAAAAGACCCCAAAAAAAGGGCAAAGAAGGGTCCAAAAAAGAGAATGCCAAATAGCAGTTTAGCAAAGTGTTGTGTCTCATTTTCCAATTCTTGTAATGTTCGTAATCGTGTTGTAATTTTCTATTTTTTATCTTTTTGTTTTGAGTGTCATCTGTTCTAGACCACCTTGTCCTGCCATTCAGGAAGTGGTGAATAGCTTAAGACTTCACTTGAGAGATGGGTAGAATAGGGGAGTGTTATCTTTTATAGGGAACCCTCCTTCGTTTGATGAGAGCCAGTACTGGCTCGACCTCTTTGAGGGAATGTCTTAAACTTGGTGAACAACAGTAAGTCCTCAGTTTCATAGGCACGGGACAGCCATTCGTATCATTGCATGCTTCATTACGTCGTCACTGACTAGGTCCAGGTAGAAATGTTACTAAAGACTATCTTGTCTTGACATAAGTGCTTATGTGGATGTGTATAAGTAAATCGAGGTATTCTTCAACCTATGTTCATGCTTTGATTTATATGGTTTTTGTTCATATGTTTTTTGATAGATTCAGTAGATTAGTTCATTTTATTTGGCATGAGACTCCATTTTGTGTCTTGCATTGTTTTTTGCATTAGAGTCTAGCTTAGCTGCTTGAGGACAAGCAAAGGTTCGATTTAGGGAGTTTGATAAATGTGTATTTTACACTTTCATTTGAGTCTTTTTCACCTATTTTAGCTATCCTCTATGTTAATTTAGCTATATTTTAGTGTATTTTATTAGAATAGTGTCACATTTCCCTTTAGATTTTATTTTACAGGTTTTGGTTGAAAAACGAGGATTTCCGGGCAATTATATTGAAGTTGACAACGAATTGGTGTTCCAGAAGCCTATTTGGAGTATCTGAAGGTTTCCAGATAGGATTTGGAGTCTAGGGGTCGAATCTGGAGGTTAGAAGGCCACTAGAAGTCAGAAATCGAGTCCGGAAAGGGGAAGAAATCCAAAAACACGTCGAAAACGTGTAATTCCGCGAAATTTACTCCGGTGTGTGGGGCCCTTCGCCCCACACTATTTCGAGGCCTATATATAGTTGCTCAGTTTTTCTCCGGAATTCATACTTTTCTAGACCTATTCTTTCACCTTTCTCTGTAGTTTTAGGTAGGAACTTCCCAGAGCCTGTTCTGGGGGTTCGTAGCTTAGGAGATACTTTTTCATAGCAGTTTGGAGCTTGTAAGATCGCAATTCTTCGGAGACTGACAACCTTCGGTAACATTGTATCTTACGGTTTATTCTACATATTTTTATATATCTTTCAACATGTTTTCTTCTATGATTTCTGTTGATTGCATGACAACTATGAGTAGCTAAACTTATCGTTGGTGGTAGTATGTGAATTCTTAGCGAAGGGAAGATAATCATGCTAATGGCTATATCGCGCATTATACTCCGTGTTATTGCTTTATTTCGTTGATCAGGCTCAGCCTATATCCTCGTATGTTGATTAATTATTATGCACAATTGGACCCTCGTCGACCTATGCATATATATATCTTCGTACTGTTGAATAATTACGGAACACAATAGGACAATAGTGATTGACTTGTCAGTATCTTTATCTTCGTAGTGCTTAATAATTACAACAGGACAATTGATTGATCAAAGATCTCCATGCAAGACCGAGGAATTTACGCATGAATATTGACCCGTTATGCTTTGAAGGATCATACTATCACCAATATCCATTATCTGTTAGAAAAACCTTTGCTTTACCGTCTGTTGTTTTTGTATTATTTAGTTAAATAGATAAAGCTAGTTATAGTCCTTAGAGAACGACACTCGAGGTCATTCTACTGCTACACTACGGTTTTCGTTGTATTTGTGAATTGCCTTTGGCTAAATAACAAATTTATTTGATTCGTTCGCGTTGGAACACGACACCAGTGCGTGCATCAGTGATAAGTGTTTCTGTGAAGGATTCATCTCTCACGTGTAGCACAGGAGAGCACTGCTCATAGTCGTTCATAGTTGTGATTGGTAAAACCGCTGGCCAGCGTATCAATATTATTATGATGGTCATAATAAATATTGGATTCACCATGCAACTCACTGAAGACGTCCGTGGATGTATTATTGGGATAGACACTTCATCGATCCTAGATACATTCGAGCAAGTCAGATGAAGGGACGTTACCATCGCCGCGTTGAGCGTAACAGGCTTCGCAACGAAAGGGTTTGCTTTGAGAAACCTCTCAAACGTCCTCATGTATTAATATTGCAAATGGAACTGTCTAGGAATTCTATTTTTCCTAGTCTAGGACTTGCTTAAAATACAATGAGGCCCTATGGGTCACACTATGTGGTGATTCAGCTTATCCGAATATCCTTGAAGTTGGAATCGCAATTAATTTGGAATTAATTGTGATTGATAGATTATAATTAACTTGGAATTAATTATAATATTTAGTGACTCAATTAATGATTTGGAATTATTAATTGAATTGGCTAATTAATTGTATTTTATGTAAATACAATTAAAGATTATATTTTAGAAATATAATAGAGGTTTGATTTGAAAGGATATGTTAATTTAGAATTAACATATGTACATGGGAAAAATCTACTTGGAGTTTGAATTGCCTTAGAACCTTAAGTGGGTCCCAAAATTGGGACCCACCTATCTCTCGTAGGACAGGCGCGCGCACGCGCGCAGGTGCTGGATAGGGGAAGGATTTCGACTCCTTCCGCTATTAGAAGTCCAAGGGATAAGTTAGATTTTCTTGATTGAGTTTTAATTTGATTGGGAATGAATTTAGACTTGAAATTGGTTTCCTAGTGCGATAAGAATTAGATTCTTATTCCTTTACGAAGTCTAATTGCTTATGCTTTAGGCTTCTATTGACTACTATATATAGTAGACTATTAGAGAGCTTTTTGATGATTCTGAACAATCAATTCTTAGAGAATTATTCTACCTAGTTTTCTTAGAGAAAACAAAATCTCTCCCCTACCTCATCTAAGCCACGCGCGCGCCACCTACCAGAGGAATCGCCGCCCCATCTTCTTGGTCACACAAAGAATATCCTAGCATTCTTTCTGATAGGCTGTTCATCCGTGGATACCAAGGTTGAGGTTCTAGGAGCTGGAAACTAACTTTTATTGTCTTGCAGATAATCAAAGTATTGCAGATATCTTCGACTTCGACGAAGGAGAAGATACATCGGATTATTACGAAAACTTGGAAGCTGCTTTTGAAGTAAGGTTAGTCTTCTAATTGACGTGTTTAAATATATACGGCATATACATAATCAATTAACCTGTATGTTAAGAAAATTTTTGAAATTTTGCTGCGTACCCTTGGGGTAACTCTGACCGTATTTTCTTACAAGAAACTCAATCGATTTGAGTTTTCAGCAAGGGTAAAACAGAGAAACAATGGCGTTAGTGGAGCCTTTGCATTAAATGCGTAGTGGCCCACTAAAAAAAACCGGCAGAGCACTCTCTCTCTTTGTAATGTTAACCGTTAGATTAATAACTCCTTTTAATCAATGGCCACGAACATGTCATGATTATTACGAGTTTATCTGTGCCCGATTAACGTCACAAATTGATTTTACCGAGATTTATGGGATTTGATTGCTTGCTGATATAAACAAGAATCTTTTCAGCGAGTTTGCATAAATAGCCTTGTTACTTGCTGAAAATTCCCCCTTACTCAGACATCTCATATTTCCTTAAGTTTAAAAGACATTTCTGAGTTCCCGTATCAGTAAATTCTTTTTATACTTGAGATATCTTTTGGTAAAATCTGAGAAGTGAGTTTTGCTCTTTTCTGAGTTCCCGTTTCAGAAAATTCCCTTGATACTTGAATACGTGTTTCAGTATCTTTTGATTGTATGAATACCCATTTCAGCAATCTTCAAGGTTTTTCTCTTACTGAGTGCATGTCTCAGCAAGTTATCAAGTTTCCTAACAAATACCCGTTTTGAAGGAATTACTTGCTGAATGCCTGTTTCAGCAATCATGTAGTGACCTATCATTTCTTAGAAAAAATTAGTGGAAGGAGCTTTTAATTAAGTAAGAATACTTTGGCTTGCTGAAT
This sequence comes from Plantago ovata, assembly GCA_028274465.1. Taxonomy (NCBI): domain Eukaryota; kingdom Viridiplantae; phylum Streptophyta; class Magnoliopsida; order Lamiales; family Plantaginaceae; genus Plantago; species Plantago ovata. Next base: position 85,655,629 of record CM051457.1, on the reverse strand, counting down.
ACCTGTTTCAGCATTCTGCCAATTGTATCCTTTATTGAGGTAATTCAATCAATCCAAGGTTATACCTTAGCATTGCGAATCTATTATCTGGTAGGGGCTTGGTAAAGATGTCAGCAAGTTGATCATCAGTACCCACTTTGACAACCTCAATATCTCCCTTTTCCACATGATCTCTAATGAAATGATGTCTAATATCAATGTGCTTAGTCCTTGAGTGAAACTTAGGATTTTGCGTGATAGCAATAGCACTCGTATTATCACAAAAGATTGGTGTTTTCTTTGCAGAAATACCATAATCTCTTAATTGTTGCTGAATCCATAGGACTTGAGCTGTGCAACAACCAGCCGCAATGTACTCAGATTCAGTAGATGAATTGGCAACACAGGTTTGCTTCTTGCTGAACCATGATTGTTAGGGTTGAAATATGTCCAGTCCGCATGTACGAACTGGAGCGGTCTAAGAGCGCGACAAAGCATCATAGGCCGTCCCTCAAGGGGCACAACCACACCAAAGTATGTCACTAAGGTGTGGATCGACCAACATAGGGTCCGACCATCACTGGGAGGACAACCCTCAAAATAAGCTCCTCTCAAGGACAAAGCTGCCAGTGGGCTCGAGGAGCATCTCTCTCGGGCTCGAGGAGGCCTTACGTCAAGGCAACGCTCCTTGACAGAAACTGAGCAGGACACTACTCGCATCACCCACGCACAAGGAAGGCACGAGGACCACAGAGCGACCAGCCATGGTTACTCTCCTGGGCCAAGGCCCACGGACCTCCTTAATGGGCCTGGGCCGAGGAAGGCCTCAATCCTGGCCGTACACGTGGCGTGATCCTTCATGACCTGAAGATGAAAGGTCTCAAGTATAAAAGGCCCTCATTTACTCTCCAACAGTAAGCATTAACTACGTCACCCGAGCACCACTTTCACTACTCTTACTAGGGAAGCCTCACAACTCCCTACTCGTAAAGTCGCCTCTCCGGTCTGATACCTTACAGACCGGGCAAGAGACACTAACCCCCCCCTCTAGTCTATTTCAGGTACGAGGAAGCTACAAGAAGGCTCATTTCATACCTTAGAGGGACACTACAAGAAGAAGAACTAGAAAGACTTAGAATAGCGACTCATTGCGAACTTAGAAAGAAACACGAATTACCCTTCAACATTTGGCGCCGTCTGTGGGAAACGACACAAAAGGTCATTCCTTGCCCTACTGGTCGAGCCACTTTCCTCCTCGTGACACTTCACGAATATGCCTCCCAGAAGAAGCAACCGTCTTGCTAATGCACCACCCGCAAATCCTCCTCGACCTAGAGGCCGTCCCTCTAATAACGGTCGCGGAGGAGGAACGGAGGGTGTTCCGAGGGAGCGAAGAAATAACAATGTTGCAAGGAACCGGGATTACACGGAGGGGGCATTTACTAATGTCACTCACTCCCAAAATGAGACATCCGGGGAAAATAACCCGCAAGGAGTCCCGGTAGGAAACGCCTATGGAGCTTTGAGAGTCGCGAACAACGCCGAGTCTAGGGGGCAGCCTCATCCGGTAGCAGTCAACCAACCTCCCGTGGCAGTGAATCCTCCTCAACCGGCCGCATTGACCTTCACCCTTCCTGATGGACGTGTCGTCCGACCATCAGATTTCGGGATGGGCGAAGCTCAATACGGTCTATTCCTGCTTACTTTACAAGGATATGTCGGAGGTAATGAGGCTATTAGGGTTAATACCGAGATACAAGCTCCAGTAGAACCACAAGCACCGGTGCAAGAGCAACCTCGAGCCACATTGGTCGCTCCTCGCCAATCTCAGGGAAGAGCACCTGTTGCCCAAGATGAAGCACATTCAAGAGCCAACACCAGGCCGATCCAATCTCGACTCGGACCATCAAGAATCCAATCAAGGTTAGGACCACAAGGTGCCCCGGATGATTTGAGAGACCTGATTGACAGAAGGATAAGGGCATCATTGCAAAATGTGGCGCAACAAGAAAATAGAGCTCAGGTGGTCGCTACACCACCCGCTCTCCCCAATCAAGTTACCCCCAACCAGGTAACTCCTCAAAACCAACAAGAGGCAGTTGAAGAGAATCAAGCGTTGAGAACAGTAGCTGAGGTAACCCCCCTGGTCGATCCGACCACGGGGAGGAGGCTCACTCTGGAGGAACTCAACGCGAGGAAATCCGCACTTGATGCTCAGATAGAGACTCTTCGTGGAACTGTCCAAGAGAGAGAGCAAGACCAAGATCCGAGCCCTTTGTGCGATGAGATCAGGAACCACCAAGCCAAGATTGAAAGAGGCTTTCCCACCTTCGAAAGCTATGATGGAACAAGTTGTCCAAAGGACTACTTGGTAAGATTTGGCACTAAAATGGATGCCTACGGTCATGACTCAAGGACTAAGGCACTCCTTTTCCCGGCTAACCTTTCCGGGGAAGCAATGAAATGGTGGTCGCGCCTCCCTCACCGATCCATCAAATCATATAGAGATCTCTGTAAGGAGTTCTCTAAACGTTTCGAGAAAGTGATGAACGCCAAGAGACGAGTGAGGTACTTGGCCGAAATTGTCCAGAGAAACAATGAAGACTTGAGGGACTTCATCAACCGCTTTCATGAAGCAGCCCTCCAAGTCGAGGATCACTCGATCAATGAGAGGAAGGAATACTTGTATGGTAACACTACCAATATCAGATTCCAAGATGTACTCTCAGCATCGTGTATAGAGAATGAAGCACAACTTGCCAAAGTTTGCAAGGACTTCCTCGAAGCCGAGGAATTCCGAAGAACGGTCACAGTGAGAACCAATCTTCCCAAGGAAAAAGGGAAAGAAAAAGAAAAAGAGAAAGAGTACCCTCCTCGCCCACAAAATCCCGGGAAGCAGAGGAAAGAGCAAAAGTTTGGGTTGATCAAGGAAGGCAACTCAAGAAATGATTTCAGAGACAGGAGGTCTCCTCCCAGAAGGTCACCTCCAAGACGATATAGCAACTACACAGACTTGAATAGGCCAAGATCCGACATCTTGAACTATAGTCTCGAGGAAGCTAGACGTCTCGTGGCCACCCCCGATTAAGGAAAACCAAAGGAACAAGAACTCGGAAAAATTTTGCAAGTTTCACAAGGGGAAAGGGCACACCTCAGATGAGTGTGTCGAGCTCAAGAACGAGATTGAGAGGATGATACGTGGCGGTCAATTGGTTAACTACATCCGGAAGGAGGAACCTCTGGCACTACTGCCCCCACCTCCTCAAACAGAGAGCGAGCACCCTTACCAAGGAAACCCTCAGGACGACGACATCCATAATTACAACAATTATGAGAACCGCCCTGTAAATGGAAGCATCCGCACTCTCACAATTGCGGGAGGACCCGCCGGTGGCGACACTCGTAATCAAAGGGAAATTACGGCGGACAACCTCAGGGTCCGAGATGTGAAGTATGCTCAAGCCGCGAGACCGGGAACCAACGTTATCTCTTTCGATGATAGCGAGATACCTCTGAAGCATGCTGGAGGAGGCAACATCTATGATCCCTGCGTCCCACTTGTAGTGTCTTTGGATGTGCAATCCTACAAGTTGGGTAGAATCCTCGTCGATACAGGATGCTCGGCAAACTTGATCTTCACCGGAACCTTGAAAAGGATGCACATGAACCCAAGGGAAGGGCTCAGAGAAGTGAGGAGCGCATTGGTAGGATTCGGAGGACAACCTGTCATGCCGCTCGGAATGATCAACCTCACAGTGTCGATGGGTAGCGCTCCTAGAAGGGTAACCCAACAAGTTCCTTTCGTGGTGGTCGATATGCCATTTGATTATTTCGCAGTCCTAGGCCGACCTGCTCTCTCTCAATTCCGAGCCGTAGTATCCACGGTCCACAACAAGCTGAAATTCCCCACTCCGTTGGGAATCGGACAAGAAGTAGGAGACATACGAGAGGCATGGGAATGCTACACTCTGTCAGCCAAGTTCACTTCAAGGGTTGCCATTGGAGAACCCAACCCCGGGCAATCATCCGAGGAGACACCCCTTGTTCACAATGCGCCTTATCGTTTCTACACGGTTCGGCGAGTGAAAAGAAAATCAAAAAAGCCAAGTCCGTCACTTAGGCGAAGAAAAGCAATCATGAAGAAAGACAAAGATACTCTAGTAGGAGCTGTTAAGGAGCTCGAGGAGTATCAAGTGATCCCACCAGTCCCACCCTCTTCCAAAAAGAAGAAATTCTTTGAGGAAAACAAAATTGAAGCAAGAGAAGCCCTAGAAGAAATCCAAATTGTCGAAGGAAGTGCCGACAAGGTCACAAAAATTGGCACAGAGATGGCCACTGAAGTCAGGATGAAACTCATCCAATGTTTGAAAGATAACAACGATATCTTCGCGTGGAGCACCGAGGATTTGAAGGGGATCGACCCACGTGTCGCCGTTCACCGTCTGAACGTAGACCCATCGATCACCCACATCAGAGAAAAGCGAAGAGACTTCAGTGCGGAAGATAACGCCATCATAGAAGCGGAAGTACAAAGGCTTCTTAAAGCTGGCCACATCAAAGAAGTGAGATACTCAGACTGGGTATGCAACGTGGTCCTCGTGGAGAAGGGTCCGGGAAAATGGCGAATGTGCAACAATTTCACAAGGCTAAATAAGTTTTGCCCGAAGGATCCATACCCCCTCCCACGGATCGACCAGCTCGTCGATTCCACCGCTGGATGCGCCCTCCTGAGTTTCATGGACGCATACCAGGGCTTCTACCAGGTCAAAATGGCCAAAGATGACGTGCCTACCAGGGCTTCTACCAGGGCTTCTTCGCTAACGGCAATGTGTATTGCTTCAACGTGATGCCATTTGGCCTTAAGAACGCCGGAGCGACCTACCAAAGGCTGGTTAACAAGATGTTCAAGGATGAGCTTGGTAAAACCATGGAAGTATATGTCGATGACATGCTCGTCAAGAGCAAGACCGAGGAGCAACATGTAGGTTACCTGGCAAAGTGCTTCTCAATCTTGAGAAAGTATGGCATGAAGCTCAACCCGGCGAAGTGTACCTTCGGTGTCAAAGGGGGGAAGTTCCTCGGTTACATGGTGACCGAAAGAGGAATAGAAGCGAACCCCGAGAAGATAAAGGCCATCCTCGACCTTCCTCAACCTCAGTCCATCAATGAGGTGCAACAATTGGTCGGAAAATCAATCGCATTGAGTAGATTCATCTCAAAGTCGGCCGAGAAAAATCTACCTTTTTTCAAGGTATTGAGAAAGAGCAGCCACTTCGAGTGGACAAAGGAGTGCGAGGAAGCCTTCGAGAAGCTGAAAGAATACCTACTCGCTCCCCCTCTATTGTCAAAGCCCGTAGACGGAGAGGTACTCTATTTGTACTTAGCAGCAACCGGGGAAGCTATCAGCTCGGTTTTGGTGCGAATCCAAGGGAACGACCACTTGCCCATCTACTACTTGAGCAAAGTACTTGCCGGGGCTGAAACGCGGTACATGGATATCGAGAGGCTTTCCTTTGCCCTCGTTTATACGGCAAGGAGGCTAAAACCCTATTTTGGTGCCCACAAGGTTGTTGTTTTGACGAAGCAACCTCTCAAACAAGTCCGCGGAAAACCCGAAAATTCGGGTAGAATGGCAAGGTGGGCGATTGAGCTAAGCGAGTACGACATCGACTACCAAGCACCCGTAGCCAAGAAAGCACAAGTCATAGCCGACTTCCTCGTGGAGTATCCCTCAAAAGGAACTTCAGAGGAAAACTCTTCAGCAACAAAGAGTGCTATGATGATGCTCGAAGAGCAACCCCATCAGAACAACCCGATGCAAGCTCTGGAGGATGCTTTAAAAGAGCTTAAAGCGATGTCCCAAACCAAAAGGAAGAGGCATGAAGTGTTCCTGACAGAGAAAACCGACGAGCCAAAGGGTGCGGAGACCGTCTCTCCAAAACCCAAAGAGCTAGTCGACCACGGAGACGTCTGGATTCTTCATGTTGATGGATCCTCGTCAGGAAAAAATGGCGGGATAGGAATATACTTCAAGAGTCCCGGAGGGGCTGAACTAGAGTACGCCGTTACTCTTAGTTTCCCGGTCTCCAACAATGAAGCAGAATATGAGGCCATCCTCATCGCTCTACGTATGGCAAAATCATTGGAAGTGAAGAAGCTACATCTCTTCACCGATTCTCAACTGGCCGAGAAGCAAATCTCGGGGAAATTCAGAACCAAGAAAGACTCACTTGCTGAGTACAAGAACGCCATCACGGAAGAAATTCAAAAGTTTGAAAGCTGTGAGATTGAAAAGTTCTCAAGAGATCTCAATCAAAGGGCAGATGCCCTATCAAAGTATGCTTCAGCCTCCGGAGGAGTTGATACCCGGAATGTGATACTCATGAGGATCAATGCATCATCTCTGTGGTCATCAAAGCCAAACGTCTTGGCAATTAACGATCAACCGAATTGGATGCAAGAGATAACAACATATCTCAAAAATGGAAGCCTTCCTCGAGACAAGGCCGAAGCAAGAAGAGTCAAGGGGAAAGCTCCTCGATACATCATGCAAGGAGACTACTTGTACAAAAGATCTTTCGAGGGAGTCTACTTGAGATGCGTCGCCGAGCATGAAGTTCAGAAACTTCTCGGAGAGATGCATCGAGGAAGTTGCGGCGACCATGCCGGAGGAAGAACCCTCGCCCAAAAAGTCATTCGACAAGGATACTACTGGCCCACTATTCGGGAAGACGCTGCCCAATTTGTGAGAAAGTGCGAGGAGTGTCAATTGCACGCCAATTTGATCAACGTCCCGGCGAAACCTCTCATGCCCATCGCCATCACTTGCCCTTTTGACATATGGGGCATCGACATAGTCGGTCCCTTCCCAAGAGGTACGGGTCAAAAGAAGTTCATCATCGTTGCGGTCGAATACTTTAGCAAGTGGGCGGAAGTTGAGGCAGTCTCTACCATCACCGAACAAAGAGTCATGAACTTCGTATGGAGAAACATCGTGTGTCGATTTGGCTTGCCAAGGGTCCTCATCTCGGATAATGGTGCTCAATTTTGCGGCCAAAGATTCATTGAATGGTGCAAGGAAATGAAGATTGAGAGGAGGTATACCTCTGTGGGACATCCTCAATCCAATGGGCAAACAGAAGCCGTCAACAAAATCCTCGTCAACAACTTGCAGAAGAGGTTCGCTACCAACAGGGACTGGGTCGACGAGCTTGATGGAGTGGTGTGGGCATACCGCACTACTTCGAAGACAGCTACAAGAGAGACTCCCTTCTCGCTAGTTTACGGGTCCGAGGCGGTCATACCAGCAGAAGTGGCGGTGGAAACCCTCAGAATCCAAGGGTACCAACCGGAGGACAATCATACGGAGAGACTCTTCGACCTCGAGACAATCAGCGAATCGAGGACCAACGCCTTGGCCAATATCCTCAGATATCAAGCACTTATCGCGAAGACCTACAACAAAGGCGTAAGAGAAAGAGACTTCCAAGTTGGAGACCTAGTACTCCGAAGAGCAGACATCTTGGGCAAAGTTGGGAAGATGCAACCCAATTGGGAAGGCCCCTACAAGATAATTGAAGCGAGGTCCAACGGAAGTTATCGGCTTCAAGACATGGAGGGAAGGGTATTGAAAAATCCTTGGAATACTTCTAACCTCCAGAGATTCTACGCTTGAAGTTGTCAAGAGAAAAAGCTTTTTGGAAACTTATGTGGAATGTCCATTGATCGAGGAGGATTCATCACTGGTCCAAGTGAGAGGCACCCCTTGCTTTTGTTAAAAAGTTGCTGTAAACAAGCCGGCCGAAGAGCCCCCATTGTAATTGCATTTCCGACAAATCAATACAATGTCTCTTTCAACAAGAAAATATGCAAGTATAGAGCTACTATACTCAAAAAATAAGACTACTCGATCGAGAAAGCTTACTTTAAATAAAAGCTATTCGATTTCCAGGATTAAGGGGAACCCTCCCCGCCCTCTAATCTCTATGAGAGAATCGATGAAGAAAACAACTCAAAGAAGAAAAATCGAGGAGATGGAAGTGATCGAGTAGAGGGACTTCCAGTCTTTCTAACTCAACACTTGGAAATTTTTCTAAGTTCAACACTTAGAAAAATTTCTCAAATAATCCAAATGATCGAGAAGCATTGGTAGATCGAAGAGCTCGCAGCGAAGAACATTGGTTCTCGATTCTAACTTATACGTGTTTAACTACTCTATCCAAGTTATACGTCATAAACAAAAATTGGATTAGAAAAGAACACAAGTATAAGTGAAAGAGCGATAGCATTCATTTATTGAAAGGGAAGAATAGCAAACAAACAACAACAGGACATTTAAGTTACAAACAATGTTGCGAGGAGTGCCACACAGGGCCAAATAGAAATTGTTTTGAAAATAAAAACAAGTACAGAAAATGACAAAGGCTACAACAGTCCCGAGCATACTCGGTCTTCAAGGAGGCTCCCCGATCCTAACGTGTACGGCGTCTGTGAATTCTGTGACCGGGGTGGTCGCACTAGCATCTCCTCCTCGGACTGTGCTCGCTTCGGGCCTTCAGGTCTTCGCGTTCCTGAGCTCTAGCCTCCTCAATCGCCTTTTGATACATAGTGAGCTCGGGCTGACGAAGCAGATGCCCTCCCGAGGACCGGATCGCTCAACTTCATCCCGGACCGCGCGCATTGCGAGTCAGAGCCGCCTTGCGGAACGGGACAGATGATCCCGCTTCTCAAA